>JARJEE010000027.1:6182560-7415572 GCA_030180105.1 Hyles lineata | reverse complement strand
GTGGCCTGTGCCAAACAAATAACATTTGAATCGGTAAGGGGTTCGAACCTGCGACTTCGCATCTTACAGCCAGCGTCTAACCAACTGCGTAAACTGGAATTGTAATAAGTATATTTTACAACAGTAAGTTGTAAAATGTACAATAATTTCATTTTTACTATTAAGACAAGCAACATCCGTACGGGATATGATAGAAATACGCATAAAATATTCAGCGCATACAGCAATTACATTTTTAAGTGTTGCCACAAATGGTTTATTTTTGTTAGAAGTTTTTCCGCGTCATTCGGTTTTTACTAACTTACTTAAGCTACTTACTCGTCGGTCGATCCTTACACAAAAAGGAAAATAATTGCTTAATATTAGTTTGTAAAAAGAAATATACAGCTGTTATATGAAAGTATATTTATTAGGAATCTAAAATGTCATGACCACTAGTAGTTTTTCAGTCTATATATCAATTTCAAATAGAGAGCTTTGCATTTGTGAAATAATTTACTTGACGATTACTCTGTCTGCTTATTACGTCTAAGTACATTTTACTTGTTTCTAAGTATTTTAGTCTCAACACACCAATACTATACTCTTACATGTTTAATCTAATTATTGAGATGTTATCACATAAATAAAGTATTCAAATAGTTTTTTAAATACATACATTTTTTTTTCATCTTAAATTATGGCGTTGTCTCATAGAAGTTTGATAGAAGTATTACATAAATAAAATACACCTTAAAATTAACAATAAGTCAAAGTTGTAAACATTGTATTTAAGCATCAGTTAAAGTAAATTATATTTTTAAAATATCAACTTGAATAAGCAATTGCTTTGATATTAAACATTAAAATATTTTGTCAATATTTAAAATGAATGTAAATATGCTGCCAATAAATAACAATCATCATAATATTACCTTAAAAGTGGATTAGAATAATAATTTTCAATTTGTAGAGTTATCACAAAATATTGCATTGTTGGAGTGCGGAGTTGAAACAAATGGTAAATATTATATTAAAGGTTATTATTACATATCAAAATTAATTAATAAAGTATTATTTATTCTTCGAATGTTATATTGCAGTTTCGGAAAAACGCGAGTTGCCAATCTTGAGTTCACCACCGCCAAAGCTGCCACATTAAGTCAATCAAAATTCTTAATCCTGCCCGTTCATTGATCAGCAATATATATATAAGAAGACCTAATAATCATGCACATTTTGTTTAATCCAAGTTAATAACTTAGCCAAATCCGTGAACACTACGAAGTGTGTAGGATCACATCTGAACTCATTCTGCCTGGCCACAGATAACGAAACCAATCCTCTGAGGTACCAGGAGTCACCGATCTTGAACACCATGCCGCCGCCACTGTCGCCATTGCAAACAGATGTACCTGAATAAAAAACAAAACAAAATTAGGACATGGAAATACATTACACTTCTTTAAAACAAACTGTTATGTGTATTATTTTCAGGAAATGTCATTTTATTTTATTGCTTAAAAAGTAGATTTTGTGTTATAGTTATACTAATTATTGTAAAAAAGTATTAGATTAATAAGTATTTTACTTTGCCTTTTACACCTTTCATTTTAGTAAAAAATATATATATTGTATATCATGCAAATGTTATGTATTGCTATAGCTATATGTCATTTGCATTGTAAAAATTATTTTAATTTTGTTTATCAAGGAGTTAGATTGCGCAGTAGCGCAATAATTTTATATATTTGACATTAGTATGTCTGAAATCTATTGTTGATCCGAAAGTGTTAGTCTTAAGGAAAGTTAGTAGATATTTTAATAGGATACGACCATAATACCTCATGAAGTATTTGCCAATACCTATATTTTTATACTTTATACCCCATAGTTCATATTATAAATACGAATAGTTATCCCAATAGTTTCCTTATTTCGTCCAGAGAACCGTTTACTTTTATAATAAGATCTATTTTTAAATGCATTAACTTATATTAAGGTATAAAATAAATTATGTTATTTCGCATGCTCATGCAAACTACGGTTGCACTGTAGTATTCAATAGAATAATAACTTCAATTATTATTCTATGTACCGAGATCCGTTAGTTATTTGACCAGTAATTTTAACATTAAGAACATACTTTCCCTAACTCCCGTACGTTCGTTGTTTACCCCTGTAAGCAAGTAAGCATTACATATGAAAAACATTTCCATTTGCAAAGAAGTCGTGAAGAAAGTAGTTAAGCAGTACTACGCTAATTAGGAAGTGCAGAAAATTAAGAAAAATAAACATGCAGCTTTGGCACTAACAACACTCACGGGTTAAATTAGGCTGCCTCATTACAGTGCCTTTAAAAAAAACAACCTTTTGTAAATTTTATTCAAGCCAATGTCACGACAAAAGAAAAATATATAGTCTTTATGCATGCTATTTCCCATGCTTTTAGTTTCAGTCTAGGCTTTATAATTAAATGCCTTTGTTGAATTAAAGAACTTAAATAAATATTAAAAATAGAACTGCAATTACTGCTTGCTTGTTTTATGTAACAGTACACATTGCTTTTGCTGCTGCGGTTTCCATAAAATGGAATTTAAATAGCAAATTATACAAGTTTAATGGTTTATTTTATGCTTTGCAAACATGTTATCCGATTTACGCATTCCTGAACATAGACTATAAATGAAAATCCCATACGTCAAAGGGATCACAGATGCATTGTCGTCCTCTGGAAGTTGTCGAGACTCTGACAATCACGTTCAATACAAGATATGGCACATCTGCTACTTTGCGCCAATATCCTGCTAGATATTGATATTACCTGGCTCTTTAAACTTACTATGAAAATGCTATTCAAAACTACTAGAAAGGACATTGCTACATCTTGATGTAGGAAGTCTAAGCTTGCTTGGATTGCACTTAAATGATGAATCGTTAATCAGGTTTGAAGAAGTACTTATTCATAAAAGAGACAAAAGAAGTAAACGTTTAAAAATACATTAAACAATATTACACGATGTATGCCTCTGTAAATAAGCTCTAATGTTTATTTATAATTTCTTGGTAAAATCATATCATATTCATAATTGGTTTTTCAATCTTTAGGTCAAAGTTATCTATCAAATAACTGTTGCGTTTCAGTTTGAAGGATATTGAAGCCAGCATAACTACTGGACATATTGAGACTCATGTCTAAGGATGGCTAGCGCAGTGGAATGCCAAGCATTGCTTTGCAATTCAAGTTGTTGTTTGATTTTGCAACTTGATGAGCAGTCGTAATACTTACCGTCAGGCATGCTCGCCATTCATGGCATTACAAAAAAAAGTGAAACATGATCCGCTTACTAAAGTAGAACATGATTTTTAAGAATATTTTATCGTTCGTCTAATTGTGGGTCTCGGGAAACTTGCGGCGTATCCGGACAGGATAAGCGCTTAAGACTCTCTAGTCAGAACAATAGAGGTAGATATCACCATCTCGTGATTAAAAATGTACTAGACTTTGTGGCAAGACAAAGCTTTTGCGATGCAGACTTCAATATTGTAAGAATATTTTTATAAAATACCTAATTGGCATAAGTATCTGATATTGTATTTTAGTGGTTTATTGTTCCAGACTTTTTTGGTACACTTGTCCATGGTTATTAATAATTTAATGAATTTCAAATATGTTGCTTTCGAAATACTGATATTTTAAGGAAAAACCGACTTGTTAAATAAACAAAATTGTATCGAAATATAAAATGAAAATAGTTGTCATCAATGATTTCGTTTGTTCTGGGCATACAAAAATATCTTGCATTATATTGTACTTATTTAAAGATAATTTGTCATAGTCATTAAGTTTCTGAAACAAATCTACGTACTTTAGGAAAACATATATTTCAGATACGAATTTATTCTTAGATCATCAAAATATTGACAGAAATTTTCCATCAGTTCTATAACTCTTACTAAATAGCTCTTGTTAGTTGACTTATTCATAAAAGCAAAACTAAAAACACTAATATACAGAACACAGTTTACCGTTTCTGTAGCCAGCGCAGTAGGTGTACTCTGAGGTGAATCGGACGAAGAATTCGCTGTAGGACCTGATGCAGGTCTCAGTGTCCACCACTGGCATCTCGATGAGACTCAACTCCTCAGTGGCCACGCCTGTCTCGTCGAAGCCCCAACCTACAATCTGTATTAAAAGTAGATAAAGTTAAACAACACTAAACAATGCATTTTTAAACAGTTAAAATGTTTAAGCATCAAAATTGGTAGACACACCGAATACAAGATTGATTACTAAAACTATCAATTATGTTATTTATTTTGTTTATTTAAAGGTTTATTGTACACCAGTAACAAAAAAGAAATAACAAACAAAATTTAACAAATAAGAAAAGAGTACAATGGCGGTTTTATCGCTCGAGGCGATCTCTTCCAGACAACCAACCACAGGATGGATTAAAGAGAGACAACTGTGGGGTATTGTGTGGTGTACGTAATATCAAAGGACAATATATATAATATATTTAAATACATAATATATGTAATAAAAATAATATAATATAAAGATAAAATAATAATAAAATAATATAAAAATAATGTAATAAAAATAATATTATGTTAGCACTTTTTAATAATATAAAGACACTTAAAACTGGTTATATGTATCGCCATTTCTGTATTCATGTATATATATATATAGGTATATACACCCATGTTTGATAACCACCGTGGCACAGTGAAGACCAACTGTGAAAAGAAAGGCTGCGGGTTCGATCCTCGAAGCGAGACAAATGTTTGTGCGACCTACATGTATTTCGGGTCTGGGTTTTTGTGAGACCGAAAAGTCTTTCGTGGTTTCTGATACCGACGATACAAGACCTGAATCTTAGTGTGGTGTCAGGAGTCAGGTATGTATGTGTCTATTGGATGTAATGGGATCTGGATCAGTATTTTTTTATTTCAATGATTGGCGAAACGAGCATGCTATTCGCCTGATGGTAAGCGATACGACAGCTCATGGACAGTAGCAAAACCAAACAACATGTTATTAGACATTACAAAGCAATGCTTGGCATTTAAGATGTTAAGTCTCAATCACGGGCCTGATCTACAATCGAAAGTACGATTAAGAGGGGTAAGGCCATCTGGTTTAGTGCATACCGTAGAAATCACAATGTTTTCCATCACCGTTATAGTACGTGATTATTATTAATACACACATGACTCTGAAAAGCCAGAAGGGTGGATGTGAATTCGGGACCACCGTGAACATGTTGGCAGCCGCATCTAGTCCGTACCTAGCAGGCCATCACGCACTTTTTGCACAAAAAGTGCATGGTGATCTTTTTTGTGTAAAAAATATTTGTCATGTACCGCGCCGGCATGTTCTGTGTATTGGTTAGTATTATGGATATTGATCGATTGCACTATCATCCATTAATTAAGCAGTTAATTGAGCGTTCATTTCATAATTATACACATCTCTAATGTATTCAATATTTTATTTTGTATAAGCCATTTTCATTTTGTTTGCTATTGAATTGGATGAATTAATTATCGAAATGAAATCCCATATATGTGTAATAAATATTGCGAAATTAATTTGTGTTAAATTTGCAATTATTTTTTATTTATATTTTTTCATTTTATTTTTCCAATCAACATATGACCATCAAACATTTCTTGGTATAAAATACAATTCCATCAAAATTAATAGCAGTTGTATTGTAAAAAGTATTTATTCGAGTCACTTTTTTATTGTGTTCCATAAGTTTAACCTGAATATTCAAAATTCAGCTCTTAATACTTTGAAAGCGTATTATAATATCAGATTTAATAGTCCGTGCCCCTCTCAGGAAGGATCATCGTGGCGAATAGACATGACATGGGATAGTGTAACTATACACAGCAAGTAATGGTGCGTTTAGACTACGATATAAATGTCCGACATGAATGTCTGTACTGTTTATACTAGTACACTTGAAAACAACGTGTTCGCACAGCGTCTGATGTGACACTCATTATTATGCCACAATAAATTTTGCATCAGACACTCGTGTTCATACAGAGACACTTCGATGTATACACTACTAGTGTAGTGTGAAAGTGCCATAATGGTCTAAACGTACCTTAACAGCCCTGTGCAGACTTGCTAGTTTCCTGTCTATTAGTATATCGAGCCAGTTGGAGCTCAGCATGTTATAGAAACGTTTAAATCTTATAGTGGTAGTAAAATCACAGGGATGCAAAACAAAACTAGTGACGTCACTAGGCCCCCGTTTGCCTGCCAAATAATACAAAGAAGTTGATCATAGTCAAATATCCAATTTGCTGCTTTAAAATAACAGAATAGGTGCTAACGTGAAACCTAGTATCAAGAAGATCAAGAAGTGAACTTGAACTTGCTCTGCTGCTAAATAACACGTTTTTTTCTTTAATTAAGTCTTTAGAATCAAGTCTCAAAGACAATAGTTAAATTATAACGTAACAATTCAATGCGTGTACGTTTTTAAGTTTCATAATTCTCATACCATCTGCTCGGGATTTCGATTTGTGCGAGGCATGGCGTTAGGTTGTATATCGTAAATGATAGTACAATATTATCACTTTAAAACTCCTCGATTTGAGGCGATTAATGCTGGATCTTTTAATATTACATATTACAGGGGCTAACGAGCATCCTATATCATATATTGATATATACATTTTTAACTAACATGACTACGTATTGGATATGAATGAAACTACAAAAAACATTTACGAGTCGTGTCAATTATTGACCAGTTCGTTTGTAAAGGGCGTACAACCTGTGTAATTAAGTGGTGTAGGATCGAATTCCAAGGAGAATAAGCCAATAATAATTGCCAATCTAGACTTTATTAATGTATCGAAGGGAGTGTTAAGTTTCACCTTGAATGCATCCTATATTTTAATTTAGATAACTACTCCCTCCAAGCACCAATCAGAAATGTTAATGCACTATTATGTTCCGGTTTGAACGACATTATAGCCAGAGTAAATAATGGATATAATGAGACTTAACATCTAATGTCTTAGGACGGCGAGCGCATTGGAATGCCAAGCATTCGTTTGTAATTCATGGTGTTGTTTGTTTTCGCTACTGTCCATGAGCGTTCGTATCGCCATTATTCGCTAAAAAATACTAATCATTAAGCAAACACAACAGACCTTTCAGCAATAGGCCTCCAGTATCCGAAGATGAAAATGACGTAACACGAAATAAACTAATATCTATGGAATGCATTCTGATAAATTGTCATACCGATCCTCTCTTTCCGATGACGTTGCTCAGATTGATAGCGCTCTCAGGCCACAGACACGCCGGCTGCACCCAGTTGGTGTAGCTGACAGGTTCACGCAGTTCCAAAATGGCGGCGTCGCTGTTGAACGTCGATGCGTTGTAGTTGGGGTGCACTATGATTTTATCCACCTAAGGAAATACAAATATTCTATAAAATCTAGTTGCTAGATTAATTCTTTTAAGCAACTAATCGTACATGATGTTGGGAACCCATCCTAGTGATCTTCGCAAATATTTCGAATTTGAGGTTTAGTTTGTGTAGGTATATCCAGTTTCGCGCAAGCTGACAAATTGTATTATGGTATGATTACAAAGCTGAGGTCTCGGGTTCGAATCTCGGGTTGGGCAAAAAATATTGGATTTTTCTATTAATTATGAGCCGGACTCAGAAGGTTGTGATCGATGTGGCGATAGGCCTGTCCGCTAACCCATCGTAGGACGGAACATAAAAGGCGAATTGTTGGTATTCCCGGTAGCACTTCTGCCGACCTGTTCTGGGAAAAAGCGTGAGTTTATACATGTTGATATGTATGAAAATCCCCATTTTTAGTCGATGGACACTAATAGAATTGCAGTCCTCTAACCTCTTACAATAATTTACATAATATTATGTATTTTGTAGCGCAATTATAAAAATCCGCGGTCAACACTTTGCATCAGATGAACCACTTCCTCATTTGCTTGGAATATGAACACAATTTCGCATTAATGAGACGATTTGACTTACAAATTTGATCTGTACTCCGTCCACGGAAGTCCTCAAGTTGTGTTTACCCAAGTACACGGTGAGCGTATTCTTGTTGACGACCCGCCGAGAGCTCTTGCGGGTGACACAATGCGCCGCCGTGATGATATGACGGTGGGACACCAGTGTACCACCGCATATGTACTTGTTGTCTACAGTCTGTGAATAAAAACTCTTGTTTACTATGCAACTCCTGAATAAAAAGGTTAAATTATGATGTAAAGTAGTTTAATTGTAATCCGCTAGATGTTGCTACATCAATTTACCACGATATCTTCTGACAATATAATGTTCCCTCTACACGATGAGATATGGTAGAAGCAGCAATGATTGAGACATTTTGATAGCCGTTGATTCTCACTTGTTTTTCTCATTGAGCGTCTTATTCTATATACTAGCTAATTACAGTTAAAATTCTCTGTAAAATACTTACTTGAGTCTGATAAAGGGCTATCTGCCATGGCCATTGCCCTTCCAATGTGGGAGTCCCATTAACAACCAGTGGTATCGGATTATTCAAAAGCACTCTGCCGCATTGACTCTGTGAACAAAAGTTTTATCATATTCAAATTGTAAATTTGCGTATCAATACTGCGGAATGTTAGGAGAATGAAATAAATATAATTTATGCAGCTATGTATGTTTTTTACTGTTACCCGGCATTTTTTTACAAATACCTAAAGTTTAAGGAAAGTATCATTGAACTATGCTTTCATTTACCAAGAGAATAGTAATGAATTATGTATAAGTAAGTCATTCAAGTCAAATGAGTCATTTAGATTGTCCTGCTTTTGTAATATGATTTTTTTTCTTATATCTCTCCTTTCCACACGACCGTGTCTCCGTAATATAAAAAACTACACTTTAGTATCGATTGTGACGTCATGCAATCACTAATGTATTCAAAACAGGGAAAATTACGTAACACTGAACGGATGCCTATAAAACACTTTGATTTATTCATAACAGACTGGTTTTATTAAGTAAAAATGTGGTAAAAACGTAAATTATAGAGATATTAGCATTCCGAGAAGAAGAGTCTCAATTAAAATATGTTTTTAGTAGCTTCATATACTATATACTTGTATGTATGTCGCCCATCAGTCGCATATAAACCCTTTTGACCCCTTACTACGTTATTAGGTACAATCATGCATCGTTTCTATGCAAAAAAATTGATACCAAATATTTATGAGAATTGAGAATATTAGTTACAAAATTTTCTTTATTAAACTGACAGCCGAGTAAACGATAATGGACATCTTTGTGCGCATTTCAACAAAATCTATATTTCCGGAAGAATTGTCACCAGACAAGTAATTTATCAGCAAGTAAAAATTTCAGCCAAATCCTTCTAAACCTTGTATTTAAACATATTGCTCTGATATCACATTGTGCGATAAGGGTAGGCGAAGGTATCATATTATTTAGTAGCACGTTGAATAGGTATACTTTTACAATACTAAAAAGCAAAATTATAAGATTTAAGTGCTACAAAAAAGCGCTTAAATTACAATAATTACATTCTACGAACATATTTGAGGCGTAAAAAATCCTTAGATATTGTACAAGATATTTCAGACTTAGGTTTGATTTATTTGAAAGCGGACCAATTCATGCGTATTCTTCACCTCGAAATATATGTTGGAATGTCCCGAATATTTTCGTCAAAACCATACGCTGCCAATTTGTCAGAGGATGCTAATATTATTGAATATTTCTACTGAAGCGTTCATTGTGGTATTTGTATTATTGCTTTTAATTGAAATTCAGAAATGTGGACTGGATATTTTGAGCCTGTCGTGTTGAGAGAGTATGAGAAAGGCAGGCAGGTCTGTTTCCAAAAGCAGGCTGTTTATGAGCTAATGATTAATGGAGGTAGAAAACCGTCTAAAACTGTATTTAAATCATACATAAATTATTTAAAATACGACGACAGTCAATAACTTAAATTTAAGGTCCAGTTACTCCGGACACTATTCCATGCCAACATAATTGGTGAACGTAAATGTCTGAGACATTTCGAATATTTACATTTAATAGTAAAGACTGATACAATTTGTTTGTAAGTATATTTTAATACATTTAATACACACATAGAAACGCAATTAACAATGTGGTTTACCTTGAAGTTGTAAAAACTAGTGAATGTGCGAAATGAATACATTTGTATGCGACTGTGATTCCGTATCTTCTTCGGATCGAGAATGTTATAATAAAATACAAATAAATAAAGAGATATTATTAAACCTAAAGTGCGTGGTCCTTTCTTGGTAACGAAGCAGACATGGCTACCAACATGTCCACGGTGGTGGCTGGTTCAAATCTCAGGATACCCCTCTGAATTATCGGAGTTATACGTATATTGATAGTGAATCACCACGCACTATAACGGTGAAGGAAAACGTCGTCACAAAACCGGCATAGCATAGTGATTTTTGACAATTACTATGGTGGACTATATCGTGCCCTGGGACGATTAAAGACCTTTTAACATGACATTAAAAACTCAGTAAATTCCTAGGTCCATAAAGGTATAAACACACAAAGAACTTATTTAAAAAGTAAATAAAGATGATGAGATTTGGAATTTTAGATTAGAACATCAAGTTTATTGGAATCACTTTGATGTAATAGCATTAAAACGTTTCTTATTCTTTCGAAATTAGGTCTCTTGTAACCCTGCGTAACTTTTAACACAAATTAAATACAATTAAATATATAAATAAATATTATAATCCCATTGAAAGTTTAAAAAGTAGATACCAGATTGTATATCGCTTTGATTTTATCGGAATGTTCTTTTTTATAAGGTTTATTATTGTTTTTGTTTTGTAAATTGTAAAATAAGTTTTGCTCTGTTTTTCTTGTGAATATCTGTGAAAACTTTACTGGTGTGTGTATTAGTAGTATCATATTTAATGTTATGTGTGTTGTTGGACTGTTTGTTTTCCAAAGACAATAAAAATAAAAAATATTGTCATTGGCCTATGTTCAGCAGTGGACGTCCTGTGACTGAAGAGAGAGAGAAAGAGAGGGGGAAAAAATATTAAAATATTGATGATAAATTATAAAGTTATGTATAAATAGTACAGTAAACTGTTCTATAGTTTATTAGACTTTAAATATAGAACATTTATGTTGAATAATGTGCACAATTCCACATAAAGGATACAGAAAAGTACATATTATAAAGAATGTTACAGGAAAGGTGAATTAATAATAACACCCAAAAGTCACATACATAGTCCTAGCCCCACACTAAGATTGAGTATTGTGTTGAGGGTATTAGAAACTACGAGAGACTCTTCGGTCTCACAAACACCTAGACCCGAAAGAAATATTTCTAGCCCGCACAAACATTTCTCTCGGTGTGGGGATCGAACTCACGGCCACTCGTTTCACAGGCGGCGTCTAACCGACTGCGCCATGGAGGCTGTCAAATTATAGAATTATCGAATATCATCGAAATACCCGTTATGGATAATATGTTTACTCGATATAAGCCTACATTATGAATTTTGACCATAGGTAACTGTTTTGTTTTTTATCTTATAAGTTCATCGAGTCGTCTTTGTTTACGGTTGGTGGTGTTTTTGGTAGCTGGAAGAACTTGCGAGAGTGAATTATTTATTTATAAACTATAGGTACAATGACGCACAACCATTCGTAAGTGTTTAAAATTAATTTTATAGAAAAACATGTAACGCCATAAAAACATGCATGGCTAACGTATATCGATCATATTATGTTATTTTGAAAGGATCTGCATACTAAAGTCCACACCAGTAATAGGTAGTTCATCTTTTTTTTTATAAATAGCATCTTTTTATTTTTATTAAAGGTATCTGTTTCGGGTTTGGTTGTTTGGGAGAGTGAAAAGTCTCTCGTAGTTTCTTATACCCATGGCACAAGACTCGATCTCATTGTGGAGTCAGACCCCTTAGCCAATTTACAACCGCTTTCTATCGCTTCCTATTCTCTTTCTGCAATCATTAACGCCTCGCTAACGTTTCGTTTGCGCAAATCCAATTGCATCTTGGATATCATTTGATGAGAGTTAGCCAATGGCGTGTTCAACGTACAAACGTCATCGCTTACGTCAAGGCGTTAACGATTGTAACTTCCATGAACTTGCCTCAGGGGAAGGACTATGTATGTGACCGATAGGTGACTTTATTATTATTATTTATTGTTTAATGTCATCAAAATATGCTCTGCCATTTTTATTTTGTAGTTGCATACTCCTAAAATGCAGTAAACATGCGTTGCGGCTACGTTATATAAAGATAATGATGGAAATATATAATTTATATATCACGTCTGGTGTTGAGAAGTTTTTGCCTCGAAAACACAATCAACAAGCTTGACGTCGTAGAACAAAAACACATGTCGTCATTTAGATCGAAATGTAATTATATATTAAAGTTAATTATCTGAATAAAGATCAACTATGCGTGTATTGTACCGGATGTGTGCGAATTCAACGGTCGCGGCCGGTCGTCGGGGGATACCTGTGTACGCCATACTGGTTTTATAACTTGTTTTACGTTGAAAAGTGACGATGAAGAACGAGAAAGGAGATTTAATGCTTGTGTAATGTGTGTAAGTTGTCAACTAAGCAATTTTGTGGGTGAAAATATAATCTTTTGTTAGTGTATTGTTGCAATTATTAAAATGTTATGTAAATTATTATGGTTCAAAAAATTGCTATTACACTAATATTCAAAATCAACTTTCAGCGAAAGTAATTTATCAAAAATGGTTCGCTACTTAAGATTTGAGCAGATTCTGTGGAGCAGATAGAGAAGACTCATGACAGTGCGATAAATTAATTTGGATCTGTCTGTCTGTTTCAGCCTATATACATCTTACTGTAGGGCACGGACCTCCTTCACAATCAGGAGTATTATTGAGAGGAGTTAGGCCGTATAGTCTGCCACGCTGGCCTGTGCGGGATGGCGAAGGTTTACATACAATAGGTGGTAGTGTGACGAGTTCCAAGTCAGCGGATGTTAATTTTATATGAAATAATTTTATTTCAGTATGAATTCGCTTTTTAAGTTTAAATGATTGAGTAATTTATCAAGAGTGCCCAAAATGAAGTTCCCTTAATATTAATTTGCTGCCTAATTTAAATTATAATAAATAGTTGCTCATACAAAATACTCATTGGTAAAGAAAGAAATACAAAACAAATTGTTCTTTACTTGTCGTTCAAACAGTTTATCTTCTTGAGGAACTTTCCGCAGAGACGGGTCTCGTCCGAGATTATGATATCAGACACATTTTATCCGGATCAACGAACAATTCCTGTAGAATAAGATTAGATGGAGGAAATTGCAGCTCAGAATTATTATTGGGAGTATATTGTTATTTCACAATATAGAAAGCGATGGACAAATACGAATGTATTTTTTGTAACTAATTTGATTTCAGAGTAGTATCATGCAGACTGTGCATGCAGATGACATATCACATGACACAGACATGAATCAATAAAAATATATTGCTTGAATATCAGGCTTGAATATTGAAGAATTTGGTAGCAAATTACTTTTGCTTGCTAATTACTTAATGGAAAAAAATATTTTTATCTTAGATCCATCTAGCAATGGTAGAAATCTTTAAAAAAAATCGTTTATGATTTGGTGACCTAAATAGTATTTAAATGTAATTAATTAAAACGACCCGTCAATCGTTTGGGATCATATTGATGAATTATAAAGTCGTCTACGGTTTCATAGCGTGCGAATGCTTTTTTCATGCTCTTGTCAAAATATTAGGAACTATGTTTTTCTATTTAACTTATTGTTCCAGATATGTTTTCTTAATATAAAAAACAAGCATTTATACTCGTAATCTAATAATTTTAACGTATCTAATCTAAGGCAGGCCGCTTCCAACAGGTCATCGTGGAGATCCTTGGGGGAGGCCTATGTTCAGCAGTGGACTTCCTGTGGCTGATATGATGAATCTAATAAAATGATAAAAGAGAAAAACTTCTTTTAATATATGACAAAAGCACGACAACCACGCATTTGCACGCCACAAGATCGTGGACCATCTATCTTTAAAACAAGTTTGAGTGGAATTGAATAGCCCTATACTATTTGTATTTATTTTTCATTTTTTAGTAATTTGTGTATATTGGAAAACCTGTCAACTATTAGCCAATAGGAGGCCAGAAAAAGGTAGCCCGGCACCACTATTTTTGTCTACGTTTTTTGTAGTACTAGCGTTCTCTCTATATTATAATTGTATGGGTTTAATAAAAAAGGTTCTATGTGATACGGCCAGTATTCCACAAGCTTTTAACAGGAAAGTGGATAGTAGCAAAATGTTATTAAAGCGGATCGTGCTTGTTTTCCATTTTTGGCCATTAATCCAGGCATGTAGCACTCAGGGAACACAGGGAATTCGTTACAAAGCATCAAAAGTATGAAGTTCGCACGTGCCAAAAGTTACCGACCCCTAATAAAGACTGATTTATATGGTGTATTCAAACAATATCTAACATATATTTTATTTGGCTTTACGTAAAACGTAACTTTTTAAATGTATGTTGCAAATATGTTTGTATTTTGGTAGTATTAAAAATTCTTCCATTATTGAATTCTTGGAATCGTTATTTAATTTCCGCATAATTTACATGTTTCTGTATCCCATGAGGCTTTCTCCTTAATTACATATTTATTTAAATATAGGATATAAACAGCACTAAAGAAAATTATTATCTCGTATTTATCTCCACGAATTAATAAAAAATGACTAGATGCGACAAACTGAAGACTGCTTTCTGAATAAATAAATATACCCAACAGCCACATACATAGTCCACATCAAGATCGAGTTTTGTGTCGTGGGTATTAGAAACTAAGAGAGACTTCGGTCTCACAAACACCCAGACCTGAAACAAATACCTGCGGATCACACAAATATTTGTCTCAGCGAGTGGATTTAACCTGTGGCCTCTCGTTTCATAGCCGGCGTCTAACCAATTGCGCTACGGAGGCTGACACAGAAGCGTGCATTGGGTGAGTCTCATGACCACCTAGTCTCATGGGTAGGTACCACCGCAATGTCTATTTATTCCGCCAAACAGCAGTGTAAATGCACTGTTGTATTTCGGATTGCAGGACATTGTTGCCAGAGTAACTACTGGACATATTGAGACTTAACATCTTATGTCTCAAAATGGCGAGCCCAGTGGAATGCATGAATTGCTTTGTAATTCAAGGTGTTGTTTGGTTTTGCTATTGTTTATGAGCGATCGTATCGCTTACCATCGGGCGAACGGCATGACCGTCTCGCCATTCAGTGCAAAAAAATGACCATCAGTGGGCAAAAGCTGATGATAGTGATGTTTCTTACCGGCTGCCGTCTGTTGTTATTGGAGCTGGAGCCAGTGCCGACGTGGTCGTTGTCACTGGGTATGATGAATGTGGGCTGACCGCCACTGAAATACTCGGGTTCATCACCATTGCTGAAACAATACCAATCAAATTATTATTATTATAGTACAGGGCGCTTTGAGAAAACACGTAAAAATTATGTTTTCTTATGCCAGTTACGCAATACCCAGGTATTATTATTAATAGGCTTGTTTCATTTGGAGTATGCTCTTTGAAAGGCACTGTCAGCCAATATGCAGGGAGCTCGTTAGTTCGTCTTCAGAGACACCCAAAGTAATAAATAGTATCAACCTTTTGCAAGTATTGATGCTGTACATAAAACAAAGTTGCTCACGCTCTCTCTCGCTGTCTGTCCCTATGTATGCTTAGATCTTTTAAACTACGCAACGAATTTTGATGCGGTTTTTTTTAATACATAGAGTGATTCAAGAGGAAGGTTTATATGTATTATTAAAATATAAAATAGTGTACGAAATAATACGTTTTTGATGTGGAATGGACTCAATAAAGTATCTGCACTCGGAAGAAGTCGGGCTCGGCCGCTAGTTGTTAATAAATACCACCGTATTATCTATTAAAAGTCTATAAAGAAATATATAACTATTTCATATATCACTGGTTCTTATAAAGAAAAAAAGAAAGTTGCCAAGTCATGCAATGACGTAGATGGTACACCAGTTTCTTATTAATTTGTTTCGTTTTTATATTCTGGCTTTGTTACCGGCCGCCAAAATATGTTGTTTATAATCGATTACCATGAAGATGAATTTGGGGTTTAAAGGTTGTGGCCGTGGAAAAATCTCGTTGGTGTTATTGTTTCCTTAAAAAAAACTTTAATGATTACCGAACCAAGAGAGACCATAAAGAATCTTTTAAACAATTGAAATGCATCGTAATATACGAATTATATCCAATTACATAAAATCGTTTGAATTACAATATTTTACAAATCGAAATGAAAGTCAATTTATGACGAGCAAATAAATGTTTAATTCTTCGAAAATTAATGTTTCTCGTTTTTCCACTTTGGTGTTACGTAATTTGGGTACCGTAACTAGCAGTTATCAGAAACTTATTTAGTTCTTATAAAAGTTCCAAATATGTGCAAAGATATTACTTACCTAAAAAATTCGTTTGACAGTTATTTTTGAATGAAAGTTCACTTAAAATGAATTATTATTTTCAAAGAATCCTAAAACTGAAAGGATTTGTTAAAAGCTTTTTTCAAGGAATCAAAAAATTGTTTTTCTTTTAATCATTTGCGACATTTTTAATGTCACAATAAATTGTTTACATAGTAGCAAATGCGGAACCCTGACTGTGCACTTTTCTATACTTGGCTAATTTGTTAAAAAAATCGTTCTGACATTTAAAATTAAAAAGCGGAAAAACTGCTTTGGTGGCTATGGTTTGTGTTGTTTTTTCCTTACTTTGGATATTATGATTCTGTTAATAGCTAGGATGATAAATATTTAAATAATTATTTTTTTTACTTGTAATTAATTTAAGTATTGACGCGTCAATGTCTTTAAATCCGTATTTTTAATACGACCCATTATTTTAACTAACTCAAAGGAATAACATTGTCCGTTATAGTTAAAAAATAAATAAGAAATGTTTTTTCTTGTCGCAACTGTTTTTGATCGTTTAACTATGGGTAGAAAATAAAACATCGTAAAAAAGCTAGATTTGGTAGTACATTTAAAGCCTTCTTTAAATAAGAATGGAGCTTCTATATGCGTTTAATGTTTATTGCCTTTGTCAAACAGTAATTAGTCAGATATTTTTTACTTAGACTCGGAGCGACTTGGGATTCAACCTACAATTAAAGCCATATCAAAAAGGTACAAACGTCGCAATTAATTCTACAATATTCATGACTGTGTCTAAATTACAACTTCAACCAATATCACGTTTAAGGTGAGAATTTGTTGCGTATGTTGTAACGATATTAAAACATAAATATAATTTGACTATCAATACACACATGACGCCGAAAATTCAGAGATGTGCCCTAGGATTTGAACCCGCGACCACCGTGGACATGTTGGCATTCGTTTATGTAACGGATCACAAACAGGCCACCACGCACTAAAACGGTGAAGGAATACATCGTGAAGAAACCTGCATACCATAGTGATTTATAAGAATTTCTATGGGATGTAAAAGTTCGCCACCCTGCATTAGACCAGCGTGGTGGACTATATGGTCTAATCGTACTCTCAATCGTATTCTCGATTGCGAAGGAGGCCCGTGCCCTGCAGTGAGATATAATATGTACATGGACTGATACGTTAAATATAATTTAAAATGACTTTCATTGCGGTCCTTATTAATTCATTATATAAGTATTACTGTAACTTCTGAGCACGGGACTCCTTTACAACCGAGAGGTCCATTGAGAGGGGTTAGGCCATAGCCCTCCATTCTAGCTTAGTATGGTTGGCGGAATCTATGTATAGATAAGCCTGACAAGTTACTATGTTATGCGGTTTTCTTATGAAGCGTATTACAACTGTTAAAGAAAAGAAAGAAATATATGACCTTATATTTAATTAGAAGTGCAGTCCTCGAAACCCACGAGCGTGTATGAAGTTACTAAAAACAGTTGATGAAGCGAAAAAGGTGTGTGGTATATTCTCTACCTACCCCAAAAGGAAATAGACGTAAGTTTATGTATTCTTATTGGAACTTACCTTACGTTCTCATCAAAGTCAACAACTTGTGTTCTTCTGGTGCTAGTGGTCCGTGTAGGTGGCGCTGTAGTCAGTCTTACGTTTGGTCTTGAATCAGGGTTGAAGGTTTGAGAAGACGCTCCGCCACCAATACTATGGAAAATGGTATATAATATGTATTGTACATTAGTAGAAGCAGTATTGTAGTTAAATCTATACTTATAGTCAAGCTAAAGAGTTTGATGAAATACGGCAATTTATAGAGTTGAAAATGGGTCTGTGAATTATTTTTGTATTTGATGGTGCTGTTTTTAAGGATGGTTTTCGGCTGTTAATATGATACGACAAGGAGCCGGAGATAAGGTCATATGGCAAAAAGATCTATGGACAAGTTTATTTCAAATCTCGTGTTATTAAGTTCCCCTTCAAACAGAAACAAAACGTAGATAGACTGTTGATAAGTTATTTTATTTTATTTATGCTTTATATACACAGTTGTATTCAGGACTTAATGCCAGAGGCCTTCTCTACCAGTCGACTTTTGGCTGGTGCAGAGAGTGAAATAGTAGGCCCAAAAATTCAAGTATTTAGAATTTTGAAAATTAACGATATAATAATATATATAATAAAGAAATATATAGATATATAAACATGCAAAATACGTAGATATAAAAATACATATATAACGGTAAAGGAAAACATTGCGAGGAAACCTGCATACCATAGCGATTTCTATGGTATGTAAAGTCCGCCAACCCGCACTAGGCCAGTGTGGTGGACTATATGGCCTAACAACTCTCAATCGAATTCGCGATTGTAGAGTAGGCCCGTGCTCTGCAGTGGGACGTATATGGGCTGATACATACTTATATAATATATAAAGTCTAAACAGGAAAAGTATGTTTAAAGTGATTCTACCAATATAGTAATCAAATAGATCAAGAAAAAACAGGCTTTTGGTAGTGTTGTTAATTTTAAAAATATATTTACAATCTATATAAATATACCGTAAGATTCATAATGAAAGTACGGCTTTCAAATGTTTGAACAAAAATAGAAGAATATTAGGAACGTTTCCTAGAAATTGACATGAAATGGACGAGTTCATTAATATCTATTCTATTTCTAGATATTTTTTTTGTAATTGATATTTAATTATTTTATCAATTAAACATCATAACTTCATAACAAAGACATATTGATAGCAAAGACGTTGTTTTATTTCTCATTTGATTTACCAACAGTGACTTATAAAAAACCTTATCATTCTATCAAAATTTGTTCACATTCCCTTTTGATTTTCATACTGATACAGATAAGTTTAATATGTACAAAATAACTTTAGCATTTAAATTATTGTCAAGGTCAGGTCACTCGTGTAAGGTTTTAGTATAAACCGAATTTCTAGAGGCTACAGTAAAAACCTATTTAAATATCAATTAAATTAAGGTATGAGTTCCGTTCTCAATAACATCTTAAATGCGGAGGTCATTTACACGTCGCGTCGATATAAATGTGGAAAACCCGACAAAACTCCGGAATAAATGGAATTTTATATGGAAAAATTACGATTTTGTTTAATGTTTTGCTCTTAATTAATTTGATAAAACATTTGTAATATTTGTCCGTTTTAAGATTATCTTTCCATAATCATAATATGTACGATATAGAAATTATATAAGTAGTGTAATACGTGGACTCTTATGAACTAATATTATAAATAGGAAAGATTTTATTGTTTGTTTGCTTTGAATAGGCTCTGAAACTACTGGACTGATTTAAAAAATATATTTTCGTAAGAGAATCCTACATTATCCCTGAAGAACATAGTCGACAAAATATTTTCAAAAAAATGTATCTGCAGACTGCAACAGGCCGGAACCGGGCTGGGCTGCTAGTGAAATATATATTTTTTTATTTTGTTCCTGAATTTAGATATCTTTTAGGAATTATCCGACTTGATTGTGGACCATTCTTGTACAATCTTATAGAAATCGATATGAAGCGATCGCTTTGCCGACATGCTGCTTTTGGTTAATGGTATTGCCGGAGGCTCTAAATCAAACTCCTCCTCTCGTTCTTTCCCCTCCAATTTCTTTTTCCTCCTCTACTCCTACAAGAGTAAAGCATCCACGATCTAAACATTGCACATGCTCATGGTCAGCGATAATCACTTACCACCAAATCACTTGCCGGACTTTAAAAAAGCGATTCTTACATGCTTGAAGGGCTAGCTTGAGAATTCCCAGGCTTCACATACACTGGTCCTTGTCCAGAAGACGTTGAACTCGAAGGAGGCCTGCCTTGAACTGGCCTCGTATTCAAAGCAATTTCTGGCTGTGTCTCTTTCCTGTTGTTATTGTTATTGTTGTTGTTGTTGTTCTGCGGTTTGCTAGTAGAATGAGGTCTGATAGAACTGGTGTCTGGTCTAGATGGCCTCGTACTGACTGTAGGTCTGTCCACAGCTGGTTGGGGAGTATTGGCGTTGCAAATCTCCCTGCCATTAAGCCTGATAGCTTGCAGCTGAGGGGCCTTGTTCAACGTGTTGTACTGGACGAAGAATCTCACTGCCACAGCGGGGCCTGGGCTGATCTTCATTTGTGTGTTTTCTATTTTGAAGTCTATGTTGTCTTGTGTGGTCACGTCTCCGACCCAGTTCTGTAACAAGACGATAAATTAGTTGTGTTGGAATCGAATTGCGCTTCAATTGATATGATAGTTTGATAAATACTTTTAATTATTTGTATTTGCTAATTTTTATCCAATATTTTACTAACTAAGCTTTTTATACTTCGTTTAATTTTGCCAAAAATCTCCTTATGTAGTAACATTTTTTTGTGCCTCAGCAAAGGGATGGTAAGTCCAGGGCTGTGTCAATAACTTGTAGATATAGCAATAAATGGATTGACATACAATGTTGCGTTATAAAATTATGTAAATAAATAAGATTAACTACACAAGTAAAATACTATGTCGTTAGCAACTTACTCGAGTGAATTGTGCAACAATCGACTGAGAACAAGGAGGCAATTGACCTTCAACATGACATAATAAAATCAAGGTTTGGACTATCAATTACGAAGGCGTTTACTTAAACAGTGATACAATTCCATGCATTATAGCAACCTGTTGGTATATTCCAGAAATTTATTTTAATGCGATCTATTGTATTGAAAAGTGAAGAAGTTCATTGTTCCAGAACAATATATGCGACGCACAGCGGGGTTTAACACGCTTGTTGGTATTCAAGTCACTAGAGCGTGATAATACATGAGAAATAACTCAAAGCTAAAAAACAGTGTTGAGGTCATTATTTACCATCTAGGCATCCATATAATTTATATCTCCATGGAATCTATGATAGTGTAAAAGATTCCATGTTTACTTCACTTAAAAATATATTATTTTTTGCTTTGTTTATAGCTTATTGCAATATCGCTCACAAGTTCTTGACTCCAGGCTTACAATGAATGGAAAAATCCAATATTTATTTTCCTATATCGCTAATACAGACCCCAAGTATATCAGCCTTGCCGTCCAACACGATGTTGAGCCATAAGGAGTGCAGTGTGCTGTCTGTAGAGAGATGCACCACGCCGTACCACCGACCCGCCTCTGTGCCTGGAGGCTCGTACTCGAACACATTGGGACACGGCGATATTGGCGTACTCTGTTCGTGTGTGGGCGCTGTCAAAGCTAGGACTACGAGGGCGGTGAACGTTCTGATCTGAAACAAGGGTTAAGGGTCACAAACGGAAGAACAAAGGTTGAAGAAGAACAAGAAAAAGAAGGAAGAGTCAAAGCTGAAAGCGATTTTCCTAGTTCGGTGTGTGGTTAAAGGACTAAAGAACTCCATGGTGTCTCTTTTCTGTCGTAAGAGGCGTCCTAAAGGGTCATCTTGGACCCTGGGCTCGTTGCAAGGTAGGTGTGCTATCATTTGCTATCTGAGATGGAAGATATATCTTCCACACGCTCTAGTGTTTGATGTTAATTATCAAAACATCGGGATAGTGTCTTGGTTGTGGAGCCATAAAGTCCCTCCTAGTTTCTGATATGCATAACAAAAGACTTAGATACTTATACTAGGAGGTCAAGACTATCTGTGTAACTGTAGAGTGCATTATTTATTATTATCTAGATTCTAGTGAGGACACGCGACGCTTAAAGACAGTGACAAGGAAGATGAAATATCGCTAGACACCCAGCAATTTATCACATGAATATCATCAACATGCAGCTACGCAGTGTATTATCAAGAATTACGTAATTGATTTTTTGCCCAGCTAATGGATTCTTAGCGTCTATCTTAGTTTGATTTTCGCGGAATAAAACGTTATATGACCTAAAAGGTTTATCCGGGTTATAGATCTCTGAGGAAATTCATATGAATTATTATCTTACGTTATTCCATTTAAAACCGATGGTGTCTGTTTTCTCAGAAGAAACAATATTTCAACAAAACATGAGATTATAGCTAAACCGTACGCGTTGGCGAAAAACCCGTCATAGTGATCACGTAAGTATGACGCTTATTAGACTTGGCCTGTGTATATACGATATCGAGCAGGCGTGCATATTCTAAGCAGCAACCATCTCTGGCCGGTGGATTTTTTTTATTGTAGGTCCGGAAAATTGATGACTGGCAACAGCGTGGCTCAACCACATCCGAGCTCTATTGAATTGCATTGCACCAATCATTGCACTTATTATGGTGACATTTTCGTATTAGTATTATTTATATCAGGGGGGTTACTCTATGGTCCGAAACGAAGTTCGAAATAACGAACGTTCGACTTTCGAAGTAAGTTATAATTTTCTCACTACTAAAAATCAATACTAATCTTTACAATAGTTATTATTCACTCTGAAATTATTTAGAGGATTTGAACATTTTATGGAATACTTAGGCACATTCGTGCTGTTTTACGCATGACGTTCTAAAATTCGAACTTCGTTTCAGTTGAATGAATATGAATTTTCGAGTCAACCTAGGGAGGTAACATAGCTTTGAATCTACGCGTCAATAAGTCCCAATGCTACGAGTAACTTTTTCAGGCTTGTACCCTGTCTACTACCCAGAATTTCGAAGCCATTAGGGATTGTGAAATAGGAACAAATCGAATGGCCTAACGAGCTCCCACATGCGCGAAGGATATTGAGATTCTAGCCTTTACTATTGACCACTTTGGATATTGACTAATTTATTTTTACGAACCTGGAAACTACGTAATTTCCGAGCATAAACTAGTGTGTTTTTTAAAGCCATAAATTAAAGTAATTTGTTTTTGTTGTTGAATTTCCAACCATAAATATTTTGTTGTAGTGAAAAAAATCAACGAACCTAAATTACGAGGTGACCCTTCGTTAATAATACAAACAAATATTTATATTATTTACTTTTGAACATTAAACTTCTATTAATTATTTGTAATGAACAGGACATTATAGTGTTTTGTAGAATTAAGTTATCGGACATTGCATTTAACATTAATAATTTGTAACAACACTCAATAAAATAAATCAAAACTAACATAATTAAAACTAAAAAGATGGCGATATAACAATAGTAAATAATAACACATATAAAAAAGTGTTTGACTGAGATTGAAATAGCAGATTTTAATTTTTATGACCTCGAATTCGACTCGCCATAATTGATAATTAGATTGTAAAAATCTTCAAAATTTGTGAGCGTTGTCATACAGGTTATGATGGCAATAAATAACATATTTTGCAACAGAGCCTCCAATAAGAGCCTCTAGTAGGTATGTAAAATAATAAAAAAACTTATTACTGTTTTTTCTGCTATCGAGGACGAAGTTAGCAAGTCGTTCGCTTGTCGGTAAGCGTGACACTTGCCAATAAACAGGATGGATAACCATTCGGAATTTGCTAAGAATTGAATGGCACTGCATTAACTCATCATCCCAAGACATTAGCGGCCTTATTATGGATAGTATTAAAACCTATTTTAGCTAACAATATTAATACAATAATACACCCAACAGTCACATACATAGTCCTGACCCCACACTAAGATCGAGTCTTGTGTCGTGGGTATCAGGAACTACGACAGACTTTTCGGTCTCACAAACACCCAGATCCGAAACAAATACCTGTAGATCACACAAATATTTTTTTCTGTGCAGGGATCGAACCCGCGGCCTCACGTTTCACAGCCGGCGTCTAACCAACTGCGCCACGGAGGCTGTAGTATCGAATGTTTTCTTATCAAACGTTTTGGCCTTTTCGAACGCCTTTCGAATACAGTATTTTTACTGTTCACTGTTTTTAAAAACGAAACAAACCTGTGCTTACACACTGCTGCTTGCGGTCAAATAGACAAAACGGTGTGTGCCTAATCAGACGACTAAATGCATATGAAAAAAAATACAAGGCAAGGAAATGTAAATCTGAAGCATTAAATTAGAGTCTTTGTTGCCAGTCATAGTAGCCATAATTATTATGTTACGTTGGTCGCGATGAGATGTTTGCAAATATAATTTATAGGTATGTAAGTAAACTGACTGTTGCCAGTGGCGAACTAAGCTTGTGCACACACTTATTTAACTTCTCAAGGACAAAGAACTTCTGTAGAAGTTAAAACCCACAAAGGCAAAGTTGGTAGAAAACTTTACAGAATTTTAGATTATATTTGATACATCCTGGGAATAACTAATTTATGAGAATAAAAAAATTAATCTCTAGAAAAAGGGTATATTTACTTGTTTTTTCTAAAGCAATGCATGGCGAGACGAGCATGTAATTCGCTACTGTCTATAAGCGGTCACTCGTCATCAGTGACCAGTGACCGCTTATGGACAGTAGCAAAACCAAACACCTTGAATAACAAAGCAATGCTGGCATTCCACTGCACTCACCATGCTAATTATTTTTCTTGGGGTGACGATAACAGCATGGTTCCATCGATAAATATTCTGTTTAATATTATGGTCATAATAAGATAATAGTTTCTGTCACTGTTTTGCTCCTTGATTCGAACTTTCTCATAGTAGCTAAAGAATATATTATTTTATTGGGAGACATGTCGAAATTACTTATCCTCGTATTTATTGTTGCGTCTCAAATTACTAGTTCCACGTGTAACATAATAAGGACATTTTTTCTCGTATAATTGCCGTCTTGTGATACTAATTAGGATAGGATTTTTGTTGTTATTAAGGAGTTTCTTAGTCCGGTTCATCTTTTAGCTATTCCGTATAGGTTTGGAATGGAAATATTACTTAACGATTGAAAGACCTTAGGCGAAACTTTGAAAAAAATGCACAATACTTGTTAATTGGGTATGTCTAAGAGTTTTCATTAAAATTGATCATTTTTGATTTGGCTTTGCTAAATAATTGAACTATACTTGATGGAAACCGCAATACTATTCTATCTTCTGCCTCTTCTATCTTCTGCACTTGGATAAAATTATGCCAGGTACACAACTGCTTCTTCATGTTAGGATCGTCATTTGTTTATTGCCTCGTGGTGCTTCACCATAATTATAGGTTTTCCATCATCATCCATTTATTAAGCAACTGTAATATTATGTATGTGTAAAAAGCAACACTTATTGCTTTGAACGCATCATGACAAATCTAAATAAAGAAGAAGATGTATTTTTTAATGAATCGACCAACTCCGGATGTATGCAATGGCTTTGCAATTATATTCTATTTAGTTATTAACCAATTAAACAATACAATGTTAACCAGTCACTCTAGCACGCAAGAGGTATTCAAAAATCGCAAAACTATGAAAGACTAGCCGAGGGGCGATATTAGTTTTTTAGTTGCTTTGAATGGCGAGACGACCATGCCATTCGCCTATTAATAAGCGACAGCGACAATTTTTTTTATGATTTTTTATATATCATCATTTTTGGGTGGCAAATCCATAACGTTTGTTAAAATAATAATTTAAACTGTTTTATACCATAGAATCTTCTATATATATAAAAGAGGAACCTGACTGACTGACTGACTGACGTATCAACGTACAGCCGAAACTACTGGAGCTAGGAAAGTGAAATTTTCCACAGAGGTTCCTATTATGACGTAAGTGAGCACTAAGAAGGGATTTTTGGAAATTCAACCCCTAAGAGGGTGAAAGGGGTAAAAAACCGTTGTATGGAAAATCGAAACCGTTAAAGTTACAACTGTCAAACTTGGCACTTTAGTTAGTCATTTAAAAAGAAAACTAACTGCATACTTTGTTTGTCAAAAATTATCCATAAAAGGGTTAAAATAAGGGTTGAAGTGTTGCGAGTCTAGGGTGATTTAATGACTGTCTAATCAACGCACAGCCGAAACTACTGGAGCTAGAAACGTGAAATTTTCCAAAGAGATTTCTATTATGACGTAGGTGAGCACTAAGAAGGGATTTTGGAAATTCGACCCCTAAGGGGGTGAAAAGGGTAAAAAACGGTTGTATGGAAAATCGAAACCGTTAAAGTCACAGTTGTCAAACTTTGCACTTTCGTTAGTCAATCAAAAACCAAAATAACTGCATACTTTATTTTTTTTTAATTAACCCTAAAGTGGTTAAAATAAGGGTTGAAATTTTATAGAACCGAACTGTCTAATCAACGCACAGCCGAAACTGCTGGAGCTAGAAACGTGAAATTTTACACAGAGATTCCTATTATGACGTAGGGTAGCACTATGAAGGGATTTTAAGATATTCCTCCCCCAAGGGGGTGAAAAGGGAAAAAAACAGTTGTATGGAAAATCGAAACCGTTAAAGCCACAGTTAGCAAATTTTGCACTTTTGTAAATCTATCAAAAACAAATATAGCTGCATTCTTTATTTTTCTAAAATTAACCCTAAAGTGGTAAGGGTTGAAATTTTGTAGAACCGAACTGTTGCATCAACGCACAGCAGAAACTACTGAAGCAATGAACTCAAAATTTTACACGGGGCTTCCTATCATAATGTAGAGGAGCACTATTGAAGAATTTACCGAAATTCAATCCCTAAAGGAGTGAAAAGGGTGAAATTGTGTTGTTTGGAAAAACGAAACCGTGAAATTTGCAGATTTCAAACTCGGCACTTTATTTAGTCAATTAAACAAAAATAACTTCATATTTTTTGTCTTAAGTTAGCCCCAAAGGGCTTAAAATAAGGGTCGTAATTATGTATGCAAAATCGAAACCGCTGTTACTGGTATGAAAATTTGTAGTTTAGCTACCTATTATAAACACAAGAAATTGGCGTCGTTAATTTTTGAAAAATGGCACGAAGGAGAGGAAATTTTATAAAAAGTATTTAGGGTTCCGTGGGTACAAAAAATCCCTTAAAAATTGAGCTTGATGGTATGTGATATAAAATTGAGCATGAGTGTAAGAGTTTCACATTTACGGGAGGGGCCAGGGAAAAGGAGGAAAAGGACGAAAGGTTGTGTTGGAATATCGGGCAACTGTCATTTTAAACATACTTATATGGGTTTCGTGCAAATTGTGCGTAGTTCTGGGATTATATTATAAATTTTAGAGGGATTATTTTTTATGTTTAATAGTATCTACTTATTATAGATAAATAATGACCAATTGTTAGGTTTTGGATTTTTAAGTTTGAAGTGGAGACAAAGCGGGAAATCGTTGTTGATAAAGTAAGTAATAGTTAATAGTTGGGACTGCCGTCCGATACCAATGGATACTCTGCCTGGGCAGCATTGGCACTTTCCATCAGTTGCAATGCCGCCACTATGCCAGGCCAGTTAAAAAAAAAAAGTAATAGACCACATAATTTGCCCAACGGGATACTCATAAATAAATAGTGACGTAATTCGGATTTTTAGAATGCTCTCAGTTTCAGGGGAGAAATGAGGACGTAATATCCTATTTAGTGAAGTATCGATTTTCAAGTATATAAAATATATTGTAAATAAAGTTAATAGTGCAGACGAAGTTGCGGGCAAAAGCTAGTAATCTATATATATAAAAGAGGAACCTGACTGACTGACTGACGTATCAACGCACAGCCGAAACTACTGGAGCTATGAACGTGAGATTTTCCACAGGAGTTCCTATTGTGACGTAGGTGAGCACTAAGAAGGGATTTTTGGAAATTCAACCCCTAAGGGGGTGAAAAGTGCAAAAAACTGTTGTATGGAAAATCGAAACCGTTGAAGCTACAATTGTCAACCTTGGCACTTTGGTTAGTCATTTAAAAAGGAAACTAATCGCATACTTTGTTTGTCTAAAATTTGCCATAAAAGGGTTAAAATAGGGGTTGAAGTGTTGCGAGTCTAGGGTGATTTAATGACTGTCTAATCAACGCACAGCCGAAACGATTGGAGCTAGAAACGTGAAATTTTAGACAGGGATTCCTATTGTGACTTAGGGTAGCACTAAGAAGGAGTTTTTGGAAATTCGACCCCTAAGGGGGTGAAAAGGGTAAATAACGGTTGTATGGAAAATGGAAACCGTTAAAGCCATAGTTGTCAAACTTTGCATTTTCGTTAATCAACCAGAAACCAAAATAGCTGCATACTTTGTTTTTCTAAAATTAACCCTAAAGTGGTTAAAATAAGGGTTGAAATTTTGTAGAACCGAACTGTCTAATCAACGCACAGCCGAAACTGATGGAGCTAGAAACGTGAAATTTTACACAGGGATTCCTATTGTGGCATAGGATAGCACTAAGGAAGGATTTATGGATATTCAACCCCTAAGGAGGTGAAAATGGTAAAAAACGGTTGTATAAAAAATCGAGACCGTTAAAGCCATAGTTGTCAAACTGCCCTTTCGTAAATCGATCAAAAACAAACATAGCAACATATTGATTTTTTCTAAAACTAACCCTGAGGTGGTTAAAATAAGGGTTGAACTTTTGTAGAACCGAACTGTCGGATCAACGCACAGCCGAAACTACCGAAGCTATAAACTTGAAATTTTATACAGGGGTTCCTATTTTGACGTAGGGTAGCACTGAGAAGGAATTTTAAGATATTCCTCCCCCAAGGGGGTGAAAAGGGAAAAATACAGTTGTATGGAAAATAGGCTTGGGCAAAAAATATCGATATATCAAAATATATAAATTAGCGATATTTTTTCCCGCGATATATCGATTTTCGATATTTATTTTCAGATATCGAAATCGATATATTTTTAAATAAAGATCCAATAAAGTTCTGGGTAAATTGTCAACATTTCACGCCGGTTCTCTCGGATATCGATCTAAAATATTTGATTTGTCAAGCATCTTCAGTGTCATCTGAAAGAGTAGCTTCAGTGGTAAATTTGGCTATGACAAACGATAGGAGCAGATGGACAGGGGAACACATCAAACAAAGAGAACATACAAATACTGGTTTGAATGATGTTTTTTTTTTTTTTGGTTACTTTTTTATGTCGAGCAATTAGAAATGGCAATTTTTATAAATAATTGCAAATTGGGCAAAAATATCGATATATCGAAATATCGATATTTCTTGGGAGATATATATCGATATATTTGAAAACTATCGATACGATAAAAATCGATATATTTTTTCCATTTGCCCATCCCTAATGGAAAATCGAAACCGTTAAAGCCACAGTTAGCAAATATTGCACTTTTTGAAATGTAATAAAAACAAACATAGCTGCATACTTTATTTCTCTAAAATTAACCCTAAAGTGGTAAGGGTTGAAATTTTGTAGAACCGAACTGTCGCATCAACGTACAACCGAAACTACTGAAGTTAGGAACTTGAAATTTTACACGGGGCTTCCTATCATAATGTAGAGCAGTGCTAATGAAGGATTTACTGAAATTGAATCCCTAAAGGAGTGAAAAGAGTGAAATTGTGTTGTATGGAAAAACGAACCGTGAAAGGTACAGATTTCAAACTTGGAAGTTTAGGTAGTCAATTAAAAACAAAAATAATTTCTTACTTTTTGTGTTAAATTAGCCTCAAAGGGCTTAAAATAAGGGATGTAGTTTTGTATACAAAATCGAAACCACTGTTATTGGTACGAAAATTCGTATTTCAGCCACCTATTATAAACACAAGAAATTGGCATGCACTAATTTTGGAAAAATGGCACGAAGGGGATGAAATTTTATAAAAAGTATTTAGGGTTCCGTGGGTACAAAATAACCCATAAAAATTGAGCTTAATGGTTTAATTCAAGAACTGGATAGGGAAAGCAATATTTTAATTTTTACTAATTTTGTGCATTGTTCATGAGTGTAAGAGTTTCACATTTACGGTCAGGGAAAAGGAAGGAATGGACGGAAGGTTGTGTTGGAATATCGGGAAATGAGCAACTTTCATTTTAAATATCCATTAATGGGTTTCGCGCAAATAATACTCATAAGTAAAATTGTGCGTAGTTCTGGGATTATAAATTTTAGAAGGAGGAATTTATTATGTTTAATAGTATTTACTTATTATAGATAAATAATGACCAATTGTAAGATTTTGGCTTTTTATGTTTTAAGTGGAGTTAAAGCGGCAAATCGTTGTTGATAAAGTAAGTAATATATATAGCCACATGATTTGCCAACAGGATGTTCACTAATAAAAAGTGACGTAATTCGAAGTTTTAAAATTATCTCAGTTTTAGGGAAGAAATGAAGACGTAATATAAAACATATTGTAAATAAAGTTAATAACGCAGACGAAGTTGCGGGCAAAAGCTAGTTATAAATAAAAGGGTGTACACTATTATTTTAGGAAAAAATGTGTTTACCATCCAAATATGACCATAGAAATAAATAACAAACAAAAAATTGTCACTGTTTTTGCAACTTTTTTGTTGCATGGTGTCTGAACTCTCTTAAACTACCACCCGGCTTTGTTTTCGGTAGCAGTCTTAAAATACCCTGTATGAGAGACTTATTATTATCAGCTAAAGATTTTTCGAAAGTTCGTTATTTTGCATGTAGAAATGGATGTTTCGCTGAAATAATTATTGAAGATCTATGTATACTCAATAATAATTACACGATGCGTACAAGTTTTGTACCTGAGTATTAATCAGGCCCTGTGCGATAATTAGTTAATTTGCGACCGTCGCCGCGAGGCTTACATACAATCTAATTACGCTATGAAACTATCAACACTGGTTAGCGCAAACAAATTCTATGTTTACTATACTACCAGCATTTGCCGCAATTTTAGTTGTTAATTTACGAGTGTATTCTAATGTAAACATCATTAATTTGGAATTTTACTATTTATATGTGCGACGTGGGAAATATTTTAGCTTGTAGTAATTACTGTGAAAGTAATATAATTGAGTTTTTGGTAGAAAATTGTTTACTTAAGTCCTTATTCCCGTTATGAGAATGTGAAAAAAATATGTAAATATTTAAGTTATTTTATACTAGTTATATCCTCATAAATATCACGTTTATTGGCCATTGCATAGAATTATAAAAATATAACATTACATTGATAAAGCTCATTATCAATGTCATCTCGATAGAAGCCAATATTTTTCGCCCAATAGTTAAGTGATGCGGCTTTAGAATTTCATCACGGTATTCCCTGCACTGGTAAGGAGGTACTCAAAACGGTCATTGGGGTCGCTAGGTTTACTGAGGGGGCGTTGCACTCGAATTTTTTTCGTGCTCATTTTAGGATCGAATCTGAGAGGGGCGGTACCTGTAGAGCATGTTTGGATGCTCATTACACAATGGTTGTCCAAAAAAGAGTAAGTGGGGGCACCAGCGCCCCTCCAAGTGAGAGTGTCAGAAGCGCTTTTCGCCCAGAGTTTAGTTTGTATGACGTATGCCAACATTTGAAATAAATATACTTAAGGAATTACTACCCGTTAGATATTTTATCTTGTAATCAATATAATATGATCCATTTACGTATTAACTAAATAATTCCGTGCATTAATTACGTAGTCATTAGAGATTATTCAGTTAAACCAATCCTTGTGAGCTAGAGTAGGACAACTTACGAATGCCATTTCATCTTCAACAGTCAACTCACAAAGAAATTAGTCGGAAAGGAAAAAAACGTGACGCATACTCTCTGTTGTAAATCGGCAAGAGGTATTTGTTATTCCAATACAAAGTTATATTATACAAATGGAAAAATCTGATGTAACGCACCGGCTATAGAGGTGTAACATAGGTCGTATAGAAAACTTTCCTAGGTCACGAACTAGTTGGAGAGTAGCAATAATAATGTAGGTAAACTTATTTAAAAAAATAACAACTTTTTTGCTTCACGCGACTTCGCACGGTTTTGTGCATATAGCCAGTCCTCAAGTAATAATGTTTGCCCAATTTGGGTGAAAGTGGTCAAATATAATCCATCGTATGTCATTGTCCGTCAGTCGGTCCGTAGAATCCCCCAAGTCATGTTTTAGTAACGCGAAGCGAACCTTATCAAAACTTCTAGTACTCTTCCCATCGAAAAAATCACATTAACGCTCTTAATTAACCACTACTTCACTTGTGTTCCTTTACAGAACTACATTGAATAAAATGCTTTTTACTTTATGCAATAAAACTCTAAAATGCAGGAAATTAATGGAAATCAAATGCTAGCTAAATGTAATTCTTACGATTTTCCCATCAAACTCTATATGTTAGTTATGTATAATTTCTGTGCGATGAGATAGTTGATGCTTTAAACTTTATCAATCTTATTCATAGACAGTTTTAAAGCCTATTTTAGTTATCGAATTTTTTGTCTTCTTCACTCACACTGAATACAAAAGGGACAAAAGATACGATAGTTTATATTTCTATGTTATTATGATAAAAAATACCACTGTGCGGAAAGTCTGGAATCAAAGAAATAAACTCGATAAAATGAACATTTAAAAAATATATATAATATAGAGTCCATTCGAAGAAATGTAAGTAGGTGGAGTGGGTGTTGGTGGAGTATTTTTCTCAACTTTTATATAATTAACTACACGTAATAATATGTAGATGTATTTACGCGTGTGTTTTTTGGAAAACGATTTTATTTCGATTAAAGATGAGAAAGTATATAAAATTTGGCAGTTTTTTAGCAGTTTTTATATAAAAAATACTTATAGAATTTCAACATTACACAATCAAACACACACAAATTACTTTGATTATTGATAAGTTGCAAGTTGTGCGTTAGTTAATATAAATAAATAATGATAATGATAAATTTTATTATACAAAAGAAAGACATACAAAATACTAGCAACTAAAGTAAACATGGAACAGAATATTACAGAAACAAAACAGTATTAATATATAATCTTTTCATTGGTCGTCATTCTCAGATTATTATTTACTTGGCATGAGCTTATTAATTTTTGAATCTTGTGGCGTTGTAACTGACATACCAATAGACTGTTTTTTTTTCTTGCTATGAATTGCGAGACGAACATGCCGTTCACCTGATGGTAAGCAATACGACCGCTCATAAACAGTAGCAAAACCAAACAACACTTTGAATTACAAAGCAATGCTCGGCATTCCACTGCGCTCGCCATCCTGAGACATAATATGTTAAGTCTCAATATGTACAGTAGTTACTCTGGCTACAATGCCCTTCAATCCGAAACACAACAGTGCATTTACACTGCTGTTTGACGGGAGAAATAGACACTGCGGTGGTACCCACCCAGATGGCCTCTCACATATGAGAGACCTACCACCTGTAGAGGATATACACACAATTTTAAATCCTTATTGTATGTATAAAGATTATATCCCTTCCAGAAATAACACGTTCACCAAATTGTCGAAATAATATAATGTTAATATTAGTCATCAGTCTACGTAACAAAGCTTGTTGTAAACAATACTAAAATAATTATCAATTATGTATAATCAGTTTTATTTTAATTGATGTTTGTAAACTTGTTTTATAAATAATATTTTGAGATAACGTCCAGAGGATTGGAATACTTACTTGATGTTTATTAAATTGATTGTTTACTACTTAAGTCATTGAAATAATAAATCTTAAAAAGCATTATACTACTTATCTTATAGACAAGGATGACGAGGTAAGCGTCAAGCCCAGTCGATGGTAAGCGGCAAACATTATATACAGGTACTCCTCTCAGAAACTAACATAAAACAACAACTAATACTCTATGGGATCGCTCTGAGCTCGTCACTCTGAGACATTTAACAGCCTCCGTAGCGCAGTCGGTTACACGCCGGCTGTGAAACGAGAGGTCGCGGGTTCGATCCTCGCTCCGAGACAAATGTTTGTGCGAACCACACACATTTGTTTCGGGTCTGGGTATATGTGAGACCGAAAAGTCTCTCGTAGTTCATAATATCCACGACACAAGACTCGATGTTAGTGTGGGGTCAGGACTGTGTGTGTGACTGTTGAGTGTCATTTATTTATTAGGAGTTGAGCCTATTACTTAGTAATCAGTAGTCACTTGTTACCATTCTTTAAACGGCCTATCCACGCGGCTCCTTACACGCAAGGGGCTTGCTACAGAACAGTGGAATATTCAGTTGTTCTTTGGGACTCGATAGCTAATTATAAAATATTATTATTTGATTATTCTCGAAGGATTGCTCGAGCAATATTTCAATACGAAAAACTTCACCGTTGAAAAAAATGGGTAACTTTTTCGATATATACAAAGTCTACTTCTGCCGCCAAGCAGCAGGGTGGGAGTACTGTAGTGTTTTGCTTTAAAGGATATTGTAATCAGTGGTTAATGGGCAGTGTTCTAATGATGAATTGTATATGAAGTGCTTAATAGAAAGTTCTAAGGATGTTCAATGGACAGGCGTCTATTGTTCAAGAGAACGACTAGTTCGTCTCATCGGGTTTGAAATAATAATCTATGTAAAGCTTAGATATGTAATAAACGTATGTAGTATTGTTGTTTATCCTTAAATAAAATACAAATCCCCAGGTGCAATGGACTTGTTTTAAAAGGAAATTCTATGACGAAATGAAATAACGTATTTTACATACTCTCTCTCTTTTCAGCTGTAGGAAGTCCAGTGCTAAACATAGGCCTCCACTACAGATCGCCATATAGACCTGTTGGAAGCGGCCTGCATCCAACGACTTCCTGTGGCCTTACTAAAGATAATTATTATTCTTACTAATAGCTTTATTGTGTAGGTAATATAAAATATAAAAGTAATTATAACCACAATAGTGTTGAGGATTCCAGATAAACATCGAGATTGTAAAGCATATTAACCACAATCAGTGGAAAATTTTTGTTAGCGTCTGCAAAGATTTTTTCTTTTAGAGATTTTTTGTACTACAAAATTAGCCTTATACGGTGTGCCACCAGTGAATTAAAGCATTGAGGAGAAAGGTTTTATGAACGGTAAGAAAGGTCAATAAACTTTGCGATTTTTTAAATCCAGCTATTATGATGATCAGGGTATTTAACTTCCCAATAATTTTGACATTTTTCTTATTCAGATACTTATTACAGGTGATCAGGGTTTAACTTCGCAAATTATTTGAAAATTGCATTAAGCTTACGGTTATTCCTGGTACGCTTGTAATTAAGGAACTAGATTATGTATGAGTAAGAAAGACAATATAAGTAAATCTTATTTCTTTGAAATAATACGCATTGTGTACATAAACTTGTTCCTTCGTTTACGCTCAGTGATTGTAGAATGCAAGTTGTTTATTATATTATCTACTGAATGACACTGCTAATAAGTTAAACGGTATTACTGTTTATTAAACAAAACTAAAGTAATAGCGTCAGGACAAGATTTCATAACGCTTGTAGCCTCCTTATGTCCAGTGCGTAAGGTTCAAAATGGCTGATGATAATGTTGCTATTCATTTATAAATTCAACATAATCTATAGTCTTATGTATGCATATGTTTTTACGTGAGTGTATCATTTAGAAAGTTTCCAACGAATAACAGAAGTTTCCTTTTTATGAAATTCGTAAGTTTCGTATTTTTATCAAGATCTTGATCAGAGTTGTAGTCATAATTTATTCAGACATTTGAACTTAGACTGTTAATTTAGAGGTCAAAACAACTGCATTGACAGGCAAGACAAAAAACAAGCAAGAAGTCCTATAAAATATGGATTCTTAATCGTATTTTCTTGTGTACAATAACACGGGGACCTTTGATCTTCAGTCTTATGTAAACAATAACACGTAAATAGGCGTATCTAAAAAAATGATTGATTATGAAGCTAGGGCACAAGTCATCATAAAGGAAATCACACAATACATACGTTATCCGCACGCAGATTGCATTTTGTCCAATAAAAAACTACCTTCAAGTCGAAAAACCAGTTATTCATTTTGCCACATTACTTGCAAGCGGCGATCACTTCACAAAACCCAACTTCCTTATAATTAGAAACACGTATCAAACACATCACATTATTCTTACCATTTTTTAATTAATAATTTTCCTGTTGCAATATATTTCACGGTTTGACAACTATTTGTTGACACAAAATAATTGTTTGTGCAGCGACGTGCGCCGCTCGCGACGCTCTCTTATAGAATGACGAAAAGACAATCATATGGAATTATCTAAAGGTCAAGTTTACGATAGAGAGCGCTGCGATTCCTTATGATATGTAATTAAATAATCGAGTGTGAGCGGGAAGGATGTATTTACTCAGTCCAGCGTTTAATTGAGGGTGCGCGCGCGCAAACAGGTTTGCAATATGTAATGGAATTTGTTATTAAGGCTCTGTTTATGTTTTATGTTGACAAAAAACCCCGCGTTCGAAAACCCGCGCGTTCAATCATGAGTCATTTGAATTGGAACAGCTGAAAGTATATTACGGTTTACCGGTAGTCAAAGTCCAAATGGGTTCAATCTAACGGGCTCTTTACTCTATGACCCAGTTCTATTATTAAATGAATATCTAAATGAATAACTAATTTGAACGTTCTGAAATGTACTGACACTTTAGTCTTGATCTTTGAGCGCGAGTTCAGTGAGAAAGAAGTATTTTTATGTGTTATGTAAAGAAACGCTCTTATGATATCTAGTCGTATACTTAGAGTTTTAGAAACTTTCGGCAATTGTTATGTTTGAATCTCTGTATCAGCCCATATACGTCCCACTGCAAGGCACGGGCCTACTCTACAATCGAGGGTATGATTAAGAGTGGTTAGGCCATATAGTCCACCACGCTGGTCTAGTGCGGGTTGGCGGACTTACATACCATAGAAATTCTTATAAACCGCTATGGTATGCAGGTTTCTTCACGATGTTTTCCTTCACCGTTTTAGTGCGTGGCGATTGACTATTAATACACACATGACTCCGAAAAGTCAGAGGTGTGCCCTGGGATTTGAACCCGCATCCACCGTGAACATGTTGGCAGCCGCGTCTGGTCGGTTTACCAACATGCCACCACGCACTTCTGTTTGAATAAAATCTGAATAAAGTTTATAAACCTAGATATGACTGTAAATTGTAATTTCATGGTAGCAGATTTCCTATATAGTGTATTATGTATGATAGCAGTGGTAGTACATTTATTTTTAAATAAGAGAAGAGCTACTAAATTCCTTTTGCATATGCTGATTGCAAGTACGATCGTTGTATGCATAGAAAATTGTAACGTAAAAACTTCTTGTTACGTGCCATCCAGTAAATGTTAAAATTAGAAGCCCAGAATATCTAACTTTTTTCATAAATATATCGGGTTTGAAAGAAAGAGAGAAAACAGTTTTATTAGTCATAAACAATGAAAACAAAATACAGGTTTAAAAATACGTAAAAATAAGTTTTAATTTAACAAAAAATAAGAAGTTCGCACAACTTGCCTGTGATAAATAGGTTTTTGCGGTTTGCCCAATGTGATTTGAATGCATGTTTGTGTTGATTATGTTTGTGATTTTCCTAACGGTTGTTGACCTGACGTATACCATTGGGGACAGTAAAGCGACTCAGGTAAACAAGTCCTCTGAATCTAATTTTGCAAACAACAATATATTTCGTATTTAAATTCGTACAAAACATAAATAAGGATTATACACAAAATAAGATACGTCGGCGTGCTCAAGCCCGCATCATTACATAATTAAAATGTAAAAAGTCAACAATCCTCGCGCCCCAAACAATAGCGGCGGGAAATGAGCTAATGAGCTCGTTGTCATGGCAACCGTTGAAATAGCCTCAGAGCCGCGCCTGGCCGTGATTAGGCAAGTGACGTCACAGTGTGCGACGGAAAATGCATTAACGGGAGTGCCAGAGAGGACTTGAGGTGGAGGCACACTGGGAAACTAATTTGAGTAGGTTAATTCGTTCATTTTTTTGGAATAACTGGTTTCGACTAAATATTTGAATAGAAGAGCTATTGTTTCAGCTCCAGTAAATTCAATGATCGAACAATAGGCGATAACAACAGCGATATTTTATAGTATCAAAAATAGCATGTTTGTTTATTGAGGCAATTAAATAACGCTTAAGACAAGTTATGTTGCCTCAATGAATGTTTAATTGGCCATGCCATGCCATCCCACCATCGAAGTAGAAAAATCCCATCAAAAACTTCCATTAGTTAATGACTTGAAATTGGCGCAGGTTTTCCACCATATCACTCCAGCGATATTTGGGCCGACCCACCAGTCGGCGACCCATTGGTTTATCTAATTATTTTTTTTACCCTACGATCGTTCTCTATTTTCTAGAGGTGGTTAAACGAGCGTAGAAACATATTATTCGTATAACAAAATCAGTCTCACGACAGTAAATGCCCGAGACTGTGCGTTGGAATCACAGATGACGGATCACGGATTAGACGCTTGTATTAATTAATTAGTCATTTGTCATTAGTGTTATGTCATATGTGCTCTAAGTTCCTTTGACAAATGTGATCTTGTTTAATTATATGTACTCCGTGTACGGAGAATATGGACACTTGATTATGCGTGTGTAATAAGGCTATCATTCAAGAAAGAAGAATTACTGTCTTTGTGAAGTGCTACAGCAATAGAATCTATTTAAATTTCTGGCAGAATTCACACTGAATTTATTCATGTTATGTATTAGTTGGAGATATTTTTCTTTGTACTTTGTTTTTATACATTTATAACGTTTGCATAATTAGAAACTCCTAAAAATTATTTCGCAATTTGTTGATTTTATGTAGGTACAGAAACTACAATTTAAAACCGCAAATCATAGCGTTTATGATTTCTGTACTTACTAAACGGTACTAAATACTTCATCCACTCCTTTTAAATCCTTCTAATAACCGATAGTGCACGTAAAATTATTAAATCCATAACCAATGGCAAAAGATGCTTACAAATCCCAATTTATCCTGACCTAATACAACACATTGTTTCAATCTAAGCCTGGGTCCATTTAGCGTGGTAATTCTTTGAGAAAATTGTATCGGCGAATCAGCTGCTACGGTCGGACTAACTTATACGGAATGAGACTTTAACTTAAAGAGATACAGTTTAAAATCACAGCAGCAAGATATCTGATGAGACAATCTCCTTAAGCCTTTGAGAGGCGAAAATAGGTCTTATTGTGGGAGCAATAAGGCAAATAGCGTTATGTATAGTTGTTTATGTGTGGTTGCTAATCGGCGTGATCAGGCGCCTTCCATCCGTCTTGGAACGTTCGATGGAAGATTAGTAACGTGAGCTTAGTGATGTGCTGAACAGAAAAACTGATCGACATTTTTTCTTTAAAACTTTTTTAGACTAGATAAGAGAGATGGAACAGGCAGATGTTTTTCTAAGACGCGACGCCCTGAAGTATTGATACAAATTGAATATGATTGATAATATTGTCTACGATCTTTTAGTGTCCGAAAGCGTATTTTTATGCTTTTGTCAAAATATTCGAAATAGTTTTTATCTTTTAATATTTTATTATATTGAACATGTTAATACTATTAAAATACGAGCATAAATACTTGTTTTTATATTATGAAAACATATCTTAAACAATTCCGATCTCAATAAGTTAATTGTCGAAAAATGTGGCTGCAATATCAAAATATGTTGGCCCAATACACAAATGTTTATTTTGTATCTGCGATTTCTAGGATTGGTGTTGATTATGTCTTATTTTTAATTTTTGGTGCTTATAGCGTATGATACTCAACGAGCCATGGAGCGGGCTATGCTCGGTGTTTCCCTACGAGATCGAATCAGAAATGAGGAGATCCCTAGGAGAACTAAGGTTACCGACATAGCCCATAGGAGTGGCAAGTTGAAGTGGCATTGGGCCGGGCACATAGCTCGTAGAGCTGATGCAAGCGAAATGTCGGACGCCCGCCTACAAGGTGGACGTACGATCTGACTAAGGTTGCAGGAAGTCGCTGGATGCAGGCCGCTTCCAACAGGTAATTGTGGAGATCCTTGGGGGAGGCCTATGTTCAGCAGTGGACTTCCTGTGGCTAATATGATGATGATGATGATGATGATGATGATAGCGTATGATAAAATAAATGTGGAATAATAAAACGCAGCATTCCTAACCGCATATGATATGCTCCAAGCTAAGCTGAAAGTTAATTACGCTAAAATAACACATTGCACGTCGGAGTGGGTTCGTAGGTAGATTAATGAATTACATTTGCAAATGTATAACTTCATTAATGTTGACGACAGTCCCATTGAAACTTCATGTTTCGAGTTAAAAGCTTACGTGTAGAAAATGTTCAGCATAATGACATAACTTTGCAACAATTCTCAGTTTTCATTTGTTACCGCGTCACCAGCAGATTGTTGGATTGAAATGTGGCTGTATTTTTATTATTAATCCGAATAGCAATTTCAATTCGCACGGTTTATTTTGTGAAGTATTACAACAGCCGTGGTTCGTAAGTTGGCTGTTAAATAAAAAAAAAAGGAGATACATTATTTTTTTATTTCACAGAGAGCCTCTGTGACGCATTTGGTTATACGCCGACTGTGAAACGAGAGGCTGTGGGTTCGACCCTCGCACCGATACCATTTTTTTGAGGCTGACAAGTACTTGTTTCTTGTTTATTGTCTCGGGTCTGGCTGTTTGTTAGACTGAAAAGTCTCTCGTAGTTTCTGACACCTATACAAGACTTAATTGATCTTAATGTGGGGTCAGGACGATGTATGTGACTGTTAGGTGTATATTTATTATTATTGTGACATTCCCGCATGGAGATGAATATTTGTGGGATCCCGACACGTCAAAACCGAGAAAACATCATCTTGAGCTGGATGATATGCATAAACTTCTAATTTCTGTGGGTATATATCCCGCAATTCTTAGTGCCAGACATTTATAAGTCGTCGCAATAATTGTGTGACTTTACAGCCAAAGTTGAACATTTTGTATCGGACATCTTAGAATTTGTTGGAATGAGCATTCAAATCAGTTGCAGCAGTGGTTATGCAATTTCATCCCTCCCCCTTCCCTTCCGGTTTCCCCGCACCGTCGCTCTCCGCTTATTCGTCTTTGTGTTCCGGGGCTAACTTAACAAGCCTGTAATCACGTGATTTGCCCTACAATCCAACTTAACTAATAGGCACCGTTTGACGTTTCATACTTTTGAAGTTCCAAGAACTTTGTACACTCGTAAACTTGCGTAACTCACACTATTCCAATACCATTTGCCGTAAAACCATGGGATTGTGGTTTTACGGAAAATTTTGAAAAGTATGAAAAGTCAAACCTGTTAGTTTAGTTGTATTGTAGCTATGTTCTTTACTTATGCACTCCTTCTGGTATCCTGCCCTGCCTTCATCCTACACTTTTATATCGAGAAAAAAGCTGTTAAGCTTTCTTTTCGGTATATTGGAAGGAGGAAGGGGTATATCAGTATTACTGGCGTTTAATCCCAGCATGCTTGTGAATAATCCGTCTCTCTAAAAAATCATACGTCACCATAGTGCGCACCCAGAATAAAATTTGTTTAAATGTTTTCTACTAGTCAATTAATACAATAATAATCAACAATACTTGTCTTGTATAATATTATCGATATCGATAGACCGATACAGTACGACACTATTGTCAGCATCGCCAGATAACAGTGGCAAGAAGCTCCTCGGTTCAGTTGAGCGAGGGTAATTTTGTTGCAAAACATCTTCTTGTACTGAGAAACGAGAGTAAAGGGTTATTAACATCATGTAAGATTTACTAACTTTTTCCAATTCGTTCTTTCCCTTCAGCCACAGGAAGTCTACTGAAATAAATAGATAGAACACTTAATTGTACACCACTTAATACAAAAATATAACAACTAGTTAACACTTATAATTAATAAGTGTGTAGCAAATCGATTGTAGAGTAGGCCCGTGCCCTGCAGTGGGACGTATATAGGCTGATACAGTGTGTAGCAAATGGTCCTCTCGTTAGCGATCTCTACCAAACAACCATAATAAAACAAAATAAAATAAAAATGAAATACTTCATGTATGCAAATCTTTTTCCCTTATTAGCAATGCTTATTAGGCATAAAATTATCGAAAAAAGTTGTCCAACATGATCCGTGTTTTATTGCAGGTACGCATTTGGTTACATATCACACTCCATCTCATAAAATATTCGTATGAAAAATCATGTAGCTTTTAAATGGCTTGACCTATTTTAATATGATACGTGTTTTTATTTGACAACTCATTTTATTTGCATTTAATTCATGTTTCGTGGAAATATATCCTGTGGTTTAAGATTTTGTAATTTTGTCTTTATCGCGTACATAACCAAATAATAGTACAATAATTTCAGCCACAAATACCTACCAACGCCATCTGTTGGGGTCTGACGTAAATAATTTAAATAAGCGATAAATATGATTAAAATCTGTAAAATATCCTTTTCCTATCACGAAAATTGCTATTAAAAGTATGTTTTTAAGCACGAATAAAGCATTGCCAAGAAGAGAGAAAAAAAGTATGTTTTTATCACCAAATTTTCATTACCTTATTCCGACGTTAAATCGACTTAAGGATGCGACGGCCTATGGGCTATGTCCGGCACTTATAACGAAGCGATTCAAATCTATATTATTAATAAAGCAAATTCCATATATTTCCTTATGTTATTTCCGGTATAGTTTCCGGTATAACTCAGCGACTAATAGCAACCCTAACCGGTAAAAGTTGCCGGAAAAATCTCTACTTATGAGTTATTTTTACTGTTCCCTCACGTTGGTCGGTAAATGTAATGCGATTTATTTTTCATGTTTACTTACGTTTTCATATATTTGGAACATTTTACTGGTATTGATGCGAAATAATATGTTCTTACTATTTATCGTCTATATTTTGTGTTGGTGCACTCTACTAAAGCATTACATTGAAATATATGAACTAAATAGCTAGACTTTTCATTGGTCTTGTTTGTGTCGTAAATTGTACGATTAGAAAAAGGGGTAAGAAAAATATGATGCTGGTAGGGATTTTTCGTGTAATATACGTCTTAATGGGCTACACCGCAATATGCATGTGTTGCACCGAATCTGTATCTGTATCAACCCATATACGTCCCACTGCAGGGCACGGGCCTCCTCTACAATCGACAGTACGATTGAGAGTGGTTAGGCCATATAGTCTACAATGCTGGCCTAGTGCGGGTTGGCGGACTTACAAACCATAGAAATTCCGACACCGAATCTAGGTATAGAAAAGTTTGTGTATAGAAAAGGGATGTTATTAATGCCTAGTGGAGTTAAACATTTATTGTGAATATATGGTGTCGATTTAAATTGAATTAAATTAAGAATCTCGATATTGTTTTTTATGCCTTAAAATGGTATTCAATTTATTTTTCTATTACCACAAGCGTTATAATAAAATTTAGGCTAACCGAAAACAATTTTGGAAAATTACATTTTCTGTTCTCAATTTTTATGATTTTTTCCAAATTATTGTAACGACGCGAAGACTTGCGAAATAATGTAATCGCCCAAAGTGTTGGGAGGGAAAAAATACATTTTAATCCCTAGGGCCTCTAGATTGGATTTCAGGAGATAAAGTGAGTACAACGATGTGTCGCAGGCCGTATTATAAAATTGACTTTTATGAAAGTTTTATTTTTTTATCATTAATTTACGTCAGGCTATTTTATAAGGCTATTTACGTAAACATAAATAAAAAATAAGTTATGTGTAGTAGTATCAAAACGATAAATAGATATTTTCTGTAATATGTGTGATAGAGATACCCCAAAAGAAAACCAATACAAATTCAATAGCTATTTCGGATCAATTTGATTTATCTGTTACACGTACCTGTTTTATAAAACTTCTAATTGCAATTAGAATTGATATTGACATGAAATGAGATAACATGAATACTGAAGCACGAATCATTAGGGAAAATTGTATTTAGGCCACCACGAAATTGATCAGTAAGAAAACAAAATAGGTCAAGTTAGAAATAAAAATATAATGCGGCAGGCTCCCTAAATGGGCTGAATCTCGACGATCTAGTTTTATTAGATTGGTTTCACGACAGCCGTTTCCATTAAGGGTATTTCAGAAGGACATTACAGGATAAATACAAGATGTTACAAACCTTAATGAGGTCATTAAAAAGGAATTTGTTTATCAAGAAATATTTGATTTAATGAAAATATTTCGAAATAGATTGTTTAGTTTTTTTTTGTTTAATTGTATTCGAGCTATCCTGATTGTTTAGAAATACTTTTATGTTTTTTTTTTCATTATTTCTTTTTATTTCTTTCATTATGCTTTATTTTTTATGTTAAATTTTACAGTGAATTGTTTTTGCTCTTTTCATATTCTGTAATTCTTTAATTGTTATCTAATGTTTAAGTAAAAGCGAGACTCACATACACAAGTGATTCCACGGTCAAACCGAAATACGATTTCCTGGGACCTATGCATAAATTTGTGATTTTAAATAAATATATACATAAATAAATAAATAATAATAAAAATGAACATAATAAACGCTTCTGCTTTTAGTGAGATGACTTTGAGTTAGATTTGATGACATAAGGCAAAACGTGAGTCGTAAAATTAAATACCATATTTTAATATAAATGGAAGGGTCAGGCACAGGCAAAACAGCTGTTTCCTGAACATAAAAATAGATCATTTACAAAATACCCAGTATTGTCTACAGCCTGTAACTGTGTGTTGTAACTTAGTGATGCCATTAGGGAGTAATTTGTCACTCGCGACACAAGTTCGGAAGGGAAGAAGATACCACCGATAACACTGCCAATTTGCGTTTTGACAGCCCACTGAAGCTTATCGTCGTGCTGCAGACGTATTGAAACCTTACTGCCAAGTTACTGCCCCATTGTAAAGGCGTCATTAACGGCCAGTATTTATAACTTGTCCGTCTTTAGCCAGAGGTTAAAATTGCTATCATTAATGTCGATGCATTTTTATGTAGTAAATAAGCAAGCGGGAATTTTGTGGATGTTTGTGTCATAGAAAACTCTCTCGTAGTTTCTGATACCCATGACACAAGAGTGCGTGGTGGCCTGTTGGTAAACGGACCAGATGCGGCTGCCAACATGTTCACGGTGGCAGCGGGTTCAAATCCCAGGGCACACCTCTGACTTTTCGGGGTCATGTGTGTATTGATAGTCAATCACCACGCAATAAAAACGACAAAGGAAAACATCGTGAGGAAACCTCCATACCATAGCGATTTATAAGAATTTATATGGTATGTAAGTCCGCCAACCCGCACTAGGCCAGCGTGGTGGACTATATGGCCTAACCACTCTTAATCGTACTCTCGATTGTAGAGTAGGCCCGTGCCCTGCAGTGTGACGTATATGGGCTGATACAGAAAGATACAAGTCTTAGCTTGGGGTAGGACTATGCATTTGAATGTAGGGTGTATCTATTTATTAACGACACTGTATTGTGTTTTTTTATATTTATCAAAATTCAAAAGGTCTCCAAATCTATAATCTAACAAAAAGCCTAAGATTCTGTATCTTGAATTTTAATATTCTTGATAAATCTGATATTATTCCTTAGGGACCAGACCTTTACTAACAAAATGAAGTGGAATTATCAATGTTAATGGTTTTGACTTGTTTTAGTAAAATATACATGAAAATACGCAACATTTATAAAAGGTATAGACGCAATCAAGGTACGATAGATTAATGCTTTAGCCAAACTGTAGTTTTTATACAATGTTGTAAACTTGGGTAGAAGTTAAATAAATTAATTACGTGAATTATGCTGACTGCCTTGGTAGCGTAGTTGCAATACGGTATGGTTACAAAGTTGACGTCTTTTTACATTAGATCGGACGGGAAAAGTTACATTGGATTTTTCTATTTATCAACCCGGAGTCAGGAATATGTGCCTGATATCGCCAGTATGCTCGCTCGCTACCACATTGTGGGACGGAACATACAAGGCGAAATATGGGTGTTCTGGAAGCACCTCTGCCTACCCCTTCTGGGAAAAAGGCGTGAGTTTATGTATGTATGTATCTGTATCTGTATCAGCCCATATACGTCCCACTGCAGGGCACGGGCCTATTCTACAATCGACAGTACGATTGAGAGTGGTTAGGCCATATAGTCCACCACGCTGGACTAGTGCGGGTTGGCGGACTTACATACCATAGAAATTCTTATAAACCGCTATGATATGCAGGTTTCCTCACGATGTTTTCCTTCACCGCTTTAGTGCGTGGTGATTGACTATCAATACACACATGACTCGGAAAAGTCAGAAGTGTGCCCTAGGATTTGAACCCGCGACCACCGTGAACATGTTGGCAGCAGCGTCTGGTCCGTTTATCAACAGGCCACCACGCACTATGTATGTATGTATGTATGTAATTATGTTATAGTAGTTTAAATCCTGTCGTAAAGTCTACGATGTCCCGAATATATATGGTCGTGAAAAATTTCGCGAGTGGAGTTTCCAACCGCAATAGAACGTTTTTTGAACAGCTGCTGCGGGTCGCCATACAAAGAGCTCAAAAGTCGAACACCCCCAAAAGTTCCAAAAATCTACTCGACAATCAGAGTCGCTTGCTAATTAGATAGTAGATATAAAGATAGCATTTTCAATGCATATTGCATAAAAATACATGTTTGGAGCTCTGGTATATATTACTCAATTAGTTTTCTCTGTCAAGCAAAGGTCTCTCCCACCTTCCTTTACGAATATTAGTCTTCAGTGGGAGCAAACTGGAAGAGGTTAGATCATCTAATCATCATTTTTTTGTCTACCCTTTGATCGCTGACCATCATCTTTAAGAGCCATCTTTTGGAGCCAGCTGAAAATCAGTGCTGTTGTAAAACAGCGTATATTGAGCTGGTATCCATTCTCCACGCATATTACAGCAAATACCAGAATGGGCCTGTTAACTGTTACCTTATTATTAACTTACTTGTATTGTTATTTTGTTGTATTGTGTGTGTGGAAGAAATAAATGGTTTAAATGGTTTAAGATTGCCAGAAACAAATCGCCCATAGCGATATTGCCACCTATTGTACTAATTTAATTCAATTTGTTATATTAAATCACTATGAAGCTTGAGATGTACAATAAAGAGTATAAATAAATAAATAGCCTTTCAACAAGTCAACATCTACTTTCGATACAGAATAAGTCGATAAAAACCTTTCCCAAAATCTTTCTTTACCAAACAAACACAACGTAAAAAATGTCACAGAACTATTTATTACATATTACAGAGTTATATTACAAAAATACGCTACAAAGAGCTATCGCAGAAATTCATGAAGTCCAAAAGATTTTTATGACATACTGGGCAATGGGGTCGGGTTTTATGCGTCGTAAAGCGCTTGCGGTCGTGTACAAAGTTTATACGAGTACCTGTACTGCCAGAAATGTGCTATCCTAGTAAAATATTAATAAATGTTTGCGCAGTTTACATTCTGTCGAGTGGGATATTAATTTTTCCACTTTATTGACCCAATTAAATGTTTCACGTTTGCCAGGAATTGTTAGTTTTAGTTGCTATGTTATTATTTATTTTAAATGTATAAGTTCATGCTTTCATTGCTAAAGAGGTCAACAAAGGATTCACCAGAGTAATTACTGGACATATTGAGACTTTACATCTTAGGTCTCAGGATGGCAAGCGCAGTGGAATGCCAACTATTGTAAGTTTTGTAATTTATGATGTTGTTTGGTTTTGCTACTGTCCATGAGCGGTCGTATCGCTTACCATCAGGCAAATATCATGCTCGCCGCGCCAATCTTTACAATAAAATCTTTTAACACCCATAAATCGGTGAGGTTTACTACCTTTACGCCAGGAATAAATTCTAGTCCCGGGCAACTTACGTGACTTTCGAACCCCATAATGATGATGGATTGATCTAAGATTTTTTTTCCGGCAAACGAGCAAACAGTTCACCTGATGGTCAGTAATCACTGCCACCGATAAACATCCATAACGCTTATCATCAGGACATGAATGTTTTACCGGAGCATCAAATCGGGATGAGAGCGGGAAGGAAAAAGGATGGGAAGAGAAAAGGGATATTGAGCATGCCACAGAATGAAACGCGGCAGAAAAGCTGTCGCTTTAAGTCGATATCCTATGAGACAGTGGTACCGCGCCGGACGAGCCTGCCCATCCATGCTGAGTTATGACTGTCAAAAGCGTGGCTCTACCACTTTAGTCTATCCCTGGATCGAATGGTCTTAGATTCAAAATATGCTGCCAGTGGATCAAATATACTCCATTGATTATTATACTATGACTTTTCTCAAAGCTTTGAGATAAATAAGATGAGTAAGTGCAAGGAAGGACATATTAATTAAAACAGTGAATAGGATACTGCGGTCTTAACAAGCGCTGTCATTATCATAGAAGGTAAACTTAGTCTAGTTTCTTAATTGGAAATTCTCAAGCTATGCCTTAGATATCCTCAATTACATTAAACACTATAATAATAATAAAATTATTATAGTGCCGACTGCCTCGGTGGCGTAGTTGTACTAAGGTACGCTTGCAAAGCTGAGGTCTCGGGTTCGAATCCCAAGTCGGGCAAAGTGATATCGGATTTTTCTATTTATTATCAGCCCGGAGTCAGGAATTTGTGCCCGATATGGCGATAGGCTCGCCACCTATCACATCGTGGGACGGAACATACAAGGCGAAATGTGGGTGTCCAGGCACCTCTGCCTACCCCTTCTGGGAAAAAGGCGTGAGTTTATGTATGTATGTAATAATAATATAATATATACACCAATCACATTAATATTCCCGACTCTGCACTATAATAAAGATCTCATTTGATATCTTTGTACCTTCGAGACAGTATTTGATTTTACAAAACCCACACCAGAAACTGACACATATGGAACATACAAACAATTGTCTCGGAATGGTTACGAATTTGGGGCATTTCGTTGCCCACTCAGCGTTCAACAGCGTGAAATGTTGTCAAACTTTTATTATTTTCGTCCCATTATGTGACGAGAGAGGCTATTATATACTACCATTGTAGAAATGCAGGTCTTCAATTGTGTTTCAATCATAATATTGAATACAAAGTGAATTATACACCATCCATGTAATCCGACTAGCACACTTCAATAACGCAATATTTTAATTAATTGCTTATTAAAAATTACTCTTCCGTGGGCTCCATGTACGCATTTAATATTGATGATGAGTAGAGTCTATTAAAAATATCGAGCGTATATGTAATTTTTCATGCATATCTGAGCAGGGGCTTTCTATATGATTAAGAATAATAAGCCTATGTTTATCAAGCTGGCTTAGTTGTAACTAGACCTATAAAATGTAATAATAAATACACCCAACAGTCAGATACGCAGTCTTATCCCTATACTATTATCGAGTCTTGTGATTACGAGACTTTTAGATCTCACAAACACCCAGAACTGGAACAAATAGTTGTTCACAAATTATTTGTCTCGGTCAGGGGATCGAACCCCTGGTCTCTCGTTTCGCAGCCCACGTCTAAGCAACTGCGCCCCGGATGCTGTTGACAATTATGATTATGTCATGACGAAGTAGATATGATGTTACGATGGCAGTTCTCATTCTTAAATCATTCTGAATTGAAAAATTCTTATGCTGACACTTCACATGGCTGTTTGTATTGGCTATTGGTTGTTTGTCGTATTTGGCAAAATAAATGACGTTAAAAGCAAACATGCAAATAGAGGCAAATATGACAATTTATACTTACGTATTTGTTATTGGCCTTGATTGTCATGCTGGCACTTCACATGGCTATTTGTATTTGTGTATTTGGCATATTTGGCAAACAATGCCATGTGAAGTGCCACCATTAGAATAAGTGAGTGTGGGAAGACAATCGTCAGTCTGAAAACTTTCCAAATTGAAAGATTCTTGGAATTAGCGGGCAATATTCCCTTCTCCAGGTAAACATTAATCAGTGCTAATCCCGTTAAACGTTCGCTTGATTTACAGTCGAAGCGGGATGTTAATATAAATTCCATTATTTCGTTCAATTTAACTTTAGACTCTGATTCCGTTTATTCTTTTATTTGCCGCGGGTATTTTCGTAAAAGAATTGCCGTAGTTTGAAATTACGTGGTGCGATTTTATCTACTGTGCACTTTCTATTTGTATTTTTTTAGTGTGAGGAATGGTGAGACGAGCATACCATTCGTCTGATTGCAAGCGACACGAACGCTGATGAACAGTAGCAAAATCAAACAACACCATGAATTACAAAGCAATGCTTGGCATTCCGCTGCACTCACCGTACATCAAGATAAGATATTAAGTCATATTATGTCCAGTAGTTACTCTGGCTATAATATCCTTCAAACAGGAACGCAATAGTGCATTTTCACTGCTGTTAGGTGGGAGAAATACATATTGCGGTGGTACCTATCCAGGCAGCTACTCACAAATGAGGAACGTATCAACAACATTGAAATAAAAGTATTATTTACGGATTTTATCGCGGAATTGATTTAATTTTTACATTTTTATCTTCCCGACGTTTCGATCACTTTACAGTTTTCATGGTCACGGGGCGGACTGAAAACTGTAAAAACTGTAAACTGTGAAAACTGTAAAGTGATCGAAACGTCGGGAAGATAAAAATGTAAAAATTAAATCAATTCCGCGATAAAATCCGTAAATAATACTTTTATTTCAATGTGTAACATTCGCGTAAATCTAAGAAACCATAACGTATCAACAATTTTGAACAAGTAAAGTTTTGTAAAGGGAGGTAGAATGAAAAACCTTTATAAACGACCGTGTATAGTACTATCGACAGCCTCCGTGACGCAGTTGGTTAGACGCCGCCTGTGAAACGAGAGGCCGCGGGTTCGATCCCCGCACCGAGAGAAATGTTTGTGTGGCCCACAAATATTTCTTCCGGGTCTGGGTGTTTGTGAGACCGAAAAGTCTCTCGTAATTCCTGATACCCACGACACAAGACTCGATCTTAGTGTGGGGTCAGGACTATGTATGTGACTGTTGGGTGTTATTTATTATTTATTTTACTCGCTGTTTCAAGAATATTGATACCACCACCTACAGAGGCTCTGGTAATCACACCCACCAAACATTACTCTACACCAAAACTTTTACTTCGCGTCGGGTTTTACGTAATCGCACGCTTGATTGAGACAATACATTGATACTGACAAATGATAGGCGCAGATTTAGGGTTATGGACGCCCAGGGCGAGAGTTCAACGGCACCCTATAAGTGCTATCCAAATCCAAGCGAAAGACAGTAAATCATAGATAATACACTGTAGGTTACAGTAAGTCTCGGCATTCGGCACCCTTTTGCACTGGTGCCCTAGGAGCGTCGCCCAGCCGCGCCCTACTCTAACACCGGCTCTGAATACTGGACCATTTACCAGCCAATACATAGATCTACCAAAATTCATTAAAATGCCCTCTTTTTCTTCTCCTATCTCCATACCGTGAATTGTAAGAGATTGCCTTGAGCGACACGGTTGCGATTTGTACTCTGATGTAATTTAAATTGTTTTATTGTTAAGATGCATTGGTGTGCAAAAAATAATAAAATAATTATAATACTAAAAGATAAAATAGAAATATTGAAACCGAAACACAATATTCTCAAAAAAGAAGGCGAAATTGGGCACCTATACCGTCCAACGTGAAGTGACCCCAGTAAAGTTTAATACGACCGTGGCCGAATTAATTTCACGGCTATAAGAACGCGCTGAGGGGTTCGTACATAAATCACAATAGGGCTGCCAATAAAGATTTGTGACTCGACCGCTGTACCTAGCCCTTATAATCCCTATTTTATTGATAAGAACCCCTATTATACGGCGACTTTTCCCCTCTATCCTCCATAACTCTTGTGGTTTGGTAGAATACTTCAATAATAACGTTAAGTTTTGTGTCGAAAAAATGCAGAGGAAAATGTGTTGAACAATTTTTATAAACTTGTGTTGTGGATATCAGAAACTACGATACTTTTCTGTCCCACACACACTCAGACCGGAATAAAATACCTGGGGATCATCCAAATAATTGCTTCGGTGCATGGATCGAACCCACAGCCTCACGATTTACAGCCGGCGTCTAACCACCAGCGCTACGGAGGTTGTTTACAGTCGAAAACAATTGTACAACATTCAAGTAATATACTTCTATAATTTACATAATCCTCTATTATTTTGAAACTTCATGTACAATCATTTAAATATTCTCGGCCAGTAACAATTAATGTAAAAATGTGTACAATACTTCACAATTTTATGTTGTTATCATCTCACTCGCCCATGCTACCATTGTCTACCGTTGACAACTTCCCGCTTTGTTCAAACACAATTCTATTCTTCTAAATGTACCTGTTGTACTATAAAAATAATTAAAATAGGTTTACGTAAATGTTACGTACATAAATATCTACCCGGCTAAAATAAATTAAAAACTGAAAATTCCAAAATGGTTTCTTAGATTTACACGAATGTAAAATATTGAAGTAAAACTATTTTTTACGGATTTTATCGCGGATTATATTTTAAAATTAGTTGCAGTTACACACCGTGTATGTCACGTGCAAACCTACCAATTAAATTAATAAAAAAGCATAAAATTTAACATTAATTTATTAAATAAATGGTCATAAAAAATGTCTAACAATCCGTACGGCTGCGTTGGCGGGAACGTCACTCGCACTCCGCCTCGTGAAGCAAGATGGCGCGACGCACGTATCGGAAGTGGTAGAAACTTAGCACCACCACGAACGAGAAGAAATATAGCACTGGAACAAATTATATTATTGTTTATACAGATAGTAAATTAGGTCCCGAAAGGCTTGATTTCACACAGTAGTAAAATTCTAAATTATTTATTTATATCTTTAAATCTTTATCAATACACACAACTCCGTAAAGTCAGAGGTATGCCCTGGGATTTGAACCCGCGGCCACAGTAACATGTTGGCAGCCGCGTCTAGTTCGTTTACCAACAGGCCACCGAGAACCTAACTGAGAAGGAAAACATCATGAGGGAAGTTGGATACCATAAATTTATATAAAGTCCGTCAACCCGCAGTAGGCCAGAGTGGTGGACTATATGGCATAACCACTCTCAATTGTACTCTTTATTGCAGAGGAGGCCCGTGTCCTGCAGTGGGACGTTTATGGGCAGTTTTTTTTATATTAGATTAAGTATTTAAATGTTTATTGTACACAAATGTAAACAAAAAGACTCCACAAACAATCATAAAAAAGTACAAATGGCGGTCTTATCGCTCTCCTTTCGATCAAATATATAGGCCGAAGCGCTCTACAGCAATTTCTTACAGACAATATTGGATTTATGACGATTCTGCATCATGGCGGAAAAAATGTTGCGCCGAACCCATTTAAATGAGAGGTAATGGCAGACAGAAGAACGGCCAGCTAGGAGTGTTTATGTCAGGCATATGTGATGCATACACACGGCAGCCACTTTTTGCGAAGCAATATTGTGTAACAACAATGTTATCGATTGTAACGTTACTAACATATACTAACACGACACACAAACACGTAAAAATAATAAATAGCATTTTGATATCACATGTTGCTGAGTACAATTTGGAAACGTCGCTCAACAAAAATATAAATAAAACCAACCAATAAATAAAGAGGTTAAAGTATAACAACATGTTCTGCAACTTAACGTAAAATGTGTGAAAAGGGCGAATAATGTTCCTGGATGGAAATATGCAATAATTTGCTGACTCCTTTTCTACTAAAAGGACAGTAGAAGTACGACGTTTTTTAATTTGCATAGAAAACCTGATGAATTTCAATTTCAGATGTAGGAGTAATTATTTTAATTGTCACTTGTAAATAAGAATATTCAGCGCACTAGAATACAGAGAAAAACCACTCTAACAACTCACAATTTCAGCTCAGCAGTGGTAGCTGTTAATTAATTACCTCTTAGTAATTACAATTACATTAAGACCCCCTTTTATTAACCACAAAGCCGTCACCCAGAGTTGTAATGCGCGCACAATGCGCTAAAAAGACCAACGCGACTCGTAATCCGCATTTCAATGGTAAACAGCGCAAAGATGTGCATTTGCATAATTAAAAATGGCATTAAATCGAAGAAAATGCGATTTGAATTTATCCCTCCCAGCGCAATAGCCGTGAGTAGCGGATAAATTTAATTTATACTATATTTGTGTAATTAGTACGATGTTTCGACCAGAGCACTGGTAAATGTGAAGGTTGTAATAAGTTTAATGCACTGAGCACTGGCATGGAATAGGGAAATTAAATAGGGAGTATGACCACTCTAATTTAAATTAAATAAATGAATTTCACGTGCATTATTTCAGGATTTACGAATTCGAAAAAAATGCTCTGCTTTTATACAATGTATGAATGTTAACAACTGACTATATTTTCTGTTGGATAATGTTTGCCCAATTTTAAATAAGCAGCAGCTGACAATAGCGTTTTATCTGATATTGGTGGTTACGATGCCAGCCAAGCCCAATAATGGGTTCTATAATTAACGAAGTAACAGTGTTAAGTGTAATCAGTTTCAATGTAATTATTTTGTGCACTAATAAAGCCAATTTAAATTACAAAGATAAAAGAAAACCTCAAAAAAAAAAAAGTCCGCCGACGCGCACTAGGCCAGAGTGGTGGACTATACGGCCGTAGCCCTCACAATTTTATTATTGTTTGTTGTATGAGGGGGCTGTACCCTGCAGTGAGACGTAGGGGAGAGTGGGGTAATTGAGAACGGCGGGTAATTGGGAACTGCTAGGTAAGTGATACTTCCCCCTCTCCCACACTGCCCTACGCTTGTTCAACAGACGCATGCAGCGCCACTAAGTAAGTGCGCAACAGTGAGAGTAAAACGCCGCTTGCGTGCTGACACGGTGAGTCGAACAATTATTCTTTCATTTCTGTTATAATTTTTGTCATGTATTGTAATAGATGTAACTATCATGTTTTTAAGTTCAAAGGCACCATATTTATTACTATCATGCATGTACTATCTGTTTTCAAACCGTTCGTGATATGAATTTAAAAAAGATACAATTAAAGATGGCAGCCATGTTATTTATTTATTAACTACTTCGGGCAAATGGGAACGGCGTCAGGCGGGTAATTGGGAACGTTCCCAATTACCCCTTGCGTTCTTTCTTAATTACTCTAGTACTGCTGGTTGATTGTTTAAAAATGTTCTAATATAATAAATTGTTTTAGATGCCTCGAAATTACATACGAAAGACTAAACCAAAATATAAAATTGAAGATCTTCGCCGTGCAATCGAAGATATAAAAAGTAAAAAGCTCACATTAAGCAAAGCTGCTACTACATACTCAATTCCAAAAACAACATTATTCAAACAATTGAAACAAAACGAATTGAAAATACCAAAAAAAGGTCGGTCTGCTGTATTTAACAAAGAACAAGAAGACCAGCTAGAAAAATACATAATTGATTGCTGCAAGACTTTTTATGGTATAACTCCAAGTTCACTACGTAGGATTGCTTATCGATTTGCTGAAGCTAATAAACTAAAACACAATTTTAACAAAGAAACCCAGCTGGCAGGCAAAGACTGGTACTATGACTTTATGTCTCGACATCCTTCCATCAGTTTACGGATTCCAGAAGCTACTTCACTTAATAGAATAACCGCATTTAACGCCACCGAAGTGAATCTGTTTTTTGAGCAACTAAAAACTATCCAAACAAAACACAATATACCTGGTCATCGAATTTTTAATATTGATGAAACTGGCATTAGCACAGTTCAGAAAAATTATAAGATTTTGGCTCCGAAAGGTTTAAAACAGGTATCAAAAGCAACAAGCGGAGAACGCGGTGTCACAACAACAGTAGTCTGTGCTGTAAGCGCTAGTGGTTTATATGTACCTCCTATGTTTATCTTTAAAAGAAAAAGAATGAACGGGCTGTTACTTAAAGGCTGTAGCAACGACATGATTGCCACAGTTTCTGATTCCGGTTGGATAAACGAGTCCATATTTCTTGACTACTTACGACACTTCATTTCTTTTGTAAAACCTACCAAAGAAGAACCGGTATTATTAATCCTCGATAATCACGAAAGTCATATCAGCCTAGGAGCGTATGAGCTCTTTCGAGAACATAACCTGCAAGTTCTTTCCTTGCCTCCCCATGTATCTCACAAAATGCAGCCACTGGATCTTACATTCTTCAGTTCACTGAAGATGGCATATAATAAGGAATGTGAGCTCTACATGGTTAACAATCCTGGAAAACGAATAACCCAATACGAGGTTGGAGAACTTTTTACAAAGGCGTACAACAAAACGGCTAACCTAAACAAGGCTATCAGTGGATTCAGAGCTGCTGGGATTCATCCTATTGATCCTGACAAATTTAAAAACGTTTTTGAAAATATAGTATTTGATCAATCCCATACTAGTCAGACTCAAGAATGCAATGTTCATGAATCTGCAGTTGAACAAAGTTTGAATGAGTCAGTTAACACTGTCAGCCAAAGTCAAACACCAGCACAGGATGCCAGCTCTATTCTGGACAATGCTTACGATATGAGCATTACCATTAATACGCCTTCTCCACAAACTTCTGTGCCTCTTGCTCAAATTACCAATGTGCCTGTCGTTCCTAAAACAAGAACTAGTTCTGTGCGACAGAATAAGATGCATCTCAGATTTTATCCAGCTCACCAATAAAACATCAACTCGAGGAAAAACAGAAAAGACAAATTGAGAGAAAAGCTAAAAAAGAATATGTTTCAAAAAAAGAACCGAAAAAGAACACCAAAACCATACAAAAGAAGACACGAGTCAAGGATAAAAAGAGTAAGAAATTTGAAAAAGGCTTTACAAGGAAATGAAAACGAAGAGGAGTTTTATTGTATAATTTGCAATGAAAAGTATGAATCCCTACTGACAGAGGATTGGATCATGTGCGCCATCTGTAAACTCTGGGCACACGAACAATGTACTGCCGGCCAGACTAGTAGAGGTTACGTGTGTGATTTGTGCCAACCAAAAAAAATTTAGTTCATTATAAAGATTCAAGTATGTCGTTCCTAATTACCCCATGCCGCTCCCATTTCCCCCGCGGGCTGATCTCAATTACCCCATAGGGTATCGGGTAAAAAGGAATGACAATGTTTTTTGTTTTCGTTTATATCTTCTATAAAACGTTGATTTTTCAAAATATTTTGTTACTAATAAGTAGATAAACTAGCATAGTTTATGTTGTAATAAAAGTTGATTATATGTCTGACTTTTTTCTATTATTTTTGAGCATTTGAAGTTAAGTGTTCCCAATTCCCCCACTTTCCCCTATATGGGCTAATCCAGATACAGAAAATGACTTATGAAAAGTTAAAGATGTGTCCTAGGATTTGAACACTGCCACCGTATTGACAGCTATGTCTGGTACTTTATCTACAGGACCCCAAGCGTTTCTAATTTTCCCCCCACTAATTTCCCCTGAATCCATCCCCCGGCGCATTCATTTTCATGATTGAAAACGCAGATATACTGACGCGGACGGCTGTAAATTATTTTTCAATGGCCTCAGCGCAGTAGCTCGTGGTCCGCTACCCTACTATTTATTCTTAATATTGCTTTTCAATGTGTTTAAATAGGTATAATGAAACATGCATGTTTTTCGACCTGATTTTAAACATAATTTCAAATGCACATAAATATGATGAAATACAAATGAAAAGTATGTACATTAATAAATATATTTGTTTTTATTTGTTTATATGGGTATCCAATATCCAATTAAGTGTTTATATGGAATGCTGTTCGTATTTCAGCTTTGTGCACACTCACCGAAAACAATTTATATGATTACCAAATACCATAAAATTATATTTATTTTGTAAGGCAAAAGTAGTTACTATATTTATACATACATATTTTTATTTGCAATAATCACAATCCTCTTTTAGCTTTTGCTGTACTCGGGTCAAAATTCAATGACGTCATTGCAACAATATTTTTATTTGTACAAGTATTTATAATCACTAAAAACATTTCACGCGGCTTACAAAGGGGAAATCCATGAAACGATTTTGCGATCAAAAACCAAAGCCAGCTTCCATATAAGGCGGGGAAATATAAATCGCGCATGTCTTAACAGGAATGTAATAAAGAAAAAAATACTGACTAGGCACAAAGGAGTCTTCAGTGCACTTGAATTCATTATCGGTAGGGCCGGTTTGTTCGTTGAATATTTTAAACTTTCGAAATAATATTTTGTTGAATGTTCGAAGAGTAATGGAATGTATGGATTATGTAATATGGATATATTTAAACGAGAATGGGTATGTAAATCGGATTTTTTTAGATTTCTAAGATTAAATGGATCTTGCTTTTATTTTGGCAATTACGAGTCTAGAATTAAATATTCTTCTTCTTTATTAAATCAAAGGCCCTATTATAATGGATTCTTTATTTTGTATTCTCTTTACGTCAGACTAGTTTTGAGCCCAAAAATAGCAGAGGGAGAAATACTTATGGCGGATTCTAAAATCAGAAAATACAAAACCGTCCAAGTGTCGGCTTCTACATTTATGAGACAATCAGGAAATGTTCAATAAATAGAGGTAAATTATATAATTTTGCGTAACGTGAAGGGTGTCAAAGGATATGCAGTTATAGCACATTTTCAGTAAGAAAATCCCCGAAACGTTTATCGAAAACAACATTATTTAATTTTCAGAGAACACCGCGTGAATCCTCTAGTTATTAATATAGGAAACAAAACAGCGATCATAAACGAAAGCATTTCGCCTGTTGACCTTGCAAAGGTCCGTATATTAGCCTGTACTGGACTTTGAGCAGGATGTGAATGTATTTTTAGAAGTGGTTCTCCTTCACATTTCTCGGTAATCGCTAATTTTATAGACGTTTCCTGAATACGTAGGACACAAACAACTGAAAAGATAATTGCGTACGAGAAATTCAAGGAAACTGCATGCGATTTTAGTTCGAAGGCCAGTTGTAATTTATTGTTATTGATTGTCTTTTGTTTTAGTGTCCGTGATATGAAACGAAAGTTCGCGGTAGTTTTATGGTATTTTTTGTGTGACGTATTTTTTTAAAATATGGTATTGTGGCTATTGAAAATTAACTGATACGATGAAGGATTTACTTCATTTATTGTATTTACTTTCTATATGAAATAAAAGTAATATGTAGTTTTATCAGGTTTGCACCTCATGAGGCCGCTATCATGAATTGTCTATTGCAATGACAATACTCGTAATTTATTGGGGATTCCAATAAGATGTCGGTTTTACATTTTTAATCGTGATCCCGCGTTTGTATATTCTACAATTATTCATACAATTTTTGTAACTTCATACAATAATGGGCTATATTAATAAGCTTTTAATCCTCTTTATTAAGTAATTCACTTCCATCCAACACTGTAGGTAATTTTGACCACAGCTGAACCGAGCCGACTCGACCGAGGTGGCAGCACACCGCATAATGATGGGAATCACCTCATTAATTAATTACGATAAAGCAATTCACTTACTATAGATACAATTAGTAGTTGGGGCCTATTAAAATTTATATTTGCATTTAACATTTAATTTGGAATATAACTTGACAAAAAAGAGTACGATGCGGTGACAATAGGCATAACGAATTATTTTATAATCATGTTCTATAATATGGATACACATTTATTATATACGAAATAATCTATATTTCAAGAATTAACAAAGGTTAAATACAGTTTTAAGCCATTTTTATAATAATCTTTCAATAGTGCACAGAAAAAGCCAGTAGGTGTTATGGCGTCCGTTATAACGTCACCACTAGGTAAACATGTCATTGTGTTTATGCGCAGCGAAGAAAGTTAACGAAACAAAACATATTTCGTTTGATAAAAATGAATTCTAAAGTCTATAAGTGGTTCCGGTAAAGTTCACATTTCAAATTTCTAAAGAAATTGGTAATGTTTATGGCAGGTTTACATAGGCGTGTCGTGATGCATGGTGACTAGCGTTTTTGTCAAAATGGCCGATTGCTATATTTTTTACTTTTATTTTATTGAAAGTCTTGTTAATCTCCAATTCTGGATTAAAACTAAAACATCGTTTTAAACCCTTGTAATATGTATTTCCCCCTAACATCATAAAATAATTGATATTTTGATATTGTCGTCTCGTCTATTGGCATTAAAGAAGAATAATTATGACAATACGATTAAAAATGTCATTGTTTTTGTTGAATACTTTTATACGTATGTATTTCTATACAGTTTCATGTATTTTTTTTTGTTTTGTGATACAAAATAAAACAGAGCCTATTAATAACACTCATCAAAATTAACAAGTATCTAAACCTTTTCCGTCGTAGAATATCGGGTTGCCATATTAATAATAAATGCGATCTTAGCGCCCTCATTAAAAACAGACTCTTTTTTGCCGAGCTATAGATAACAGTTGTTTTTCGACACGGATGTATAACGTTCTTGCTGAAAGCACCTGGGTATTTCAGTATTTTTGCTGTATGAATTTAATTGAACTGTTATTGTCTACATATTACACGTCACTTGTCGGTGGATACCAGGAGGTGATTTAAAAGCTGTAAATCTAACTTGGAGATACATAATAGTACTGGACATTTTGATACCAAACATCTTATGTCTCTGGATGGCGAGCGCAGTAGAATGCTAAGCATTTTAAGTCGTGGTGTTGTTTAGTTTTGCTACTGTCCATGAGCGGTCGTGTTGCTTACCATCAGGCGAATGATACGCTCGTCTCGCCATTCATTGCCATAAAAGAAAGATATTTACCAGCTCCAAGAAAAGTGAAGAGTCCGCTCACACACGCCAAGTTCGCCAGCCTGTGATGTTCGTCCTTTATTTTCGATGCTGAAAAATAAATATTTTGTAAACTTATATTTAATGATGGATGCAAGCAGATTCCAACGGTCACAGTGGAGATAATTTGGGGACGCCTTTGTTCAGCAGTGGACTTCCTGTGGCTTAAGAGAGATAGAAATAAATTTTTACCCCACATCAGTACGCTTTTAGTTGTTACTAAATCAGTGAGGGAAATATTTCTCTTAATGTAGTAATGCTAAATTATCTATAAAGTAAAACCCTTGTTTAAGTTTATTGGACGCTGTATTTTGTAGTCTGATATCTACTTTTACAAATAAAAATGTAAAAACATCCGCTGGTATATTTCTAAAAATATAAATTCTAACATCTGGAACGACAAAAATAATTCTACATTTCACAAAAGTAGAACAAAATCCGAGGGTAATTTGAGGCGAAGCCCGCATGACGCTCCGGGACTCGCCTACGCTTAATATTCCAACTAAAACAGTAACTTTGAAAGAAAAATAGAGAAAAACATTAATCTTAATTGCGTTACTATGTAGTTAATGTATTTACATATTTAAGTTTGGTTCCTTACTCCTTTTTGTTTATATTTAGTGTCGAAAGAAGCGATAAATTTGGACACAGGACTTCAGTCAGCTTCGATTAGTTAAAAATTAAAGCGATCGATGTGTTGATATTTATAAGACTCGAGGAATCATAAATATGTTGGTCGTTATGTCTTTCAGAATAAGAGATTGGGCATTCCCAATTACACATTTTATGGAAAATAGATTAGTAAAAATCTAGTCTCGTAAACATTTTGTTGGCAGATAATATGAATATCCACTATTATCAAATAGATTCTGTATTAGCCTATATACGTCCCATTACACGGCACGGTCCGATTGAGAGTGGTTAGGCCATACAGTCCACCTCGCTGGCCTAGGGGGTTGGCAGACTTTCAAATGGATTAATCAGTCATATTGACTCACGCAAGTATAATGCGTTTCGGTTGCAGCTGCGAATAGCGAGGAGAAATAATAATCATCATCCAAATTTCAGCCACAGGAAGTCCACTGCTGAACATAGACCTCCCCAAAGGATCTCCACATCAACCGGATGGAAGCAAAAATAAAAATAAAATAATATCGGTAAATTATTATCAGAGCAATGATGCGACAATATACTTAGCTAATATTCAGTATGACGAGCTGGTACTAATATCGAATAAGGTTCTACATGCAGCGCCACTTCATTTCCGCAGCGCTCCTGTCCCGGACATGACTCACGTACAACGTCTGTATTACATTGTGTCCGGGATACGTATGCAGTGTATTAGTAGGATTTGGAATCAAAGTACTGTAATTTTTTGTATTTGCTTTGGGCGAAGTTTCTTATTACATTTTAGAGACGGAAATAAACTCTGCGAAGATAGGTAGGCGTCCACATATTTAGATCGTACGTATCGGATGTCATGTATCAAACGAATCGTAGTATACTTTTTATAGCAATTCATACAAGTGCGTCCACTGACACGCATCGTTTGGATCGCACGAATCTACCCGTCGCTCGGCGATGCTGAGCTCTGAGGGGCAATCCAAGCAAATCCGTTTGATGCGATGCGTCCGATACTTACGATGTGGAAAAGTGTACGCCTGTTTCAATGCACGATTCTGTGGCATCTCTGCCTACCCTTTTGGAGATGTGGACGTGGGCTTTTATACCTATAGTACTTCTATAGGTTATTATGCTTTTTAAGTAAGGGTTTTGCGTGTAATTATATATTAATTTTTTTATAGGTCGCCATATAAATCTTTAAAGGACTATATTTTGTGGACTTCCTGGGCTGAATTGTGAGAGAGGAAGTTGGTCGATGAATGAGTCGGATCTTACCTTCTTTGAATCGTATGCAGGCGCGGCCAATCTTGGTCATGGCGAGCGATACTATACCCATCCAGACTATCGTAGCCACCAATAGATATACCTAAAATATTAACAAAGGTCACACAAAGGTCACAGATAAGAAAATATGGATTTCATAGAAATGCATAGGTAAGAAGATACTTATGTAACGATTACTGATTTCGTTTCATTTTGATGATTTCGTGTAGGCGTGTATAATTTTACAAATTGATTATTAAATGCATTAAAGGGTCAATTTAAAACACATAAAAAAAGTTAAAAAATATTTTAAAGCCTTCAAAAACATATTTATCGTGAGAAAGGATAGAATAAGCAAAAGAAAGCTATAGGGTTTAAGCTTAATATAATCATTGCTAAGAATCAAACTACAAAAGTTGATGGTTAATTGTACATTTTAAATCAACAAAGAGATTGACAAAACAAAAAGTGCATACTTATTCAGTATTAATAATTGTGTAATAAATCCCTTGTGTATTCGGTCAATAAATTCCATTTGCGCTGAGCACACATTAGTGTCATTACCGCCACAATCAAAAATAAACATTAAAATACAATTCATTCGCCATTAAATTGATTACGGATAATCGCACATTATGTGGTTTATCTTTGTTTTGATGGTTTGATCGTTTGTGGCCAATTGATTGCGTGAATTACCATTTCATATTCACACTTATTGGTCGTATTGGGATGTTTGAATATAGTTAATTCAATGGTTCGGTCATATATTACCCACAGTAAAAGCTTAGCTTAGTGTGGAACCTATGTATCACTACCGCAGCATATAATATCATAAATATTTAGAGAATATCCTTACTATTGAGTATCTACTGGACATTTTGAGACTTAACATCTTATATCTCAGGATGGCGAGCGCAGTAGAATGCCAAGCATTGCTGTGTAATTCAAGGTGTTGTTTAGTTTTGCTACTGTGCATGGGCGGTCGTAACAAAATAGCAATACGGGAGTTTCTTGCCCGTTCTTCTCTAGTGAAAACCGCTTTCTGAACCGGTTGGTACATCAAAAAATATTTCTAAATTATGTTGAACATGTTGAACCCGCACTAGGCCAGCGTGGTGGACTATATGGCCTAACCACTCTCAATCGTACTGTCGATTGTAGAGTAGGCCCGTGCCCTGCAGTGGGACGTATATGGGCTGATACAGATACACATGTTGAACATTTCAATGCATTCAATAAATTATTTTTATTTTATATTGTCAAGTTACTTGGATATACAGGAGACTGTCCCGCCCTCACACCCACCACTGCAACTCCTGTAAGCCAGGATCAACAGCGGCACGCAATGTAATGACACCGAGCATTGAAGCTCGGCGAGTCTCCGGGAATGTCTAACTTGTCTTTAACCCGCAACGAAATTAATCAGAAAGTTAAATTAATAGGAGGAGTTGAAAATAAATTATTGTCCACTTCCCTCCGTGCAAAGCGGGTGACAAAACAATGAACTAAAGAGGCAAATAACCTCGCAAAAAGACTTTTACAGCCGGAGAAGCCAGCCGTAAAGCACCACGGATTAAATTAATATTACCTTAAAATGGGACCTATTTATGTGAGCTTTTATATTTGATTCCAGTAATATGTATGGCAAAAACGCCGGAAAGCACGGAAGTTCTTCCTAGTCTCTACAAGGTCCATGTAGTATACAACTCCAGATGATATTTGCATACTATCCAGCATGGTTTTACGCTCATCCTGCCAAAGACTACACTCCCAAAGTATATGATGCGCGGATTGTTCATATTCGCAATTAGATGTTGAACACGGGCACGCAGGCGATTCGACAAGCTTAAAAGAATGTAGTTTAGACTTAAAGTTACCATGGCCCGTGAGGAACTGTGATACGCAATAATCGACATCTAGCCAAGTCTTTGTCAAACGATCACGCACGCAAGGAAAAAATTGGTATAAATGCCGTCCCTTCAAAGATATTTCCCATCTATTTTGCCATTCATCTAATAGTTCGCTATATACCACTGAAAGCGGTTTAAATAATCTGTCAACTTTTAAAAATTCACGTGCGGTTAAAAATCTTTTATCCATATTGTCCCTAGTAGAGTAATACATGGCGGCGCGACGTTGCACCTCCAGGTCGACTGGAAGTACACCCGCCAGGACAGGCAAAGCTTCCGTACTAAGTTACTTGGATATATTACCAGCATCGCTCTGCAGTTCTCCGTCAAAGCCACGATGATCAGCAACACTCCAGCCCCAGTGATGCCGCTAAGGACCGCGCCTGTTGCGACGCTCATAACTATGTAAGGAAAACAAATACATAATTGTACAAAAATACAAAATATACGGTCTATATTGGATACTAGAAATACCACTTGCGTTTTTATTTTAGGGAAAAATTGTATAATTGCATAAAGTATAGCTTAAGAACATAATAATATAATAGAGACTATAATAGTATTACAAGCAATTATCACCATATTTACCAAAAATAAAATTTTGTTGTTTGTTGTAATTTAAGAAACAAATTACAATGAATGTAATCCAAGACCATTAAAGAACCTAAACTAGTTATATATACAGGCAATGAAGTGTGTTAACCAAAGATAATTTAATTTACTTTTTATACATATTGTGTAAGACAATCTGACCTGGTTGCTGAAAAACAAACCGAGGGAGAGTAATTTGCCTTTATATGTTTATTTATAAGATTAAATTAAGTTTTTATTTCAATATTTGTCTTAAGGTTTAAACTATATTCGCATCTAACAACTAGCATTAGGTAAGATTAACTTAAATAAGTATTGTAAACAAATTTCAGGAAAAAAAGGCTATTTTTATTTTATTTATATTTATTATAATTATTTAGGCACATAAAAGTAAATGACAAAATATTTTTTTTGAAATAAGCAATTTTTCGCAGAAGGCAAAATATATCTCAGACAATAATATAAAAGAAAATATTTTTACTATTAAGTACATTAACTTAAGAAAAAGCATATGAACACAGACTCAGTTTGTTTTCGCCGTTCCCTTGAGTCAGTCTTTTCATTTTAATTCTGAATGGGCAAAGGAGTGCTTGTTTACCAGCCTTGTGCAAAGGCAAAAAGTAATATGAAAAGGAACGATTTTATTCACATTTTTATTTACGTTGTGTTGAGAATTTATATTAGAATTCTAGACTTAGTTTTTCCATTATTCATTCATTTCTTCCATTAGAAACGAATACGTCTTGCAAACTCCCGAGAGGTGGAACTGGAGTGGAACTTATATTAAGTATTCTATAGTATTGCTTTACATACGACCTGGCTATTATATATTATTAGTATAGCATGTTAACTTTGGTAATATTTATTTTTTAATACTGTATGTATGGATTTGTATCGACAGCCTCCGTGGCGCAGTTGGTTAGATGCTGGCTGTGAGACGAGCGGCTGCAGGTTCGATCTCCGCATCCAGACAAATGTTTGTGAACCACAAGTATTTGTTTCGGCTCTGGGTGTATAAGAGACTGAAAAGAATCACGTAATTCCTGATACCTACGACACAAGACTCGATTTTAGTGGGGTTCGGACTATGTATGTGACCGTTGGGTTTATTTATTTATTGGGTGTTTGAATACAAAGTTAACATAATCGAGATATTATGTATCAACTAAATTAACCAAAAATATAAAGATTGTTGAGAGTAGGCACGTTTCTATGACACAATAACAGAATACTAAGCACAATCTCTATGAGTAACTACGTAAAACGTAACAGGAGAACCGCAAAACCGCGTTGTGTATAACATTAAGGTACTGGCCCTTTCGAGCCAGCTTATCTACGAAGTCAAGACTAATTGAAACATTGGGTTGTTACATGTAGGACTAATCTAATTACCGAATCTTGAACATGAATCAATGTTTCTTCAACAACTGGAAACTAGAAAATAATATAATAAATCTTACTCAATATTGACTGAAGTTAGACACTCAGACTTACGTATATTTTTTTTAGTCGAGACAGTGTTTTATATAGCTAACAAATTAAAGTCACAATAAAACATCACTCTTAAAGTAATAATTCCATCTAGTCCCAACAGTAATATAAACAGAAAATCCTTAAAATCACTAATAAATTAAGTTCAATTTGTTTTGGAAAGTAATAAAATTGCCAACGCAAACAGAATGGGAGAGTCGGCAATTTGTAATAATAATTTCGTAATGAATTAAAATTTTAATTTTGTGTTTTAACTCGGTAGAATTTGAATAAAACCGACATTTTAAAACAAACAGGAACGTAAATATGTTATTTCCGTTTGTTGGTGTTTCGAAATTGTAGAAGACACTCTTAAGATCACGCATATTATCTATAGAATCTTGGATTAAGACCGGCCATCGTTATATTACATACATACATAAACTCGCGGATTTTTTCCAGATGAGGTAGTCAGAGGAGCGACCAGGACACCCACATTGTGTTGTTGTATTTTCCGTCCCACGATGTGATAGGGACGAGTCTCTCGCTATATCGGGTACAAATTTATATTGGAAAAATTCAATATTACTTTGACCGATCGAATCGAACCCGAGACCAAAGCTTTGCAGTCATACGGTGGCACAACTGCGCCACCGAGACAGTCCTCCTCCTATCTCCAATATTGTATAGAACGAATTCATTGGGTAACATCATTAATAATATACTATGTGAACAGTGCCCCTGTTTCCTCAATTCGAAATAAAGAAATCACAAAAATATACTCTCGATAGTGTTCTCACAGTAAAAACCTCAGTGACAAAATGCTCGTATTTCTCGATAGTAAATTGGCGATACTGTACGTCAAAAATTATTCCTGCTTCCACTTCAAATACGCTCACAATGGCGCTGATCAAATTCCCATACAAAATTTTACTATTACTATTCTATTACGATTACTATATGATAGAGCAAAATGTTCCTTCTAGGGGTACAAAAGACCATAAAGATGTAATAAGTGTTTCAAAAAACTCACACTGTGTAGTAGGAGTCTCATGAATCTCATCATACTGCTTCCCATGCGTTAAGATCAGAGTCAGCAGCACAGAACCGACCAAGACTTGGCAGAAGGCGATCAGCAGCACTCCTGGGAACAGGTTGCACACCCCACAGCAGCTCTCGAAGTGACAGCCTGGCTTGTGGACCGTGAAATGAAAAGGGACGTTGGAACTACGGCTTGAACTCCTAGGTCTTTTATCACTGAATTTTGTGAAATCTTCTGTGGTGCTTTTCGGCATTGTAAAAATGATTGATGTATTCTTTCGGATAGGCTGTTCTTTATTTTCTTTTTTAATTTTAATAGTGCAAAGAGTTTGTTAGGTTTACTGTAGGTAAATGTAGTATGACTATTCATTGCACAAGTGTTTTAGAGATTTACGGATAAATATTTTGTAAAACGATAAGATTTTAATTGCCTAATGGGTCTTGATTTTGGTGTAAATAGATATTATTTTAAAATACAGAGCTTGAGTCGCATAATCTTAAGGGTTTGTTTCTCTTTATTTATCAGCTACGAATCTACATAATTTTATCGATCGCTACCAAATCAATCCTGCATTTTTGTGAGAAAGTTCAAATGGACATGGACATATGAGTACATTTTAAATGTACTATGCAAATTTTTTAATAATTACATGTAACTTAATGTATTTTTAATGTCCCATTTTCTTTAATTTAATTCAGTACGGAGCTTCGTTCGCTCAACGCTTTTCTCAACTTATCCTACAATTTATATTGTTGATTACTTTTCAATATAGCATTTGCTGCTAAGTGATTTGAAACTATAATTATTATAAAAAAAAAAATAGGCAAATAAAAGTTTTCTATCTGAATGGCAGCACCATAGGGAGATTGATTGTTTGAATTGCTGATTTAGTATTTCTTTTAAATAAAAAAAAATATGATAACAAATAAAGAAAAATAAATCAGGTAAAAAACATATTTTCAAATTAGTTTGTCTCGTCATTGCTTTTCGCGGTTTTTTTATGAATATCTACTGTCTTGATCTACTAGAATGACAAAGTGGTATTGGATTTTTCTATTCATTATATATCAGCCCGGAGTCAGGAATTTGTGCCCGATATCGCGATAGGCTCGCCCCCTATCACATCGTGGGACAGAACATACAAGGCCAAATGTGAGTGTCTGGTAACACCTCTGCCTACTATTTCTGGGGAAAGGCGCGAGTTTATTCATGAACTATGTGAAGTTTCTCGGAACTGTATATTTGCGTGAATATTGTTCACAGGCGCTTTTTACCCACAATGCTGTGTTATGAATATTGTATTCTGGCTTTTTGTGTATCATACGAGTATTGCACGTAAGTTTATTTTCTCATGTTAAAACTTTTACTAATCAGGCGAATGGCATGCTCGTCTTGGCATTAATTGCAATAAAAATAAATTAAAAAACAGTTTTCATCATATATTTTTTTACAAAACGCTTCTATGTAGATTTTTTTATGCATTGTACTTTTAGAATAAAGAAACATACACCAAGGGTTTTCGCCGTATTAAATAATTAATGGATACTAACTAAGCTGACTTTTCCTTTATAATTTTCTGTTTACATTTTTCGTAACTCGTCATTAAATTCTGAGTCCATTTCTATAAAAAACATCTTAGACGCCCATGCTTTATTTATTAACGTAGAAAATATAATCGCAAATATTTGCCCGGTTTGTGTAGAGAGAGACCAAAAACCACATGGATAAAATATGTGCTGCAACGAAACATGAATAGGGCGAAGTGGAAGAAGAATGTGAAGAAAGTTTATTAATTTCAGCGCCATGCGGGATTAATAGCCGGGAAAGGAGAGAGATAAAATATAAACGCGACTAAATTATAGGCTCCAGCTTTTTAATTTTTTGTCAGTCGCTCATAGGTTCCCTGTTTAGTTATATATTGGTCCTACAACGTGTTGCACATCGTATTTTGTTAGTTCTTGTCCAGATCATAAATAAAACAAATAAATGAATAACACCCAACAGTCACATACATAGTCCTGACCCCACACTAAGATCGAGTCTTGTGTCGTGGGTATCAGGAACTACGAGAGACTTTTCGGTCTCACCAACACCCAAACCCGGAAGAAATATTTGTGGGCCACACAAACATTTCTCTCGGTGCGGGGATCGAACCCGCGGCCCCTCGTTTCACAGGCGGCGTCTAACCAACTGCGCCATGGAGACTGTCATGTATCTAATGACGTGAAATCTTTATCTCTTGCTGGTAGACTTACATTTGGCTTATATTTTACGACGAGCCTCCTGCTCGACGGTTTCTTGAATAAGCTCTAGGCTTGCCTAAGTGGCTTTAATATTTCATAGCGATGTAGCGCATGCTCGTATGTAAATTCTTTGAATTAACATTTCAGGGCTGAAAGATAAGTTGTATTCTACAGTGCTGCCTAGATGTTAAGTATTGAGGAATAGAATTGTGTTTGATAAATAAATACACCCAATATTCATATTCATAGTTCTGAATCTACACTAAAAGATAAGTATTGCTGATCGCCTAGAGCGATAAGACCGCCATCTCTACTTTTTGTTCCTTTTGTACCTTTTGTGTGCGGTGAAGAATAAATAAATAAATAAATATTGCTGCGTAGTGAAAAGACAAGAGATTTTTCTGTCGCATAAATACCCAAACTCGAAACAAGTGCATCACACCAACATTTGTATCGGTGCGGGCATGGAAACCGTGGTCCCTTGTTTTACAGCCGACGCCGCACGGTGTCTAACCAATTGCGCCTTTTATGATAACAATGGCTTTGATTTTCTATATCGATTATCATTAATAGTTTGCGCAGCAACCTTATTTATAGATTACAATCGCATCTTTTAGGTAAATTTAAAACCTTTTTTCTGGGAGTTTGGTAAGTGGATTCCTGAGTACTTAATGAACAATGTGGGATGCAACAGCGTTTTCCTACCAGTGGCGATTAAGGCTACTCAGGTCCTATATTGATGCTAAAACCTGCAACTTCTTTATGGTAAAATATTAAAATTAAATAAAATTATGTAAATATTGAGTGCAGAAATTCAATACGCTGCTGTAAATGTTCTTGGCCGCCCTTGAAGCATCGGTAATTATTCTTTGCCTGAAAATGATAAAATCGTTTTGATCCAACAAACACTATTTATTTATATCCATAATGTTCATAAGAGTTGAAATCTTAAATTAAACCGAATGTAATTTTCTACAATAAGCTCATTTTTTAAAGCAGGTTAAAATATATTAGCTCATTAGTCTCTGCCTGCCCCTATGAAATACAGGCGTGACGATTATGTATGTGTGTATGTAAAATATATTAATAGTAATATATTTTAAGTCGAATACCATCGCTTCAGGGCTTATGCATCTTTAAGAATTTCGACACAATGAGATGCAACTCGTGTGGATGTCGACGAAGGAGTGCGGCAGAATTTGTGAACTACGGTTCCTTCCTATGCCTGATTATGACTATGACTATATCATATGACTGATTTGAAACTGACTTTCAGCCTGAATAATTCTCTTTATGTCTTTCTTCCATCTTAGTAATAATAAATGTGTGATTAGTGATAAACTGCTTTGACAAAGTTTTTTTTATTGCAATGGATGCGGTTCGCCTGGTAGTAAGCGATACGACCTTTGATGAACAGTAGTAAAACCAAACAACACCTTTAATTACAAAGCAATGCTTGGCATTCCACTGCGTTCACCATCCGTGGACATAAGATGTTAAGTCTTAATATGACTAGTAGTTACTCCGGCTACAATGTCCTTCAAACCGAAACACACCAGTGCATTTACACTACTGTTTGGCAGGAGAAGGCACCAGGTAGCCCCTCACATATGAGAGACCTACCACTAGTAATTATTAGATTACTTTTACTATCCCGCTCAAACTAAATGTCTATAACCAATGAACCAATATAACTACGCAAAGGATAGAAGTTCGTCAAGTCTGATATGAACCTCAAGTTGAAGTTAGTAAGTTATTGATCAGAAAATAAATAGCAGGATTCAATAATATTAATTTATTGCCTAAAACTAAAAGATACGATAGCACAGATATAATAAATACGTTAGTTTGAGAAATAATAAAATCAGTTGCCTATGTCTATCCTTTCCGTAGACGGGAGCTCTTTGGTTAAGGAACCACGGCAAGTGCTGCCACCATGCTACCACATTCGATATCATTAACACTTGGGGTACCTACCCGTACCATCGGTAATTACATTCAGCTGTCTGGTTTAGAATAGTAACCTAAAGAAAAACATCTAGTGGATTGGCCTTTTCTGAAAATGCAATCCAATAAAAATTTTAGGATTATTTTAGAAGTTGTTCATCTGAATGTCAGAAAACCTTATTAAGTGCCTAATTCTCATTGACCAAGAACCATGAAAATTGGCACGAAGCAACGGTCGCATAGGCAAAGTATAAGCATAGTTATCAAACTGACAAATTGGAATTACCTACAGTGAAGAAGTTTATTACAAAACACGTGGTCCGTTACAAACATTTAACTTTTTTTTTTATTGCAATAAATGGCGAGACGAGCATGCCGTTTGCCTGATAGTAAGCGATACGACCGCTCATGAACAGTAGGAAAACCAAACACTTTGGATTACAAAGTAATGCTTGGCATTCCACTGCACTCGCTATCCTGAGATATAAGATGTTAAATCTCAATTTGTCCAGTAGTTACTCTGGCTACAATGCCCTTCAATCCGAAACACAACATTGCATTTATATTGCTGTTTGACGGGAGAAATATACATTGCGGTGGTGCCTTCTCAGATGGCCTCTCACATATAAGAGACCTACCACCAGTAGGTATTTGGGGTTGGGTGTTGTGTTATTTATTTCCTTCAATAAAAGTGGATTTTCATAACCATTACTTATCTATAACGACACATCGCATAGAGTAAGCAATTATATATAAAAATACCAAATGTGTAATAATAAATTGATACATTATAATGTAATGCGGGTTTAATGATATAATTAAATACCTTAATCTATTTTTAAGCGATGTATTATTTTTTATGATGGATATTCATTTTATGTGGAGTGTGTCACATACATGACGCTTTTGTCGATATGCTTTCCATATTGTATAATTTATTATTATTAAATGTTGTTTTTGGTACAGACAGATTCGTAAGTAACTTTATATAAGGGCTGTGGGGCATAAATCAAAAAAATAATCGCTATTTTTAATGTCATTGTCAGAAATTAATATTATTTTTAAAGAATTTAGGCACATTTTTTAATTCTGTTTATAAAGTATCTACAATATACCGGGTATCTTAAGACTGCTACTGAAAACGAAGCCGGGTGGTAGTTTTAGTGACTTCAGACACAATGCAACTAAAAATTTCGCAAACAAATGTGACAACTTTTTTTATGATTTTTTGAATATCATCATTTTTGGGTGGTAAATCCATAGTTTTTGTTAAAATAATAATTTAAACTCTTGTATACCTTAGAGTTTTTATAAATATAAGGGTATACACTATTATTTTAGGAAAAATTTATTTACCACCTAAATATGACCACAGGAAAAATAAAATCGTTTTTTCTGCATCTTTTTCTGTTGCATTGTGTCTGTAGTCGTTTAAACCACCACCCGGCTTCGTTTTCGGTAGCAGTCTTGATATAGCCTGTATATTTGGTTTCCAGGGCCCCTATAAATGTTATTTTGTGAGGATCGCACCATGCGCAAAGCAAACCCCGCCTGTTATCAAAGACCCGCCTGTACTTTTCTTTGGCGAGGTGTACAATACAAGTACGAAAAATTTTCTCATGCGGGGAAATTTAACCGTTGTAAGAGACGTCAGACATATAAAGGTAAGTGTAAACTGTAAATGCAAAAGTATTTTTCACCTTTTATTTCATTTAACCTTTAACCCTTAACTGACGTATGGCGTACGGTATTTGACGTGAGTCATGATTTTTTGAAAAATGTTTTTTTTTTCATAATAGTTATTACAGAATAAAATATAAAATTATAGTGATTACGTAATTCTATGAATTGGCGTGTCCCAGGCGTAGCGCAAAGGTGCTACGCAAGGCTACGCTGTGCCTACGCATAAGAGAGAAGTCTAGCACTCTAAAGCTCTATTGGACTTGTGCAATATACTTTATAAATGAAGATTGCCCGGTTTGAAGTATTTAAAAACTAAAGGTTTTGATAAATTAAATATTTTGTTCTAGTTTTATGCCTGCAACCATGCTACTAGCTAATTTTAATAAACAGGACTTTAATTAAATTCAAGTGATTATTTTTTGTTCTGCTCAATGCTATGTTAAACTTAACAGAGTATTTATTAATTTAAAGAAATACACCGACTATTACACTTAATCTGAAGTGAAGTTTGTGAGGACTGAATCTTTGCGTGAACATTGCTCACAGGCGCTTTTGACCCACAAACCTGTGTTAAGAGTCCTCGTGCAAATAGTCTCTGAACTTTTTATTTGAGCGCGTGCCAGGAGAAAATTGCAGCCTTCTAGCTTTCCCTGTATCATATATCGTGTTACCAACTGTGGTTAATGTTCTTTCTAGTTGTAATGTGATTTAAAATTGCTGCAATAATCGCGGCTTTGTTTTTTATTTTTAAAATTTATTTTTTATCTTGTTCAGAGAAGTAAATGCACTGTATGATCTGAAAGTATTGGTGGCATGCGAATTTCATCAAATAATGCTCATGTATCCATCCCATAGTTGCCTGTTAGAAATTGCCTTAGAGCGATAAGACCGCCATTTGTACATTGTTTTTTTTTGTATTATCTCTAAGCTGTTATTCCTTTTTATTGTGTACAATAAAGTATTAAATAAATAAATAAATCTCAATATTAAAGTTTTGAATATCTATAAGTGTAGAACTATGTGTTGACAATTTTCTTTTTTCAGCTCAATTTGAAAGCGTATTACTGGGAGTTTGAAAAATGGAATCCTCAATATACAATGAACAACGTGGGATGTAAAAGCGTTTTTCTCCCGATGGCGCTTAAGGCTGCACAAGTGAAAGTTGAAATTAGGAACTGTAAATTCCTTAAGGTAATATTTAGAAAGGAATAAAAAGAAATACAAAAAACCCTTTTATATTTAATTTAGATATGTGAACATAATACAATATGAATTTAAGCCATGTTGAACACAATAATAAAATTTTAATTAGGCCGCTTTAAAAGGGTGTGCAATATATGTTATGTAATAAGGTGGACCGACCATTTTCGGACATTTTATTACCACCATCAATTTTATTTATTAGTATACTCTTTAAAAATACTATAGGTGGTTTATCCAGGCTTACATTCTGTATCTGTATCAGCCCTCGAATATCAGAAAGTACGATGAGAGGGGTAAGGCCATATAGTCCACCACGCTGGCCTAGTGTGGGTTGATAGATTATAAATATTGTCCTTCACCTTCATAGTGCTTGATGATTACCAATTAATTAAGTCTGAGGTGTGAGCACACCTCAGACCCGGTGATTTGAACCCACGATCACCATAAATATGTAGACAGCCGCGTCCGGTCAGTTATCAACAGGCTATCGCATTTAAGTATAATAAAATAGTTAACGATAAAGAATCAGTCTATATGTGAATAAGAATAACATTGTTCAAGTGCTGAGACGATTGAATTTCTGTTTGTTTCAGGGCACGTACACTTTCCAAAATTTCGACGCAAACGAATTGCAGCACGTGTGGAGGTCCACGCAGGAGTACGGTAGGATATTGTGGACTGCAGAATTATTGACACCCGCCGGGTCGTTGTTTTGCTGGGATTTTGAAACTAATATCATCCCCGCGTAATATCCTTTATAGCAGTGATTTGGTAATATGAAGCTGTATTTGACTATGTTTGAATAATAGTGACCTTTATTTACATGTTTTTTTTTTTTTCAAACTTAGGTATCTGTTTCTAGTCGAATGGATCACGCTTTTATTATGATGCATGTAGGTAATTAATGTTTGAAGATATCTCTAGATTTCTGACGAGAACTATGCGCGATCTATATGACGTGTAAAACGCATCATACATAAAAACTGAGTGTGGATTAGCCCAATAAATAAGTTTAGGATGGCCAAACATACCGCCCAACATACATACGAAAGCTACAACGGATTATACCATACATACTCTAAATTGATATTCAATTTTCATTAATAGTAAATTATACGAAACGCGGAGCGATGAAACCGCATTAGAAAGTTCGGCTCGAACTCAAGCCCCTGAACCAGAAGCAGGTACAACTAATCACCAGTTACTTGCTTGTTAAGAACTTGCTAGTAGCTGGTACAGGCAAGTTCGCTTCCGTTTGGCCGATCACACAAGACGGGTTCACGAATTTCAAGTAATGTGAGATTCAATTGACTGCCTCTTAGACAACCCTTGACATTTAATATCTATTTAATGTCTAGGGTTGTCTAACATCTAGTGTCTGTCATGCGACATATCTATGTACTCGTCCATACTAAGATATATGAGAAGTTTTCGTGTTAATAAAATATTATTTTACGTGATTATTTATTCAAAATTGCAGCAGGACTGTCAACAGATTTTGACGAAATATTGTTGATTGATTGTTATGATAGTACGAGTATACATTTAATTAGTAATTCCAATAACCACGCATCATAGCCGATATTCAATATCTGTATGTTTTATATTTGTCGTGGAAATTATAATATTATTTCTAATTTATTTTTATTGTTACGCTTGACTTGTTTTCGTGTTAATGGTTAGGATTATAATGGTCTTTTTCAGCTACAGGTAGCCTATTGCTGAACATAGGCCTCATCGAGGTCCCAAAAATTTCATCGTACGTGTTAATCATAGACTAAGTTCGAAGTGAATGATAAGTTTCAAAGAAATAGTATTAATTTTTGGAAGTGAAAACTTTTATCTTTTATGTTGTCTTTTAACGTCCGAATATTCGAACTTTGTGTCGGAGTATAGACTAAACCCCTGAATCCAGCACGATTTTACATACGTCGTCAGTCCATGTGTCCTTCCCTTTTAATAGTTGCAGGATAAAAATCTTACTTTTAAACTTCATGTGTAAAGAATGTATGTATTATAAATATGCATGCCATGAGCTGAAATCCAGGCGTAAATAATGCGATGCGCAGTTCTCACGCCGCTCGGTCTAACACCTATTAAATATTTAATCTAATGTTGCTGCATTTTGCTCTGGGAATTACTTCACCGATATGTGGTTACGGCTTTCTGTTAGTGGTCTTAAATTCCATATTTGTTTGAGAAAATGCATGATACAAATAAAAAACTACTGGTGGTAGGTCTCTGATATGTGAGAAGTCGCCTGAGTAGGTATCACGGCAATGTCTCTTTCTCCCGTCAAACAGTAGTGTTAATGCACTGTTGTGTTTCGGTTTGAAGGATATTGTAACCAGAGTAACTACTGGACATATTAGACTGGAGACTTAACATCTTATATCTCAGGATGGCGAGCGCAGTGGAATGCCAACCATTGCTTTGTAATTCAAGGTGTCGTTTGGTTTTGCTGCTGTTCATGAATGGTCGTATCGCTTACCATCAGGCGAACGGCATGCTAGACTTGCCATACATTGCAATAAAAAAACAAGAATATTGAATCAGCCATAGGATGTGTCAGAGCTTAAGTTACACCTCATATTGTATTATATTTTAAAGTATTTTGATTATTAAGACTATTTGAGTTGGAAACAACTTATGCTTACAACGCATAATATAAATGGTACATAAACTCTACATACATACATAAATTCACGCTATTTTCCCAGTAGGGGTAGGCAGAGGTGCCTGGACACCCACATTTCGCCTTGTATGTTCCGTCCCGCGATCTGATAGATGGCGAGCCTATCGCCATATCGGACACAAATTCCTGACTCCGGGCTGATAATGAATAGAAAAATCCAATATCACTTTGCCCGACTGGGGATTCGAACCCGAGACCTCAGCTTTGCAAGCGTATCTTAGAACACCTACGCTACCGAGGCAGTTAATATAAATGGTTCCAAGAATTATTCAATTCGAACAGTAAATGCGTTGGGTTCGAGTATTACCAATAACGTAGGAAAGTAGATTATCATTGAATCCTAATGCATTTGTAATCCATTATTTTGATGCTCAAAATATTAATGGGAGTTAATAAGTTACTTCGGCCTTATTCATAGACACTAAATCGGTTTTAAATCTCTTATAGTTATCGAATGTTTTGACCCTTTTGAACAAATTCAGTTTGACCGAGTTAGAATAAACTATTTCTTTTATGAATAAAGCCTCTAGTAGTCAGAAAGGCCCTACTATATCTCAGAACAATAACTAAAGCATAAGCATTTAGTCATCTAAATGTTGTTCTGAGTACTATATTATATTGCTAGTAGGCCAATTATCAAAACTTAGGCTCCATTGGCATGCGCGCTTGAAAAGCATCGACTTTGACGGTTCCCATTTATATTCATATGAAATGAAAATTTAACGTCCAACGCATTAAAAAAAAAATATATAAAAAAGCGTCGCGTTTTAAAATCGCCGCCATGTGAACAAACTAATGGACATACTTTTTTTTGTATTGCAACGTTTTTTAACGCGCGTTGATATAGCGCCCGTGCGAATGGAGCCTTAGCTAATTGTATTTTGCGAACAAAAAAGTACATCAGCGTTTTAAAAAGTTTATAGTAAAAAAATCAACTGAGTGAGAGCTTCCGTCAAACGATTTCAAATGACAATTAAAATACAGCAATGAAAAAAATATAACAAAATTAAAAATGAACAATCCAACTATAGGAGTTGTGAATCAAAAAAATGTTGATAAGACAGATCCCGAGATCACATTACACACAAAATGTCTTTACAAAACTTGCAAGACCAGTGATTGTACTATAGCGTGGCACAGACCTTGCCAGCTGACGAAGAACGGAACCAAAGGGTTTGTTAAGAAGCTCAGACCCATGGCCCATATGATTGGTTCAGCTCAAATAGTACTTGGTTCATTATTATTAGCTATTATGCTTTTATTGGCGCCGAACTATGACGAATTGTTTGGGACTGAGGAATCTAAAGGTATGTATTACACCGTTGGTTTTCTTACAGACAACTATCATAAGTTTCATGATAATTTGCCGCACTTTATGATAATGTTTCTTATTTTAACGCAGATATTGTTTCAGTGATAAGTTTATCAACATTCTGCGGACTGCTTGCTCTTATCATGACTGGGGTGATGCTAATAATTGCTCTGGTTTTGAATATACGAAGGATGCTATGGGTAAGCATACTTCTAAGCTATACGCACCATTAAGGAAATCATTCAAACATACATATCCTCATGTTTTATTCCCGGGAAGAGTAGGCAGAGGTGCAACCAGGACACCCATATCATTCAATATTTTACTTAATTGCAAGGATCCGAGCAAGTTGTTCACTTGATATTAAGTGCGAAAACTAAACAAAAAGGACCAACACTAGTTACAACTTATAGTGTTCTAAATGGCACTAAGATGGAACTGACCTGATCAGACTGACACATTGGACGTTAGTCAATCAAGTCAAAAAAATGCAAAAGAGCAATTGCCACATATGTAGTTCGTTTTGAAGTTTGCACGCGAATGACCTTCATTAACATCAAAAAGTTCAGTAATACTCCTGGGCATATTAATAAACTTGCATGAACTAGAGGTTAATTTTAACCCAAGGCTTTAGAATTCACTCGATTATTTTGAATAGCCAGGTAATCATGACTTTATTAATAAACACGGATGTTCCTAGGCCTGACATAAAATTCATGTTATGGCGTTCTTTTTTATTCATCTGCTGATTTGAAAAGTAGACAAAATAGTCGAGTCAATTTAGAAACTTAACGCTAAAGTTAATACTCATCCAAGTGTATTAATAAGGCTCCTGGAATTCGCATTAAATTAGTTAACCATAGTTCATCAGAAACCTCTTCCTTCCATACTCTCTCATCGCAGACCTCGCTAAAAGGCGCCATCAGAGAGCCCGTAAAGCGCAAACAGCGCTGCAAATAATAATAAAAAATTTGTTCTCAGATGTACATTTTACTATCGAGTATTTTAAGCGTCTTTGCATTCGCATTGGCTGTGATGAAAATACATTTCGCCCTTCTTGTTTTAGATAGAGGTGAGATATTAATTATTCAATAAACACCCGTGTAGTTAAAAATAAATTTGGGTTTTTTATGTATTTATTTATGAACGTACATAACCATGATATTGATTGATTTTAATTGTGTGTATTTTTTTTTATTGCTATGAATGGCGTGACTTGCATGCCGTTCGCCTGGTGGTAAGCGATACGACCGCTCATGAACAGTAGCAAAACCAAATAACACCTTGAATTACAAAGCAATGCTTGGCATTCCACTGCGCTCGCCATCCTGAGACATAAGATGTTAAGTCTCAATATGTCCAGTAGTTACTCTGGCTACAATGCCTTTCAATCCGAAACACAACAGTGCGTTTACACTGCTGTTTGACGGGAGAAAAAGACACTAAGGTGGTACCCACCCAGATGGCCTCTCACATATGAGAGACCTACCACCAGTTATTCGACGAGTATCATACTTAATAGTCGTGATATTATTCGACGTTATACGTCAATATTCCTATATCTTTGTTACCCTGTGTAGTCATTAAAAAATATATTTTGCAGACACAAATGAACTGAAGTTTGACAAAACACAATACCTTTTGAACAGCGGTTGCGTGTGTGGAATTTTAACGCTGTTGGGATCAGGTAAATTGTATGCAATTTTTTGTCTGTCGTCGACAAAATACTTTATTGTTTGTTTTGATCTGAAATTAGTGAGACAAATTTATTCTGATATTATAAATGTTGATTTTGTGGTAAATATCAAAATTTTAGTTTCATGAACATTATCATCATTAGTCTGCGGAACTTAATTGTTTAACATGGCATCTTAAATTTCCTGGCATTGAGTACCATCTTAGGTTTTCATTATCCGAATATATAATATGTAATTACATATTATCATTTAATAATGAGCGCGGGCCTTCCATACAATTCAAGTTGGACATGCATAATCTAACACGATGCCTAGGGTGATAAATAAAAAAAAAATAAAGCCTATAACTACAATGTCACCATTAATTGTACCTATTCTTATACACCCAACAGTCACATACGTAGTCCTGACCCTACACTTAGATGTAGTCTAGTGCCGTGCGTATCAGAATTTACGAGAGTCTTTTTGGTCTTACAAACACCCAGACCCGAAACAAATATCTGTGATTAATACAAATATTTGTTTCGTTGCGGGGATCGAACCCGCAGCCTCTCGTTTCACAACAGAGGTCTGACCTACGCAACGGAGTCATATCTCAGAAGAATATTGACACTAGTAATAACTGTACCTCAATGCCAACACGATTGTACTTTTGACTTACAAACGAAGACTAGAAACTAATAAGTGTTTTCTTTATTTGTTACAGTGGTACATTTTATGGGAAATGTGACCGTGTTCAGTTACCACAATTTGAAGTACATACACCCTGTTCTGTTTGATAGTCTTGAAATGTGAATGTTTGAATACAATTTAACGAAAACTAAATGCTTTGCATTTTGTCAATGTCTTCTTTACAATAATATGATGCTTTGGTCCAAATACGTTCCACTGTTGACGCCTCTTCTACGATTAAGAGACGCCCATCACGCTGGCAAATTTGGATTAGTAAATAAATAAATAACACCCAACAGTCACATACATAGTCCTGACCCCACACTAAGATCGAGTCTTGTGTCGTGGGTATCAGCAACTACGAGAGACTTTTCGGTCTCACAAACACCCAGACCCGGAAGAAATATTTGTGGGCCGCACAAACATTTCTCTCGGTGCGGGGACCGAACCCGCGACCTCTCGTTTCACAGGCGGCGTCTAACCAACTGCGCCACGGAGGCTGTCGAATGGAAAAAATGTCGAATGGTAGTAGAATGGAAAAAATATCAGTCACATAATGGCAATCATCAATTTAACAATGGAATTGATGTCGTACTCCCACCAAATAAGTTTGTATATATTTTGGTAAAAAAGTAAATCCTTTGCCATGCCGCCCGGTCTTCGCTGGCCCTTAAATAACAGATCTCGCAAAAATATAAAAATACCCGGTTTATATAAAACATTACGTAAATTCGTGTCATTGGTATACAAGGAATTCAAAGAAGTGACACAAAAAACGTAGAAAATACAAATATTTCAAAATTCGTGCTGGCAGTAATCCGTGGAATCCGACTCGGATGAATTTCGGACAATTCACAACGGCGACTACATTTCTCCAATTCATAACTGTGTTTGTTCGCATCCGTACAAGTTGGTTTTGTTATGCAAATACTGGTTTGTATTACGAAATATATGCTTACTAAAATATATGCTTCATATTTGTAACCATTTTCCGGCATAAATGCTCAACTTCCTTGGTGGATATCTTGGTTGATATACAGCATGCGGGGTATGGGATCTGTATCAGCCCATACATGTACGTCCTACTGCATGTCACGGGCCTTCTCTATATTTGAAAGCACGACTGAGAATGGTTCTGGCCATATATTTATTAAGTAAAATGCAAGTTTACAGTATTTGAACCAAAACACTTCATTCTAATTAATAAATCAATGGAACATTAACAATATTCACATTATTTCTAAAATTAAAACAAACAAGAACATTTACATACTAATCAGTAATGATAAAAAAATCTAGTTATCAAATTGTTAACAAAGCAAAAGTAAACATAGTAATTTTAGTTAACAAAAAGTATCAGCCCATATACGTCCCACTGCAGGGCACGGGTGTCCTCTACAATCGAGAATGTGATTGAGAGTGGTTAGCCCATTTAGTCCATCACGCTGGCCTAGTGCGGGTTGGCAGACTTTACATACCATAGAAAATGCAGGGCGGGGGGTCTAACATTTTATTCTAAGGTTCTTTTAGGTGATGAGCCTTCTTGCTGGTTGCGAAATATTTTTGTTTATACATAATGTACAGCCTGCATGCGGGAGCCGTACTCATTAGTCAATGTAGCCTTCATGCTGCGGGGAACGCTCTTTGAAACTGTATCTGTTTCCCATATTGCCGTCATCGACTTCGTAGATAATGAACCGTGCTATATACCGTTCAAACTCTCGACTAATCTGATTGTAAGCGATCTCGACTTATCAAAAGGTTTGCCAAATGCATGCGTAAACAAAATATTTTTAGAGTCCGGAGTACTATTATCTAAGAAAAAGAAAGCATTAGTCTGTACAGGGAAGAGAGAAATAAATTGAAAGAAACACGACTGCACGCGCTAATATTATGCGCTGTCGATTGCTCGCGGAACATTCAAATTTCAATTTTATTGTTTAGATACAGGATAGTTTTTCGTTTGTCTTTTTTAATATTTTTTGGATAAGAAATCTGTATTTTAGGAAAAATAAATAAAAATGTCTCTAGCCGATGGTATGATACCTCACTATAAGACAAATTTTATATTCGCGTTACCTGGTGCGGGTAATTGGACGAAATGTTGAGCGACAGCGCATAATATTGCCACAGGGCGCGTTTAGTAGTGTCACTTCCACTTGTTTTCTGTCTTCCGCTGTCTCTAAGGATCTCAAGGTATTTTTTTATTGCAATTAATGAAGAGACGAGCATGCCGTTCACCTGATGATAAGCGATACGACCGCTCATGAAGAGTAGCAAAACCAAACAACGCCTTGAATTACAAAGCAATGCCTCTGACATATGAGAGACTTACCACCAGTAACTTAAACGTATGCTTAAATTTTTCTGAGAGGCTCGTATCGCATCCACAATTCTTCTGATATTGTGAGTTTTCATGTGTGGAAGTTACTTAGCACAAAGTGCCCTACCGGTTTGTTTGATTTCTATTCTGTAAAAATACATCCTTGAAGCAGTAAAGTACCAGTTGCCACAATGAGAATTCTGTTTACTTTAACTATTTGCTGGAAAATATTTCAGCGTCGCTTCAGCTCTCAGCAATGGCGAACGCCTTAGTGAAATAGCACTAGATATAATGTTCTAAAGCAAAAATAATGGTTTCTTTAACAAAAGCGGTAACGTGAGCTTGTTTCTTTGAGTTAAGGCGACGTTATTTTGGATGGATGAAAAAGTATGCCGTAGCCTAGTTTATGAATGGCTGTCTGGTTACAGCTTTGAGCCATCTATGTTTGAGCCCAAGTTACATTTGATATTTGCAAGTCTTTCTAGAATTCGAAAACTAAACATACGAGATCCCCCCCAAAAAAAATAACATTTTTACTTATTCGATAAATTCAGCCTTTTCACGCCTGTGTTCTAATTTACATAGTTTCCTTTTTTGTAGTAAGTAAAATGTTTGAAATAATGTACGGATCATGAAAGGTTATCTGCATTGGATGTGACGTGGGTGCGAGCCTCCGGGAGTCGCCATACGTAGATAAAATCTCAGCCCGTCTGATTTATTGTTTTTTTTACCCTTGATTATCCCACGCACTTTAACGATGAAAGAAAACATACTAAAGAAATCTTAACCCGCACTTGGTTAGTGGGGTTGACTATGCCCTTTTAAACCCTCCGTTGTATGACTCCCGTGTTCAACAGAGGAAGATTTTGGGCTGATATAGCACGATACTAGCTTCCACACAACAATTTGCTACTTGCTGGTGGTAATTCGTATCCATTTTGGTAGAGCCACGCTCTAGTCAGTCACGACTCAGCATGAATAGGCAGGGGGTTACCCTATTCTTTGATACAACGATGAATGTTTGAACTGCGTGCGTAAAACTGTACCAATATGCCTTTATACTTTACAAAATGTTCGAATCCTTTATCGTACATCGTAACCATACACTAAGTTCGGAGTGAATGATAAGTTTCAAGCGAGCAAAATGTCGGACGCCCGCCTTCAAGGCGGACGGACGCCCTGGCTAAGATTGCAGGAAGTCGTTGGATGCAGGCCACTTCCAACAGGTCGATGTGGAGATCCTACGGGAGGCCTATGTTCAGCAGTGGACTTTCTGTGGCTGATATGATGATGATAAGTTTGGTTTGATGTGGATTTTTTTTATCCTATTTGTGAACATTGAAGTCCGAAAATTAGAACTTCGTGTCGAAGTATACAGTAATAACACAGGGTCGTCCGAGGTCGTACCACTATCATATAAGGGATTGACCTGAAGCGTCAACATATAAATTGTAGTTTGTGCTGCAAGTAATTTAAGAAACATGAGCAACATAATTTGCGAAATAAAAAAAAGTGCAGTGTCAATGAATCAGAGAAGGCATTCGCGCGAAAACAAAGCTTCAATGGAACGTGCGGAGTGCTTATAAGAACTCTTAAAGCAAATAATTGACACTACAACGGCAACATAGGCTTCGCCAGGCTTTTTTATAGGTGTAGGGAGTTAATTGGTTTGTTTGATCTATCATTAATTATATTGAAAAGCCCTGGAGCACGATTCACTTGTTGTTCTTTTGAATTGTTGCGTTATGAATTCATGCAATAATGATTTTTTTATTACCAGCGACGCCACGACTTACAAATATTTGCAGATCAATCCATATTCAGATTGAATTTGAATTTTCTATAGATGTAATTTTTGACTCTTTATATCAATGTTGTATGCTAAAACAGGAGGCAAAATAAACCATGGGTAAGACATTCCTTTGGCTTTTGGCACCGTAAATTTGAAAGTTTGTTAGTTTGTCACCGCTTCACGCTCAAACTGCTGAATCAGTTTTGATGAAATTTGGCATGGTGCTAGCTGACACCCTGGATTAATATATATGCCTTTTTATTCCGAAAAAAGGTAGTTTTCCCGTGGCATGTGCAAGGAATTCATATATATTCAAAACTCTTTCAAGCCCAAAGGAATGGTATAAACAGTTTAAAGGACGGAAGTATTTAAATATATTAATTGATTATCACGCAAAATATTTCCTATGCTTCTGAAGTGGACTCAAATAGTATTAGCACATGGGCGAAGCCGGGCCTGACAGGTAGTATTGATATAGTACGTAGGGGAGAGTCCTACAGTACCGTCACCTTAAGGTTTATCAGCTAAAAAATCGAAATACCTAAGGTTACATGTTCAATACCTCCTGATACATTTAAAAGAACTATTGTGCTACTCATAAAAATAAAAAAACAATCAAATCATTTATGAAAATCTGCTTTATTATTATAATTCAAAGATTAGAAAAAATTAAACTTATTAAAATTGTCCTTCAGTACCGGCCACTAAGTTAGTAACCATTATATGACACAATAATCACAAATGTATTGATCGGAAAGCTCTGATATGTTTGCACAGGCTTAATGGACCCAAACCTTACAGTTTCCACATTGTATCCAATCTTCGTCGTGAGATTCAGCACACAAAGGGCAAACTGTCTCTTGTTCAGTCGACTTGTGTGGACGAGGTAGGTTTTCGTTGGTGGTTCGTGTTATTTTTTTACTGACATCTTTTCCTGATAGTAAACCCTTACCTTTTTTACCTTTTCCTGAAACATTTTTATCTCTTGGTCTAAGGAATTTCATATGTCGCTTAGCAGATTCGACATTTCTTTTATCACCTCTTTTCTCTTCCAGGATCTTTTTGTAAGGGGAACTTGTCATGATTTCACTTCTTTCAGCTTTGCGACGTCGTGCAGCAGCTCGTCGTTTAGAAGCATCACTGGAGCAATGGATATCTCTTTATTGTTTTTAATAGCACTGATTCTGTCGTTCGATGTACTTCGGTGTACCTGATAGCGTTCTGCGGCGTGACGCGCACTCATCTCGTTATTTAGAACCTTTTCCACAGCTTTATGCATATCTTCCGGATCCCAGGTGGCCTTCTTTTGCTTTGTCAGAACATCGTTTGTGTCCCTAGGCATTTTGAAGTATCTGTAAATAATAAACACCCATTAAAAGTTAACTCAAGGAATGGCCGGTACTGCAGGACAACGCTATGACCGGTACTGAAGGAAACCGAAAAAAAAAAAGATTTATTTTAGAGAAAAACTAACGATCAAAATTTGATTTAACATTCGATTTTTAATAGTCATATAAACATTATTTACTTACCTGGAGTTACTTGTTATAATTTGAATCGTTAAACTTTGAAAATCACTAAGTGAATTATAATTACGTAACGTACGTTACTCACGCGCAACACAAATCTTCGCGCTGGTAGCAAACCCGTCGCGACAGGTTGACGCTGCGCGGGACATATACTTGCACGAGTGTATCGCACTAATGTCGGTAAAACTCCTAGCGCTATCTATTATAGGATTATAAAAATTACAACTGGCCGATACTGGATGCCGGCCGGCACTGGGGGACTCTCCCCTATGTATGTAGCTGTATGTTAGCAAAATTAACAAAGGAGGAGGGTAAAGATCAGCTCATTTTTCGCCTATGATAGTCATGAAAATTCAAAGTATTTATTGAAGCCATGTTATTATACTTATGTGAAGTTTAGGTATTGACCTTTACATTTATTCTTAAAAAGTAAGAAAAAAAATAGCAAGTCACATAAAAAAAAATCATTAAACTTGGCGAATTCGTTGAAATTTTGTTATTTTTAGCACTTTTTCTAACTTTCATTAAAAAAAAAACTGTGAAGCGCTTTATGCACCACTATATTTTTAAGGCTCTCCAATTCTGCTTTAAATAGCCTTTTAAACTAGCATTCATTTGTTTTGGTGCATCGAGCGTCTTGATGTTATACGAAACAAAATAGCTTGTCCGCGAATCAGTCAAACTCATACGTAACCTGCGTGTTCAAACGTGTCCACCTCACGCGTGTCATATTGTAATACAAATATTTTTTTTATATTATTGCCTTTATTTTACGTAGCTTTATATGCGTTTTGTGTCTTTTATTAAAAAAATAATGCCTGGAAATCAGTGCGATTCTTGTAAAAAGTGGTTAAAAACCAAAAGTGATTATCGTGTTATTTCTAATAAAAAAATACTATCTGTTCTTAGAAGACACAAAAATTACGATCTACAAAACAATGCCAAAGTGTGTTCTGCATGTAGAAGATATGCAAGTCGTAAATTAAAGATGAAAAATTCTTCTACATCTTTGGATGTTGTCGATAGTGCACAGCCGTCCACATCTAGAGGCTCTGCAGTAGAAAAACGTAAAGTAGTGTTATCATTACCTCGATGTCATAATTCAAATACGCGTTGCGTAATATGTAATCGTAAAAAAAACCTTGTGACAGTTCCTCGCACAGCACGAACACAAACATTCATAGAAACAGGTACATACATAACAACAGGGAAACGATGCTGCAAAGATCATCTTTCTGGTAAAGTATTCACAGATTCAGCTTTGGGAAGTTTACATCCAATAAGTAATAACACTTCTTTAAGTGAAAAGGATATTGAAAATCTTTTACAAGAAATCAGAAAGGTGGCAAAAAAGAAAGGCCTTGATTTTGACACACCAGGACAGCTCACTGTTTCTGACTATTATACATTAATGGGATTAACGATTGAAAATTTTGAAAATATTTTTGAATTAGTAAAATCAAGTATTCATTCATCAAAATACAGATCAAATCGCACTTGTTTAGCTATATTGCTTGTGAAACTTCGAACCGGTCTCTCAAATGGTGTTCTCTCCGTGTTATTTAGTTTAAAAAAAAGATTAATTTCTTTTTCTGTACACTCTGCTCGACAAGCTTTGATAAATAATTTCGTCCCACTGCATCTTGGGATGCAACATGTTACCAGAACAAAAATTATTGAAGAACACACGCGACCGTTGGCAAAAACATTATTTGTCTCAGACAATAATAATGACACTGTTGTTCTTGTCGCTGATGGTACATATATTTACATTCAGAAAAGTAGTAATTATTCTTTTCAAAGGCGATGTTATTCTGTACATAAAGGAAGACCATTGGTTAAACCCATGATGTTGGTGACGACAACAGGATACATTTTGGATGTTTTTGGACCTTACTTTTCAGATTCTAAAAATAACGATGCAAATATTTTTACACATATATTGGAAAATGATGTCCATAATATTAGAGAATGGCTCAAATCCAATGATGTTATTATCGTTGATAGAGGTTTCCGAGATTGTTTGGAGCTTCTAGAAGAAATGGGCCTAGTACCTAAAATGCCTGCATTCCTGGACAAACAAGCACAATTTTCTACAGAAGACGCTAACGACACACGTTTGGTGACATCAATTCGTTGGGTAGTTGAATCAGTAAACGGCCAGTTTAAGAACTGGAGAGCATTAAATAATGTTATCCCAAATGTTCAAATACCATATATTGGAGATTATGTTAAAATCGTGTGTGCAATTCTTAATGCTTTTCACCCATCAAGACTAAAAAATGTTGAGGACGACGATATAATAGCCCAACGAATGCTAGATTTAGTGAAAAAGCCTAATTACTTACAACAAACAGTTGAAGAAAAGGGCTGGACACGAAAAAGGGCGATATGGACTTTGTTAAGTGACTCTGATCTTCCAGATTTTCCACGACTAACCTGGGAGGAGCTGCGATATTTAACTCTTGGGATATATCAGCTCAAGCAAAGCCGATCATACACTTACGAACACCTTAACCAATCGGGGGTATACTCTCTTTACGTACATCGAGAAGACTCCTCAGTTGTTCGACTCCAATTGAGATCACGACACACAAGTCCAAAAATATATAACATATGGATAAAAATAGGTATAGGTCATAATCCAAACATTGAATGGTACTGTCAGTGCAAAGTTGGTGCTAGAGTTGTTGGCTGCTGTGCACATGTTGCATCTGTACTTTGGTACTTGGGATACTGGCGCCATAATCAAACTCAGACAAAAACACCAAGTCTTGGATATGCTGATACACTTCAAGACGCTGCTACTGGATGGTCCAGTGACGATTCAGCCAGTGAAAACCAGAAGGAAATATAATCGAAGACGTTTGTTACAAATAGTTTAGTTAAGTTTTTTTTCTCTGTTTTGTCTATTTAATAAAAATATTTTTTGAAAAAACCTAGAAATTTCATTTCGTCTGAGTACAGTATTACAAAAAAATACCCATAATATAAATTTACCAATAGGCGAAAAAAGCCCGATCTTTACCCACCTCCTTTCATACTTTTTATAATAAAAATCAATTTGCGTATGAGTCTTCGTCTTAATATCCACGTTTAGTTAAGCCTACATCAGTTCTTACGTCGCTTGTTCGCGCGGTCGGCGCCTACATAAATGGATTGAAGTAATTTACCCAACTGCTATTTGAGTCTTAGCGGTTACTGTGGGAACTCGAAGCGTTTGTAAATATTTTATGCTTTATGTTTGATTTTATGCAGGACTTGTACATGTTTGGAATACAAGACACTTATATATTTTAGGATCGTTTGTACCATGTGGTTTAGTATCTCGGACTGGTAATTGAATTCGTAATTTGAAATTCATGTGAATAAGCTGTTTCGGAAAGAACTACATAATGCTCATGAGATGTTCTAATAATTATTGATTTATGTGTTTGCATAGTACACTCAGCTTCTACTGATTTTAAGGTTATCTACTTGAGAATTAAAATAATGTTCGCAGCCCATTGAAATTAAATGATAAACCTAAGAAGAAAGAATGGGTGAAGGTAAGGATAACTTGCGAAAGGAATAAAATGACGTGGTGATTTCATTAAAAATTATTATCCATCCTAAACATTACACATAAGCCTCTTCGTTTAACAATTATCTTGGTCTCCTATCACAGTCCTGCAATTCCTGCAAGCTAAGACCGCAAGTAGCGCGCTTATAAAGACATCAAGTACTTAACCTCGGATAGTCTCTATGAATACTTAAGTTGTCTTCACCAGCAACGAGATCAAATAGTGACCTGAATAAGAGGAGTTGTACATAAATTATTGAGCACTTCCTGCAAAGCGGGATACAAAATCATAAACTAGAGAGGTATTACCTCGCATGAAAATGCACAGTCATGTAATAATTGATTTATTGACTTAAAAATTAAGGATAGGATCTTCAGTACATTTGAACTTGCAAAAAGATGACTGTGAAAATGACACTAAAATAAATTTCAAATATAACTAAATTTAATAGATTTCATCTAAACGGTGTTAAAAATATTATCTTCATTTTTATTCAACTTTCTGTCATCATACAAGCAAGCGTTTTCAAAATCGTTGCGAGCGACGTCTAATTTCAATACCGCTCCACTAAAGATGTATGTATGCTCGCCCGCTATAACATGGGAATATAAATACAAGGCAATATTTAGGTATCCTGATTCCAGGAGAGGTCCAAACCTCTACCTACTCATTCTGGGAAATAGGGGTGAGTTAATGTATGTTTAAAGCTCCTGACATTAAATTAAATCTTTTCGGTTCAAACTCACTCATATTTCATAGCAAATGAACTCACTCCGTAGTAGCCTCCATCTGAAAGCTAAGCCCATGAATAGTGGGCTGTGAAAAGCGCCACGCACGTATGTTTATACACGGCCATCATTAAGAAACGAGGTCTGACACCGTGCGTGCATTCACAGAGCGTTTCAACTCGCAGACCTGCCCCACCTTAATATAGAACTGGTATTGAATGGGCTATAAAGAAATACGGAGGGTGGCTTATTGTGTCTTGGTTATAGTGGTTGAAAATCCTAGACATTCTTGCAATTTTTAATTACTTGCGCTTAGAATGATGTTGCTTTATTAAGCAGATGGTTTTAAAAATATTTCCTACATAATATATTAGTTTGTGTTCCGGATATCTGTTTATGAGAAGTTAGTTTTCAAAAGGCAACCACAATAAATAACAAGATAATTGAGGAATCTCTAAAGAAATTACACTATGTTCAAATCAAAATGTAGTTTCAATAAAAATACAGACAATTTATGTTTTAAGAAAGCAAATGCATTCGAGCAAATTCGGTAATAGGGAATATGCATGCCATTTTTTTATATTTTTAATCGATTTTGTATGTCATTACATTACCAGAAAAAAATATAAGGCTTTAAAAATATCAATCAAAAGAGTACAATAAAATAATAAAAACTGCTATCAGTTTCGAAGCATTTAAACGCCATTTTGGCGCGACCTCGCTGTGACGTCAGAGTCTACTATGTCAGCAACGTAGTATTAGGATGAAGCTTCTTTTATTAATTGCTACACAACTGTATTTCGTCACAAAATAATCAACTTTTTTTTTATAATACAACGAAAACACAAAATAACTCTTAAACAAACGTAAAACAATACACCCAACAAGCTCAAACTTCATAAGATAGTGTACTCTGTCGTCACTTTCCTTTTCAAACGTTTCGAAAAAATTGCGCGGCAATTTTGAAATGTCATTTTTTAAGTATTTTTTTTACCGATTTAGAGTTGATGAATTTAAAAAAATATCTTAACGATATATTTCTATATCAATAAAGATTACAACAATAAATATTTGACTTGTTTTGGAGTCTCGTGCATATTCCCTATTGGTCGTAAAAGATTTATATACGATAGGTGAACTAAAAAAAAAGAAAATCAATAAACTAAACAATATAATTGCCGATATTAAAAAAGCTTATCACCGATTACACATTTTAGACATTTAAATAAAGTAAAAAGTTAAAATTACACTTTTTAAGGCGTACTTCCAAAATGCTTATACGTGTAGCCATTGGACGAATTGTTCTCTGCGAACCCTTAATGCTCTCCCCGTACAATATAATTATGCGTGCAGGATGCTGTTGGGATAGCCAGGTTTTTTTTAAACTCGTCAGGTATGTTTGCAGACGCACATACTGATGGTTTTGTATTACCTATATAGTGTATTATCTATGGTTTTGTAGCCATAAGACGCAAACGGCGTCGTTGTTGCTCAGAGTGCCTGGCAGCACCAACGGCCTATTGTTGTTGATTTCACTGCATGGGCGTATTTCTAACATACGTATATAAGATTGTAATACTAACACTAAATGCATAAGAGATTTTTCTTGAATAAAAATATATTATATTATTATTATTAAATAACAGTCTACCTCCGATCCTATCAAACAAAATGTCAGTGAATTTATTCCACTGTCTCGTCTATTCGCTCCATTGTCTATAGCGATAACCCCAGGTATATTTTGGAGGCAAACAGTTGTTATGTCACACCAAGTTATGGCGCATCAACGCCTCGTGTTCACACTTGATTTTGACCTTAATTATTTTGGATCATCAGTTTTGATGTTGATATCATAAGCATTTATGATAATGAGGATCATGCTCAGAACCTAAGGGTCTATAAAGATTACGTGTTAGATTAGAGACTCCGGTGGCGTTAGTTTAGAGAGAGTATGATTTTTTGTAACTACAAGGCATTATTCTATTAAAATAATCCTAACTCGAGATACTTCTTATATTTCGCAACGGGATTTGGCTTAAAAATTGAAATAAATATGGTATCTATGGGCGCACGTTAGAATATACTACTATCTAGTCTGCAGACATAACCATGTAGTTTACTTTCTTGTGTTGCAGCGGTTTTCTCCATAAAGAAATGAATGGAATTATATGGCATTCTTTCCATCCAAATACATAAAAATAGCTAGGCGCAACATATCTTCATTTGTAGCATCTTAGGTGAATACATAACTGCATCCCATCCGAATGTCGGTATCGGATTTTTATTACACGTACGAATAACGCAAATGTAATAAGACCCATAAATAAATTCTTTATGCATTCGACTAAGTATTTAACGTAATTCACTCATTACCAAACTCGTAATATTATTATTTAAAACAATAGCTGAAATACTGTTCCATTTTGTTTGACAAAAGTTTTCGTTTTCCTGCTACGCACTCAGTAATTCAAAGCGAAATCGTTGTTGTTTAATGTAGAAGTTACATCGAAATGGCTGAATATAGATCACGTTGCGAGGCAACTGTGGGTGTAGTCTAGAATCAATAAACAACTTCGATAGTGGCTTATATTTTATGTTTTAAGCAGAGCTGAGAATTGGGAATAGAGTAGGAGGTATTCGGGCTGGTTGGAACATTACATTATTAAACTAAAACATATACGTCGCAATGCAATCAATGTATATTTTAGTAGTAGTACTAGGTATTAATAAATAAATAAATAAAAAAAAAATAATAAGAGATGATCTCTCGTAAATATTATGCTTTACTTCCTTATAATAATCACTTGGGCGTATCGTAATGAAAATTAAAAAGACGCATATAAAAAATAACCATTATTAATTTTTTAGTCGTAAAAATTATACAAAGCGTGCCTTGTTCCCTGGGGTAATAACGCTTTCATGGAATTCCATAGCTCATAAACACTGATTCTAAGACATTCTATTCCCCCTTACTCCTCGTGTCGACTTAAAGATAAATACCACGAAATTATCATTCGATGTTATTCCAAATTAAACATATTGTTAGATATTATAGTTGACATATGGTTGGCTTTGTTAATTAATAAAAATTCTTCGTTGTATTACTAAGAAATAAAAATGGGAAAAACCACTTCTTTGAATAATAATTAAAATTACAAAGATCTCAGAAATTAAGGCGCTTATATCATGTATGAATTTCATTTACAAACACAAAATAAAATAGGCCACCTAGATTTTCTTACTCATGATATTTTTAACGAATATCTCTTTGTATTATTTAAAATGAAAACTCTAACAATTCGCAGCTGAATATTTGTTCCTTTGCTCATTACCAGCTTCCTGACTTTAGTTTTCTGTACAATTTGCCCGCGCCGGGACCTGCCTTCGCTCCCCCGTCTGCCGATAATTCAATTCCCTCGTTGACAGCGTGTAGTGGCTCTAATTAATACTGCGGAAGATCTGTTCCTTGTTTACACTTAATAGGTTCAGCTTTTTATGTGTTTTAAGGGGAGGTTTAATTAAGGCGCCCGTTCCTCTGATAGATAAATGGGATAAGGCAACATCGGTTGTGGAACTTTGTTTGATTAAGTTTCTTTGGATTGTTCCTTGTACGTTTCTTTAGAAACATTGTATATTTCATTATTTTGTTTGTTATGGCCGTGTTTAACAAAGTTTGCAAGTATATCTACGGTGTCGGTACGGTCACTTTAGTAAAAACTGTGAATTTACCACCCAAACTAGATGATATTTAAAATATAACAAAGAAAAATTATTGGTGTGCTTTTTGCAATTTTTTATTAGCATTGTTTCTGTAGTAACTAAAACTACCACCCAGCTTTGTTTTCGGTCGCTGTCTTGATATACTCTGTATAAAGAATGAAAATAGCGAAAACTAGACTTAGTTTGTTTAAACATCTTGTCAATTTAAATTGATGAGAATTCACGCTTTGGTGTTGGACTTGGTACTCAAATATCTATTGTATTTATGGCAAAACATTGTCAATAGCTGCAAACATAGAATTAAATCTAGTTAACAAATATAATTTAGCGTCAATGGATTCCTTCAAACAATTGCTAGCACACAATTATATCTAATGGATAGGTAGGATACATTTGAACCTCAGGAATTCATTTCCTACGAATAGTAAATAAACAATGCTGTCACAATAGCTAGTATAACTTTACCAATTTTAAAGCACTATCCTCGTCCCCATTGTGAAGAGACAAATGGTGTCTCTTTGTCCCGTGGCCGCAATTTATTTTTGACCGACACTCAAACGGCGTGGTTGTTGATTTTGACAAACGATTTTTGCGTATCGAACTGGCATTCATGTAGTTTCGAACCATTTTCGAACATAACAGTAGTGAAGGGATTGAGCAGGATTAAGATACTTCCTTTCCATCTTAGTATTTTGCTGTGATAATTTGCATATCCTTTTTATTCATGAATTTTAGATCTGTTTTATCAATCAGGTGAGGCGCAGGGCATAAATTGTAAAGAGAAAATTGGCTGTGGAGCTGTGGCTGTATGCCAGAGTACTTAGGACGTCTTATTATTATCTATTTTATAGTTAGGATATATTTCCATTTCGTAAAATACCTCACTTTGGTTTGATTGCAACATAACTTCATTATCACCTGTTGTATTCTCGTCTACTTCTTGCAACCTTAACCAGGTCGTCCGTTCACCTTGTAGGCGGGCGTCCGACACTGCACATGGCCGTACGCGGCCTCTACTCCGGAATTATTCAGCCCCAACGGCCGTCAATTCTTTACTTCATGCGTCCGGTCCACTGCCACTTCAAGTTGCTACTTAACTTTACTTTGATGACGGATGCTTCTGGCTAATTATTTATTTTGGAAATTAAGTCTTGTCTCCACACCCGCGTCGTCTAACCGTCCATTACACATCCCTCCTGTGTTTTCATATTCATACATTTCATCACGTGTATAACACGTCTAAAATAAAGATAAGGAGGTAAGTAGAAGACGTCAGCGTTTATGTAACATCATAAATCCACGCCTTCCGTGACGCTGTGACGTGACGATGCGATGTTAAATTCAACTAAGGAAATTGTGCGACGTACTTGAGAAAAAAACGCTGCGTTTTTTCTGTAATTATTCGTTTTTAATTGTTTTGAGAGAAATCTATATCATAAATTTTGTAGTTTTAGATGATACATATCTTCAATTTAGCATTTGATTATTGATTTTGTAAATATTTGGAGTTAAAATTAAATCATTTTTTTTCTTAGTTCGTTTTTTAAAGATAGGTCCTTGTGATCGGATATTTTTCTGCATCGGGGCACTTAAACGGTTGGAATCTGTGGTGTAGTGTAAGGGAAATAATGTTAAAAGCATGGGGATTCTGTTGCACAATTTATAGTATTGTTATCACTTTAATCCATAAATACATACATACATAAACGAAGTTTCCAAGATGGGGTAGGCATAGGTGCAATCAGGACACCCACGCTCCACCTTATATTTTTCCTCCCATGAAATGATGGGGGTTAGCCTATTACTATATCATGCACCAATTCCTAATTCCAAACTGATGATGAACAGAAAAATCCAATATAACTTTCCTCAGGATTCGAACCCGAGACGTTAGCTTTGCAATAATACCGTAGTACAACTGCGCCACCGAGTCAGTCGTAATCTAAAAATACAACTGGCAGAAGCGTTTATTTTCGTAGTGCGTACACAGTGGCAAAACTGTCAACACACCCATTCCCTTTCATGATACTTAATTAGTTTGTTCATACCAAATGATTATAATTAAACGGGCCAGGCTTTGAACGGTGTAAAAATGCGCCGACTTTGTTTTTAATTTTGCATTGCAAGCCAAAACTAATGGCTTGCCCACAGCATAGTAAGGCTTTTTAAATTATATATTACAAATTAATGTAGGAATTTTCCTGTTGGCAGCATAATAAACATAGTGTCAGTCACTTTGTTGTTAAAGGTATATTTCAAAATATATTTTTTTCTATAATTTCGATTATTTATTTATTTAATGCCTCGTCCAGACAATGGCCTATCATCGGCCAATGAAGGCGATGACGGCTAGTCGGCTATCTTCGCCGATGTTTTGTGACGTCACTACCAGTTGTGCGGTGTTACTAAAGTCTATTTACTAAATTCCAAATTTTGGCGTGACCAGTATTATTCCTGAATATCAATAGTCAATATGTATAATAATATAATAATAGTTGTGAAGTTATTAAGGGTATTTGTGGTGCATTTGGCATCACAAACTGAACTCGTAATTCGTAATACAGTTTAGGTATTGTTCTATTTTCAAGCATTGGAAATCATTTGTTTTATTACTAAGTAAGTTATGGTAAAATGGTGTGTAAGTCCGCAAACCCGCACTAGGCCAGCGTGGTGGGCTATATGGTCTAACCACTCTCAATCGTACTCTCGATTGTAGAGTAGGCCCGTTCCCTGCAGTGGGACGTATATGGGCTGATACAGATACAAAAATTATGGTAATCCCTTATTTTTATTTCATAGTGGGAGTCTACAAAGGTTCCAGCTGAATTTGAATTAAAATATTTTACTCGGGGTCTTTCGGTGTTTTTCGGCAGATATCGATACGTTAGAGTGAGAATAAAAAGAGAATACCCATCATCGCCTATCATCGTGGCCGATCCGTCTGCTCTGGATTGTTCACATTGACAGGCACACATAATTATTTTTTAACAAAAATCTGCGGACTAGACGCGTGGACACGTGTTATTTCATCCGCAGATCGCGAGACTTGGCGAAACATATCAAATTTATAATTGACAGTTCTGAAGTTATACCATGTGCAGACGTGCGTTTTAGCGCCAGTAGAAGTGCTGCGTTTAAACTTTTATTCCGCCCACGCAATGGCGATTTTATGCGCGATCCATCTAGCCCGCCAGTGTCGTGTGAAATTGTATTGTACGAATAATACAATACAATAATTCTTTATTCCACACCAAATTACAGTATTGAGCTGAAAGATAAGTTATGTTTGGTAATACAATGGGTGGTCTTATCGCTTATAGCGATTTCTACCAGACAACCGTGAGATGGATAGCGCCATCTATCCATAAAATAAAGATCAAGAAAAGAAAACAAAAGGTAAACAATAAAGATCAAGAAAAGAAAACAAAAGGTAAACTATCTAATAGCATACTAATACTTAAATACCAAAACCGAATAAGCTAATACGTATAAAAATACTAATATAATAATAACGAAATACATTAATAAATTTATTTATTTTGAAGTTCGCATTGAATTTGTCATACTTAATAATCATTTCTAAATACGTCAACCTTCGGTAGCTTTCGTGCGTATACTGAATGACGCAATGGCGACTCTAGTAGCGCGGAACGGAAATTTTATCGCACGTGTAAAACGAATCTCCTAGAAACGCTCGTCTAGAGATATGCAATAATAGTGCCGAAGATTTCCGAACGCATCGTGGGCCATTTTCATTGGAGATAGTCAAGACGCGCCATTACATATTTACATGCAATATCTAAAAACAAAATTTGAATACTTAAAACGATTACTTGCCCCAAACAATGAATTACTGGTGATGGTAGGTCTCTCACATGTGAGAGGCTGATTAGGTAGGTACAACCACAATCTATTTGTCCCGCCGAACAGCAATGTAAATGCACTGTAGTGTTTCAGTTTGAAGGACATTATAGCCAGAGTAACTACTGAAAATACTACTTAACATCTTCTGTCACAGGATGGCGAGCGGAGTGGAATGCCAAGCTTTGCTTTGTAATTTAAGGTGTTGTTTGGTTTTATGAATGTCCATGAGTGGTCGTTCCCATCAAGCGAACGGCCCACTAGTCTCGTCATTCGTTGGAATAAAAAAAATGATAGTTGGATCCATTTTTGGAAATATAACGCTCTTGATATGTAATGTAAACGTAAGCATAAATCATTAAACATTCTATAAATTGTTACTGTGCCTAATTTCTTAAAATTTACAATATATATTGCTGAAATATTAAGGTTATTAAATAATCACGAATAAGCTCAATAACTTAAAACATAGAGGCAAAAAAAGTGTTTGAATGTTGCATAAGAATTCTCAATAAAATATAAATAGTTGGTGTAGGTAGCCGGTCTGGTAGATACATTATGTCAATATATTCAATAAATTATAAAGTCAAATTGCATGTGCTTTCCTTTTACGTTAACTCACGTGTTTCTAGATAACACTATTTTGCTTTAAACTATCCGTCTTATTCATAATCAGCTTATAAACCTATTTTAGCTATCGAATGTTTTGTCTTCTTCGCTCAAACTGAATTCAAAAGTCGTTCGAAAGGGACAAAACATTCGATAACCTAAATAGGTTCATTATCTATAGATAAGACCGGGACTTTAAAATCAATAGGGTGTGAAATGAGAAGCTGCGGGTCCGATATGTGAAAAATATTAGTATGTAATGAACTTTTTTTTTTATTATTTTTTTTATTGCTATGAATGGCGAGACGAGCATGCCGTTCGCCTGATGGTAAGCGATACGACCGCTCATGAACAGTAGCAAAACCAAACAACCCCTTGAATTACAAAGCAATGCTTGGCATTCCACTGCGCTCGCCACCCTGAGACATAAGATGTTAAGTCTCAATATGTCCAGTAGTTACTCTGGCTACAATGCCCTTCAACCCGAAACACAACAGTGCGTTTACACTGCTGTTTGACGGGAGAAATAGACACTGCGGTGGTACCCACCCAGATGGCCTCTCACATATGAGAGACCTACCACCAGTAAAAACTATCCAAAATTCTTACGCACTTGACCTGTTCACAACCAAATCGTACAAAACTGTTAATCAAGTCTGATATTGAATCTTTATATAGTACCTCGAAGCGTTTGTAATTCAAAAATAGTTCAATCGGCTTCAGGAAACGAATCCCTAATTGTTTGAAATAGTTTTCTACTTTGTCGCCTTTGCATTCGCATAATGATTTGTCTATTAATTATAATTGATAGTCTTGGAGTTTGCGATGGAGCAAATAAACTCCAAGAATATCGCTTGAGATAGTATGGTCACGTTCTGAGAAAACCACAGAGTACGGCGGCAATGTGTACCTGAGCCTTAAAAATTCCCGGACCTCGATCGAGGGGTAGACCAAAAAAGCGCTGGCTACCTGTCTGTATGTATTGAGAATACCGAAGATCGGGCGAAATGGAGGAGAATTAGCCTAAAGGCTGACACTGGCACCGGCCGAAATAACGCCTGGTACAATGAGAAGAATTGATGGAAAGATGGAAAGACCGCAATTTCTATTTCCACATTGAGACAAATTATGTAATTTATAAGTATTTGTTTCAGGTTTGGGTATTATGAGCCAAACATTCTCTTGCAGTTTTTGTTATGCGTTAAATCTTTTTCCGTTCCGTTAAATCCGTTAAAAACAGGGCAATGAATAAATGCCATTTAATATTTTAAATATTGAATGCCACTATGGCGCAGTTATGGTACGGTTACAACGTTGAGGCCTCGGGTTCGAATTCTGGGTCCTGAAAAGTGAAATAAAATGTTCTATTCATTAATAGCCCAGTGTCAGAAATTCGAGCCCGATATTATGGTGACAAAACGCGAAAGGCACCCTGTCGCATGGTGGGACGGAATACACAAAGAGAAATGTAGACCTCTGCCTACTCATTCTGGGAAAAAGGCGGTTTATGTATATACGTATAATTTAATCATTTCCATATTGGCGAGAATTTATATTGTGTGCTTTATTCAATATAGAATATTGAAAAAATGTAATTAATATTTTTTGTCCTACACAAGGCAAAAAGTTTTGGATCAGTAAAGTGAACTATCGATAAATCAAGCTGTCACTCACTTGTCTAATAATTCGAAAACCAATAAATCACGTGGCAGCCGTTTGGGTAAAATTAACTCGGCGGTTGCTAGAGATTTTCGTGAAGTCTAATGAAATTGCTGTGGGACTGTAACTCATTGTTCGTGGGAAAGTGGGTTTTAAATATTTGATACATTTGTGGTGATTTTAAGGGTTAACATTGTATTTTAAAAAGTAATGTTCGTATCTTTCGTTTACCAAGGAAAATGCCCATTCATAGTATCGGTAAAAATATCGTAAATCCCGATACCGATTTTGCTTAATATTTATTAAAGCATATTTATGGTTAAATATTTTCCTGTTTATCCCGAGTTAAGTTTACGCGATCGGGATTTTAATTAAAAACATATTTATTTAATAAAAATACAATGTTATTCCAATCAAAGCTTATACAAGACTATTCCAAAAAATAATAAATCAATAATTAATTAAAATGATGCGTCGGCAATAGACTGATGACTCGTCAACTCGAGTGGGCTGCAACGTCAGCATATAGGGGTTGCTATGTCGTGGTAACTCCTGGGCGACAGTTTTTATAAAATAAAGTAATTATCATCAGTTATTATATTTTGTTCATAGAGCCAAAGGCAATTTTTTTTATTTGATTTCAAGTTAATTTCTCCAAAAACTTCGGGCCTAGGTGGCAATTATGCTTATATTTATTGAAAATATATATTTTTCCCTACACAAAAAAGTAGGTTTGATCTTTGATTGTCCTTCGACAAAAATCTTCGCACTGATATTAAGTTTCATAGTAAAATGGACATTCTCTTTTGGTTTATATATTTATAACAATATTATATATTTATAAGAATTATTTATAATTGAGTAAAATATGTACGAGTTTATCTACTGTAGCCAGTCGTACCGAAAAGTAATTTCCAAGTGTTACTTTCAATTACGTTATGACCTCTTGCAGTTCATTAAGTATTTAAGATTATTGACTTATCAATAAAATGGAGGGAATATTATTTTCACAAGGGCATTATTTTTTTTTGTGGCTGAATTTTGCTTGTTCACCACATACCTGTTAATGTTTAAATCAAAATCAAAATAGGTGTATAATCATTAAAATAATTCATTTTTAAAATACGTAGAAATTAACTTAAGGTGCATTGCAGTCAAACGCAAGCCCATTATTATATTTACAAAAAAGTATTTAACTAAAAAACTTAAATATTGGAATTCAACTCACGTAAGTAAATTGTAGAAAAAAATTTCAAGGGAAATATGCAAAACTTTACCAATACCGAAGTATGTTTTACAACTCAAAAAGAAAATTAATTTTTACCAGTCCATTCAGATTACTCTAATTTTTTGAAACACAAGGATAAAATCTTACTAATATTATAAAGGTGAAAGTTTGTATGTATGTTTGTTACTCTTTCATGAAAAAACGGCTCAACAGATTTTGATGAAATTTGGTATAGTGATAGCTGACACCCTGGATTAACACATAGGCTACTTTTTATCCCGAAAAATGTAGTGTTCCCGTGGGATGAGTCAGGAAATAGAAGACGGGACGAACCTGAAGTCCACGCGAACGAAGTCGCGGGCAAAAGCTAGTAGGTAATATCGTATACTCGGAGTGGAGGCAAAAGTTTTCTCGTGTCGAGTAACAGTGTTTTCTCTTAGAGGTCGGGATTACGCCCGCTCGCCACTTCAATGTACAAACATACACACTATATATTGGAGATTCTTTCACATATTTCTCGAAATTAACCTAGTCAAATATATACTCTGATTATTTTAGTCCAGTTCTTAATTAAGACAAAGACTTTATTTTATGACAAGCCAGTTAAGTAAATATTAAGATTAATTTTTGATTAAAAAATGACTTAAATTAAATGAAATTATTATCTGCTCAAAATACTAATGGCACTTAATAATCACATTTCAGGTTTCAGATTAGAGACTCAGCCATAATGGCGTTACATACTTGTATTTAAATAAGTATCGTAGAAACAATGGTCTTGAATAATTTTTAAAGGTAATTCCTATATATAATATAAATGAATATGACCCTCATTCTTAAAAATATACAAAATTATGACATTATAATTATGTGGACTTTTGATATATATTGCTTTCAAGTCATAAGTCACAAAAGAATTTAATTCAGGACGTATAAACGTTATAGTATATAGTATATAGTGTATATGTAGTGGTAAACGGACCAGACGCAGCTGACTATATGTTCACGGTGGTCACGGATTCGAATCCCAGGGCACAACTCTGACGTTTCGGAATCACGTGTGTATGGATATTCAATCACCACGCACTATAACGGCGAAGGAAAACATCGTGAGGAAGTCTACATACCATAGAGATTTATAAGAATTTCTATGGTATGAAAGTCCGCCAATCCGCACTAGGCGAGCGTGGTGGACTATATAGCCTAACCACTCTCAATCGTACTCTCGATTGAAGAGGAGACGTGTGCGCTGCAGTAGGACGTACATCGGCTGATACAGAGATATGTTATAGGTTAAAATTGTTATGATATAATAAACTCGATGAAAATGGTGAACGACAATGGTTAGTTATGGTAATGTAGTCGACGCGGGGCGTAGGTCAGGCGATTTGATCAGCGGCCACCACTGAAAACAACTAATTTACAAACAAAGCTAGCCATACGCCGTAATTGCTGCTTGTAATAACGTCATTTAAGGAAACTTTTGAACGTCTGATTTTTAAACATCTAATGTCGCTACAATCATGAATGTGGAGTTTTTTAGAAAACCATAAATTATCTATATAGCATGAAGGGTAAGCAGTTAAAAAACAACAGTCAACATTGAAATTGTTCATTTATAAGTACGGGTCCAAAGTAGATGTTCGAAAGAAATACTGTACAAGCTATGCTTTAGATTCATTTGGCGAAGTTTTTTTTTTCAAGACTTTATGGCAAAGGATAAGGCACATAGAACGAAGAACTAATTATAACAAAGGACATTATAGCCAGAGTAACTACTGGACATATTGAGACTTAACACAATGTCTCAGGATGGCGAGCGCAGTGGAATGCCAAGCATAGCTTTGTAATTCAAGGTGTTGTTTGGTATTGCTACTGTTTTTAGCGGTCGAATCGTTTAAAATCAGGCGAACGGCATGCTCGTCTCCCCAAGCAATAAAGGAAATATTATCAACTTAACTGGTCACTACGGCTGAAGAGTTCTCGAGAGAAGGCCAGGCTTACCAGCAAACATAACAATGGAATTTGACACAAATGGATGTACAAAGTCGCTGAATATATGCAAGGATGTTGGATGCAAGGCAGGTTTGCTAAGAAATTTTTGGTCAAACAAGACAGCGAAGATTTATTACTAAATTAATATCGACGAAAAAAGAAAAATAATCTAAGAAACCATTATGAACGATTTCCCTATTCGCAAATTAAACAATAATGGTAGCAAATAGCATCCTGAGTCCTGACCGATTTCTTCCATTAATATTTGTGTTTTTATGGAACTATATTGTATCTTAATAATATTTATATTGTATATCTTATGACTGCCTCGGTGGCGTAGTTGTACTACGGTACGCTTTCAAAGCTGAGGTCTCGGGTTCGAATCCCGGGTTGGGCAAAGTGATATTGGATTTTTCTATTCATTATCAGCCCAGAGTCAGGAATTTGTGCCCGATATGGCGATAGGCTCGCCACCTATCACATTGTGGGACGGAACATACAAGGCGAAATGTGGGTGCCCCGGCACCTCTGCCTACCCCTTCTGGGAAACAGGCGTGAGTTTATGTATGTATGTATATCTTATGTCGTTGTCATACTGATGCCAATATTTCGGTTGCAAAGTTACAATAATTATATCGTCATATTATTTTTAATCTAAGTATGTGCTGCTAATATTTTGTTAATATTTTTAAATATATTTTTGTCAAATAAATCACATGTAAGTTAATGAAAGTTCTAGAAATTCAATAAAATGACTGAATTCCTGTTTTATCGTAATGTGACGTGAAACTGAAACCATCATAAACATATACAGGGTGTTCATTTTGATTTTCACATTATATCATTTTAATTAATTTCGTTTACTAGATTCTATTTATACTTATGCGGTTAATTTAATATATAAAAAAATATTTATTATATATTAGCCTATTTAATATCTATGGTATGTAAGTCCGCCAACCCGCACTAGGCCAGCGTGGTGGACTATATGGTCTAACCACTCTCAATCGTACTGTCGATTGTAGAGTAGGCCCGTGTCCTGCAGTGGGACGTATATGGGCCGATACAGATACAGATTATCCTATTTAATTTCTTTATTCAGTTTTGAATATGAATTAGTTAGTACAAATGCTTGTTAACAACGCAATATTATCTGACTTGGTAATCCCACCTAACCGAGTTTAGTGGGAGCTTGTCAAGCGGATATTTATGTCTGCCATTGATATCTCCCTGCTTACGACATTTAATCTCCATGCCAAAAAGCTTTGTAATATCAATTCAGCGCTTTATTTTGATAATTTTCTGGTGATATTTTAAAGGTTTCTGCTCAATAACAGTACATTGTGGTCGAAAACCACACAAATAACGCTGCTGGATTTAATTTCCTGAGTGGAGAACGTATTGTGATTTTTTCAAATTATTCGAGATGAGAAAATTTGACTGGAATTGAATTTTGAGCCAATGTGGTATCGATTTTTTAGACATAAGGTTCGACGAAAAGTGACTCGACTTATTGCTTGCCTTCCATTTTGAATTCTATTGATGCTTCGTTGTACGTGCTTTTTTGTTGTTGATAAATAAAAACAGTTATGTTAAATTAAAAAGGTATTGATCGTTTAAAAAATCAGAATATTCTCTTTCCTCCCCGTCTGATTACCGTAACATATTGAATTAAAAAAATACAATAACACAACAGTAGTAAAAATCTGACAGACCTATGCCTAAGTGTCTTTTGTTTCAGTATTAAGATATGCGAATCTGATTTCGAAGAGTTTGTTCATTGCGGCTGGCAATTGACAGTATTGTGTCGTTTCTATTTGGATTGCCCTGCATCAGCCATATACATTATAATTACTTTCCCTCACCAGAATAAAAAATAAGACAATTTCAGTATTTAACAACTAAAATATTTCAATCTTTACATTCCAAACTTTAACAATCTGACTAAACTATCTTCCTCTCCGAAGTCTATTACAGATATCGAAGAAAATCCCATTCCCGCTTTCAAATAAATCCGTCCATTCCTATCTCCAACAACCGAATCTAGCGCTCGTATTTCCAAAGTGTCCTTAAGCTGCCATTTTACTCAAACCGCACCTCAACTACGAATAAAATATCCACTGGAATAAGCATTCCTGCAAATTCCTTGAGGTAACTGGGAGCTATTTGGTAAATTGCTAATTGATCTTTAGCTGGAAACGATTGAGCGCTTTGAATTCGTAGCGTTCGGTCCGGTGCCGATTCAATCGGCTCCTCTAACTATTAATTTGCTTCCTCTGTTATATAACAGGTCAATTTGATGTTGCTTGCTCCAATTCGAGAAATTGATATTGGACTTGTAAGAAAATTGGTTTCGTTTAGTTTAAGCTTTGTGTTATTAGTTTTGAAATTGAAGAATATATTAATAGTTGGAGTTTGGAGTTTAATAATGTTTAGAACCCATGTTATATTCTAAAAGAATTTTACACATTGACGGCCTTACTTATAGGCATTCTATAAACCTATTTTAGTTATCAAATATATAGTATATGTCCATTTTGAGCGAATTTTAAACTCAGTTCGAGCGAAGACGACAAAACGATCTATAACTAAAATATTAAATTGTTTTATTAACTGTCTATATATAAGGCCGTTAGACTATAAAAATCACAAAAAAGTATTTTTTCCTTAGTACAAAATATGTTTTTGGACTTTCAAAGGCAACCAAAAAAGGTAACACCCTGTAGTTATTACATTTTTTAATTACCCGTTTTATAAACATGGTACGTAAGGTCATCGCGTCAAACACGTAGTGGTTGCTCGCCGGTGTCCACGTCCCAGTTTGACTCCCAGATAGATAATTTCAATAAGGAAATTTAAAAATTCAAGGTAAGCTTTTGATTATATTTTGTGTATATCTATGGAGTAAATGTTTAAGTCTTATCCTATAAAGTGACAAAAATCTTAATATAATCTAAGTATTTTTAAACAGTGTAGAAAGTAGTAGATAGTTAATCAAATTATTTTTTTGTACTAAGTTTTACTATTGACTATTATTTCATGATTTATTAAAAAAATAACAAATTAAAGACAAAAGTGTAACGGAATTTCCTATGACACTTTAAGAAGAGGGTAGAAAAGTAATTTACATTTTATTGGTATCTTTTTACAATATGCTATAATATAAGTTTTAAGTTTCAGTATAGTATCTAAAAAGTTCCCTTAAAGCTCAGTTTTCGGAGTCAATATTAGACACGTGATTTTTTTTATTAAAAGTATTATTATTAATATTTTATTATTTAATTTTTATTAAAAGTACTGCTAATCATTATAAAAAATGACTGAATAATTGGGGCAGTGTTCTTATTCGAGTGCTAAATAATAAATATTAATGATATACATAAAAATACTTAATATAATTTACACGAGCGAAGTTAGAAGCTACAACAAGTTTTTTACATCATCTGTTTGCATTCCATGGTGTTGTTTGGTTTTGCTATTGTCCATGAGCGGCCGTATCGCTTACTATCAGGCGAAAGACATGCTCGTCTCGCCATTCGTAATAAAAAAAAGTGTTACAAAATCCAATTTTCCAGACTTATTTCTATCAGAAAATAGCTTACAGCGTTCTGAACAGAATATGAAATGGAATTCTATAAATCAATCAGTTCGGGTCACTGTTCCGGCGACCTCTTTGTGTCACCCATATATCATATACGTAAACTTATTTATTATTAAAGACAAAAGAATCCTTCGAATATTGAGACTATCCATTGTTACTTACTTCCTTGTTGCTCATTTTGGGGAAAGGATTTTTCCAGAGTGAGGTATTTTGTTTGTTGCATCGAAAGTGTTGTAGCATACAGTTACTGGTGGTAGGCCTCTCATATGTGAGAGGCCGTCTGGGTGAGTCACACCACAGTGCCTATTTCTTCCACCAAACAGCTATTTAAGTGCACTGTTGTGTTTCGGATTGAAGGACATTGTAGCCAGAGTAACTATTGGACTTTACATCTTATGTCTCAGGATGGCGAGCGCAGTGGAATGCCAAGCATTGCTTTGTAATTCAAGGTGTTGTTTGGTTTTGCTACTGTTCATGAGCAATTGTACCGCTTACCATCAGGCGAACGTCGGGCACGTCTCGCCATTCTGTTCTTACGACTCTTTTCCAGACGTTTCTTTTAAAAGCTAAATAATTATGATTCATTCATTACTGGAGACTTAATTTACGACAAATTTTGATAATCGCTTTTATTGAATTTTTTAGTTTCATTTTAAGAGAATAATTCTATAAACATTATTGTTATATTACCTAAATGAATGTTTATTATTTCCCGGTCTTTGAATTTGGTAATAGTTAGTGCATTATAATATGATATAACATAGTGCTTGCAATATGTAATGCTCCTGATTGGGTAATTCGTGGTGATATAAGCCGCTATTCGCAGCTTACCGCTTTGTCTGCCGTTGTGGTTATCAGGTTACCTTATTAACTATCGGTTTACCAAACACGTTGTATAATACACTATATTATAAAACAATAGTTTGTCGAGCTTATTTCATAATCAAAATGTATAACTTTTGGGACGTAATTTTCAGACCCAGACAAAATTGTCAGCTATAAAATCGCCTAATATAAATATATTTTATGAATTTAAAGCTCAAATACGAACTTGAAGAGAATTTTCCTCCTTGGGAATCGAACTGACCTCCTAGCCCCTTTATGTTTCCACTAGACCAATGAAGTGAAAACTTTTTCTAACACAGATTATTCCGAATAAAGCGGTAATTAACTACAAACGTCCGCGTCATAATTGATCGTTCCCAAACACATCCCTAATAATAAAGATAACTAAACGCTATTAGGAGCAGACAAAAACGGAATCATGTTTTTCCTCACACAACCGACCTAGATGTCATTGGCGAGTGATCGATTATGCAGTGATTATCGATAAAATAAGGAATAATCGATTATTTTTGCGTGTGGACAGTGCCAAGGTTGGTATTGTATGTTAAACTACTAGTCGACGTTGTGCATAATTATTTAAATGCAATATACACAATATACATATGCACGTGTTTAACCTCTGGGTGCTGTTGGTGTAGGCAGAGACTATATTTTGTATTGGTATATCCACATGGCTTTCTGTTTCAATTAATATTAATTACTTCCTAATGTAGAATAACTACTGGATATATTGAGCAATTGACATTGCTTCGTAATCCATGGTGTTTGGTTTTGCTACTGTCAATGGGTGGTCGTCTCACGTATGGGCGAAGCGCATCAGGCGAATAGCATGTTAGTGTCGCCATATATTACAATAAAAAAATTAGGAGCATATGGGCTAAGTCTCACTTGAACTTATGTCCTAATATTAAAAAATACTAATGAAAATACCACATTCTATCCGTAACCGTAACTGAAAACGGTGCTTAAATAGTAGTATTTTGGCGCTCTGTAGCATCCGCCTACACCACCGAGATGTAGCCATAACTTCTGTATCATTTATCGAAATCATAACTATCTATGATGCTGTTAATAAAATATAAATACATTTAAGCAATTTTCCTGAAAGTGTCATTCTTAAGTCACATTTACATACATACATGTATACATACATGTATACCGACATAAGCTCACGCATTTTTCCCATGTTTCACCTTGTGTGTTCCGTCGCACGGCATTATAAGGGTCGTGTTTATCGCCATATCAGGTATAAATTTCCGACTCCGAGCTCATAATGATTGGAAAAATCTAATATATTTGCCCAACCTGGAATTTGAACCTGAATACTCGTTGTAACCGTACCGTAGTACTACACCACCGAGGCAGCCACATAGCTACTTTAATTATACTTTTAAAAATATTGACTTTCATTTAATTCCTAAACTGTATATTAACCGTCCCTCCCGAGGTCCTGAGGTCACGGAGTTCTTATTATTTACCGGCGTAAATGTGATTCAAATACATTTGCATAAGCTTTGAATACAAATCAGAAATAATTTAAAAGTGCAAATGGATCGTTTTGTGGCGTTAGTAACTACAATTTAATAGAGACGCGGTAAAGGGAAATTGCTTTGAAATAAGGCATGTATAAATGATCAAATCTCTGAGGATACCTCTGACTTTTCGGAGTGATGTGTGTATTCATAGTCAATCGCCACGCACTGTAACGGTGAAGGAAAACATCGCGAGGAAACTTGCATACCATAGCAAGTTGTAAGAATTGATATGGTATGTAAGTCCGCCAACCCGCACTAGGCCAGCGTGGTGGACTATATGGCCTAACCACTCTCAATCGTATTCTCGATTGTAGAGTAGGCCCGTGCCCTGCAGTGGGACGTATGTATTTGGGCTGATACAGTATAAAGTATAGTATTTCTCTCATACAGAAAAGGTACAAAATGTGGTAATGGTACTGGAGAGACTGAAAGAAAAATATTATATTTGTCTACCATTTAAGTCGTTATATAATATAAATTAAATCACGTGTTTATTTGCATTATTCGTCCATTACCAATGTAGGACAGATTTTTGAAATATCTTCTTATTTTAATTAGAATTCAACAATTTAAATAGTAATTCAATAAACTTAGCCATTTATTTGTTACTTTAGTTTTAGTAGGTTTTTAGTATGGCCACACATACACGTCTATATTACATTACTTTTATGGTCTTATTCTTTATTTAAATTTTATACGTCTAATAAATGGAATAATTAAATTGTTTTATTGTTCATAAAAAACAATGTAATTAATAAACTATAATTATTTGATACATGGCACAACGTCGATTTCCTGGTTGCACCTCTGCCTACCCCTTCTGGGAAAAGGGCGTGTATATAATATGTATTTGTACGCAGTTGGTTTTCCATGCGTAAAATAAATAAATACTAAAACATTGTATAGACAGACTTAATGTCTGGAGCGTTGTTAGTCTTTTTATTGAGTAGGGAGCTAATTATAGCTCCCTTCTCACAAGTACTAAGAGGGTTGCAAGAAGGGTAGGTCGGGGTCACCGACCTTCCAGCCCGATGCGTGGGTTACAGATTCTGATGCCGAACTAAATTCTACGCCAATATACTGACCAAAACTACCAGGTCGCTATTTAGGCACATATTGCTGACTGTGCTTATGTAATTTATGCTCGAATATTATCAATATTGGACTTTTCTATTATTTATAAGCGCGTAGTCAGGAATTTGTGCCCGTTATCACATCGTGTGAAGGAACACTCAAGACGAAACGTGGATGTTCTGGTAGCACCTCTGCCTACTCCTTAGGTGTAAATTTACGTATATATCCGTATATATATGTATCCTCTGTGATTTTCATGCACAGGATGCCATCAATTGGCATATTACAGTAAAGCTTACACCGCGAACAAAGAACGGTGTTGTTACGTGCGTTTCTGTCTACCACTATGCACTCATAGAATCTTACTTCTCGCTTCTAAAACAGGGGATTGCAAATATACCCAACTATCTCGATATTCAAGTCTGATTTATTTTTATCCAGATGGCGCCAACATCGGTAGTCGAAGACAGGCTGACGTCAGGACACCGGCTGTCGCACCCGCCTCCCGGCGATGAGGTGTACGTCACCGGAGTGTCGGGATACTTCCCGGACTCCGACTCCGTCATGCATCTCCAGGAAAACCTTTTTAATAAGGTAGGAACAAACATGTACTTGTAAGCTTGATTCAACTTTGGAGCCAATGTATCTTTCTGCAACCAAAAGTTGGGTTGATGATAGTGGGGTAAATGTCAATCATGAAATACACAAGAAGTGTTTATAACTACTCCTCTCAATGTCCGAAGGAGTTGGTACAGATGTAATTTATGTCACGCACAATTTGACTAGTTGATATCCATCCGAAGATCTGATAATGGTGATCTGATAACCCATATCTGGCGTTCCATTTCCAAGCTTTAATGTGCTTTTACACCAATTACGAGTATAAAATAAAGTAATAATCTCACCAAGCCTTCAATCTTTACCTAGTATCTATTTATATAATATAGTTCAAATCAAACTACAAAGTGAACTTCTTTTGCAGGTGGATTTAATCTCCGGCGACGCACGCAGATGGAAACTAGCCCACCCCGAGATTCCGCAGAGAACCGGCAAGATCAACCACGTGAACAAATTCGACGCCTCCTTCTTCGGCGTCCATTACAAGCAGGCTCACACCATGGACCCCATGTGCAGGATTCTACTCGAGAAGGCCTATGAAGCTGTTATTGATGCAGGTAAATTTTAGTGTTTTTTTTTTGACAGCTCATCCTTAATAGGACAATGTAAAGGTCTCTTCTACAAGCGACAATTTGATGAAGGAGTTAATTTTACTATCTAAAACCCGAATGTCCTTATTGTTTTATGTCAAGAGCGATATTACTCTAGTGTCATGTAGATATTTGTCTATGTTTACGTTTGTAGCCCCGTAACGTTGCCTGAAAATATACTTCTTCAATCAACCGCAAAGGACCAAAAATTATAAGAAGGAGGGAACACGTGTGACAGCAAACCATTCCACAGCTTGATAGTACTAAAGAAAGAGAATTGGCGAGTCTTTTGGTTGGTGCCAAGATGACCGTCAAGCTGTGGCTTCGTATGACAGCACGCTTGATTTTGTTAAGGAAAGGAGAAGGGGGGATCAAAATTAAACAATTCTCTTATTTCGGGTTCACTTGTGCAAATCCGTGTACAATCTGACCTGTGTAGTTATGTCAAACAGTGAGAGATATCGCGTAGGTAAAACCTCTATTTCGACTATCCTAAATTTATAATCAGTTCGTGGTCTTCCGTTTTATATACCATACTACCTCAAGCCGCCTCCCAATTGAAATAAATAAATTCTTCAGTGCAGCGATGTGAGAAATGATCTCATTTCCCAACGTCCCAATCACTCCCGTTCTTTACACATAATTATAGCAATTCGTCTGCGGAGAACTGTGGAGCAAGCACTTCGTAGAATTGAATTCGTCTCGGTGCCAATTATACACGACACTTCGTTTCCATTGAAGGCACTGTTCCTTTTAGACAGCTTTGTAATTACAGAGCCGTTTGTAAGCACTTTGACGAGACCGACCAGAACGATAATAATTGCAGACGTTTTGAGTACACTGGGATGCACTAGGTCTTATAGATAGATGGATCGATATGCTGGTAGGAATAAAATTCAGACAAAAGTTAAAACTACCTGCAAGGTACCATTATTTCAATTTACAAAATTCAATTCCTGTTTTAGAAATAAACTAACATTCAACATATAGTTTTAAGTTGTTCTGAAACTTCCGTAAAACTTGTTTTTCATTGAGGTTTCAAATTGCAAAACCGAGGGTGAAATTTAATAATGAAAGCCGCTAAAATGCATTGTGGTCATTTTGAAACTTGAATGATTTAATTGTATTTGTCCTGTTGAATTCAACCGCTGAGCTTTAAAATTAATTAGGTTCCTAACTATGGTCCGGTCACATTGAATTGAATTTATGCGATAGTGAGATTACAGAGTCAGACATTTAGTGATTTGACTGGACAGCTCGGAATGGCTGTTTTGTATAATATAATATAAAATAAACTAGAAGTGAAAATTTAGTTGGAATGGAACGAAAACTAACTTAAAAAATATTATATGAAGTCTTATATGGCCAAGTTAGTTTTTGGGAGCCACATTTAGTATAGCTTTTAAAAAAAACAGTAATAATGTGGAATAGTAAAGGTATAATTTTCAAAATGGTATATTTAATTATGCACAACCTGTATTGGTAGTATTGAATTTTTACGGTCTTAATTCGCACTTTTAAAGTTACTAAAGAGTATTTGTAATTCGTATGAACATCATACAGATGTACAGGACAGATTGTGCATAGTAAAAGTACACAAGCCAAGGTAATCGCATAATAAAATAGTGTCCTAAAACTGATCGAACAAGAAGAATCGTCCTGTTATCTCGAAATCCATTAAAACTTTTACACAGCGAGTAATTATAACTCAATATTGGCTTTACGATCATTCCGTAGGCCTGTGGAATTTAAATTTGTTCATTTAATGTTCTAAGTTCGCAGTCTGGCTGAACAGGGGACCAAAAGGTGGCCTAAAATATTTCAACATGCTTTACGGTACAGGTGGTGTGTTCAATCAATTTAGTAGTAATTGTTATATTGATAAAGTCATTTAGAGATAATTTAGAATAAAACTTCCTTACTATAATATTATTGTAAATTAAATGTGTATAGATTTGAATTGATCACTGAAAATTTTGAGATAAGTTTAAGGTGGAATAAGTATGATGATAATGATAATGACTAAACATGTATTTGTTAGTTTGTCCTTCAACACAACTCAGCAGTATAAGTTCGACATATTTTGAATATAAATATTTTATAATATGACGTTTCATTTAAATGGAATTACAACATTGAATTATTCAATGAAATAGCACATTCTTATCCTATTAAAAGTTACAGTCGCCTGCAGGAATATATACGATACCAAAATACATCGGAAAGCAAAATCGCCGCCAAACAGCAAATTTTATTTATAATTCAATAATTTCGCCCTTATCTCAAATTTGCACGACAATGCTTTAAAATTTCGTAAAATTATCTCTCGGGATAAGTTGGCACGAAGTTCGCGCGATACGATACAATTTGCAACAAATGTCGAAACAAAGCACAGTTTTGTATTTGTTTTAATATTTACTCTATGGAAGTTAAGTGCCTTTGTATTGCTATAACTGGTTTAAAATTTAGTTAGCAATATGATAGTATTATAATTAATGCAATGTCTCAGATAATACACTAATAATATGATGTTTAATTTATGAACGGGTCTGGTCTCATATGTGAGAGGCCGCCTGAGTAGGTACCACCACAATGTCTATTCCTCCGGCCAAACAGCAGGGTAAATGCACTGTTGTGTTCCGGTTTATAGGATATTATAGTCAGAGTAACTACTGGACATGATTTGTCATACTTATCTTCTCTACTATAAGAAGCTCTCTGTTATACATAGCCACCCAAAAGGTTTCCCCCTATCCTTATGTTATTTACCTGCGTAAAGTACTATACACATTTCCTTTCACACAACAGATGAAACCAGACAAAAATACGCAAATTCCATGATGATATCTTTATAAGAATGCGAATGAGATCTGAAGACATTTCGATGCTCCCGACGGATCCATAAGGCATTCGTTAATAGATTTATCTTATCATACATACGTTGAATAATTCAGCGCGGGAAATATGTTGTAATCCGTGTACTTATGTTTTAATGGAATACTGAAAGGATGCGTTGCGTAGACATACTTCAATTCAAATTGAACTTTGGATCAATACAATAGAGTGAATTTTTCAATAGCAGTTCGTTCGTATCTGGAGATCCTCGCCAGCCCTTGTATTGGGTAGGCGGTTTGTATTTTCTGTTTTTATTGTGAAATGTTTTTGATTATGAATTGCGAGTGAATGATTTTTATTCATTGTTGGCTTGTGAAAAACCACCCACGAAATTGGCTTAAGAGAGAACATTTAATATTATTTGTAATGTCAAAACACACTTATATTTAACTTACAAAGCATTTTAGATAATAGCCGAAGAAAGGAGTTATGATTTATTTTTTCTAACTGGAAAGATCAAATAATCAATGTGATGGATAACAACCACAAAACAACTAAAGCCTAATGGATTTTGTGAGATGGAATTATAGTTTTAATTAGAAAATATAAAATGGTTTTTGTAGCGCAAAAGAGTACAATCACACCCTATGAATTTATGAATAGATAGATAAATACCATTATGTACCATATATTTCATCTTTACTGCTAAGAACTGCTGTGTGTAGCCGATATTTAGATCTAATGTGCTAAGGCGGAGCTCGGCTTTAATCTTGTGAATCTTACAGGTGTTGCTTATAAAACTGTCGCTAGAGTAATCTTCAACGTAACAGTATTCTTGTATATACTACCAGATAACCTTTTATAAATATATAAATAACACCCAACAGTCACATACATAGTCCTGACCCCACACTAAGATCGAGTCTTGTGTCGTGGGTATCAGGAACTACGAGAGACTTTTCGGTCTCACAAACACCCAGACCCGAAAAAATACCTGTGATTCACACAAATATTTGTTCGGTGCGGGGATCGAACCCGTGGCCTCTCGTTACAGGTGATGTTTAACCGACTGCGCCACGGAGGCTGTTGTTTTATTAACAAGACTAAACTTTTATAATTAAAAGCAGTTCTCATGTCCCATTTGGTTCAATTGGAAATATCTGAGTAAAGTATTTGTTGTCAGGTGTCAATCCCAAAGAGCTGCGGGATACAAAAACTGGTGTATTTATCGGAGCATGCTTCTCTGAATCTGAGAAGACGTGGTTCTACGAGAAGATGCAGGTCAACGGCTTCGGTATCACTGGGTGAGTACTGTACTAGTACATACACAGAGTACATATATATGTATAATCTTAGTTACCGTCACAGAAGACGTATTATGCCTTCGAACTCAACGTTCTCTTCTTAGCCATATATTATATTCATTTGGTTGGTGGCAGTAAAAATTGATAAAAATATCGTATTGCTATTAAATTCAAACAACACTACAGCTAAATTGATGATTTTGGTAGACATAGCTTCAAAGAACATTGGTAAAATTATTGTTAACGCAATTCTTAAGCGTCTATAAATTTCATGTATAAGTTTCAAGTAATTGTGGCGCCTAGGTCACGGCGAACCTAAGCCTGAATTACGAAAACACATTTTTCGTAAAACTCTATTGATATTTGCTTTATTTTTATTGGAGAGGCGTTATGTCGTTTCAATGTTGCTATTTTTTAAATATAAGCTTGACTGACTTTCTTGCTGTGCTTTCTTGCATTATCAATAGCAAAATAATCACTGATTAATCAATAAAGAAATAAATTGCTTTTGTCACCCGAAAGCGCTATTATGCAAATAATAATAAGTAGTTTTCCCCTCTTTCCTTTTTATTTCATTGCACATGGTATTACTATTAGATTAATAAAATAAATAAGTACTCGATGTTTAAATTGCGTGTAAAATATATTTCTTAATTTTTATTTGTGGGTCATAACTTTGCCTCACGCTAATATAAATTGAACAAAATAACATTAACTACCCACAGAGTTTGACAAGATATAGAAAATCTGTAAAACTTTAAAGTGGAATATATTTTTTCCTAGGCTTGCTACAATAGTAAATCTTAAGAAATAATTGTTAAGGAATTCGAAATCTATATTTTAAAATATTTTTCATCTCAATACACACAAAAAAAATAACAACAAAAAAATGAATGGAGGATTATCATTGTTCTTTCGAAGAGGTCTTGATAGTCACAGAAAAATAAATGTCAATGAAGGAGATTGAAGCAAATCTTCGATAGTAAACTTATTTTTATGATATAATGTGAAATGAGCGAGTCACTTATTGTAAAAGAGTACAATAAGCTGTATTAAATTTAAACGATAAAGAATCTATGCATTGTAAATGTCTAAGAACTTAACTAGGCAATTACATTCCAGTTTAAGTTAATAGCGGTACTGTTTTATCCTAATAGACTGCGTAATTAAAAGAAAGCTTATAAAGTGCTAACCGCAATGAAGATTAACTCCAGTCTGAAATTCCCTGTAATACAATGGCAATAATAATTGCAGTGCAGTAAAACAATTAAAACTCAACTTTCCACCGCCGAGTCGATCTACCGCTCATTATTTCAATTGTCAGCCCTCATCGAGCTACGAAGCGATTAAACTTTAGAGTAGTCACTACTTAGCGTAAATTATTACGATAGTTCCGCGACGCCATTCAGCTTCTACGTATAATTTTGTAACTCCAATTAATTTAAATTCATCAAAGGTCCGCCCGGTTCAGGGTTTGCTAATTTATGCTTCGATAATATAATGGTCTTGGAATGTCATTTCAGTTATAGGAATATTTGACGGTTTCATTTAGTTTTTATTATAGACCAACGAATAAATTTATAGCAATTTAATTGTGTGTTTTGAATTTTAGTGTCTGCCTTAGTATTAAAAGTAAACCATTTTAATCCTGGAGCTTATTAGTACCCATACAACGTTGTAGTACTTTTCGCGTCTATAATACTTTAAATTAAAAGCTCCATTATATTATCCTTCTATCAATTTATTAAAATATATCATCATTAATATCATCAGCCAATTAGTCTGCTGGACGTAGACCTTTCTAATAAAGTAATTATTTCTTCAATTTATCCCATACATTTAAATATTTTTGTCCACAGATGTTCCCGTGCTATGTTAGCGAACAGGATCTCCTACTGGCTTGGAGTCACTGGCCCGTCTTACACAGTAGATTCAGCTTGCTCCAGCTCTCTGTACGCTTTGGAACACGCCTTCAGAGCTATTAGAGATGGCCATTGCGATGCTGCTATTGTTGGCGGATCTAATCTGTGTCTTCATCCATATGTATCACTGCAGTTCTCTAGGTAAGTTTGAAGGTTGATGTCATTTTTTTTTTCTAAAAACATTTGGATAGTAAATACTTCCCTTACTATTAAAATTTTAAGATGAAAAAAGTTATAGTTAGTGACTTCAATACAATATTTTTAATTTTTATTTTGTCTAATACTGTTATTCTTTTGATACTGTGTAAAATAAATAATTAAATAAATAAATTTGGATTGTATCTGTAATCTGTATGTATTGATAGAATCTGTAACCGTGATAGCAGCTACCTAGTGAAAATACTATTATAATTAACTACACAAATGATTAGTATTTGCCAGCGTTTATTTATTTACTTGATAAAAGTTGACAATTCATATGCTCAGCAATTTAATACGAATCCCAATAAGTTTCACTGATTATCATAACATTTATCAAAATCATATGAATAAACAGTAAGTTACTTGGTTCAGGTTGGGAGTGTTATCACCAGACGGGAGATGCAAAAGTTTTGACAACAGCGCCAACGGCTACGCGCGCTCTGAAGCGATCGTAGTAGTCTTCTTGCAGAAAGCTAAGGATTCCAGGAGGTGAGAGACATTATTTTTTGAGTAAAGGGTTTAATATTTGTGGTTCTTATTTTGAATATTCTAACAATGTCATAAGTCATAACGTATTCATCAGACTTGATCGGTCAAGTATATTAATGAAAAGAGCTCTTAATAATAACAAAAGAAACACAAAAACGTTTTAATTTTTATGATTATGTGTTTAATAGTGATTTATTACCACATTACCGACTAATAATTTACTTTTTATGCATCATATATTTTGAATATGCCTAAAATTTATTTTTTCTCAGGGTATATGCTCAGATCCTCCACGCCAAGACGAACTGCGATGGGTACAAAGAGCAGGGTATTACTTACCCAGCGGGTCACATTCAGAAACTACTCCTCAGGGAGTTCTACGAGGAGTGCTCCATCCCTCCTTCAATCTTGGAGTATGTTGAGGCTCACGGCACTGGTAAGTTTATGTTATCTAGATATAAGTTTAATGACATCAAGTATTTCGATTGGCCGAGGATGTAGGGTTGAAATTAAAATGTGTGGGTGTTTCCCATACCTGAGATATCACTAATAATAGGATGTCTGATGTCGTTTGATATCATTCGACACTCTGCCTGGAGGGCATTACCATCAGATGCAGTGCAGATATTTTAACATACCAGTATAAAAAGGTACATTGCCAATTAAAAATAAAAATCTCTAAATATTTTCTTTAATCAGGCTCTTTCCAACATAAGGTTCTTATTAGTTTAAGCGTACTGATTGAATAACTAAATTGGCGTCACATGTGATGCCTTACTCTGCCGAATAGTGGGCTTCTAATAGCTGATGAATTCATAAGTTACCAAGAAGAAATTAGTGATGTGTTTCACTTATGGTCTTAGATAGAGCAGGATAGAAAAAGGGCATCCAAGGAAAATTATATTTAATATTCTATGAATTCACGCCCGCATCCTCATGTTCTGTAATTAATTAATTTGTAAAAGCCTTTATAACAATATTGCTCCGGTATAAACTTGTTTCTTTGATATGTTTAAATAATTGTGCAGACGACATGCTGTGATCATGCATAATTAATTACGATTTTAAACTTTGATCAATTTAATTAAAAATACGATAACGATGTTGTATAAAGTAACAAGGCGGATTAAACCATTTTTGTTTTAAAGCGTTTGGTATTGACTCCGCTTTTTTTCTTCTTTTTTACCCATCAATAAAATAAAAGGGACAAATCTGAAGTAAGCAAATTAATAAACAGTTTTATAACTGTGCACTTGGCCAAATAGTTTTCATAAACTTGAAGATACGAGAAGTTACAGAAAATGAATAATTTATATTAAAATCTACGCTCACAATATAAAAAATTCTACTCTACTGTTTACAGTACCTACTATAGTATCAGACTAAAATAACCCATTTCTGAGAATTAGACTCCCCTACAATCACGAGTTTCATTGAGAAGGACACAGTAAACTTCATATATCTTCGATTGGCGTGTTTAGAAACAACAAATAAAATTTAAAAAAAGTCTATTTAAAGCATTGTTGGAGATATGTGTTGATAATATAAACAACAAGCCTTAATACTTGTAATCGTTAATGCTTTTAACATGTCCAATATAATAAAGTGTGAAGACAGAAATAATGTTCGTAATATTTGACAACGGCATGACGACAAGGCATTCGCGCGCCAAAAGATCGTGGACAATCTTTACAAAGTTATGGTATTTTCTACCGGTAGAAAAGAAAGGCACTACAATAAACAGCATAAAACTTCTGAATTAAACCGAGTGACGAACAAATAGTGAAAATAGTTTTGTCCTGAACATGAAGGGCATTCTCACATGAAATTAAAAGGCGTCTCTCCATCGTTCAAGCTGCAGTCATTGTTTTAGCTCAAAGAGCACCGATAAACTGAATTTTGATGAGAAAAATAGAGCATTACAGCTGTTTTGTATCAGTACTGTAGCTTTTGAAGAGGCAACCTTCGCCGAACATTTATGAGACAATTTATTTTCAAATAACGGTACTATATTGGCTCTGCCCGATGCCCAAATGTTTGTGTAGTGCATTACTAAAGGACAAAGCTTTTGTTGGTACGAACAGGGTTTCTGTGTGATAATTTGGATATTGTAACGAGAATACCAGAGGTTATTTTTGCGATTAATGGGGAGACGAGCATGCCATTCGTTTGGGGGTAAGCAACACAATTACTCATGGACAGTAACAAAATCACACCACGACTTACAAAACATTGGTTGGCATTCCAATAAAATTTAATTGTCTATTGTATGCTAGTTTATATATATATTTTTGTATGCCTACAACGTATTCTACGATTACTTATTAATCTAAATTATGAATGTCTAGCTTTGTTAATTTATATCATAATCATCACCTTCTGCCACAATGATAATAAATCAATAATAAATACTACTCAACAGTCCTAACCCCACACTCAGTTCGAGTTTTGTGTTGTGAGTATCAGGAACTACGAGAGACTTTTCGGTCTCACAAACCTAGACCCGAAATAAATATTTGTGGGCCGCACGAAAAACTCTCTCGGTGTGGGGATAGAACCTACAGCCTCTCGTTTCACAGGCGAGATCATAGGCAACCACTCCACAGATTTTTGCAGCGACATTTTCGCAGCTTCCAGCATTATTTTCTATACTGGCATCGTTGGAATCTTCAATAACAAATACCCAATAAAAATAAAACAGAATAAAGTAAATATTTTTATCTTAGCAGGAGAGAGAGTTTCGCAACAAATATGTGACTTCGATATTACCCAATGTTAGTACACTCCGACCGCAATTTTGTATCAAACTCAAATAAATTGCGAGCGAATGACTTTTCTTTTAAAACAAGCGAAGTTAACTTTGTTATTTTATTTCGCAGGTACCAGGGTGGGTGATCCTGAAGAGTTATTGGCCATCGACGAGATCTTCTGCACGGGCCGTTCTGGGCCATTGCTCATTGGCTCCATCAAGTCCAATTTGGGGCACAGCGAACCTGCCTCTGGACTTTGTTCTGTTGCCAAGGTTAGCGTTTTTTTTTCATGCAATTTTATCATAAGTAGTAGTGTAACATGGCCGTGATATGAAGAAATAAACTATCTAGTTAGGTATATAAGAATAGTGTCTGTTGTGTTCGGCTTATCTGACAAATCAGACCATAGTTTTATGTTTTATTTCTTATATTTCATATCTTGTATAAGGTATAGATGTTGTACTCTCATTGTATTATGTTGATCCAATGCAGACGTATCATACTACACACTAATTTTGCAAATTTCATACCATTATGTTCGCACAAAACGCGAAACTAAAATTGCTTTATAATTGTTGTGGAAAATTAGATGAAACTTAAAGCTTATTATATTATTGAATGTCATTCATTAACAAAGTTAACGAGCAATTAATATTGACCGAAATGGAGCCAATTTTCATCGTAATTGATACGGAAATTAGGTCTCTGATGAACTATTTAGGCTTTATTAATTTATCAGGTATTTGCACCTGGCTTGTGGAATATTTAACGTTGATATTTTATGCAGCAGTGTATTTGAATAATTATTAATATGATTTATCTAAACTTGATATTCAATTTTAGTATTGCGGTAATCGTAAATTCAGCTTAGAGTATTTATAACATAAAGAGAGTGCTCCAAACATACAGGGTATATCAAGACTGCTACCGAAAACGAAGCCGGGTGGTAGTTTAAGCGACTTCAGATACAATGCAACAGAAAATGTTGGAAAAAAAAGCGTCAAATTTTTATTTTTATTTTTTTATATGGTCGTATTTGGGTGGTACATACATTTTTTTCCTAAAATAATAGTGTATATCCTTTTATTTATAAAGACTCTAAGGTATAAAAGAGTTTAAATTATTATTTTAGCAAAAGCTCTGGATTTACCACCCAAAAATGACGATATTTAAAAAATTATAAAAAATTTTTTTAGTTGCATTGCGTTTGTAATCACTAAAACTACCACCCGGCTTCGTTTTCGGTAGCAGTCTTGAGATACCCGGTATTTTGCGTCGTCAAACGTGGATGTTTATTGTTTGTAATTTTAGTAGCGCTGCTATATTAGTGAAAATTGAAACTATTATTTATTTAACAGCAAATTGATATATTCCTTTGATAATCGAAATCATATTTAAATATTATACTTTTAAAACGAGTTCGAGTGGAATTAAATATCCTTAAACTCTTTCTTTTTTTTTCTAATAATTTGTGCAAGTTGGATAAGTTTGGACCTGTCAAATCACCATTTTTATCTAGGTTGTTAAGCAATAGGGCTATATCTATATTATAAATACTCTAAGACTTAAAATATTATATCAATAAACGAGCCTTATGTAGTAGTAAATTCTGTTTCAAAGAAAATAAGAACAGAAAATGGTATCAAGGAATTATAACATTGTTTCTGAATATATTAAATACCTCATGTGTTTATAAGGTTTGAAATGAAATTAAATACTCATTTTAAAATCGGAAGAGCGCTGGCAGCCTACTCATAACTTTTAAAATTTCAAATTTCGAATGTTACGAATGAGGCAACTACATGCAAATTGCAATTAAATATTTTTTAATCTAGTTACGTGAAAATGGCGCCAAATAAATATTTGTGTGCCACTGTATTTTCCTTTAAAAGTGGGAAAAATAATAATTTAGTCTAAATGTATTCTGTATCTGTATCATATACGTCCCACTGCAGGTCACGGGCCTCCTCTACAATCGAGAGTACAATTGAGAGTGGTTAGGCCAAGGTTGAGAGTAGCAAATGTATTATTAACCTTTACTAGAATAAGCAGATGTAACCCAATATTTTTTTTACTTACATGTCCGCATGGATAAAAGTCCCAAAAAATAAAGAGAAAAAAAAAACCCAATATTTATTTTTCATTTTAAATTATTTTTGTTTGTTCCTACAGATGTGCATAGCTTACAGTACTGGGTATATCCCACCGAACCTGAACTACGTAACTCCTCGTGAGGGTGTGACAGCGCTGGTGGATGGAAGGATGCAGGTCATCACGGACAAGCAACCCTGGACCCGAGGCATGTCTGGAGTCAACAGCTTCGGCTTCGGAGGCGCCAACGCCCACGTGCTTTTGAAGAATGTTGCTAGGGATAAGGTAAAAAAAAAATATGCATAATTTTTCATACAAAAGATATCAAATAAATAATATTAGAACTTAACTCAACATTATACGGTAAGTTAACTCACCTTTTTAAGTTGCTTATGTTATTTTGCTACTCGTTAAATATATTTTATTTGGCGGTTGAAAAATCACTTGACCTTTTCTTTCTATTTTATGGCCTTTCAACATCTGTATTCTGTATCAGCCCATATACTCCCCACTGCAGGGCACGGGCCTACTCTACAATCGACAGTACGATTGAGAGTGGTTAGGCCATATAGTCCACCACGCTGGCCTAGTACGGGTTGGATGGTTTTAACATCGCGTAAAGCAAATAAAATCGGCATAGGTGTTTCAAATGATCAGAAATAATGAAACAAATACAATTATGTAATTTCTCTATCTAAACAAAAACAAACCCAAACCTCTACGATAAAAAATGTAAGAAGAAATATAATCTATTATTTTTTTTACTAAAACCTTTGTTCCCTTGAACTAAATTAATATTGAATTAATCAGTAATAAAAGCACGTGTACATACATTCGTAAGATGAAAAGTGTTAATAAATTTTTTCACTATAATAATTTTATTTTGAGATGAAAATTGTTTTAGACATCAGCTTTTTATCTTGCACCGCTAAATAGATTTTCGTGCAGTAGCACTGGATATTCAATGTTCTGATAGAATATGAATGTTTATTGTATATATAGAGATTTTTAGATTTAGACACTTATTGATGATAAAAAGTAATGCGCTTTAATTCCACTTAGTCCTTGAATAATTGTGTTCATATTTGTGTCTTTAGTAAGAAAATAAAAAACACGTCACAGTATTTTAATATATTTGATTACACAAGACTATGCAGCAAAATACAAATCCAGCGCATTATAGGCAGCTTTATAGGGATACCTTCTAAGAACAATATTAATATCATATTAATCTAATAAAGGATAGTACGATCTCCACATGAGCGTGAAGCAAACATTCTTAGTTTAATCTTAGTTTACGTTTGAAACTTACTCGCTACGTTTAATTCCTTAATTCTTTGAGAGCGTTCATTTCTCATATCATAATACTTCATTTAATAGTTTCCGACTTTCTCATGTTGGTATTTTCATAATTTAATTTCTGCAGCAACTTTGCTACTGGAAATAAGACGGCTTTTTGAAATAAGATACTGAACAAAAGAGAATGAATGTGTTTTTTTGTATATAGCTTTATTGCTCTAGGAGAAAGGCCTTTGTGTTTTGAACTGTAAAGTGCTGGGTTTGTATTCCAAGTTGTATAATACTTTGTACAAATTTGATTTGTAATAAATACCATTTTGGACTTAATCTCAATTGCCAATTATACTACGATCCATAAACTAATTTGCGACTTCCATAACTGCATTATACTTGGGAGTGATAAATAGCATATATGTTGAATTTCTTCGACTAAAAATTCATAAAAGTAACTGTCGGTACATTTAAAAGACTGAGGCCTTCAAAGAAATACCCTAGGGACTCTTTGTATTCATTAACTCTATTTTAATAATAATATGCATTCGTTAGGTGAACAACGGAATGCCAGCAGATGATCTACCCCGACTTGTCTGCGTATCTGGCCGTACTGAGTCCGCTGTAGCAAGAATCCTGGATGACTTGGAGTCCAGAACAGTAGATGTTGAAGCAATTCGTCTCCTACATGCTATACATGATGAAGATATCACTGGTCATGTTGTACGAGGGTATTCTTTATTGGGTAAGTGGACCTACTGGATGTTTATGTACATCTACATACATACATACCTATTTGGATAGAACAATGACTAGAACGAATTAGTTTGGAGTACAGGATAGGAGTTGACACACGCAGAATAAAAGATCACGCTTAATGCTATGACAATCGTGCGTTGCTTAACAGACTTATCATAATTTGAATTTGGAACTATGCGTGTGACGTTGATTTTATAATATAATATTAAGAATGGATTAAAAACACTTTCTTCATTTACAGACAGAATAGTAACAATCACATTAGCTAAATTATCAACTGCTTCCTAAACCTCTTTCGGCAATATGAAGTATATTTTTTGCTATAGCCACTGTTATATTCTTTGTCTATAAAGTGCAGGTTAAAATTATGTAAAAATATAATAATTAATAATCTGTTTTGTTTCCTAGGTTCAACACCAACAAAGAGCGTCCAGTTAGCTCGCGATATGCAGTACTTCTCTGGAGTACGTCGCCCAGTATGGTTTGTGTATTCCGGTATGGGCTCCCAATGGGCTGGTATGGCTACAGAACTAATGAGGATACCCATCTTCGCCGCTGCTATTGAAAAGTAAGCAGTAGTTGTTTAATATTGTAATTTTGTAATCTTTTTTATGTAGTAATATGGTATTTGGCCAGCCTAAATAATTAATTTAATATGACAGCTTCCGTGGCGCAATTGGTTAGATACCGGCTGTGAAACGAGAGGCCGCGGGTTCGATCCCCGCACCGAGATAAATGTTTGTGAGACGCACAAATATTCTGATACCCACGACACAAGACTTAATTGATCTTAATGTGGAATCAGGACTATGCATGTGATTGGGCGTATGTATTATTTAAAACTCTTTAAAAGGAACTTACTGTTGAAAGATAAAAAATAAATGTAGTGCTAGTAAATTTTTAAGGTTATTTTCAAATATTTTGTACAATTAAACTTTGTTTGTTTTTCAAAGATGCCACAAAGCACTAGAACCAAAAGGAATCAACCTGACCAAGATTATCACTGAACCAGACCCGAAAATCTATGACAACATTTTGAACTCTTTCATTGGTATCGCTGCTGTACAGATCGGTCTCACAGATGTACTGAAGGCAGTTGGAATTGAACCGGATTACATCATTGGTACGTAACAAATACTAACACTTAAAAAATGAACATACATAGAAAGAAATAAAATATTCCGACGAATTGCGAACCACCTTTGTTGTCCACCTTTTTTGAAGTCGATTAAAAATTAGGCTTGTAAAATATTAAGTTTTTTGTAAATGTATACTAGATACACAGGGTCCGGAACAATACACACGCCGAAAGTGGCCGAGGTTGCTTATACTTACAAAGTATTTCGAACTACGAGATGTAGCCAAAAGTCATAAATTATAATCAACTTCAGATAACAACAAACAAGAGCACACGCTTATTTGTGCTCTTATTTCTCTTGTCATTTTTTAGGCCATTACTTATAATCTAGCGTATATTCGATTGAAGTTCGTGAGCTATAATGGAGCTAGGTACTCGTATAATTGAAATGTGACTGTTTTCTTTCTTTAGCTGTTTTATTTCGCAATATATTTTTCTATTAGGTATAGGATTGCAAGTTTTATTGAAAAAACATTATCCGTTTAGTCCCTGTTTTTTTTATTAAAGCAAGATTACCGACAACATTTCAATTTATTAATATTTTTTTTACTTCTCAATAAGTGTAAACTATGGCAGTCATTGAGATAATTACTGAGGATGCTAAAACTGGCAGAAATAAAATACTATATCAATAAAGTACAAAGGACTTTGCAAACTGCAATGGCTCGCAAGTAATGGCAAACTTTAGACGTCTTTAATTTGAAATCGGATACCGAAGTAACCCCATACCGTGGCGAGCACTTCTTAAAAGTCTTCGTCGAGTGCAAAATGTAACTGGTACAAAGAACGAGGTATCACATTGGAGAAATGAAACAAAAGAGGTTTTAGACTTTTGTACAATGTAACGCGGTGCTTTCATATTCGTCATAACTCATAGTAAAATATTAAGGAAAAATATTCTTCAATAGCTCTTATTTCATTGGTATGGTTTTGTTTACGATTTCTTGTAATTACTTCTAATTTAGTTACTTACATTTTAGATAAGTCTGTTGTCTAAAAGTAAATTACTTTGCGGGTTATTTACTTTAAGACAACTAACTTCGTTGTCTCTATTGATTAATTTCATTCATGGTAGATCTCTCATATGCAAGAGGCTGCCTGGGTAGGTACTCCCGCACTGTCTATTTCTCCCGCCAAACAACAATTGAAATGCACTGTTGTGTTTTGGTTTGAAGGATGTTGTAGCTAGAGTAACTACTGGACATATTGAGACTAAACATTTTATGTCTCAAGGTGGCGAGCACAGTGATATGCCAAGCATTGCTTTGACATTCAAGGTGTGATTTGGTTTTGCTACTGTTCATGAGCAGTCGTATCGGTTAACATCAAGTGAATCGCTTGCTCGTCTCGCTATTCAGTGACATAAAAAAATATATGTATATTATAATACGATAATCTACTCAAAATTTTTATTTACCTACTATATATTTGGTAGTAAATAAAGATCCCGTATTTCTCACGTACAGGGCACAGTGTGGGCGAACTCGGCTGCGCATACGCTGATGGATGCTTCACGGCAGAACAGATGATTCTCTCCGCCTACAGCAGAGGCTTGGCCTCCATAGAAACTCCCTTCATCAAGGGATCCATGGCTGCTGTCGGCTTGGGATACAACCAAGTATAATTCTTAAGCTTTTAAAATTCTATTGTATTTTGAAGACGAAAATTTTATAAATGTTTTAAGTGACCAAGATTTTCTAAAGTTGCTAATATAATTTATTCACTAATTCATATGGAAGTTATTTAGTGGTCTAAAATTAAAGTCCTTTCCATTTAGAAATGTCACATCTCATATAGCTAATGATACTGGTCATAGTCATGTTTCTAAAATTGGGTAAACAATTTGAGAAGTCATCTCTAACGTTTAATCAATCAAAGGTTAATCAATACTAAATTCAGCAGCAGCTACAAATATATATTTCTAACCTCTGATAGCTCGTAATAAATTGAAAATATAGCAAAGTCATAAGTTATGATTTATGTTTCATTTAGGTGAAGAGCATGTGCCCGCCGGAGATCGAGGTGGCGTGCCACAACGGTCCTGACTCCAGCACTATCTCTGGGCCCGCAGACATCATGAAGAGCTTCGTCGCCAAGCTCACAGGGCAAGGAATCTTCGCCAAGGAAGTGCCTTGCTCCAACATCGCGTACCACTCGCGGTACATTGCTGAAGCTGGTGAGAATATTATTGAATTACTTTGGTGAAAATAATACCAAGGAATCAGAAACTAGGGAACCGAAAATGTAATCAGACAAATCACAATGAAAATGGAAAATACGAGAAGTAATTTTCGTGAGAAATACTTTAACGAACAGATATTGAAACAGTAGAAATAGCTTTGTCTGATATAATCTTTTTGTAGTTGGCACTTAACCTGGACAAAAGTCTATGTACTGATAGGACTAAGGGAATATGAACAGAATCCTTTCTGCAAATCAAACTATCCGGTTTAGCATATTTTGTTGTGTATTCTTCACTTCAGTTATCCACCTACCTGGTAAGACCTTGCTTAGAAGTTTTAAAAAAATTATAAAAAATGTTGGAATTATTTGTTCGCAGGTCCCAAGCTTATGAAGTATCTGAGTGAAGTGATCCCTTCGCCCAAGCCTCGCTCAGAGCGCTGGGTGTCCACCTCCCTGCCTCAAGCTCAGTGGAAGGGCGCTAAAGCTGAGCTCTCTTCTGCAGAGTACCACACAAACAATCTTTTGGTAATATTCCTACTATCATATCTCTAGAATCTAACCCAAAGATTTAAACGAGTGGTTGTTCGACTTCATATATCAGTAACTAAAGAAATTTCAACACTGGAACCTTTAAATTAACAGCCAGGTGGGAGAAAAGAGGAGACAAGCTTAAAAATTGGACGCATGAGTCTTTATATATACGAAAAATTAAGATGAAATATACTGTTTTAATTAAATATACTGTTCTGAATATTTCTTATAAAAATTATGAAGTCATTTAATATTTAAACCCTCTTCAAATTACCAAACCCCCTTGATACTTAAAACAAATTAAAATATAATTCCACGATAAACCTAAACCATTTACCAACAGAGCCCGGTCCTCTTCGAAGAGACTTCGAGGCTGATCCAACACAACGCGATCACGATAGAGATAGCGCCGCACGGGTTGCTGCAGGCGATCCTCCGCCGCTCCCTCAAGAAGGACGTCATCAACATCCCGCTCACTCAGAGGAACAACAAGGATAACGTGCAAGTGTTGTTCACTGCTTTGGGCAAGTAAGTATACATCACATGTGATTTAATGTTTATTATGTGTAGTGTATTTTATCAACCTAATTTTTATTTTTTTATTGCCATGAATGGCGAGACGAGCATTCCTTTCGCCTAATGGTAAGCGACCGCTCATGAACAGTAGCAAAACCAAACAACACCTTGAATTACAAAGCAATGCTTGGCATTCCACTGCGCTCGCCATCCTGAGACATAAGATGTTAAGTCTCAATATGTCAAGTAGTTACTTTGGCTACAATGCCCTTCAACCCGAAACACAACAGTGCGTTTACACTGCTGTTTGACGGGAGAAATAGACACTGCCCGCCCGCCTCTGAGCAAAGGACTCGTCTACAGCCGAGAATACGATCGAGAAATGTTATTGTTCGTGTTTGTCACAGAAAGTTATGATTGTTTTATGTTAATTTATATTATGTTATTCCTCCACGTCAATGGGACATAACTGTTTATTGGTTTAGATAAAAAAAAAATCGGCTACGTACGCAAGATTTTGTTTTCTATTTGATAGCGTTTGAATTTCATGGGAATCCAATCACTAGAAATGGCAAATTTATAGTATGATTTGTGCATCGTCAAGCCCTGATTGAAATATCATACGAAAACACTTATTTTTTTAAGTCATTCCTGGATTGACCTAACAATAAGTACGAGTATAATGAGAATAGCGTCAATTAATGACTGTACTGTATTCTCATGTTCATCTTTATGCCCTAAGCTATCCACAATTTAACTAGTTCCAGTACACCTGACAGTAAAACCTCGACGTGTAAGTAATGAACTGGTGCCAATTTAGGTTGACGAACTCCGGACCGGTATAGGCTATAATGGTTAATTGGTGGAGCGCGCCAAAGGGCACGCTATTGTCGTCCCTAAATTGCCCACAGATTACTAATTGCCTCCAACTTGACTGCACAATTTTCAGAACAATATTAATATTTTGTTCTACAATTTCTATGTCCAAGTTTCATTTTAGAGGAGCAAATTATTTTCTGAATTTAAAAAAATGGCAGATTTTAATTCATTTGATTTGTGAACGCCAACAGGATAATAGATAGTATCGTCGATTATAATAATTAGGCATGTCTTAAGATTTCTATTTTTCATGGCCTCTCTCAAATCAATTAAAATAAGTGGAAAGCTCTAAAACAGAAGTTACCCTTATACTTACGAAGGAAATGATCTTGTTCGCAGACTGTACGAGTCAGGATTGAACCCGCACTTGGCCAACATCTACCCAAGTGTACCATTCCCGGTGTCCCAAGGCACTCCCATGCTGTCCCATCTGGTCGAGTGGGAGCACAGTGAAGACTGGTATGTAGTTTGAAATATATATTTTTTATAGCAAGGAATGGCGAGCATGCCGTTCGCCTGATGGTAAACGATACAACCGCTCATGAACAGTATCGAAACCAAAAAAATACCCTGAATTACAAAGCAATGTATATTTAGTATCAGATGCATTGTAGTCATTTTTACGTACCAGATTTAAAAAAAGGTAAATTTTATTTAATCCTGGCTCGGCAAATTAACTATTGCACTTGGTATCTGCAATGCCGTCCAGAACTGTCTCTCTGCTTCGTGCAAATATAAAATTTTTACATGCGCAGCATAATAAAAGTACCTGTGAACATATTGCGAACACTTTACACCCACTTACAAACACGCCACTCTCGAATAGAGTACGTAAAATGCATTTTCCTTTACCTTTTGAACACTTTGGCATACAATTTGCGAGGCCACAACCTTCACCCAGTACTACGTGACCTATAAAGGAACGTGTGGGTCCTATATCACGCCGTTTTAATTACTTTTAAGTGTTGAAAGTTATTTTTTTAACATTCATTCCCAATTATACTATGTGAATTTTGAGTACGAATTTTGGTTTATGTATGCAATGTAATGGGCAACTTATTAAGTACATACATATATAAAATCACGCCTTTTTCACATAAGGGGTAGACAGAAGAGATGTTAGGACAATAACGTTTCGCATTGTGTATTCTGTCCTACGACGTGATATCGGGCACAAATTTCTAATAATAGGCTGATAATGGATAGAAAAATCAATATAACTTCGGCCCGACTCGGGATTTGAGCCCAAGACCTAAGCGTTGCAATAATATCGTAGTACAACTGGGCCACCGAATTAAGTGCCGAATATTAATATGAATAAATATTTTTTTTAGTGGCTACAATAACACCATTCTTTAGAAATTAATGTGTTAAAAATTCTCTGACTGTACCATAACACTATATAATATTCTCTGACTGTACTATAATACTATAGTATGACTTTACTATAGTTACTTTGCGATTCAGATTTTAACACAGTGAAAATTATCAAACACAATATTTTCAGATAAACTAACCGATAAAATAATATTTGAATCTAACTTTTAATTATTTAAATTAAAAAAAAATCGCTTTAAATTTCTTATTTATCGGTTTCATGATGACTTATATCAACTGTCATAAGTTATTTCCAAAGAAATGCAGTGAAAATGGTAAAATGGACCTATGGAATAGTGTTCGTTTGTATGAAACCGCAGCGCGTTCTAATTTTGTCGCAGGTCGATGCGAACTGTAGCAGATGATAATTGTGCGTCACCGGAGCTAAAAGTTAACGCGCGATGTACACTCCTATTCTAGGTTTGGTGACATTACTGTTTCATTCGTAGTAGTGACTTTTGTGAATGATTTAAGTAAATATAAAGTTAGTTGATAATCAAATACTATTACTTTAGAATGTTTTTATTTTCTAAGGCGACGCAATATCAATATAAAATAAAATAACTCTAAAACAATATAGAGAAATAAAAAAAATGATAAACATTCAAAATATAATTAAACAATTCAAACAAAAATAAATGTTTTATATTTATTTTACGGTGAAATCCTTTAAATCACGTGTTAAGTCTAAAGCTAAATAAATATTATTAAATAGGTTGAACTTAGTTTATAGTTGAGCACAGTCCATTTAAAACAAATTTTCAACCGCATAAACTGCAGTTTTGCAAAATTAAATACATTTGATACTCTACAATGATGACATAAAATTCGAAAACGATAAAAGTAAAATTACCAGCATCATTTTCAATGTTGTATTCAAACAACATTGGTTTTACATAAGCTTAGCATAATGAATACATAACGCATTCAATGGAACCGGTTTTACATACTAAAATGTTCGCGAACAGTGTCATGAAAAATCACAATCGAATATTCAAAGCTGACGACAAACGTACGGTAATTGGAGTGGCACATAGAAACGAGGATACATAATGGCAAGATGCGTACAAAATGCAATTGGTGGTAATAGAATATTCACATCCTCTCTCACATAATGGTGAAAAATTATGCCGTATACAAGTATATACGATTTGGAGGTCAGGGTAATTGTGTCGACCTTTCCGACACATAATGAATACTCTACTTTCATTTAACACTTAACATGCCCTGCCTTTCATTTATTTTTGACTTTCCTTTGTACTCCTATTTTTAGAATATTTGTACGATTCAACAGAGTGAATGATAATTATCTTAGAGAATACGGACGTCGAACGTTCGAACATTCAATCTTAGTATCAGATCATAGAGTAACCCCCCTGGTCTTATAATTAGATGTGAACACATGAATGTCGCTAGTCACTTACAGCCAGGTGAGCAATTTACTCGTTTGCCGGACCTACACATAAAAAAATTCAACCTGAATTACCGGCCTACGCAAAATTTAGATTTTAATCTCGATATATTAACAAAGTCGACGGCGCCAGAATCGGCGGGCCCGCTTATATTAATCGGTCCACATTCGTCAAGCTACCACAAACAAATAGCCCTCGTGTGATCTATGGAAGGCACTTTATTCATTGACTCCAATATAGAGGGACGTCCGCGGTGGCATTTTTCAAACGTCGCTAAAATGCCTCTCTTTGCGTTGTGCCGTGATGAATGAGTGCAATGCGGTGAATGCACGATGAAAATTCTTATACGATTAATAGCACTGGTTAGGGGAATGTGGGTAAGGATGGGGAATTTTGCTTTAACTACGGGTCTAAAAACTATTTAATTTGGATGATAAATATCCGGCAATCAGTTACGTAGTGCAAATGTACCAGCTCGAATAATAGGTCCCATTTAGTTTTTATTTGTAGTAATTGAAAGCTATCTTCTACAATTGTAGAAGTGTTTGTATCTGATATTATGATGTCTGTTTATAGTTTTGACAACTGCTTTGATACGAAGGGAAGTTACAATAATTTATATTGAACTCTTCACATAAATTTCGTTGCGGATATTAATTTCGGTTAGACATTCCGACAGAAACGCTGAACTTCAAGCATATGAACACGAAAGTTTAACCACTGTGGTAAAATGTTCAGAACTCGCTGCGAAACAAGAATCTGCCGGCTAGAAGCTTATAAACATTCACAGAACATCGGAAATTCTAGTCTAATCTTGCCATATATTTCCTTTAAAATAAAACCGAAAAAATAATTTCGAAAATTACGTATAAATTTTGGGTCATGGCATATAATTCGAGCAATCCATCTGTCCGTTCACTCGGATAAAAGTCGTCAAAATACTACAGTAAAGATTACATTTCCAAGAAAAGGTTATGGAGTGAGTTTTTAGAAGGAACATAAATTTTATGGTTAATATTGACGGAGGAATCGCTTTTTATTTGGACAGGGGTGGCGATGGCTTTCGATCGTAAAATAATGCCAAAGTATTTCGTGAATTGAGGGTCATCTTTGATTTTTTCCAAGTGATTTGTTGCTTCATAGTGCGGCTTTTTTTACCATACAACTGAACCAAATAATTTTTATTCATATTATGTAAAAAGAAACTGTTAAAAATCACCATCATCATTAACTTTCACAAATCTAGTGTTCGATATACCTATACTTCCTTGCATATACCCACAGGCCTCTCCATTTGCACTCTATCAAACGCTATCTTCGATTTCTCTTATTATGAATAGTAATATATACAAGAATTTCTCGTTTAAAGATAAGTGTCATGTTAAACTGTTAATTTAGTTCTCAATTATTTTTCTCATATTATTTCTTCTTCTTATCTTATTACAAGAAGAAATATGCTAGGAATATGAAATATTTACTTTATTCATTAGTAGCTGGTGTTTTTAATTCCTCAAATTCATCAGCTATGTGGCGGAGCGTAGTGAGATTCCATGTTTAGTCAGTGCGACAGTGCAATCGTGTACAAATAAACTAACGTTTATTTAAATCCTACAGGCGCGTGGCGAAGTGTGGAACTAAAAATAAAATTTTAAAATATAGGTTTCCCGCATTGCATTTATACTCGTAATCCGAAAAGTAAATAAATCGAAAAGTATTAACGTGAACATTGCACTAAAATGTGAGCAAAAAAAAACTATTCTTATTTTCTTGACAACATCAGATTCAGACGCCTAAAGATCGTAGACGATCTACAAACTAAATGCTTTACTTAATATTATAATTGCTTCAAAGATTTCGACAGCGTGATACAGTTGCTTACTGTATGCTTACACCGGGCCAAATGTTTGTGTGAACCACAAATATATGTTTCTGGTCTGTTTGTTTGATTAGCTATTGTAGCTTTTGATTCCTTCAATCTGTGACTTATATCTCAGTGTGGAGTCATGACTAAGTAAGACTGTTTTAGGCATATATTAATATAATATTTACTTTTTAGGTATGTGACGTCTTACAAAGCCCAAGAGAAGATGAAGTCCGGAGAAAGAACCGTAAGGATGTCCATTGTAGACGAGGACAGTGAATACATGGCCGGGCATGTGGTAGACGGTAAGATATCAGTTTTTTCTTCCATAAATATATTCTTTCTATATTTATGCACAGCTTGACAATTGGCAGTCTTTATTATGCCGTTGGTAGACACTCTGGTTTTGAAAAAGGAACCAAGGATATTTCTCCATTTACAAATATTTGTACTAATGTTTGTGCCTTTTGCAGGCATTTGTTTTAGTAGGATGATGATGATTTAATAGGATTTGCATCTTAATACAGGGTCAAGACTAGGTTTGCTAGTGTGTTTTTATTTATGTAGAAAACAGCACTTTCTAACTTGTATTTAACTAGTTACTGAGTGATTAATTTACTTGCGAAATGAAGATAAATTAGCTGTCTAAGATACTCGCCGAAGTCTTGATGCAGTTTAGAAAACAAAAAGTACTTACTCATTGTTTTGTTGATAGCAAAGCGAAGCCAACAACTAGGTCGTACGCAGTTTAATTGCTTTATGAGACACTTCTTTGCGTTATAACTACTTTTGGTAAATATATTAAAGTATATGTGTGTTGGTTCTGATACGTTCACATTCAAAATAAATCTTCAAGTTCAAGGAGTAAGATAATATTTCAATGCTAACTAAAAATTTACTGTATTTTCATTAATTAGGCTACAATCAAGACCAATTTACAAAATCTTGTGCCTTGTATATCTGAATAAAAACTAATTGTTAAACGGATTTCTGCCTGTTGCGTAAAATCAATGATTTTTAACCAAGTCACTTTCACAAGCCACTAAGCTTACGATATTTATTTCCATGACTTGTTTAATGCTTTTAATAAATACGTACAATTTCTTTGTCCCCTAGGTCGTAACCTATACCCAGCTACGGGATACTTGGTCCTAGTATGGGAGACTCTTGGTATGATGATGGGAGAGTTGTACACCGAGGTCTCTGTCGTCTTCGAGAATGTTCGATTCCAAAGAGCGACCAACATTCCCAAGGACGGAAACTTGGAGTTCATCATCATGATACAGAAAGGCAGCGGAAACTTCGAGGTAAAAATAAGCTATTTAGATTATGCAAGATATTTTAAAATAAATTGTTTTTAAAGAAACTTACCTAAAAATAAAATCAGTATGATTTTTGAATAAGGTTTAGAGTTTGTGCAATTAGGGTTACAGCGTGAAGAGCTTAGCTCTAAATAAGATCGCATTACATTTAGATATAATGTTCCCACGTCAATGTCTTATTTGCTGGACTTTTAATTATTTGTTTTAGTGGTATACGACGAAGGAGTTCAAAATATTCACAATATTAAAAAACCAAAGATCAGGTGGTGCTAGCCTCCAAACATTAAGATATAAAAGTATAGGCGACCCCGGGAACGAATTATTTATAGCAATAAAAAGCGTTACCGTACCGCAAATTATGCTTCCGTCTCTATTACTCCTAAGCAGTAACACCATCTTCCCTCTCACTCGTTGGTTTCCCGTCATGTCATCTCCAATATAAGTACATCAATAGTCTCAAATGTACTTATTCTTCAGATTGTAGAAAGTGGAGCGTCAATTGTGACTGGTCGTATCTACGCCAAGAAGAACGTGGGTCAAGACTACAGGGTGCTCCCACACCCGCCTGAAGTGACCGGACCCAACGTCAAGCATATGCTTACTAAGGACTTCTATAAAGAGCTGAGGCTGAGAGGATACCAGTACAGGTAATCTTGAATAAAGTTGAAATCATTTACATCGAAATAGGCAGAATCTAACAAAATATCATACAATGACGCAGGTCATTGGCCATTACAACGTAATGTACTTACCATGAACGTGCCGTTAACGAATATTATGGGACCCTGTCTTCTAGCTCATTCTGTTACTGCATTATTTATTAAGAACCACTGTACCTATTTTCACTAATCAGAATCACATAAGTAATCCTCTATTCCGGTTTCAAGAACATTAAAACTACTGGGTATTGAAATAATATTTAATATTTCGGAGAAATAAGAGCAGGTTGTGGTCAGGTCAGATGCCAAGTCAGGTCTTAACTTCTTTACGAAGTGAAATTCTGAGTAGTGTGACGCCTATTTATGAACAAGCTCGACGCTTATCATCGAGCGATCTTTTATTTCCTCGCGATGTCCAATTAGTTATAAGATTTCATGTAAATAATACCAATATACATATTTTGTTGTCACCAGTGGTCTCTTCCGTGGCGTGGTCGGCTGCAACGTAGAAGGTACTCGCGGCCGCATCGCGTGGGTCAACAACTGGGTTACTTTCATGGACTGCATGCTCCAACTCAAGATCATTGGACAAGACACTCGTGGTCTGTTCGTTCCCACCAGGATTGAGAAGCTTTCCATCGACGCGACCATGCATTACTACGCCATATCCAAGATGAATCCTGATTCCACCAGGAACTCCTTTGAAGCTCGGGTGTATCCTGACGTCGATGTTATAAGGTAAGGATTTTTTTTGCTCTTGCAAAGGAGTATACAAGTGATCTGATGGTAAGTGGTTACCGTCGCTCATAAACATCCACAATGTTTGAATAGATGTGCCTATTAATATGCCTATTAAATGGGGAGGGGGGGGGGGGGGGGGGTAAGGAAAAAGGATCGGAAGAGGAGAGGAGCGTTGGGCATCAGACAAAAGAAATCTATCCACAGAATGATGGTATCATGCTACATTGTCAATATTATAGCTGCGTGTCGATTAAAATACTTTAAGCTTGTTAAATTTGATGTAACATTAACGGCCTTGTTCATAGACAATTTAAAAATCTAAATTAATTAACGAATGTGTTGTCCTCATCGCAAAAATGTTCTATTTTTGCTTTAAATCTTCAAATATGTATTAATAATCGGGATTTCACTTAAAACTTTTCTAAAAAAAAATTAAATGCATTTATATAAAAAATACGATTAAATTAAATTATTTACAAAATACGATCTGTTCTTAATTGGAGTGCCTCCTGTGAGGTTTGAACTCACGACCCCTGGTTTACGAGACCAGTGCTCTACCACTGAGCTAAAGAGGCTTACGTGATATCTGTCGTAATAACCATATTAATGTGTGTCTCAAACCTTTATACCACGTTATATTATTTTAATGATCTTTTGCATTTGTAAGAGAGATATATTAATTTAACTACTAAAATATATTTTTCTCTATAAATTCCGGGATATGTTTATTAAATATCTAATACAATCAACAGCTTCTTTATTAAATCCGTATAGGAACCATAACTGATAATTATAGTAGCAAAGATCTTTTTTGAAATATTTTCATATCTCGAATTACGATTTGAATAAAAATAGTTTTGTATCCACATCCCTAGCCGTAAAGAAATTAATAACTATGGAGAGGAATTTATATTGATGGAGAGCTGAAAATATTGTGAAGCCTGTCTTGTCTTAGATTATAAGAAACCGTCTGCCTTGTTACTTATTAAACGCCAGAAATTGCTTCAATGTTTAAGAGGTTGGGCCATAAGCATCAAATTCAGTGTGGCGAGAAAGCTCTTGTATAAAGATTAAGTCTGATACCATGCGTATCTATACCTGCTTTTAATTAATATTAATTAGGAAGGTAGTAAATATGTAATACGTCGTTTTGGGTGAATAGCATTTTAAAAGAGTTATGTTCGGGTAACTCCGACGATAATTTTGATTCTTGCTATACGAAAGCCGTATAAGCTTAGCAAAAAAATTAGAAATAAATGGAATCATTAATGAGCACTTTATGCGTCCATATATAGTTAGGTTTTTAGTTTTGACATGTATATTATTACAAATTAAACAATAAAAATAACAATAAACGTTCTCGCTGAAAATATTACTCAAATAAAAACGAAAAATTCAACACGAGATAATATAATCAAAAAACAAAAAATAAATGTTTTTGTTTGCCGCTTATAATTTGGAATTATAATAAAAACTGTGTAAAAGTTATTTATACGTTACTGATACGGATTTAATTTTTAAATAAAAAAGTAAATCAATTTCAACATGAACACAATCCTTTTCGCGGCATCCGCGTTAAATCAACGAATGAGATTAATGCGTTATGCAAATTCATTTCAATAAACACTTATCCGAAGCCAAGTGGACTCTGCATTCAACACCTCAGCATCATTATTGTTGAATATTGCTCATGATTAATCACTTTTATTCCTCAAATGTAATCATGGTTTTAAATATTTTACGTATGAGCAACGCAATTTCAAAGTGGTTGCAGACCGCATTCAATAAGTCGCTGTGGAAATTCGATTACATTTATGACTATGATTTAAAATACTCACTACTACTATTATTATTTAGCCTTAAGTATTTTTTTATTTGTTACACCGCCCTCTCTCTCTCTCCTTCATTAAAATCCATCCCATGGTTGTCTGTAAGATATTGCCGTTGAGCGATAAGACTTTTTTCTATTTGTACTCTTTTTTATATTATTTATTATTTTTGTATAGTTATGTTGTTGTTAAGTTTGTATACAATAAAGATTTCAATAAATAAAATAAATAAATACTACTAAAAAAACTAAGTATTAAAAAAAACTAAATTTGAATTCGCCCATAAAATTAAAACTTGGGGCCATTCGTTGTGTTTTTGTCGACGAAAGTTACTAAAGACCGGTATTAAAACTAATGCACAGAATACTAACAGAAGTCAAGCTCCATACAAAGCGCACGAAACCAACGCACACATACACAGCGTTCACCGACACGATATTTGAGACCAGTCGAAACCACTGTGAGCGCGAGTGTCACTCGCTTCGGACACGCATCTAGTGATATTTAATATGCAAAGATTGGAGCAAATTAATAAAAGTTATTACACTTGTATCTAAAACTTCAGATTATAATAATTGAATATAAATTTCTTAAAAAACACAATATATTATACAAAAATGATAAAAAAAATATCTTAGATTATGACATACACGTTCTCAACGCCTATATAAATAAAATTACAATTTATTCATTTTGTTATTGTTTTTTTATATTGTATTTTAACAATCAATTGAACGATGCGAGTGCTATTACCACGACATTTGTTTTCGCATAAGCCAGAGTCAACAGCCCTAGCGCGAACGCCGAGCGTAGTGTGAGTGTAGGCACAAAAGTGAAGTACATACACAAGCTTGACTTCTGTTAGTTTAGTATTCTGTGACTAATGGTTTTAAATTTTAACAAACATTGTCATTGTAATAGAAAACATTTTCCAGAGCCGGAGGTGTTGAGGTCCGCGGTCTTCACGCTACACCCATCACCAAGAGAATACCACTCGGCGTTCCAGTACTTGAGAAGAACGAGTTTATTCCGCACTTCGGAAAGTCAAAGATGAAGGTATATGATCCTTTTTTTAATTTGGAATAGGTATTAATTTAATAGATTAATTTTAATATACTGATAATTTTAATATATAGAATCTGTATTTCTACAAAGATATTGAATCTTCATTGGAAGTCATTGGAAAAAGCAAAATGTGTATAATTTATTGATACTTTTTAAACTTTATACAATTCATTTCATACTTTTTATATTAGGTTGAAGACATCCTCAGAGCTAACATCCAACTGATCCTTGAAAATATCCAAACCTACAAAGTCAAGAGCATTGAATACGTCGATGAAGAATATAAGAAGAACAGCTATGAGCCTCTATTGGAGCAAGTGGGTGAGGTACTAGGCGATCTGCCTTTAGTACAGGCTGAACTGCTTCTGATATCTGAGGAGCCTATGGAAATGCCTTCAAACATTACTGTGGAAAATAAAAAACTTAGCGGAGAATCGAACACTGTTATATTCATCGGAGCCAATCTTTTGAACAGACCTGAGGTATGTCGTATTGCTTTGAATAATATAAATTTTAGGTGTAATTTTCAGCAAATAATTTGATCTACGATTAGGTCATTCAAAAAGTGAAATCTATCAATATCATTTAAGCTAATTGCGATTAATCCACGGGCTTGATAATCGCCTCATTTCAATTAGGAGCAATTTTGGTGCACAAACATGATTTGCATAATATTCCATTAAAATTATCTTCTATAAAACACTTGACGTTCTCAACAATAAGCACAATATTTTTGAAATCCATGGTCTTTTGTATGAACCACTCTAGGTATGGAATAAGATTTTTAAGTAGAAAGAGAATGTGTTTAAATTAGTATATTATTTTCAGGTCTTACAACAAGCCATTGGTACTCTCCGTGAAAAATGCTTCGTCATCAGTCGTGAAAAGGAAATTCCTGATGTAAAAACCTACGCTGACAAATACGATATAATCACAATTCAAGACACAGGTGTCGAATACCTAGTACTCCTCCGCAAGAGAGTGGGGGCAAGACCAGCGAAGTTCGTCAAAATTGTATCATCAGACTACTCGTTTTCATGGATCGATAAGGTTAAGGACGTAATTAAGGAAGGCCAGAAGGTCGTTCTTTACAGCCAAGACGAACATATCAACGGTCTTTTGGGTCTCGTCAATTGTCTAAGGAAGGAGCCTGGTGGTGAAATTGTATATGGTCTGCTTATTGCTGACCCTTCAGCGCCACCATTCAACCCTGACTTAGAGTTTTATGAAGACCAACTGGACAAGGATTTGGCTCTCAACGTTTATCAGGATGTAAGTATTTTCTATAATTTTGTTGATTTGCCTTAAGACATAGAACCACATAATTATATTGCTTTCACAAAATTCCTCATAATTTGCTTGCCAGGAAAACAAAGTCTTCCGTAGGTTCACTACTTTTAATGATAATATATGGTGAGATATTTAGATGGACATTCATTTTTATTATTTAATTTCAGGGTCAATGGGGCACATACCGTCATCTTCTTCTTGGTGATTTAGAAACGGTCCGTGCCAATCACGCTTATGTCAACACTCTTACTATTGGAGACTTGTCTTCACTAAGATGGATCGAAGGACCGTTGAGAGAGAATCACGATTTCAAGGACCCTGAGAAAGTTCTTATCCATGTAAGTATTTACTAACTTCACATTACATAAAAGGATTTGTATGTAAGTTGGCAATGTAATTGAAATTCAGTAGGTATATAAAGTGTTATCCTGATTTTGATAGTATCGCATAACTAGAGAAGATTTTATCTCCTATAGCTCGACAAAATTCCTATTGAAACTGGATGTACATACAGCACTGGTTGAATCCGACACGCGATACATTTGCACAGATCATCTTGGCAAATATAAACGATGTTTAAAGTAATCCCTTTTTGACAGGATATTATCATCTATCCACGGTAAAACAGAGCTTCGGGAGTAATTATATAATAATAATAAATCGTAGTTACCACAAACCCGGACTTTATTATCAAACAAAACTTCGTAGGGCAAAATACCTGACCAAATAAGAATTGTCAGTCGTATGAATAAAATTAACAAACTGTATGACTTTTATATTCAGTAAGGTCATCAATGATTCGTCAACTTCCATCTAACGATTGCGAGGTCAGCCTTTAAAACTACATTTGAATTGCCACTAGGTATACTGTTCAGCTCTTAACTTCCGTGACGTCATGACGGCGACTGGTCGTGTGACGGTCGACGCTGTGGCTCGCGGCAGACTGGCGCAGGAGTGCGTGCAAGGATTCGAAGTAGTGGGCAGGACACCCAAGTAAGTGACGCAATTAAATAAGATTATGATTCTTTCCTGCATTATCCGCTGGGTGTAAAGGTTATCCATCCAAATTCAACCAACCATAACTTCTAACCAAAATTCTGCTATTCCATAGCATCGCTCCTCTTTAGATCACCAAAGTGATAAACAACCTCAGTTGTTTTATACACTGTTTTGATACTAATATGATAAGTCACATGGCTGTTGAATGACCTTTTAGCATAAGACAGTGCATTAAAATAAAAATCCTATTTAGCAAAGTTTTTCTAGCTTATTAAGATAATTTTTCAACAACAGATGAAACCATAAGAAAGTACGTGATCTTATCAGTTGTAATAAAATGACTTGTTTTATTTACCAACAGTGGATCTCGAGTGATGGGTATGATCAGAAATAGAGGTTTGGCCAATGTAGCTGCTGGAGACAAGGCTCTTCTTTGGGGCATTCCTGACGAATGGAGCTTCGAAGAGGCCGCTACAGTACCTGTTGCTTACGGCACTGTTTACTATGCTATGGTACATTTCAGATACTATAAAATCCCTATTACAAATATTTGGAAAATAAATGATAGTAAAAACTTATCTTCAGATTACGCTATTCATTTTTCTGATGTATTTATTATTTTGAGAAATACTTATTTTTGATATACTTTTTGAAACTATAAATATTACCGTAGTATTCTTTTAGACATCGGTCTTTTAGACCCCGCCTTGGTCATGTCAATATACATACTGCAGAATAAAATATTCTCTATACGATCATTTGTTCAGGTAATGGTGGGCCAGATCCAACGAGGCGATTCTATCCTGATCCACGCTGGTTCCGGAGGTGTGGGCCAAGCCGCCATCAACGTAGCCCTGCACTACGGCTGCGAAATATTCACCACCGTTGGTACCGCGGAGAAACGAGCCTTCATCAAGAAACTCTTCCCACAGCTGAAAGGTTTGTGAAGAACTGTTTTGGGTAAAAATTATATCAATTGATATGGTTAGTGTCTTTGATCTTATAACCGAGGTTGCCCACGACCCGGAGAATGGATTAAGATTGAGTTGAAAACGTAAACTGTGACACTGGATGGGAAAACGCCAGGTACAAAGACGAATATATAACGTTGTTGCTTAAGTTTGTTTTACTATTCAAACTGTTGCCATTTTGTTCCATACTTTGCGTCTTCCATGTATCCATAATTCCATTTAATATTTACTATATTATGTATAATTTTATTTGAAACCTTTATTTACTACATTTGTATATTATTCTCTTGACATATCCTGTTATATTTATTTAGACAGTCACATCGGCAACTCTCGTGACACTTCCTTCGAAGACATGATCCGCAGGGAGACCAACGGCAGAGGCGTTGACTTGGTCCTCAACTCCTTGTCTGATGAGAAACTACAGGTATTATATGAGATTATCGTGACTTCATTTTCTAAATATAAATTTTTCCTACATTTTATTTGAATTCAATGATAGAAAGCGCTTAATTAAACACCTTTAGCATTAATTTGTGAATTTTCTACTTTGTAATTATATTTAAAAAAATACACTTTTTGTTAAATCATAGGCATCAGTGAGATGTCTGGCGTACCGCGGTCGTTTCCTTGAAATCGGCAAGTTCGACATCAGCAACAACACTCCCATCGGCATGTACTTCTTCCTGAAGGAGACCTCCTTCCACGGCATCATGTTGGACTACATCTTCGACCAGAGCTTTAGCTTCAGGAAGGTCTGTATCAACTATATCATTATTTTTTAATTCAACTGTCTTACAGTCAGTAAAACCCCATTTATCTATTGAGCTACTTTCGATGAGCATACTACTGTCTTACCTATAAGTCTCAGAAACTCCAACTTAATCTTAGACTTGATTCTAAGCTGTCTGCTTTAAATAAAAAATACGGCTCGCATGATTAAAAATAAGTATTGTTAGATTAGGTTAGCAGTAAAAGCGAAGTATTAATTGGCTTTATTGATTTCATCGCTATTAGTTTTATGTACACGTGTTACTAAATAGTTAACTAAGCAAACCTCTTTTATCTTTTTTATTAGCGGCTACAAGACTTACTGCTGACTGGTATAGAGAGTGGCGCCGTGCGTCCTCTCACATACTGCACCTTCGAGAAGCATGAGACTGAAACTGCGTTCCGATACATGGCTGCTGGTAAACATATCGGAAAGGTGAGTGATTTTGTACTTCTATCATTAAATTTAATTACCCGTCACCATTATTTCTTCTTCTTCTTCTTTTCGAATGTAGTTTGGTCACCATTATTTATCATATTGATGTAAAACCTTCGATCAACTCTTTCGGGTCTGGGTGTTTGTGAGACCGAAAAGTTATCTCTTAGCTCCTGATACCCACGACACAAGACTCGACCTTAGTGTGGGGTCTACTATATCTACTATATATGTGACTGTTGGTTGTTATTTATTGATATATAAATAAAACATAACTTTTTGTTCAGGTAATTATAAAGATCCGCGATGAAGAGCGTGTGAACAGGCCAGTTAGACCATCATCATACCCTGTTGACGCTCTACCGAGGTAAATAAAGTTGTATCCTACTGAATTTTAATTAAAGTCTATAACTTTAAGACGATTAATATTAATAAATATTTTACCCGTATCTTACTTAAAAAATATAATAAGGTCTTCATTTGAATATTTTTAACACCGTTCAAATATTAGTTTGTTTATCAGTTATCAGACTGTTTGCAAATTGCGTTGATGGCAAGGTATTTATACTTGATAATGATCTCAATAGTTTTGATTTTAAAAATGCAAAGGTCAAGCAAAAAAGCAAACAGGTTACCTGATGGCAAGTTATCACTGCCGCCCATGTACCTCCACAACGCTTGGATCATAAATATGTTGCCGACCTATCAAATAGAGAGGAATTAGGAGAGCGAGAAGGCAAAACGATCGGAAGAGGAAAACGGTATTAGACAAGGGGTATTAATGGTTGAGGTTCAACCTGAGCTGTTTTTATAAATATAAATAAAAAATACATAAAAATTGCGTCTAATAATATAGGACAACCAACTCTCACCAGTGTAAACTCTATTTAATTCCACTGTATTTATTCTAGGTACATGTGCCACGAAGACAACGTGTATGTAGTAGTGGGAGGTCTCGGAGGCTTTGGTCTGGAGCTCGCCGACTGGCTCATCCTGAGAGGAGCCCGCAAACTAGTGCTCACGTCTCGACGAGGTGTCTCCAATGGCTACCAGGCTTCTAGACTTAGGTAAGACATAAATTGTATATGTATGGAACAGACTTCTCAAAAATTATAAGGAAAACTCAGTATTTCCAATAAAAAGTAAATGAATAGGTACGTATCATTATTTTAGTTTGATACGAAAATCCTGATATTTACTTTAAATCATACTCTTTTGTACAATCTGGAGGGAGAAAAAGCTTTTAAATGGAAATAAATTTAATTCCTAAATGTATTATTTTCATTATAATTTGTTTCTTTATTATTCGGGATGAATTATGGCCCATATATAATAATAGTTCTAGAATAGAAAAATTTCTTTTTAAATATTTAAAATCTCTCACAAATTATAGGGCATGGGCTGGCTATGGGGCAAACATCCAAATCTCCACTCATGACGTCACGACGGAGGAAGGTTGCGAGGAGATGCTGAAGATGGCCAACGCTATGGGCAAGGTCGATGCGATCTTCAACCTGGCCGTCATTCTGAAGGACTCCATCTTCCAGAACCAGAATCCTGAAACTTTCAAGACTTCCTTTGGTCCGAAAGCTATTGCTACTATGCACTTAGATAAATTGTCGAAGAAACTGTGCCCTGGTTTGAAGTAAGTATTTTATCTCCATAGGTTTAACTAGTTTTTTTTATTTAATCTTACTTATAACTATTAAAACTCGGAAAGAGGTCGAGAAACAAGTGAATTACATATCAATAATTATTGGTTTACACAACACAATCGTTAATGAGATAAAGATCACAATAGAGGTTCAATATCTCGATATTTTGATATTAATTCTAACAATAACCGCAAAAGCACGTATAATTTCAGCAAAATTAACAAGGAATAATACCCACCAATCGAATTTAGAACACAGTCTCTACATGAATCTAAAATGTGTCTAACGAACTACGTATGAATGTTTTATACATAATCCACTTTCTTTCCACATTTCTCAATTCACTTAATGATGATTACCTTCTACTCTTTCTCCTTCTTTTTAGTATTCGTCATTAATATTATGTAATTTTTCAGGGACTTCGTAATATTTTCGTCAGTATCTTGTGGCCGCGGTAACGCCGGGCAGACCAACTACGGTATGTCCAACTCCGTCATGGAAAGGATTTGCGAATGGAGGAAGAAGCTCGGATTCCCTGCCTTAGCCGTGCAGTGGGGTGCTGTTGGTGACGTGAGTATAGTCTCTTTATTTATTCTCGTGCTTTGATTAATGATAATTTGCAGGTCTTTTTTAGAATGTATAGTTCTTCGTGCATACATTACCTTTCAATCCAATTATCGGTTGTAATTGTCCAATAGTCAGCAGTTGGCGATGACGGCCTGATGCATACTCAAAACTAAATCAATATTTCTTAAATATACTAATGGTATCTACTGCCAACAGGTGTTGAACATCCTTTCGAGAATTTTTATTATAACTTTCAACTTCTTGCGGTTAGATGAATCTGATATAACTTTGAATGCAGGGTCAGAATCGGAAATCTCCACTGCATTATGGTCTTTTCTTGATCACTATGGCAAAGTTTTTTTATTGCAATGAATAGCGACACGAGCATGTCGTTCGCCTGATGGTTAACGACATGACCGCTGATAAACAGTAGCAAAACCAAACGATACCTTGATGATGGCATTCCACTGCGCTCGCCATCCTGAGACATAGGACGTTAAGTCTCAATATATCCAGTAGTAGGCTACAATGCCCTTCAATCCGAAACACAACAGTGCATTTACACTGCTGTTTGACAGAAGAAGTAGACATTGCGGTGGTATGTACCCAGATGGCCTCTCACATATGAGAGACCTACCACCAGTCATTAAGCCAATGTCTCGTCAACAGTTTGTCTTACTCTACTTACTAAACTGCTTTAATATCATCCAGGTGGGTCTAGTAGCAGACATGCAAGACGACGACGTCCAGCTCGAGATCGGAGGAACCCTCCAGCAGAGGATCTCTTCATGTCTGCTGGCGCTGGACAAGTTCATGAAGCAGGACGCGGCGATCGTGTCCTCCATAGTGGTGGCCGAGAAGAAGGCTGGCGGATCCGGCTGTGGAAATATCGTAGATGCCGTTGCTCAGATTATGGGTGAGGATATAATTGATGATTTATCAGCAAAGTATTGTAACGATAGTGGAAATGATAAAGTAAATTGGGTGATAATTAATAATTTGTAAATTGACAAGGTTTGGATAAACAGGATCGCAATTAAAATATTGTATACAATTGTACATTTAGTATTACAAAAAGGATATTGATATGTTATTTTATTATGTTAAAATATTCCCTTAATTGTAACAGAAGATCCACGCAAAATATCAATTAGCAAAATAAGTATTTTCTGCACAATTATGTCGATGTTATTCAAAACCTCTGACGATTTGCTTAAAATTATTGATGTAAAATAAACTTTTCGAAATGATAAATGTGAAAATATTTTTGTACAGGTATTAAGGACTTGAAGACGGTATCGCAACAGGTATCGTTGGCCGAGTTGGGTATGGACAGTATGATGGCTGTGGAAATCAAGCAGACCTTGGAGAGAGAATTTGAAGTCTTCCTCACTGCTCAAGATATTAGAACTCTAACCTTCGCCAGGTAACATTTTCCTAAGAAATAATCGTTTTATTTATTAATTATTCGTCTTGTGATATGATGATGGTTTTGTATAGGTAATGATATTTTTACCTGTGTATCTAGTTTCATTAATATTCATAAAATATGGTGATTAAATATTTTCTCCTCTTAAATCAATTATTTCCTTATTTAACTCTCTCATTACCCAAGTTTATACTCCGACGAAGCACAATTACTTTTTCACAGTTTTTGTTTTTCTATCGTCGTCTTCCCAAGTAACTTCTATCGGGAAAACATACCATAGAAAATACCTTAAAGTCTATCTACCTTCCTAGGTTAGTAGAACTAACCGCGCAGCGTGAAGCGGCGGCGTCTACGTCAGCAGCCAGGCCTGCTGCGGTGGAGGGCACTGCTGGCTTCCGGGTCCTCATGAGGAACTTCGGAGACGAGAACATGGTGTCAGAACCCCTCGTGTACATGCCCACCATGGTATCTGATGGAGTTGAGGTTGGTGGACTGATTGATAGAGATTTTGTAGAACGTATAATCAATAATAGTAAAGTGGATTAGAATAGAAACTTTCTATCAAGTAAAAGAATTTACAAAATTAATTAAATAAAATAGATGAGACGATACTGTTTTACAAAAATATATAAAATACGAGTTTTAGGACCAGGAAATGTGTAAAATTATGTCCACGTCCCGTCGCCTTGTGGCAGTTGTTTAGTTCTTTTTTACAACAATTGAAGACCAGCTGATATTTTAAAATATTGAATTAATAACTTCTGTGGAGCAGCTGATTGAAAGCCAATTGTAATATTAGGCCGTAGGTTTAATCCCCGCATGTTGTCAAAATTAGTGTTGTCCACAAATGATCCTGCTTATTGTGTTTGATAAGATTTGATATTATCCTGTGTATTCATGACTATGACTATACAGGTATTTTTATATGATTTTGTATCTCAGGGCGAAGAAGCTATCCACGTGATGGAGCGCGTGATGTTCATGCTGCCAGGGTTGGAAGGTAGTGCGGCGGCGCTAGAGCCGCTGTGCAAGAGACTCAAGATCAAGGTCTGCGTGCTGCAGCTGGGAATCGAACACAAACACCAAACGTTGGAGCAAATGATCGACAGGCTGCACCAGGTATGGTCTTTTTTAAGGACAAGTGTCACCACCTAAAGTTTATTTATATATACTCTTTATTGCGCATCTCAAGTTACATAGCGAATTAATATATCATAAAAATTTAATACTACAATGGGTGACCATATCGCATTGAGCGATTTCTTCCTGGCAACCTTTGGATGAACAGGAATTGTTGGATTGATAAACAGGGCTTAAAAGCAAAGTTTAAAGTTTTATAGAAAAACGTAATAAATATAGAAAATAAATACCTATATACAAATTCATTCCAAAAACTCATATTTTAATTAGTCGTTACCGTAAAAAAAATGAGATATATTTCAATTTATTTGATGCGCGCGAGAACGAAAACTAATTAGTTTTAATTGGTGCAGACGGTGATATCCCGGTTGGCTCCCGGCGCTCCCTTCTGGCTCCTTGGATACAGTTTCGGAAGTTTGCTCGCTTTAGAACTGGCTGCAAAACTAGAAAGCGAAGGTAAGACTAACTACTTCATACAACTTTTATGTTAATTCAATATTGTCAACAAATGCTAAAAAGTTATCACTTTGTCTGTGATTTATCCAATATTTTGAACCCTGCTCCGAGTTTTTGTGTCATATCAAATACATACAGACATTTTTATCTCCTTTCCTACACAGAACTATACAGTTTACATTGATTAATTTAAGCTAAAATGTATGAGGTTAGGTCAGGTCGCTGTGGAAATAACTAAATTTTTCGCTGCATGAATGTCTATTTGGACAAGCCATACCAATTCTAATCCTTTTGGAGAAGTCTATGTATAGCATTACACTTAATCTAGCTAAATCGATAATTATATATTTCTTCATCTTCCATACACCTTCTTTTAACTATTTATATTAATCTCCACAGGTTTCAAAGGCAACGTGTTCTGTCTCGACGGCGCTCCCGACTTCCTCTACGCGATCCTCACCATGACCATTAGCTTCAAGAACGACATCCAACTCCAGAACAGTCTCCTCTGCCATACAGTCGAGATGGTTGCTCCCAACAATAACGTCACCCACACCCTCATGGAAAAACTTAACGAGATCGAATCCTACGAAGAACGAGTGGCTTTAACCATCCAAATGTCGCCCGTCCAGAGCAAGTACTCCAACAAATTCATTGGAGATATGGCTGTCTGCAGTTTCGATAGGCTCAAGGTCGTTCTCAACTATAACAGCAAGAATGCCAAGAAACTTAAATCACCCATTACTCTCCTACGTCCTAAAGAGAATCCTCCACATGTGGTCTGCGAAGAGAATTACGGTTTAGATAAATTCACTGAGAATGCAGTCACTGTACACTTCTTAGAAGGAAACCATATTACCATTATCGAGAATAAAGACTGCGCCAATATTATCAATAGGGTGCTAGCTGATTCAGAAGGGCAGACCGGAAAAACCCCTGAAAACATTGTCACAAGCATCGTTGAAAACCAAAGGGAAGTTCAAGTTTAGGCTAAAATATTTATGTTAATACGACTCGATACATTACCAATTAATGGTTACGGATTTTAAGGGTTGATGAAGGGTAATTTATTCTTGTAATTTATAAATAAAAATTAAGTGGCCGTATTTTAAAATTAAGGTAGCTTAAATTATTAATTTAATTAGGATTAAGCTTAGGTTTTATAAAAGAGACACCAGTACCAAACAAAATATTCGTTAAGTTAATGTAAGAAAACTTTTGGGTTCGTTATTAGGTATTATAATTAGGGTTAACTTATGCCATTTGGGGTAATTTTAATATTTGCATATCTTTTAGTCAATTAGGTCCTTTACATTTTACTTTTTGGAGTATATTTTAGTCCGTCAACTGAGTCGATTTTGGGGGAATATTAAAGCATTATCTGTGTAAGTTTGTTAATTAATCAAGGGAGGTTGTATGACTTTGTGAAATGACTATATTTTGTTCTGGGAAGTTAATATATAAATATTTTATAATAATACAATTTGTTTTATTACATAACCTAATGCGGCTAAAATATTTGCAACAATGATCCAATGGTAACTAATATCTTTGGCGAAAAAAATATAATATCCAGACGCTGAATTTCTGTGGAATGTATTTGCTGATGAACCTTAGGCTATTTCACTCCTTTTTCCTTTACTTTTCCCACAGTTTTTTAAGGTCAGCACCAAAAATAACGATAGTATTCACTCACGATCATGAGAGCGTTAGGTTGTATGCAACATAAAAACATTTTTAATTTAAATTAAAGCTTGGCAAAAAAGTATGTTTTTAATGAGGGAGCTAAGATCGAATTTAATATTAATATGGCAACCCGATATACTACGACGGAAAATGTTTAGATACTTGTTATATTTATTTATTGTTGTTAATAGCCTCTTTGTTTATTTTGAATCACAAAACAAACAAAAATCATACGAAAAAGTATAAAATTATCTACATATAAAATTATCATATGTAGATAGTTTTGTCGAGATGATATAGAATCAAAAATGAGGAGATCCGTAGGAGAACAAAGGTTACCGACATAGCCCATAGGATTAGCAAGTTGAAGTGACAGTGGGCCGGGCACATAGCTCGTAGAACCGATGGCCGTTGGGGCCAAAAGTTTCTAGAGTGGAGGCCACGTACAAACAAGCGAAATGTCCTTAGGGGAGGCCTATGTTCAGCAGTGGACTTCCTGTGGCTGAGATGATGATGAAAATTATTCAACAAACACATTGATATTTTTAATAATGTTGTCATAATTGTTTTGTTTAATGCCAATTGTGACCACATCGTACTTTTTTTGGCCAAGTTAGGAAAAAAATACAAATCAAATGATCTAAAGACGATCATGCGTGCATATCAGTCATAGTTTGCGTGATGAAAAAATAAAATATTAGTCAATCAGCTACCAGCCTAAGCAATTGACAATCAAAAGGGTGTTAATAATTATGACTCCTATGTACCTACCCCGCTCTGAGGTAAGTTGAAAGAAAATTAAGGATACTTATCTACAAAAAGCTGACGCATCAAAATCCGATACACCCTTTTACGTTTAATTTATGTACCCGCCCATCATTTAGCAGATGAAACGATCCGAAACATCAGGGGTCGGCTGAAAGCGGTTAATCGGATAGAAATCAGGATTTGACATCTGATCCCCGTGATTTTAGTCGGTGAATGAAACGGCATTATTTATCAATTGAAACTGGATAAATACTGACGTCTAAACACAATGCTTTTCATTATTCCAACAATGGGAGAACTGTTATTTACCGTTAGTATTTCATTAATTTTGCACAGAATTTTGTATTAATTAATTTAAATTTGGCTGTTATTTATACTACTTCTGGACACTAGTTCGAAAATTCAGTTATTTTGGAAACGGAAGCCGGAAGTCTAAGATTCAAACCCCAACTTTTCGAAATTATGTGTGTTTTCTTAGTTGATAATCACTCAAAAGGTAAAGAAAAATTCCGAGGCGAACTTACAACCCACAGAGACGAAGAAAAAAGAAATTACCTTAAAAATAAAATGTTTTCTATGTGTGATAGTTGATATGTGATACGGCAGTTTTGTTAGAGCACATGTGTGATTTTCCATTGTAATTTTAATAGCGCATAACTATTTATTTTATTTATTTTTTATTTTATTTATTTAACACAAAACAGGTTACAATCATGAATGCGGTAACATCAAGTATGTATACATTATTTTTCTGAACTATAATTATAACCCAAAAACTTGTGTTCCAGTGAGTAATAATCAAGTTACAAGTAAAAATTGGTAATAACAATGAAATACAGTAAAACTAACGAACTACAGCTTAAAAAAGAAAAACCTTAATAACATTAATATTAATAACAACAAATGAAAAATAATTCTTAAGATATTAAAAAGATAGAAATTAAAAAGATAGAAAAAAAAAAACAAAAGAAAATACAATAAGACACAATAAGACAATTACAATAATATGAGGTTACCTGATTTTGGTGCATAAATCTCATTGGTCTTTGAGGATATTTTGGATATGATGTTTATATAAATTGAAATAATTATTGAATACGTCAAGAGATGGAGCAAGCTTATTGTATTCGTTGTATTGTCTACACATTCGTATGATTGGATTATAGAATGAGGTATTATTGCGAAAAACTTGAAGATAGAACATGTTAGGTTTGCGACATCTAAAATTAATATTTATATTCAGATTAGACAGTAATGAGGGAGAATCAATAATTGAATGTAAAATTTTGTATAGGTAAATGAAATCGACTTTTATACGTCTGGACTCTAATGATAATATTTTGAAGTAAGATAATCTAGCGTTGTACGATTTCAGTTTTCGATGAAGATTGTGTCGAAAGCATATTAATCTTAAAAAATTTTGCTGGACACGCTCAATCCGGTCAATATGTAGTTGGTAAAAGGGAGACCAAATCACAGCGCCATACTCTAATATAGTACGAACTAATGTTTCAAATAAGTAAATTAGACTACGCGGGTTTTTAAATTGTTTGGTTAACCGAGAAATGAATCCAAGAATCTGTGAGCCTCTGTTAATAATGTAGTCGTAATGATCACGGAAGGATAATTTGTCGTCAAATAAAATTCCAAGATCTTTTGCTACAGTTCTACGATCTAGAGGATGATGGAGAATTTTATAATCAAATCTAATTTTATTTATTTTACGAGTGAACGAAATGCAAAAACATTTTTGTACATTTAAGATCATACGATTGACTGAACACCACTCACAAATAAGGTCTAGATCACTTTGCAAAGCAATTGCATCACTAATGCTAGTTATCGCATTGAATACTTTTAAATCATCAGCATACAATAAACAGGGGCATTTGAGGCGGCCGATGAGGTCATTTATAAAAATAATAAATAACAACGGACCTAAATGAGATCCCTGTGGTACGCCGCTTGTGATGATTACCGGAATCGACATAGCACCCTTAAGCGATACAAGTTGACTTCTCATATAAAGGTATGATTGAACCCACCGCAATAGAGAGCCGTGTATACCAAATGATTTTAATTTAAAACAAAGTAAATGATGGTTTACTTTGTCAAATGCCTTTGAGAAGTCGGTATAAATAGAATCCACTTGCACGTTTCTTGCAAAAGCATTGCACAGGTAATTTTTGTATTCCAAAAGATTGCTTATAGTCGACCTATTTTTGATGAAACCATGTTGATTTGAAGAAAGTTGAGGCTTCACATGATAATATATGAAGTCGTAGATGATAGATTCAAATAGCTTCGCAAAACAAGAAAGAATACTGATTGGCCTATAATTCTCGCAAGATGATTTATTACCATTTTTAAAAACCGGTACAACGTGTGCAATTTTCCAGTGTGATGGAAAAAAACCGAACTGCAAGGATTGGTTGAAAATTATATTTAAAGGTTCAATCAGTTCATCAGTACATTGCTTCACAAAATAAGGAGGTATACCATCTGGGCCGGATCCTTTAGAAGAGTCAAGTTGTTTGATTTTATTCTTTATAATTTGAGGCGTTACAACGATAGTGCTCAGAGTACTATTATAATTATTTCCAGTAACCAAAGAAGGTTCATCTATGGTGATACTGGCAGTTTCAAACACGGAACTAAAATATTTTGAGAAAAGCTCACAAATTCCTTTATGATTTGATGCACTTAGGTCACCGTATTTCATGTTTGAAGGAATGCAGTTGCTTATATTCTTTTTGTTATTGTTAATGTAACTCCAGAAAGGCTTCATATTAGAAGATAAGGAACTTTCGACAGTCGATAGATAGTGATTATAACATTCATTAATTAAGTTCTTACTGCGAGTACGTAATAAAGCAAAAGTGTCATAATCACGGGGATTTTTATATTTTTTGTAAAGCTTATGATACTTTAATTTTTCTGCTATACAACGTTTTAATGCCGGGGTATACCAGATAGGAAAGCCCTTCGATCCTTTGGTTGTCATACAAGTGTTATCGCGAATAAGTTTATTAAGATGACTGTAAAAAACAGTAACATTAGCATCAATATCCGTAGAAGAGAGCAATGAGTCCCAGTCCGTTTGATGTAACTCTTTATTTATCTTGGTATAGTTACATTTGTAAAAGTTGTACCGTTTGAACCTCTTATTTATACTGTTCACTGGCTGCGAAGAAGACGAAATTATAAAATTGAGAGCGGGATGATGTCGATCTAAACGACTGATGGGGGTAACTTCGGTTACATCAATATTATCTAATGTAGAGAAAACTAAGTCGAGGCATCGATTGTTGACATTAGTAATAGAATTAAATTGCGATAGATTACATAATTGGGAAAATTCTAATAGTAAATTAGACTTAACGTCGCTACTCGAGGATGGAATGGTACAAAATGAGTCAAGAGACCGAGCCCACGTAATTTCAGGAGTATTAAAGTCGCCAACACATATGAACTGATTAAGAGAATCACACTGTAAAATAACATCTTGACAATTAGTATAGAAATCAGATAGAAATTTACTCGGTAAGTCTGGAGGTAAATAACAAAGGCAAAAATGAATAATCCCATCATTCGGTGAATCCGGCACAATGCTTATCCAAATATCCTCAAGATTGCTCTCCCAGGATACCTGGCGTACCACATTAAATTTTTTATTAACGGCAAGAACAACGCCGCCGCCTTCTTTTTTATTGATACATGTGGTATGTCGGTCCCTTCTAAAAACTTGATATCTGGAGTCGAAAATTTCATCGTCATAAATGCCATCATTGAAGTTGGTCTCCGTCAAGCAAATCATATCATAATTGTTATTTAAAATATTTAGGTACACCTCATGAGTTTTTGTTCTAATCCTGTTAACATTTTGGTAATATATATCCATTATTAATAAACTAAAGTTACAAAAGAACTCGCTTATTAAGATGACAGTAAACAGACTATAAAAAATAAAATAAAAGTAAATCTAACGAAACCTTAGGAGAACGTTTTTAATAAATACAACTAAGGCGAGAGTTTGTTTAAAATATCAATATTCTTAATAAAAATTGCGTTACTCGTATCGTTCTTACGTACATAAACTCGACCATATCTTACCCACACATACTTATAATTAAGAGATTTAGCTGTCTTACGGGCATTGGCGAACAGCAATTTAGTCTCAGGTGATAAATGCTCTGCGACATATATTCTATTTGCTTCACCAGCAATTCCCAAATGATGAGAGTTTAGTGGATCATTTGGGTGCTTCTTGTTGAAACGATAGACTGCCGATATAAACATGTCTCTTTGTCGGGGAGACGAAAGTGTAACCAGAATGTTACGGGGCCTTTTAGTGGATGGATCCATTTTAGCAACACGTCGACAGGCTCGCAGTGTGGTCTCATCAATATTGACATCCAGTAGTTCAGCTAGTTTCTTGAAATGTGCAACGACATCTTCGTTTCGGGATTCAGGAACTGCTTGTATTTCTATATTATGACTTCGCGCTAATTTATCAATAGCTGTGACTTGGGAATCTAATTTTCGTACAGACTCCTTAAGGCGCTGGTTTTCGTTTTCTAGCACGCTAATTATAGATGTTTGGTCGTCTATTTTGGATTTAATGTTGGCTTGATCAGTTTTAATTACAGCCTGTTCATTCCGAATAGATGACATCGAGCTTATCAAATCACATCTCAAATGTTCAATAGCGTTTGACATCTCTTGTTTCACCATAGTCTTCAAGTCATCCTGTATGACATTACGAAAACTGGACATGAAATTATTCAGGGATTCCTTCAGTTTAAGATCCATCATTTGACCAATTTTCTCCACAGTAATTGAATCTTCTAACGGATTTGTTCTTGACTTTTTACCACTCGAGGTACTCGGCATAATTACACTTAGGTCAGAGTTATCCAGAGACATGTTAATTGACTCGTGTGCCTCAGGCACTTGATGGTGGCGGACCGGCGTATTAAAATTAGATTTGTTGCGTCTTGTAACATTGTTGCAGGCAGGACACATCCAAGAGGCAAGATACTCATCGCTTAGCGCTTCAAACTGATCGCCCTTAATGTTTAAGCACTCGTAATGGTATTCCTGTCTACATATTCTGCAGTGCAAAAAGCTATTTGCTTGTAGTGCTAATTTACATGCATTACAACTCATAGTTACTTATTCCAATTCTGGGTAAAAAGAGAAAGAGAAAAAAAAAAAAAATGTACTGTCCTCTAAGAAGCTAGACTACTATCACTCTATGCGTGTGACTAGTCTGCGTTACTTCATCAATGGCGCACAAGACGGTTGTGAGTCAGCAAGTGCGACCGCACGCGAAAGCAACGCCTAAGCGCAGGAGTTAACCGTGACAGTCGCGCGTATGATCTTCATTTGTTGTTATTCACTAAACACCGCCTACCGTCCAACTTAACACAATTGTTTCTTCGCAATCACTCATTTCACGATCTAAATTGTTAATTGTACTGTAATTGAGAGTTTTTGTTATCACCAATCACTACCGGTAAACCCACGGAAAAGTCCACGTAAAATATTTTATATTTATTAACGAAATACTATTTTAAAATATTGTTTTGTTCAGAGCGGACACAAATAGGTATTGAGTTAACGAGGGTCAAAGACTAATTGTGAGATTTATTTTTTATTTAGCATTGTTTAGGCCGGACCGGTAATACATTTTGCGATAAACTAATTTAAAGTTGCCTGTTGTGGTGTAAATGATATGTAAATTTGTTAATCAATATTGAAAATGGAGTCGGCAATTCAACAGATGTTTGTGACGAGGGCTCGTGGATTTCGGATATCGGTTATTGGAATTTTTGTTACACTTCTGGTCGCCTTCAAGAATACTTAAATATATTTTTAATTACTTTGCGAAGAAAATACATCGCCTTTTTCTTCTAACTAGGCGTTATTCTGGCTAGTGCCAGCCGCCTTCCGACTAAGTTTCCTCCATTTCACCCGGTCTTCGGAATTTTCAATTTTAAGGCCATTGACTCTCTTATAATCTTCCTTGACGAAAATACACAGTATCTGATTATGTTGAATGCCGTTCAGATAGATCGATAGGCAACAGAAATCTGGTACCATTCTACCTATATTCTCGTACTAAATAAATCAAGGTCGGTGCCCAGTTATGTGGGAACGTAACCTTATTGTTTCCTCACGCTACGCCTGAAGAACAATAATTATTAGAAGATGGAGAATCTAATAATATGGGTTTATTTTATGCACATACCTATCTCCCCGAAAGGGTAAGTAGAGGTGGAACTAATCCTCCCGTAGTTTGCCAAGTATATTATCATGGTTTAACGGTTAATCCTAGTAAAACCCAGAACATTATTGTCGGCAGCCCCAGATTAATCTCTAAACTGGACTGGGCCCTATTGCCAAGCGTTGTTTGCGAAGGTATTATCATCCCCTACAGCGATACTGTAAAAAAATTGGGTTTGCACATAGATAAATGCCTCACATGGGGTCCGCAGATACGAGAAGTCAGTCGGAAACTCTTTACCTCGGCTAAGTCCTTGCGAAGGTTACACAACTTTCTACCCGTTGCCACGAAGATTTCGCTTGCGCAAACACTTCTACTCCCCATCCTTGATTATGCCGATGTTAGCTATCTAGATCTCACCGAGGACCAACTGAATAAACTTGAGCGCCTTCAAAATTTCTGCATAAGATTCATATTTGGTTTACGCAAATATGATCATATTTCTGAGTTTCGTGCTAAGCTCAAGTGGTTACCTATACGACTTCGTCGGAATACTCATATACTGTCTCTTCTATACAATATTTTGTTCAATCCTATCACTCCTTCTTATCTCAAAGAACGATTTCTTTTTCTTCATGAGTCACATACGAGGTCCTTGAGGTCGTCTGAGAACCTAAAGTTGAGAATGCCCGTCCACACCACGACATTTATGGACAAATCTTTCAGTGTTCAAGCTGTTCGTTTGTGGAACGCACTTCCTGTTGTGGTGAGGCAGGCTCAAACACTGTCATCATTTAAAACACGATTAAAAGAATACTACCTTTCTCTATAAACTGATTAAGACTATTTCCTCTTATTGATCATATTGGTAATATATGTATATATATGTATGTATGTTTATTCGTCTATAAATGAATATAAGTATGTATATGTACAATACTTATGTGTGTATACATAATATGTATATGTATGTGATATGTATATGTATGTTATATTTATATGTTTTTATGATATTATTTACGTCTCTGTGCTTCCGTTGTCTTTATTTTACACTGCCCTTTCTTTTGTTTTCCTGCTCATATATCCATCCCATGGTTGTCTGGTAGAAATTGCTTTAGAGCGATAAGACCGCCATTTGTACTTTGTTTTTTTTTTATTCTCTCTAAACAGTTTATCCTTTTATTGTGTACAATAAGGAATTAAATAAATAAATAAATAAATAAATATATTTTTGTCTCAAGATATTAAGATAATGGACACACCTATTACTAAATTCGGCATTGACTATAGTCCTAGAAATGTAATATGAGAATTCCAAAACCCACACAACTTTGACTGCCCAATTTAGTAGCCCAGAATAGAATTTCGGCGACATAAACGGAACAACATTTCTAGGTACATGCTGCCTTAAGAGAGATTCAAAAAGACAAAGAAAAAATGTAAACAAATATGCTAATAGTGTATGTGGAAAACAAATGTAGCGTTTAAAATAATTTAGAGCAGTAAATTCTCCAGTCCCTTGCATCGTTTGTCCGGGGACACTATTACGGACCCTCGGGTAGTCTGTAATTAAAACAAACCCTTTTACATATACTGGATTGAGTGTTTTATTTTTGTTAGATTATTCTTTCATCGGCAAATTAGCAATTCTGTATTTTGTGCAAGTTCATAGTAACACTTCATAACGAGTAACCACAATCTTAGTATTGAAATGACATGAAAAACAAGATTACCAAAAAATTCAATTTTTAAAATAATAAGTTTGCTAGGTTTTTTGTTTGTACCTTAATAATAATCAATAATGAAATAAGATTGTGTAATTGATTATTATGAATTATTGCAATTATTGTACTAGCGTACCGATCCTGCTTCGTCTAGGTTCAAATAATATGTTTTGTACGTCACACCAAAACGGAAACATCTTATTTCCTATCCGAAATATTGTATTTCTCAGGATCTTGCGTTCACTTTTTCTGTACAAGAATCAGGATCAACTGTGGTACGAATATTAATGAAACTCAGCATTGAAGTGCAGCAAGTTTCCGGAAATGTCTAAGCTATCTTTAACCCGCAACGAAACCAATCAGTAAAACCGTAGCTTTTGTTTAAACTGCAATATTTTCGACCTTGTTTTTTTTATAAGAATATCAACTGGTTGAGGGTAGTTTGTGCTGTTAGTTTGTGCCTTCTTGCTTAATTAATAGTTTAGTTTCTCGTGAACTCTTGCAAGAGCAAGACGTGTTTTCCGTTGCCGCGCTAGAATTCTTGACTAGTTGATTAACATTGGTTAGTGGACAATATAGTGCAAGTGATTGAGTGCTATAATGAAAGCCGTTTTTGTCGAAGTCGTCCAACCAGCCTCAGAGACGAGATTCTGGTGAGTGATTTAATTATGATCTATAATTTGGTAGGTACTGTTCGAAAACCTGTGTTCAAAAAAAAATTATATATTACTTTGATTTATATGTAAGCTGTTATTGAGTTTGGTCTACCCATTTTTACTAATAAGATAGACACAAATTAAATTGTATCTCTGCATAATGCAAAAAAGGATTAAAAATAAATATATTATAATTTAATGCCATGCACACCGTAAAAATACCAGTAAAGCGCTAAATATTCAATTATAAAAACGTATGCCTATTTTGTATTGAAATGAACACATGTAAAAGGGTTTAGTTTTAATCACACCGAAACGCCCAGGGCCTTTTAATGCTATTCCGGATACACGCCAGGCGAAATTCAGCAATATACTATTCTGTGTTATTTTGCTCACCACATCGGCATAGTGGTGTAGTGAACCAAGAGAGCCTTGATTCGACTCCAAGTTCACACACAAATTATGAATTTTTTGGTTGAAACATCTCTTACAATTTATCTGTGAATGGATTTGCACCTAGCGTATTTATAGTTGCCACCATACACTGCATAGGGTTTCTACTATCAAATATTATAAATATATTTCATATACAGCAATATATGAAATGAAAATAATTCATTTTATCTTTAAAATCTTATAAATTATTTAGATTCAGTCACTTTTTATGACAGTAACAGTTTTGTAATGTACGTGGAGTGACATAACGCTTTAACATATTATCATACACATGTGCCTGTAAAGTGTGCGTAAAGACGGTAATGAGTACGATGCAGCTCTTTTATCCACCGATGAGTTGAAATCTTTTTTTTTTATTTACGCTTTATATACAATCTATACATACATATAAATAAAATTGAAGTTGTAAAGTGAAAATAAAAAAAAAATCCAACTACATATCGATATATACACGATACCTATATCGAAAATGACCTTAGAAATTTATTTGTCTGTCTGTCTGTTTATTCCGGCTAATCTCTGAAATGACTGGACCGATTTTAACGGGACTTTTATTGTCAGGTAGCTGATATAATGAGTAACTTAGGCTACATTTATTTTAGAAAAATCTTTTATTTTATAAAAATAAAGTTTTTGTTAAATTCCGCGCGGACGAAGTCGCGGGTACAGCTAGTATTGTATAAAGTCGGACTTAATACCTGAGGTATTCTCTACCAGTCTACCTTTGAATGGTGCAGAGAGAAAACAAAGTAGGCACATAAATTAATAAAATATGGTCTGAAATCTTTATGGGTATGAAATCTTTTGCTAAAAGACACAATATTTATATCATTATTTATATTGAGACCACTATAAAATCATGCACAATCATTTTCAACTACAGAAGAATTGAGAAAAAGAGGATCGGACGAAACAAAAAAAGCGGATAATTCAATGAGCACGTACAAATATTGAAATATCATGACGAAGTAAATAAAGCAATGTTCATCAATTTATATTTTCTTTTATTAGCTCCACTTTCACTTGACTAAATATTTTTGGAGTGAATATTTGTATGTTTGTAATTTGAAATTTTGTGCACGAAATTTAAAAACATTTTAAAAAGTTTATAGGCAGCCTAAATTTAATTCAATGAAAAGTTTAGGTTACATTAAGACAAAATAAAACCAACCTTGTAAATTATAATTGTTAGTTAAACTAGAGAAGTTAATGCTTTAACATTTTTATGTGCAGTTAAGAATAAATAAATAAACCATCAATTAAGACCCATGTTTCTCGTAAAAAGTGTACAGTATCCATATATTTTCTCCATACCCAAGTCAGTATAATTTATTGCACGTATCCAAGTGTCGAACCGTTTGATTTATCTGAAACGTGTTAAATTCCCCGACGTGCCGTGTATGAGCCTGAGGCGGCCGGTGACATAAACTTCAACTAATGAATTATTACTTAGCAGTTCCACCGTTTTACTTAGAAAGTTAACGTTGGGCTCGATGATTGATTTCAGTGTAGACAAAGCTAATGAAGGGTCAGGTTATCTTTGTGATGCAGCCTTTTTTCCAATATAGTCTTCCAACTAACAAGTTTATCTAAGATGAATATTTTTATCTGTGTGCATTCATTGATACCCATTCAAAGGTGTTTTTTTTTTCTATTGCAATGAATGGCGAGACGAGCATGCCGTTCGCCTGATGGTAAGCAATACGACCGCTCATGAACCGTAGCACAACCAAACAACGCTTTGAATTGGAAAGCAATGCTTGGCATTCCATTACGCTCGCCGTCCTGAGATATAAGATGTTAAGTCTCAATATGACCAGTAGTTACTCTGGCTACAATGCCTTTCAATCCGAAACACAAGAGTGCATTTACACTGCGGTTTGACGGGAGAAATAGACATTGCGGTGGTACCCACCCAGATGGCCTCTCACATATGAGAGACCTACCACCAGTAAAATTTCATTTCCTTGTAACATCCAAACACTTACAAACTTTCACATCCACAATATTAATATTAAGATTAATATAGGTATACCAAACCATAACACGCGTAAGTCAGTCAAAAACAACTTTTATAATTTATACTCTTTATTGTACATCTTAAATTACATAATAAATAAATATATCAGGCAAAATTTAAGTACAATGGGTGACCATATCGCATTGAGCGATCTCTTCCTGGCAACCTTTGGATGAACAGGAATTGTTGGAGTAATAACTCTTAACTGGCTTGACGTGCAAAAAGAGTACATTAAGAAAAGATACCAAATAATAAATAAATTATATATATATATATATATATATATATATATATATATATATATATATATACATATACATACATATACACACATACACATATAAATATACATATATACATACACATATACATATATAATTATATACATAAATAAATACTATAAAATTACACATAGGCTAATATACAGTATTACATAAATAAAACATAAGTTTATAAACAAAAACAATTTTAATGCAGAAGGGATAGGTAGTGATTTAAAAGTTGTACGAGACTTAGCAAGTCTAATATTTAAAGGTAATATAAGAGAAATAAAAATAGGTAAAAATAGGTAAAGGTAATATAAAAGGTAATAATATTTAAACTTTTGCCTGTATAAAGTTTTTTTTTAATTGAAAAGGAAAACGTACAACTAACGGAACATTTGTGAACATTTAAAATTACACAATGATGGCTAATGACAAGTTTTCACATAAAGTAACAGAAGAAAGAATACAGATAGTAGGTGAACAATTTATGGTAAAAGTATAATCTTTGGTTCGCTCACTCGCATCATACATTATTGCTTAAGAGAAAAAAAAGATGTTGCTTATTTTCTTTTTAAGTTCAAAAGTACTAGTGTGAAACAGACCTAAGTTTAATACAGATGTTATAAATGGGTAAGTTTTAGTCGGAGTATGCGGCTGCGGTCGCAAAATCATATTAATTCAACAAAACGGTTTCATCCCCACACGTCCTACGGGATTAGTACCTGGGGGATTTCAATGCGCACGTTTTTGGGCTTCCTACTTAATTTCATTCGGGATGCCAGTAATCCGTGTAGCTGTGAATAAAATATTCGGGATATGAATTACAGATGAAAGTGAGATGGAATTACGAAACACGGCCGCTTCTACGGCTGACGTCTTAACTGAATGTCAGCTAGTTATGTCCGTTTTATGGTGTTTTTTCTATACCTATCAAGTTATGGATATTTTTTGGTAAAAATTTATAAATTATTACCTATATATAATAACTATGTTTTCATTTAGGTGAGTAAGATTGCCAAATGCCCAATCTCTCTTTTCTTCTTTCCTTTCTTGTCTCAATTCTTCTTTCCTTGCTTTTTTCCTTCCCTCTGTTCTCCGGATTTCATGGTCTGGCAACACATCTATGAACCAAGCAATGATGACTCACCATAAGGTGACCTGTTTGCTCGTTTGCCGGACATATTCAATAAAAAAACTACATTTAGTCACCTTTTTATATCCTATTTAATTTAGCTTCAAATATGTGCTATTTTAAAGTTATTGGACCTTGCACTTATGAGACAGCAAGGACATCTCTTTTCATTAGACACGTTATCATCCTATAGCCAGGGTTTACCAAACTGTATGTGGCATAACACTGGAGGCTCTCAGCATCTTCCCAGGAGCGTCGAGTGTCGGATAAGCCAAACTGGAACCCCGTTTTGGGAAGCTTTGCTCAGAAAAGCAAGCACATTCTTCCCATTATCAGTTAGCCAAAGTGAAATAAGTAGGTACATATTTTGTTTTTTATTATTATTTTTTTTGTTGTGAAGCTAGTATTAAATCTGGTAGGTAGTTTTGCCCTGAGTATGCGGGAGAGGGAGGATCTAAGGGCCTCGCAAAATACATCAATTTCTCAAGGATATCGCAGTACGAATAAGTTTGGGAGATCCTGCCAATACAATAGAAACAAAAAATCCACGTCCACTACATTTAAATCAAATTGAAAGTGCACTAAAGCCAGTCACTACGAAGTCCGTTCTAAATACCTCATGAAAGTCCGTCCTAGAAGCATACGTGTAAGTAACTTTGTTCGGAGTTAGCGCTGCACTATCCAAATGCTTTTCACTTTAATTCCTTTAACCATGTACCTACGTTCTCAGTGATTGTGTTACGGTTCGCCAGTTGTTCTTTAGCACTTTGTTTTTTTATTAAAAGGATTTGTTGTTTTAGTTAGAAAGTGTTAGACTTATAGTATATTATCAGATAAACAAGTCTTTATTATTTCATGTGTTATTGAATGGAATATATCGAGACTAGTTTGATCTCTGTACTAATTGTCGCTTCTATTTTCTTTAATCTCAGGATATAAACTTTTAGTCAATATTTTGACTTCCCTTTGCTTTGTTAGCAAGTACTTGTCGTATTTGCTACCATCCTTCTTAGTTAAGTTCTAAACGAAAAAGTCACACTCATAGCTCCAACTTTACATTGAAGAAACATATTGTGTTCTTTTGTAGATATGAAACAGAAGTGTAAATGCACTGTTGTGTTCAGGTTTGAAGAATATTGTAGCCAGCCTTACTACTGGACACATTAAGACTTAACAACTTATGTCTCAGGAAGGCGAGCGCAGTGGACTTCCAAGCATTGCTTTGTAATTTATGGTATTGTTTGGTTTTGCTAGTGTCTATGAGCGGTCGTATCGCTTACCAGCAGACAAATGGCATACACGTGTCGCCATTCATAGCAATAAAAAAAGGAAATATTGGTATATATGAGAGATTTTTTGGTCCCAATACACTTGTAATCAAAACAAATAATTGTAGACTGCACAAATAATTTTCTCTGAGGATATATCACTCTCCGAAAAGTCAGTGGTGTGCGCTGGGATTCGAACCCGCGACCACCGTGAACTCTGACTTTTCGGAGTCATGTGTGTATTGATAGTCAATCACCACGCACTATAACGGTGAAGGAAAACATCGTGAGGGAACCTGCATACCATAGCGATTTCTATGGTATGTAAAGTCCCCCAACCCGCATTAGGCCAGCGTGGTGGCCTAACCACTCTCAATCGTATTCTCGATTCTAGAGGAGGTCCGTGCCCTGCAGTGGGACATATATGGGCTTATTCAGATATATCACTCTAGTCCATTTGTATCACAGCCCACGTCTGAACCTTCTACACTATTAAGGTCGTGTAATTAACCTATTTCAATGTCCTATAAAAGCCCTTACAGTATTTTGTTCTTTAAAATATTCAGCTGCCGTGAGAAACTCTAAATAAATTGCTTTTACAGCGTACTTAATAGCAAAGACGTTTAAGAGGGGTTATTAAAAAAATCTCTACAAAATGTCTTGAACGAGCCCGTTTTGATTGCTATCAGTGTCGAATAATGGAAGGTGATCTAATATACATGCAAATTTGTACTCACACAAAGACGGCCTGTTTGAACGCGACCTGGCGGAACGACAATAGGTGAATTTGACAGGACTGTAGATACATACAGTTTGTATATAGACTGCAACCAAAAATGAAGCCGAGTGGTTGGTTTAGTGAGTACAGATACAATGCTAATAAAATTTACTAATGAATGTTAATACAATCAATCAATTTTGTAAGGTTAGTGATACCCACAGTATTAATACAAGAAATAAAAATAAGATAGCAATACCAGCTTTTAGACTAGAAAAGTCAAAAAAGTCTTTTGTAGGTAATTGCATAAAATTCTACAATAAACTATCCAATTCGATAACCAATCTACCAGACAAATTATTTAAGATACATATTAAAAGCATACTTATGACTGAGGGTTATTATAGTACTAAACAATATATTGAGGATAAAGAAGCTTGGCATTAGACGTTTTTTTGCACATTGCGACCTCCTGGGGCACTGAAGTATTCACACAATATATTTCCATGCAAAAACTAAATACAATAAATGAAATGAATAGTATTTTCTTTAATACAAAATTAAATATAACTAATCAAATCAACTAATTTAAAATGAAATAATAAATTGTTAAGTACTAAATTAATTCATAGGACGACCGATCGAGTAACAAAAACAATAATAAATAAATATACAATAATATGGCAAAATTTGAAAGACAAGTCATAAATATTTTTTGTACAGTAATTGACCAAAATCAAGCCCACTGAGTGTTATTCGCTGGATATACTCAGAACTGGGTCGCGTCGCGTAGTTCCAGTGGTAATGTAAGCTAACTGAGTTTGTTTCGCCGGGTCTTCTCAGGCAGGGCCGCGTTGGATCCGGTGGTAACATTAAATCGCTGCGTGTCGTTTTAGTAATACACATGGTCCACTAAAAATGTATTTCCTTGAAAAGCATTTTAATTACTATAAATGATAATAAATAAGACGACCACCAAAAGCAAAAACTAAAACTAAATAAATTAAATTTATACAATAATATAATCAATTATTTTGTAAATACAAAATAAGTATCATGTATTGACTTGTCATAAGATCTATTTAATTGCCTACATGATCAATAAACGAATTTCATTTCAATAATTGACCCTTTTATTTTTAAGGACGCAATGGTACGCAAAGGTTCAAATAATTATTTTAGCAAACGATATGTATTTACTTTTTATCACCCATGCACGACATGGGTAAGAAATAAAAATCGTATCATTATGTAGTAAAATATGATGCCTGTTGCATTTCTTACAATATAATTCTGATGATTTCAGAAAAGATCAGAGGATTCAGTATTTTTTAGTTTATCTTTTGAAGAATTCCATACTCCTGCAATCTTTATTAGGGGTTATGTCTATTGTTGGTAGACATCACACCTGCGTTTACTAATAAGTGTCTCCACGCGAGAACTTTTAAGTTGAAAACTATCATATTACGTCTTACGCATAGAGTAAAGAAGCGGCAATAGATATAAGAGAAACGTCATAGACCAATCTGAAAAATGGATTATTTTGTTATGTGCACACTATCAGTCGTAAACATAAGTCGTATACGAGTATATGTTCCATTGTCCTGACTAAAACGGTGAAGGAAAACATAGTGAGGAAACCTGCATACCATAGCGGTTTATAACAATTTCTATGATATGTAAGTCCGCCAAACCGCACTAGGCCAGCGTGGTGGACTATATGGCCCAACTACTCTCAATCGTACTGTCGATTGTAGAGTAGGCCCGTGCCCTGCAGTGGGACGTATATGGGGGCTGATACAGAATTGTCCTGATTGACCGGTTAACCGCGGCTAGTATCTATAGCCGCTTCTTTACTCTATGCGTAAGACGTAATACGATAGTTTTTTTGCAGCTTAACATGCGAGTAAGTATTGGTCGTAAAAGATAACAACAGTAAGTAGTTACACATAAGCTCGGTAAGTCCGTTCAGCGTTCGACTTCTGCCGGCATTCCGCCTTTTCAAACATTCCGTCTGTTGCACTATCAGCGGGAGGAATGCAATGCATTTTCCTCAAATACGTTGCACTCCGTACAAGCAGTTCCTTTGACGTCTTTTAAATTAGAAACACTCTTCATGGACGTGGTTTTAAGAAGGAAATTGCAGTGGGTGTAGAGAAGAAATACTATCAATTGCAACCGCATACAGAGGCAACAATTTGTAAACTAACATCAATAAATTATAATGTACATAAAAATTTTGATCTGCCGGATATTTATTTGCTAAATATATTGTAATGAAATAATTTCTGTATCATAAACGTCCTACTGCAGAGCACGGGTCACCTCTACAATCGAGAGTACGATTGAGATTGGTTAGGCCACATAGTCCTTCATGTTGGCCTAGTGCAGGTTGGCGGACTTTACAAACCATAGAAATTCTTACAAATCGCTATGATATTATCCAGATTTCCTCACGACGTTTTCCTTCACCGTTATAGTGTGTGGTGATTGACTACTATAAATACACATATAAAATAATTATAATAAATTATTTCATGATGGAGTTTGTATTTAAATACTATCTTTCAAATATAAATGAAATATAATTTTATTTAAAATATCTTGATCTATTCATGCTGAACCTGATGTAATTTATCTTTATTTACCAATAAGGAAAATAAAACTAAACAATACCTTATAATGAGTTTATTCAACGTTTCTAAATAGTATATACATAGTACAGTTAGATATGTATTCACATTGCTGTATTAAGTAGGCTATATTATCAAAATTAATCTAATTATTATGACATTAACTTCCACTTTCACCAACTCGTGGTGTTTACTCTTGATTTCAATAACCACCATAAGTTTATTGTTTTTGACAAATGTTTACACGATGCAACTGTTTATATTATATCCTACGATAGTCGCATTTTTCATGGCGGCTATGTGATGCGATAATGGCATACGATTCTCGCTGGGAGAAACTCTCCCCGTTTATGCGCTTAAAAACCAATACAGACCGGGACGGCATGGCAATTTTTTTTAATTTTTTACCAAAGGATATATACTTATCTTTCGATGGCACGACATAAATTAATAACACTGGAATTTATGTCTTATTCTGACCAGATAAGCTTGAATATTCTTTGGTAAAAAATTAAATCCCTTGCCATTCTATCCCGATGTGCGCTGGCCCTTAGGCAATACTTATGTCAGTGGTTAATCTTGATGTAACTCAAAGTTTGCTAATTTACAGCTCATTGTTCAGCAATCAAAGTTGTTGCTACAACATTTCTAAATGTAAGTTTCGGATTTTAGCAAATTCATTTGGTAATCCCAGATTCCATTTTAAACACAGAGGCCTGAGAGGCGAAGCCAAAACAAAAACAAAATATATAATAGTTTATATGTTGATGAAAACGGGTGTTACACCGTCAAATATTTAATTACCGATAAAAAACTAATGAAACAATCACTCTACCAAGTTAATTCTCTAGTATATACAAGTTATTATTAAAATAAATGCAACAATTAAATGCTCTGTTTCCATTCGCATCCGATTTCCGACAAAAACAGTCCCTTTGAAAACATTTTTAAGTTCGTGTAAAGTTTATTTATGTGCTAGAAAAAACTACATATTTGAATTGCTTGGAATAAATTAAATATTAAAATCAGTATTTTTCTTGTGATGCTAACATAAAATAACAATGATTTCTATTTAATATATTTTTATAGATCTGACAATACTAAACCGCATAGGTAAAATAATACGTTGAAAAATACGGTATAAACAAAAATACGTCATTTACGTTTACATGTTCTTATAGCTAAAATATTCCGGAACTTATACCTTAAATTTCTATATTAATCTAGTTTAAAAGTTTTAAACGAAGATAAAGTCGGGGTTTGTGCAACAGTCGCTTCGTTTGTCGAGGTTTTGTTCGGATTTGATCCATTTTCCGTGACAATGGGGCGCTACGAGGGCGTAGAATCGTGTTGTGTGTCCGGCTACACCGTGGCCGCTGCACCGCCATTTTAAATCTCGTCGGAGCGCTGCCGTCTCGCACATGACGCATACGGTATTACCTGGGGGTTGTGGAAACAAACTTTTTTTTATCGTAGCAAGAAAAAAATACTAGAGTGTGATAAAAGCAGTGTAGTGTAATAAACTAATGATTATAGTGTAATTTCAAGTTGAATACTTAGTAGTTCGTATTGATTTGATTTCTCTTATTTATCCAATTCTTATTTTGCACATAATATGTGAACTGGAAATCACTTCTAAAACCTTCTAATGTATAGATAAAACATACAAATATGTTACTGAATAACATTAGTAAAAGTACTGAATTTATCATTTCATCGAATATTTCTTCGATGAATATATCAACATAATTTAAAAAATAAGTTTCTGCAGTAAAATATAATTTGTAAACAGCCCAAAGACAAAACCTTAATCATATTTCACCAACAACGGGGGAAAAGCTATTGGAAGGACGCCAAACAAAAGAATTTTTATTGTTTATAAACACTAGGAATTCTCATTTCGGTCCACCTTACCCTGCCGTATGTTATAGAAAAAAATAAAAACGGGCCTAAAGTAAACTGTGTGTTTGCCAAACAAAAACATACCTTCTCTCAATGGTTTGTAGTCGGAATCCGTGTGGCAAGCCTTCGACACCTTGGTCACCTCGTATTGAGCACAGTACCTGAAATCATTTCCGCTTTATACGTCGGGAAATTGAAACACATCACAATAGGTATATTGTACGAATGGCGGGTGCGTATTCAGCTATGCGGGGGATGCGGCTCCCATTAATAATAAAATGTTAATTGAAATTCAATATTTAAACATTTTGTGTACCTCATTTATATTTCAGCGGTTGGCTGACTTTTCATCAAATGAAAATGTATTTACATTTCTTTTGAATACTCATCTTATAATACCAATACTGCCTGTTCTCATCATAATTTTAATTGATAACCTATATTCATAGTTTTGGATTGCTCGTATGTATTTTTTTCAGTCGCTTTCACAATTTTTGCCATTTTACCCGGTATTTAGAATTGTCGGTAATGTGGACACAATTTTTGTAATGATACGGAATGAAAATACACATAAATACTCACAGACTTATCAGGAACAAAACTATGGCAAAATAATTAATATAAAAGTAATATTTTAATAGCATAATTTTTTACAAAAGTTTTTCAAGATATTACCCCTTTGTGAATTGCTGATAAAGTGAAGGAAAGTTGGAAGCTCCAGGGGAAAATTATAAGCGGATCGTAGCACATGCCGAGATAGCACAAAGTATTGCGAACTAACAAGTCTCATAAAACAATGCTGCCCGCACGTTTTTATGTTCAATTTTGTACATATTTCATGAAGAAGTTAATTAAAGATTGATAAAAGCCTTTTCCAGCGAAGAAAAACAAAAAACCGAGTTCTCTTGTAGTTCTCTGAATGACTTGTGCTACTGACAAGCCAATTAAAAGACAATATTGGGCTCAAATTAGATATCCAAGAACCCATCTTACAAAGGGTGTAAAATTATTTTTATGAAAATCGATGTGTCTGTCATAGAGACATTGCAAAATCTATCTGTGACCATGATCTGTGATGATAGACCGTAGACAGATAATACTTGTCTACGTGAAAGACAATTCATTAATGACTTCATTCCTTCCTCATAGTGACGGCAATTTCCTAATCGTAAAAATAGCGAAATGAATAAATAAATTAATTTAATTTCAATTACTCATGATTCCATTAAAAATTAAAAATATTTATTATCTACATCATATATTTTAGGACTTCCTGACCATTAAAAAACGTTAAAATCATTAAAGTCTATATTCTTGCCAATAATTCTTCCCAGACAATTACTTCGATACAAAAAAATACATTTTCAAATGATTCTGAATACACACCTGCCATCACGATTATGTGAAAATAAATTTTGTTCGCCGATTCGTTTTCAAACGGAAATAGAAATGTAATATTGAGTGTATCTCTCTTTCTCTGAATCCACTTTCTATAAGCATGTTGTGGAATGTCTCCTTAATGTTAAACATTTCATATTTTTATGAATATTAAGTGTATAAGGAAATGGCTCTTTTGTTAAATCTACAAAGGAGAATTATTAGCCATTTTACTTCAAAAGAAGACACATCTTAAATGAAATTTATTTTAAATTCCAATGTTACATGAATGGTAAAAGGAAAAACACTAAAGATTAATAAATGTATTTTTGTCTATTCAAGATCTTAATTAATAGACATAGGAACAATATTAAGCATTTTGAATGACTATAAAATAAACAGTCCGATAAAATTTATACATTAGAATTAATATTTGTTATATATAGACAGACAAAAACATTTATTTTGGCTACAATAAACGCTAAACAATTTAAAAAATAACATCGACAATAGATGCCTATTGTCGATGTTATTTTGTCTAAATCTGTCACTGACTAAATCTGTAGCTCTTATTTTACCATCGATACTTAAAAGTTAATTACTTCAATTACATTTTGCCTCATATAATTTGTACCGTAATGGTACATAGGGAAATAAGCACTACGCGTGATGGAGACAAATGTAAAACGTACTCACATTTGCCGCCTGCAGGTCCGCCTTGGTGATGAATAGTTCGTTCCAGGATACGATACACAGCACGAGGGTTAATGAATTGTTCTGTCTACGCCTTTTGCCTGTTATTAACGATTATGAACGCCACAGTAATAAATTCTAGGGCGACCGCGTGCGCGCCGGTTGATCGGTTTTCGTTGTTGTTGTTGCACTCGCGGTCCGCGGTGAAGTTGTAGCGCGTCCTCCGTGTGGGGGCGCTAGTTGCGCGACGCGTGATTGGCGCGTCGATTACGCAATGCATCGACGGCGTTGGCGGATTGGCTAGTTGGCGGCAATGCGCGCGAGTTTGAAGATCCTCGCCATTTTACACATGTGCCAACATCACGCATTGTATTGAATATGATATTTTATATAAACACGGTTACGAAACATAATTTAACAATGAAACCATTTCCCACAATTAGTCCCGTATTATTAACTTTAATACTTACTCTCTATGTGAGTTGGACTCCGGATCGTCGGGGTTACGAAGACGCAGGTTCTTCCTGATATCCACCGTCTCGTTGGAGTGACGGCTTACAGACAACGCACCGGGCAGAAGCATAGCAGTTTCATCTAGGCAACAAAAAATCACGGTTAATTTAAGATAGAAGGCAGAGACATTCTATGATAGCAACCTTCGAAACCAGGAATAAAACCCACCATAGTAATCTCCAACAATTATGCGATAATTTCAAGCACACCACCAGATTTGCTAGGCCAGGGATACAAAAATAAATAAATACACCCGAGAGATACCTACATAGTACCTGTAGCCTGTGAACATATTGTGTCGCGGGTAACAAAAGCTAGGAGACACTTTCGATCGCACAAAAACCTCGACCCAAAACAAATATGGGACCGAACAGTCATTGTTTCTAATATCCATGTCACAAGATATCTTAATGTGGGCTCAGGTATTTACTAATATTTTACTTATATTCTTCAGTTAAAAACTCACCTCTCAAAGGAATGTCACTATCGGCAGAGCATCCATGGTGTTCCTGACAGGCTCTGCGCTGCACCAGTGATGGACAATGCCTCCCACCATGGGCTGGTTGCTGGACGATCCTCCTTGTCCGCACCATGCTGCCAGACCCGCAGGCTGTGTCGCACTCCGACCAGGGACCCCAGTTCGATACCACGCAGTCCACCACTGGGGACAAATTGATGGTTGGTATAGAGTAAGAACATAGTCTTGAAAATGAGACCTTAAAGACCGGGTGAAGGATGGGGAACTCGAGTAAAAAGAAAAACCCAGACACTACATTTTTTAGGCCAACCCGCGTTAGGTCAGCGGGGTGGACTATATGGCCTAACCACTCTCATTCGTACTGTCAAATGTAGAGGAGGCCCGTGTCCTGCAGTGGGACGTATATGGGCTGAAACAGACTAGGTTTTTTTACTAGCTAGAATAAGAAAGATATTGTGTGTGAATGTAATGAAGCACTACATAACCTTGCGTTGCTTTCGTCACCTACGAAGTTTATTTGTCTAAGTTTCCAATAATCAATGTTAGGAATTTTGTTCAAAACACAACACAAAGGTATTGTTTGATTTTGCTACTGCTCATGAGAGCTTGTATCGGTTACCATCAGGAGATTTCATAGCAATAAAACAAAAGCAACACTGTGTTGTGTGTTACTGCTTACAACATTGCTAAGAAAATTTTAAAATTGCTCTGCACGAGAGGCACCTAATACTAATACTTAATTTGAAAAAAGCAAACATCATTTATTATAATTTTATTGGTCGAATTATTTATTTATTATAAATTTAACGAGGCATTCAATTATAATTGGATCCCGTAACCATTATAAAACTAGAAATGTCTGTGTACAATAGTCCATTTCATCTGTTCAAGTGGAATCTTTCAAATTCCAACAATAAAGATTCCAGTGTCTGAGGCTCATAACACGTTTTCTTCACAGTAATGGCAATCGTGGAGTGACAGACGACCACTTAAAATCTCTTTATAGGCCGTTACCTACGTGCCACCACCGGTATTACATTCTACCTGCCAAGATATTTTCTGTAAGCATGTCTTTATGTTCGTATATTATTATGTACATACGTATAGACATTTATGAACTTGTAAGGAATGTAGTTTTTCTTTTTTCAATAGGCTATTCTTAAAATTGATTATTTTGATGCGATTGTGTAACTAAGACATCAGAAAGATTGAAAGACTTCTAAATTGGTTTACAAGATCTTTAATAAAAAAAACACGTCTCACTAATAAATTATTGATAAATAAGCATTCAAGATATTAGAAGATCTCAAAAAGTTAAAACTAGGACTAGGTTTGATGAATTTGAGAATAAAGTAGGTTCCAAAATTTTGCAACGTACAAAAATTCGTCGCAAACTCGATATTTCATGCCATTTGTTACAATTTATTCATAATTAAACATCATTTCCATGTTTCACCACACATAATTCGATTTTCATTAAAATTGACGCTTAAAATAACAAAACAATAGTATAATTCAAAACTGATAAACCTTTTAAAAATCTCTTTGCCAAACACATGTTTCGTATCAAAAGCAAAACAAACGCAAATTGTTTACGTATGGAATGACTTCAATAAAAAATATTGTTTTCACACGGATGCGCGCCGCGATACAAATGTATAACGCCCTGATGGCCACAATAAATTGAGGGAATGGAAAAATATTTGCTTTCAACATTTAAGCTTTGTATGCTTAGTTATGGATCTTGATGCTGCCATTAAAAATTCTATCAATTCTTTGTGGAAGATGGGACTAGTTGTACTACGGTACAGTTGCAAAGCTGAGGTCTCGGGTTCGAATCCTGGGTCGGGCAAAGTGATATTGGATTTTTCTATTCATTATCAGCCCGGAGTCAGGAATTTGTGCGCGATATGGCGGTAGGCTCACCCCTATGACATCGTGGGACGAAACATACAATGCGGAATCTGGGTGTCCTAGCACCTCTACCTATCCCTTCTGAGAAAAAGGCGTGAGTTTATGTACATATGTAGATGGGACATTATCGGCTACTAACAGAAATGTGTTTTAATCGGAGACACATTAATTATGATACAATGAATATTATAATTCAAAGTCGTATTTTTATAAGTTTAGATTGGCTGTTAACTGTGGGTGTAAATTCGTATAAGAGCTTTAAAAGTTGTTTTCCGAAGTAGTTGCTATCAGTCAAAGAATCGATTGGAATAGGTAGCTTAATTGTTCTGCGGAGTATAACAATAAATTATTCATTACCCCGTCCGAATGTAAAATATTGCAGATGGAACGTAAAGAAAAACGGGTCATCAGTAATTTTGTCTTATAAAATCTTTGAGTGTAATTTTATATTCAACTGATTACATCAATCATTCAATTCTCTCCATTTGGTAAATGAACTTCCAATAATCATTATGAATGAATATACTAAGTACTGGAACTGTCGCATCTCTATTAGGCTATTAGTCTAAATCCGTACGGAGCCGCATTGAGCCCGCATCGTGAACTACGGCTCAAAGCGTAAGATTTAAACTCGATCTAGAACATTCGTAAACTAGACTATAAATCTTCTTCCAACTGTCTGTACCTTACACAGGAGTAGTTGACGCAACATTAAGCGCACTGTATTTATATAACTATATTTGTCATATCAGCTGATGTTAATTGTAGTAGTGTGTACGGCTCTCATCTATGATTAGAGGTAAATCCTTAATTTTGACTAAATGAAACTTAATATGGATGATTATGGAATGTAATTAAATTAAATTGGTTTATTAGTCATGTAGCGATTAAATAGCTCTTATGACAAGTCATACAATGAGTACACCGTGAGTACACCCAACGGTCTCATGCATAGTCCTGATCCCACAATAAGATCGAGTATTGTGTAGTGGGTAGTATCAGAAACTACGAGAGACTTTTTTTCGGTCTCAAAAACACCGAAACCTGTGGATCACACACATATTTGTCTCGGTGCGGAAATCGAACCTGCGGCACATAATTTGCTTGTTTTTCGGTAGGCTTATACTCGTAGTATAATATTTATTACTATTTATGTTTCTTTTTCATAAAATGCTTTATTTGCTTTAACCCATGTCTAAGTGGATTGAGTATTAATAAAACGACGCATTAGGGCATCCTGACTGCCAGTGGACTGATACCAAACGTGCTTCGGGTACCTGATACAAACGAACCTATATCAATGTGACAACAGGAGAGAGAGATAACCATCGCGCGTCGGTAGATACTCCCGTAAATTGTACAGCAGCGTTAATCACACCATTAGGTGAAGCATTTGCTCGTATTCAAGAACAATGCAAAAAAGCACTACAAAATAGGAATGAAAAACCCATCAGACTTAAAATAGTATCAACAAACAACCGCTGGAAAGAACTCTTAAACAAATTCAAATAAAACACGCAACTCGGCGCAGTTGAGATTAAGCCCGTGCCCGGGTAAAACCGGGCAAAATTAAACGCGGCGCAAATAGTCTTTAGTTTCCCGACGTAATGGACCAAAACGCATGCAAATTGAATGAAGATTTACTACAATTCCCATTTCCGTTCGGATTGGGAGGTTTAAAATTTCAAACATCGACAAAACCAAAAACCGGGCAGGTTTAACCGGAGTATTGAGCTGGGCTGATATTTGCAGCCAGATTAAACATTGTGTTGATAATTTATTAATAGAGAGAGTTGTCTGTGGATTTGAATCTGGAGAAATTTACATTGTGACGGATAACGAATTTCAAAATCTTTAAGAGTAATTTTAAAGTTAGAAAAATCAATTTTCATCTGAACAACTATAGTTGATCATTTATTGTAGACCATTGAGATATAAACATTATGGAGAAATTAACATTTTGTAAACAAAAACAAAGAAATAAAATAGTGTTATATGATCGTACTTCATAAATAAGTATGAAAAATACGAAACGAATATTATTAAAGCCTGCGTAGAAAAAACGTGTTTAAAAACCCTTAAACCCATGAACAAACGAAAAATTTAAATTAAATTCACACTTAGTTCACACACACATGAATTCACGTTGCAGAACACAAGTTCACGTGAACCAATACAATCAGGAAATTAGAATAGCAACACGACATTGCACAAAGCTATCGAGCCGTGTGAACGCTGTATATTTAGCCGGACAAACAATGTCGATGGCCTAACGAGCATATGTATCGTGTTTGCTTTCTATACACGACTATTATTTGCTTGATTCGCTACACTGTCAAACCTGGCGGATCAGACACTGACATTGTATCTTACTATATTCGAATAATAATTTATAGATTTGCTGAAGTCTACACTGTCAAACCTGGCGTTTTACACACTAACATTGGTTCGACTGTTATGTGTCAGCTATTCTATTTTTTTATTGCAAGGAATAACAAGACAAGCATGCCATTCGTCTGCTGGTAAGCGATACGACCACTCATGTATATTATCAAAGCTAAACAACACCATGAATAACAAAGCAATGCTTAACATTCCACTACACTCGCCATCCTGAGATATAAGATGTTAAGTCTCATTATGTCGTGTAGTTACTCTGGTTACAAGTGCTAATTACACTTACAATAAAAATAATATTAATTCACCCCGTATACGTCCCACTATGTGACACAGACCTTCTGTATAGTCAACGGTTCGATTGGGATTGTTATCACAAATTATCGAGCTTTAATTTTTATCTTTGATAAACTTTCAAAGAAACAGCATTATACAGTTACACCAAAACCTATAATCAAAACAACATACATAGTTTACAATCAAAACTGCATCTCATTAAGTTGAAATCGTAACTTCTGTAAATAATTTCGAATAAATAATCTCTTCAGTTCGTAATGTACAAAAATAGGACAGAATTCACGATCAAAGAGATTATACCGTTCCTCCACGTACTCAATTAAGATCCCTACAAACAAAGGAATCAGGGAGGATCTGAGTGGATTACATTAAAACATTCTTACAATTAGCAATGTAAATAAATGATGGCTAGACGGGTCTGTTCCTTTTGTCGCCTTGTTTTTTGAACCTTTTATTTAACATATCAGTCTGTAAGTTATCTATAAGTTCAGTCGCTTATCTTTGGTGAAAATTAAATAATATGCTACCTTATTGCTGCTCTGATGAGTCAGAAGGGCATAGGAACTCCTAAACAAAATAATAAATCCAGTTTGGTCTCTTTTTTATTTAAGGTACAGGAGCTTTGATGGTTCCAAAATAGGAACCTACTATCTCTTAAGACTGCAAATGTTTTTGTGTATTTTATTAACAATATTAAACGCACAGTTTTGGATACTTAAACATTACGTATATTTTCTAGATATAATTTTTGGACCATATATTTTGTTTTAAATACTAAGCATGAGTTCACCAGGACCCTTCCAAAACTCAATCATGTGATAAATATCAAACTACAAACTATATTAGCTTTACAAAGTGTATATATGTACACTTACAATATGTATTGAGTGCAACTGATAGCCACTGAATGGCGATCGAATGTCCATCACGGTTGTGTAATGTAAAGAGCTGTTTATCGATTATTCGATGGAAAGCTGATTACCACTCCCTTTGTTCCGGGAGTATTATTGAGGTTAAATGAAGTTTCATATATGCAGTAGATAATGCGTGAGTTTAGCAAGATTTTATGAGTTTCAAATTATAAAATAATACACGATTTGCTCATCTTTCTAAATCAAGTATAATATAAAATTTCATCAATTATGTGCTAAACATAAAGTATGTAATTTCTTTTCGATACTTTTGTTACTCTTATTACTCTTTAAGAGCAAATAATTCAAAATCTCCAAATTTATAAAAATTTGGAGATTTTCCTAAGATACCGACTACTCTGGAAAAACAAAACAAAATAAAAACATGATATATCGGTGCTTTTTGTTACAATAAAAGAATATTTTTTTAACCGAAGGACAAAAGGGGAACATAACTCTCGGTGACAAGCGCGCGGCATTCACAAAACTTCAATTAAGTTGAATAATTAGAAGATCCGGGACCGTTGTGATTAAGCCCCTGTTTGTGATCTCAAACAACAGCTCAACAATGTAAATCATAAATAATATTAATTTATTTTATTGCAATAAATGGCGACGAGCATGCCATTCGCCTGATGGTTAACAATACGACCGCTCATAGGCAGTAGCAGAACCAAACAATACCAAGAATTACAATGCAATGCTTGTCATTCCACTGCACTTGCCATCCTGAGACGTATGATGTTAAGTCTCAATATGACCAGTAGTTCTGGCTACAATGCCCTTCAAACCAAATAAATAATCCGACCCTATTTTTGTCCCATTGCAGTGCACGAGTTAATGACATAAGTTAGAACCACACACGCTAGCCTAGTGCGGATTGGCGGACTGCACATACTAGGCCTTCCTGCAAGTTTCCTTCCAATTAGAATTACGCGAACTAGAGTTTCTCCAATTATTTTCTCTACCGAATCGTCAAGCTATTGAACGGTTTGCCCTTCCGCCTGAGTCCTTCCGCCGAAGCGTGAAGAGGTATCTTAGCTGGCCGACATAATTGTATCGAATGGCATGAGACCGCCGTCTGATGCCGTTCGATACTCTACCTGGACGGCATTTGCACTTACCACCAGGTGCAGTGCAGTAACTGTGCCGAGCCAGAATCGAAACCAGAAAATATTATACTTAAATAGAAATAGTATTAGAATAAAATAGTTAAAGAAAATCAGTAACGATAAAGAATTCGTACGTTTGTAATTGTTTTGTGCCAAAACATTTTCGAATTTATAATTCAAATTAGCCGAAATACAAAACAATTACTTACTTCATGTTTTACGAGTACTTCATTTAATTAAAATAGGTTTAGTTATTTAGTTATTTATTACTTGCGCAATGTAATTAAGTGTTTACTCGAATAATAGAGGTTTTAATCATTTATGCTAATGATCCAATAAGTTCTTGTTTCAAAATTCCTCAGCATTTATAAATTGGGATTGTACCGATCATTCTCAGCCATAGGCCCATAGGAAGACCACTGTTGAACATAGGTCCCATAGAGACTCCCTTTACGAATACAATAAAAAACTTGTTTTGTGCTAAAAAAATACCATTAATATGTTTAAAATATTAACTAAAATATCTCATACATTGTGGTTAAATAAATTTGATACTAGACTTATCCTAAGCATTTTATAAAACTATCTCATATTTAAGCTGGGAAAACCGTCATGATAAGTTGAATTTTCAGTATTTTGAAAGAAGAAAATCACTCATACCAAGTTTATATATTTTTAAAGCAGAACATAAAAGTAATGTCAAGACGCGTTGAACGCATCAAATAAATAGCGGACATCAGCCGCCCAAACGTCTCGGGATAAAGGGATAATTTGGTGGATTTACTCTCGTGAACATTCCCAGAAAATGTACTATTAATTTTACATAAATTCCTTTATACGTACTAAGTAACGGTAGTGAATAAATAATTTCGGAATTGTTCCAAATCTAAAACTCTATATATTCAAATATGCTGGATGGTGAAGACTTGATGACATTAATGGAAACCACATTCAAGGTATGTAACATACTAAATTTCACAAAATTCTATTTAATGATATAGCAAGTAGCTACATAAAATATAGGATTATTTTTAAATTAGTTCGAAAATAATGTTCGTATATTATCATTTTAAATTAACAATAGTAGTATCGTGATGGCGTTGCAATTTAAAATCAGCCTGTCTTTACCACTCTATGTATTGCTATTTATAATCAACTTTGATTAATAAAATAAAAACGACTGCATGAGGTGCGTACTTTTATCACAACAAAATCCTAAGCTTTGCATATCTATATATATAAAATGGCTCTGAAGGGCCACAATAGATATGTAATAGATTACATACATACATCATCCTGATAGGCACATACCATCGAAACACATTACGAAGCAACTAACCGAACTGCAATACGCTGGCGATGCAGTTCGCTGAACAAATGACAGGACATTACGGAGCTATAATATAGAACTCTAAATAATACGTAGATATAATGTTTTATTACTAGCTTTTTAGTAAAATGAATTCAAATGTTAAAAACGCAACAACTGATAAATTGGATTATAAACAAAATGCAATATAAAGAAGAAAGAAAAGAGTTTTTATTGACACGATTATAGTGCCACACATACTGCATAAGTAAAAAACGGGGGAATAATAATAACAAACAAAGTACAAACAAAAGGATATAATGACAAAGAGAAACAATAGATGTATTTAAATATGTGCAATAATTCACAAACGTGCCAAAGGGATGCCATCTCAGCATAATTGCTGAATTGTCATTCGAATGACAACACATGGTTTTCAGAGGCAACCTAAAATAGATGAAAAACAATGAAAATCCACAAAGCCTGTTTACAAATTTCCAAAAGCCGTTGATTATAAACACGGACGAAAACTCGACATATTTGTAAACAAGATTAGATGGCGGAGCGAAAACATCCAAATTAGCCCCATACATATGTAGGCGCTTTTTACATTATGCAACGCTTTGTGTGAAACAAAGGGGCGCTGGTCCCCTAAGTACGGTCTCGAATAACACTTCTATTCAATTTTGCTAGTAGTAAAATTATGCCAACTACCTTCGGAATGAGGCCCTTGAGTTTTCTGCCGTCTGTCACCGTTCTTTGTCAGCGAAACTGCCCTAAATCAAAGTTGATTTGTCACTGGACATTGCTAGATAGGTACCCTAGGGTTCGGTAGTGAGATGTCTCTTCGATATTGCGATCGAAGTGCTTTTTAGCTTAAAAACTCTAAAGGAATGGTGTTTTTAACTTTGAGCTCGTGGCTTCGTTGCGGTTCGTAGAACATTTTCAAATGCTCGCCAAACTTTTAAAACCAGATCCGATTACTTATCTTCAGCCTCAAAGAGTGGTTTTTCAATCTCTTTTGCGGAAAAGTCTTTGCGGTAAGGCATTTTTTCTATTTTACCACAACTGCTACCAAAAATACAATTTCATTTAATTTTATAAAAACGTGCACGCTATGTATAAGCCGATATTTTATTTTATTACGGATAAAATAAATACTATAATTAATTAAATCTATATTTTAGTAAGACAAATCTGTTTAGGATCAGTTACCCGTGATTGATCACGTTTTATTTTGTCATTAATCAATGTTCCGAAACTAAATCTTTACAATATTTGTTTTAACTTGTAGAATCCTGTTTATAACAATCATTGAAGTAAAATTAATATAACATTACTTCATATCAATTGGCATTGATGTGCTAATGTTGTAAAAAAATATTTCCCTGACATTATAACATATTAGCGTTCCGGCCCTGCTCCGCTCGGGTGCAGAAACACATTTTTGAAAATATTCTATCGTCTATGTTCATCAGGGATAATGATTCTATTATTGTTTTTTTTTAAATCAATCTATTAGTTTCAGAGCCTATTCCATGCAAACAAACAAACAAATCTTTCCTCTTTAAAATATTAGTTTAGACAAGTTATAACTTAAAAAAACTTTTTAATATTGCCCATTTGTAAATAGTTTGTCTAAACAATTTTGTGTTTTAAAGGTCCCGATATTAAGCGGGCGAGAACAAATATTCGGGGCGGCTGTTAAGCTTTATAGTTCACATGTATGGCGGCAAAGTTTTCAGCCCGCGCCGGGTGGACCCACCACAAAACTACGGTTATGGACGGGTAAAGTTTAATAACATTTATAGTATTTCATCATTAGCTAAGAAAATATTTGGAACTGGTGTGGTCAGCAGAACACTTTATTATATTATATTTTATTGTTTTGTACAACCGGTTGTTTGCCGGGAAATTATGTGTAAAATAAAATTAATTAAAAATTAAAAGACCGACTTCAAAGTGCACTACAAAATAATAAATAATATATATTTCATTGTGCTAGTACACATTGATTAATTTTCTTAGTGACTTGACTAGCCAACAAATCTTAAATACGTAATATTTTGAAGGCGGGTCGTCAAGTGCCGAACAAGAACAAATTTAAGTAAATGTAACACAATTTGATATTATCTACTTGTACATTCTGTATCGTTAGCGCTCAGTAAGTTCCGTATATAAATTAGAAACAAATTAATTTAACATATTGATCCTACGTGTACATTGTTGAGATTTTAATAGAATTATTATGTGTCATATGTGTGGTCTAATTATTATGAATTGGATACGATAAAAGATACAGTGCTCAAGAGTTTTAATTCCATGGTACGCCTTTGACTTATTGGAGTCACTTTTATATTTATAGACAATTACTAAGCAGTGATAGGAATCATGGTGAGGAAAATATAAGAAAAGGAAGTAGTTAAGTTTGTATCTTTCCCTCGATTGCAGATAAGTCCGATGCTCAACAGTGTTTATTAAGAGCTGATATATCAGGACGGACTCTAGAATTTGTACCCGATATGGCGATAGACTCGCCCACTAACACACCGAGAGACAAAACACACAAGGCGTAACGTGGGTGTCCTGGTTGACACCAGGAGAATCTCTGCCTACCCCTTTTGGAAAGAAAATGCGTGAGTTTATATACGTTTAGGCAAATTATATTGCGTGTAAAACTTGCGTGCTTTCGCTAGGATGTTGTACACAATTTTAATTTAAGTGTAAGTCGTCGTGTTCGTCACTTGGCGACCCGCCTTCAAAATATTACGTATTTAAGATTTGTTGGCTAGTCCAGTCACTAAGAAAATTAATCAATGTGTACTAGCACAATGAAATATATATTATTTATTATTTTGTAGTGCACTTTGAAGTCGGTCTTTTAATTTTAAATTATTTTTTTTTACTTTTTGGTTTTCATAAGCATTGTAATGATGACAAAGGCGATCATATAATAAAAACTGAAATTAATGTATTTAAAAATGAATCATTGTGATCCTTTATATTTTCAGAATCAAAAATTAATAATAGGTATTCGGATCCGAAGATAATTATTCGATTTTATGATTCTTTTTATGTAGCCACCTGTCATTTCGTTTTTATGATAAAAAAAATCACTAAAATCGGCTCAACCTGCCAGAGATATTGAGTATACCTATGCGTGGTAATCATTAGACACCCTCTCACCTCTACGCCTTCTTCACTTCCTTTTTTTAATAAAACACATATACTGAACCTAATGGACGAAAAATCATTGCGTTTCTGCCCAGTTTGAAGAGTTCTGCTCTCCAGATATGTACTTATTCATCTGATCTTCACCATATTTTATGTAACCAACATTACATATCAGTTCCGAAGTAAAGTTATTTGAAATCAGTTCTTTACTGGCGCAGATATTAAGTATTGATATTTGTATATATCCTCCCCCTTCCCCACGCCCTTTTCTATTCCCCTCCCCTCCCCTTTCTACTCCCTATGTGTAGTAATACACTTATACTGAACCTAATGTAAAAAGAATTATTGCTGTACTATTAAATTTTGAGGAGTTCCGTCCTTCAGGTCCAAAGATATTCATCAGGTCTTCACAATATTTTTTTTTGTCCAACCTAATATATAATACTATTCGACAAAAAAGTTACTTTTTAAATCGATTAAGTACTGCCAGAGATATGAGCAATTACAATTGTACCTATTTTATACCCCCCACCCCCACCCTTTTCCCATTTTCACCCACCCTTTGTAATAATATACTTATACTTAATCTAACGCAAAAAGAATTGATGCTGGGCTGTCTATTTTCGAGGAGTTCTGGTCGGTAGATCCGAAGATATTCATCAGGTCTTCACCATTTTTTTATGGGACCAACCCTGTACATCATGCTTTCCAACAAAAAAGAAATTTTCAAAATCGGTTCCTAATTGCCGGCGAAATCGCGTAACAAACATACAAAAAAAAAATTCAGTCGAATTGATTACCTCCTCTTTTGAAGTCGGTCAATAAGGTAGTTCTTTTTGTTCCTATAATCTAAATTCTTAGTCAGAATGGCAAATTAGGGCCGCCATTTTGAAGTTTTTATTTATCGATCCAGTTGGTCTCAAGGTCGATTAGAATTATTCTAGTAATTTAGCCATAATTGATAAAGTACGCTTTAAAATTAACCAAGACCCCACAAGTAACTTTAAAAGCCAAAAAAATATACCAACTCTACCTAAAAATTATTTCCGATCCAAACTTCAATATTTTAAAACTCGTAATATCATGGCCAACGTTTTCAATTTTGCTGATTATGAAGCCGTGGTCGCTTGCAATCCTGTCAAATATATTTAAATATCACGGTCTCCGAAAAATATTTTTAAATCTTAAGAGATTGGTTGGCGTACTTCAAAAGCCGCAACGAGACGCAGCACCGCGATCAAAGAAATTAGGAAAAAAGTCGCTCGCCTGGAATATTGCCCGTTGCTGTTCGAATTTTCCGGTATAAATTTATATTTGCTAAGGAATCGTACCGAAATAGCTTATTTGGAATTTTAGAAATTTTTCTTTCCTACTTATCGGATGCTAATAATGTGATGAATCAGTTGCGCTAAATGTTACTTAGAGTATATTATATACATATGTATCTCTAGGAATGATCATCATTTATTCATCATCAGCCAGGAGTCGGGATTTTTTTGCCCGAAATGGCGATATTACATTGTGGGACGGAACATACAAGATGAAATGTGGGTGTCCTGACGCCTCTGCCTACCCTTACTGGGAAAAAGGCGTGAGTTTATGTATGTATTAATTTTTACTGCGTCACTTATCAGGTCGTAGCACAGATCTGAAATAGTTTCGCCAAGAGCTACTTGACGTAACTAGACGAGACGAGAGAAGATTGATGATATTTTATTTATTTGTACCGTATCGGCCCATATTCGTCCCACTGCTGAGCACGGGCCACCTCTATAATCAAGACTACGGTAGAGTATTATTTATATGTACTTAGATAAATATTTTTATGAATCACCACGATCATCGGTCATCGTATTTTCAGTACAAATACAGGCAGCTGTAGCCATATTATCATGGCTACATTATTATAGATTTCTGTAGGATAAATTGTTTTGTCATGCTACCGAAATTGGACATTCGTTCCACCATAGATATACAGCCTCCGTAGCGTAGTCGATTAGACGCCGGCTGCGATACGCGAGGTCGCGGGTTCGCGGAACTACAAGTATTTAATTCAAGTCTGGGTGTTTGAGAGACCAGAAAGTGTCTCGTAGTTCTTGATATCCACGACAGAAGACTATGTATGTGACTGTTGGGTGTATTTATTTATATAGGCTCGTCCCCTTCACGACTTGGGGTAGATATAAATTGAACAATCTGTAGATAGTCCTACTGGCATCTCTGTCTATGACAGTCGAGTATGCAGGTGTGAAATCACACACACACATTCATGAACAGAAAACCTTCCTCCACAGTCTGCAAAAATACGTAACAATATTATATGTATGGGTACAAGAACAAATTGAAATATCGTATTTGAATAGTTGAGAATTGAAAAACGTCGGCCAGTTGGCAGCGGATCCGTGAAACCTGCGAAATATCTTGGAGTTTCAAATAAAACTCAACACTTTAGACTGCCTTGCCGGTCAGCAACGGAGTATTATTAAAACCAATCGACTTGAAAGTAATCTCTGGAATGTCGAACGATATTGGTTGTTTTATAAGCGGCTGAGAAACGATTGCAATTTCTGTTTGAGAAGTACGTCACAGGCAGAGAGATGGATGATTTTAACTATATTGCTTTCTGTCTGTATCTGTATCGAGCAGTATACGTCCCACTGCAGGACACAGGCCTCCTTTCCAATCTTCTTTCATATTAAAATTAAGATTTTTTCTATATTAACAGACAAAATTATTCGACACACCTTGATGAATTTCAGAAAATCTGCACATCTTCACATTCAATTGAAAGGTATTTTTCTTCGCGAAAAATCGATTAAAACTTCAATAACATTTCACATCTTACAAGTTCTCAATGTTAGCTTAACAGGATGGGCTCGTCCAGTCACCAGTTACTTAAGCCTTTTAAATCCTGGTTTGTCTAATTAGTGTTTGAAAATGTTTCCAATGGTAACGGAGAAATTTAAATTAATTACTATTAAGATGGCTATTGCATAATAATATATTTCTTGTTCCTTTGCTCATCGTCTACAGACCCAAAATGATATCGAATGACAATAACCATAGGACAGTATTTTTAGTTTAATTCGTAATAAATATGTCTATATATTTTTGCTTTATATACAATTTTGTATACAGCGAGACTTAATTCCTGAGGCATTATTTATAAATCGACCTCTTCGATCTTATTACTAACTCAATTTAGAATAGTTAGTTCCGAAAACAATAGAACATGATAAATAGAAAGGACATATTTAAAGCTAATTAGTATTCCGAAAGATATTCAAAATGTACAAAACATCATTTTAATAACAAGGACCAAATTAATTGTTTACATTTTCTATAACAATACGTCAATTTTCATCTAAATAAGGTATAATATATTTTATTGTTTCAAGAACAATGTGTCTAATAACACAAAACAATATTTCTGAGACAAGCGATTTTGCACAACACGAGGGAAATGTAAGATTGTAAAAGAAACGCAAAAACAATTTCGCGTATATAAAGATTTACCAATAAGCAATTTGGAGATTTTTCTATTGGCTTTTATTGATATTGTTATGAGAAACATTGTGGGAAAAATTTAAAAATATCTCAACCTTTTATACTATCTAAGATTTGCAATATATGAATACAGTTGTTTTTATATTACGTTTGTTGTTTTTTTTTTCTTGTCATCAATGGCGAGACAAGCGATACAACCGCTCATGGACAGTAGCAAAACCGTACAACTAACTAATTGCCGTACATCAAGCACCTCAAAACGCAACCAACCAACTTTAAACCAATTGTATCGAAAAGGAATACTTAAAACTACTCGAGAAAAGTCGCACGGAATATCGAACGTTATGCAGATACGGAACCGAACAGCGAAATTCAATATGAAGCAATCTGCAAGAGAAGTTTTGCGAAGTTGCATCGATGGCTGAAACGAAATGAATGCAATATTTAGACTCGCTAGTTTTATCGGAACTTTGTGATGGTAAGCTTTTCATTGGGTGGAGTTGAATACATTGAAATATGCAAAGCGGACACCGTGGATACAAACGGCCTTTTCATATACAGTTTTAATACGTTGTTGTTGTTTTTGGTCTTCTTTGCTACAACTGAATGTAAAAGTCGCTCGAAAGGGACAAACATTCGAAAACTAAAATAGTATTTAAAGCGGTTTACGAGGTCGAAGTTGTCTAACAAAAACGTTTTTTTTCATATTTTTTACAAAATAAATCATGAATAATGTAAACCTTAGGTTTGACAAAGAGAATGTCCCAGGCTTTAAGTCCGCCTATACTATGTATTTGTATGAAGTGTAAATAGGTAATTAAATAAATACACCCAACGATCTCATGCATAGTTCTGACCTCACACTAAGATCGAATCTTGTGTCATGGGTATAGGAAATTATGAGAGACAATTCTATCTCACAAATACCCAGACCCGAAACCAATACCTGTGGATCAAATACATTGTCTCAGTACTGGTATCGACTACAGCCTGTCGTTTCACTGCGGGCGTCTAACCAACTGCGCTACGGAGGCTGTCAAAAGTGAGTACAATATGCCTGATTGTAAAAGTGTAGTTCAGTTGGAATATAGGGATAACACAATACTTTACTTACGAGGTTCACTAAAACGGGTCTTTATACAACGTTAACTGGGCGGGTGGAATATCCTACTACTAACCTTCTATCAGAGTTGACAGTTAATGTTATTCAACGAAATTAAAAAGAGAAATCCCATTTTAAGCAATAAAACAACATTTAACAATTCCAGCGCAATTTGCAATATCCATAGCATATTATTACCATATAAATAGCACCGCGAACAAAATGTATCCATGTAATAAATAAAGCGGTACATGTGCCACTGTTTCAGACTCTGTCTCTGTCACTCTTATGCTGTGACTATATCTTCCCTCCCTGTCTACCCGTATTATTTTATACTGCAGTCGACAATAGAAACAACATTTATATGCAATAAAAACAGCGCTACATATACCTACCGCTATTTCTGTACCTGTCACTCCTAAACAGTTACACAATCTTCCTTCTCTTTTTCTCGCGGTCCTAATTAAAACATGATTAGTGCGCATAGATTTTCTTCCTTACGTCTGCTCTAGTACAAAACCTTACTGGTTGAATAGTTCAATTGAACGCATGCGTATGTAGGTTAACATCGGGCAATGATCCTAATGATTGATTGCGAAATGAAAGATCACTAATTACTGTTTCTGACGGTAATTACCTACGCAGATGTGAGCTGATAATAATTTTTTGATACTCATGACTCATGGGATATAAAAACAGAAATATCAGAAATCCTTTCGTACGGAAATTATACGGATTAAGTTGATTGGTTAAGTATATTTTATTTGAAAAAGAAATAGATACTAATATACCACGAAAATAATTAAAATATAGTTTTATCGAGCTGTCTGTTGCATTTTCAATACTGGTTAATTATGAAGTCTTCTTTAGAATTTATTCACATAAATAGGACGTATTTACTTAGTAATTTTTACTGTCAGTGTAACTAATTTTACTGACGATAAGCTATGTATGTATATTTTCTATCATCATCATCATCATCACCCTCTATCCACTAGTGGATATAAGCCTCCTCCAAATTTCACTAATTCACCTGTATACGGCTTGTCTCACCCATTCATAGTATCGGTAATAATCCCGATTGATCCCAAATTCATTAAAGCATTTTTATGGTTTACCTTAAATGTTTTCCTGTTCTATCTCGGGCGACAGATATGTATAAAATAAATAAATTATAATCACATTTTACATTTTGTTCACAGAGCAGAAGACAAAAAAAAATTGTTGGATTTCAAGATAATATCTCCAAAAATTCCGGGTCTGGGTCGCAATTATGTTTATATTTATTGAAAATGTATAATATATTTTTTCCTACACAAAAAAGGAGGTGTCATCGAGGCACAAAAATCTTCGCACCGATGCTAAGTTTCATAATAAAATGAACATTCTTTTTTATTCAAATAGTCCTTTACAATTATTATAATTTATGACCATGTTTATTTTGATAAACGTACTTAAAAGTTAATTTTACACCAAGCCGCCTCATAGATAGCCACGAAGCTTTAATAAATAATCGGTATATTAAGAGGCACGTATCAAACGGTTTCTTAAATTCAAATCCCAGCCTTTGGAAACATTAAATAGCAGGTAGCACTGCGTTATTAAACATCTACGGTGATTGAAACGAGGCGATGCGTATGTCAAATACCAGCCAATGTTTGTACAATCCACAAATATTTGGCCCAAGTCTGGAATTTGATGGCTACATACGGAGCGATGTCTGGTACTACAAAGGGTTTTCGTCCCCTCTTACATATCGACGTTTAAGATATTTCAACGCTTTCTTCAAGTCAATAGCTAAGGTTCACTAGTGCCTTGCGTTTTGTTAACTTTTTTTATTCTTGTGTTATTTGGGTATTTAAATAATTTGCATGATTCAACGGATAGTTATAGATAATATTGTTAACAAAATATAGAACAATACATCTGTGTATTGACAAACTAACAACTTTGAACATACTATTATTATGAATTAAAGGCTCTGTCATAATTTACCGAAACGAATAACGTGCAGAAACAAAACGCCTTTATGTCATCCACTTTGACTAATGATACTTCGACCTCCATTTTCCTCGTTTCGTAAAATTATACAAAAATTATACAAAACATTTAACCCATTGACATCGGAATAACAAAAGCAGCGTTAACCGAACAATAGAACAAGAGCGCCTAACAGAACGTTTATAGCAAACTTCTGTTTACAATACACTGTTGCTCGCATTAATTTTACAGGCGCTAACGATAACACATTGCAGAGCTGGATTAAGTGTTATATTTTTTAATTTTTAATCCTTGAATACATAAATAGTAAAGACATTTATCCACATTTACGGTCTTATTCATAGACAGTTTTAAACCCTATTTTAGTTAGGAATGTTTTGTCTTCTCCGCTCTAAATAAATTCAAAAGTCGTTGGAAATCCCTTTCCTAAAATTTGACAGCTAGAAGCTTCATTAGAAGATTATTAGATTGATAAATATGTCAATATAACAAACGCATTATGAACTTCAAAATTCTGAATACTTATCTATTTTTAGCCAAATTAACAATTAAAGTAACATTTTTACTTAGTGTTCTAATGCGTAAAAACCTTTAATTAAACTTTACGTGGCCTCTGTAATACTGTTACCCCAACTCATCATCATGAAATATGCGCTTAACAAAATTAAAAGTAGTTAAGTTGTTGTACCCGAAAAGGAAACCTAAATTATATCTAAAATCCAGTCCCGTCGTTTATATTAAATATGTTTGCGAGGGGCAGCTGAGCTTTCCCGTCATAACAATTAACAAGGCCCCGACAAAACATTTCGTTCCAACCTAGATTCCGAAATTCATCAAATTTTCTCATTTCAATGTAGGTGTACAATAATTTTTCTAACTAACAAAGAGTTGCAGATATAAAAAATATATTTTTATATACCTAATTTGTCGAAGGTGTTTTTGAAGGTATAAAATATCTCCCTTAATATATTCTGAATGAATATTATTGTTAAATACGAAATATTCACATAAAACTTCTACTATAAAAAAATGTAAACATAATAACATCTATTAATGCTTTCTTTGAATATTAAGGTAGGTGATAGATCACTCATGTGAGAGGCCGTCTGGTGGTACATGCCTATGTATGTACCACCGCAATATCTATCTTTCTCGCCAAACAGCAGTGTAAATACACTATTGTGTTTCGTATTGAAGGACATGGTAGCCAGTAACAACTAGACTTATCGAGACTTAACATATTATGTCTCAGGATGGTGAGCGCAGTGGAATGCCAAGCATTCCTTTGTAATTCAAGGTGTTGTCTGGTTTTGCTACTGTTCCTGATCAGTCGTTCGCTGACCAACACGCAAACGGCATGCTCATCTTGCTATTCATTTCTATTAAAAAAATAAGTAAAATTATAGCAAACATTCATTTAAATAAAATAAAACAAAAGAATTTGGCCAAACATCAATTTCAAAAAGCAAATGTTCTAAATTTAAACTTTTACTAAATACACAACCGCCGTCAGTATTGTCCCCGAAACTTTCACACCAAACAACTAAATTGTCCGCAAAATAAACCCCCAATCCGACCAGCCCAGCCGGCCCATATTTATTTACAAAAGTTTACAAGAGTGTGCTCACTGCGTCTATTTTTAAATTCACACTCAACTGCACTATTAAAACGTACCCTCGGTAATATAAGGCTGTGGTAACACAAAACAATTTCCCGAGCAATTTCTCCACGCCCCGCGCCCCTTAATTTGTTGCCAGGCAAAAAATGAGTGCGGCGCGTGATGCGGACGTGTTGTGGGTTCAGTATAACGCAGGGTTATGCTGGAGATATAAAAAATATGGTTTAGTAAAGGGGTGGTTTAGGTGTAGTGCAATATAGTTTTTGGTATGTAACTTGTTTACTGATTTTGAGACTTCATCTTTCTGTTACCAGTAAAATAACATAGATGGTTTTTCGGAGACTTTTTTTCTAAAGAAAATGATGTAAGAATGCATGACAGTGAGTCAGTGGCTATTTCCGTTATATTACAGATTAAATTGGCATATACGTAATTTGCCTGGCAACGTCAACTTCTTCAGGAATTTAGAGTAAAACGCTTGCAATATTGAACTACCATTCAGCGCTTATTACATTCAAGTCCTGGGTAACATTGCTCGTATTTTTAGGCAGGCGTGACTCATTTCTGAAGTTTATCTGCCACATAATCCATAGATATTAAATCCATTCGTTTCCTAAGCACGTGTAACGGTATTCTAAAAACCGTCGGTGCTTTATTTCGCGGTAGAATGCTGCAAGCGCTCCTTGGAAAATGCCTTATAAAAGGTGAACGTTGAAAGAAATTCTTCTGGAAACAAGACGAGCGGAATATTTTATGTAACATGTCGTATGTAAGTACATCAGCTGTACAGTCGCTATAAATAAAATTATGCCTTCTCTTCAAAGGAGCAACTTGTTTAGCCTTTTTGTTTTGTTCTTCTAAATTGGAATCTTTCTCTGTTTTGTAAAGATGGTTAAACATTTTATGTGCTACGAGAAATTTGCGGACTATATTTAACGCTGGATGCCTAGCATCAAACCGGCCAAGACATGGTAGAGGACAAACCTAAGAGAACCAGACCATGAAGTATTAAGGGGATTGGGACAGTTAAAAAAAAATTTTTTTTAGCTCGAATGCTATCATGTTTCACAATGTCCATTGTAGCTAGAAAAACTCTTATTGTAATCTAAATTCCTTTAAAAAACTAACAAATATATGCAGCATTTAATAATTTACGACAACCATCAGCTTTGCTCCGATTGAGAATCAAAAAGTAATAATGCAATAAATTATAACTTTTTAACAAAATATATTCTATACTGTAATAATTCTTCGAAGTTTCCGAGACTTACAAATAATTCGAGCGTAATCCCCATAGCTTACACAAGCGTTTTGGAATTAAATTAAAAATACCATCCGAGCAACATGTCGCGTTATGAACGATTATTTAAGAAAAATACTTCCCGTTTTAACTTTTAATATGTCTCAAGTGGCATAAAAGAATTTTCGGAGCTCAAAAATGTTTTGAAAATATTCAACAAACATGCGGGAAATGTGAAATTTTTGGAATTCTAGGGAAATCTCTGGGAATTGTAAGCCGGAAAATCCGTGGTAAGTAAAAATGAAGAACGTAGTTACAAATAAATACTAACACGTTAACTAGCCTATATGACTTTTAAATACATTATAATGATATTGTTATATTACCCTCACACGAATTACTGTAATATATAATAGCAAAATATAAGAGAATGCTTAACTCATGTTTGTGTGTCCTCCAGAGTCATTTTTTTCCAAACCACAATAAACCGCAATTTAGCAATTCTCTGTGGCGGCACGGTGGCGTAACTTATATTACTAAGATGCTCAAATATTTGTTTGAAACTTGAGTGCTGTAAAACCGAGAAGTCTTTTTTGGACATTTTCGTTTGTCGGCGTGGTGGACTAAATACCTAGTACAAACTCTTTTTAACGTACTCTCAATTGTAGAGGAGGCCAATGCTCTGCAGTGATACTTATATGAGCTGATAATACCACCACCAGATACCCATGAGTCAAGCTTTGTATCTTTTTTTTATTCTGGCCCGGCTCATTGACTGCTTTGCACCTAATGATAAATGCAAATGCCGTCCAGATAACGTATCGAATGGCATCGGACGGCGCGGTCTCAAAAAAACAATTCAGATAAATTATATTTGCAAGGTCAGAACCGAAGAATAAAGTCAGTGTTATTGCAAGGTCAGAACTATGCTGATAAACACTGACAATACTAGTGACTGTAAAAATGAACTAAGAAATACAAAACTCCGTCTCAATAGGAATCAAAACACGTCCATTTAAAACATCACGAAAATGAAATGTAAGTAAAATAGTCAAAGCGAAGAACAAACAGCGGAATAAAGGTAGCTATTTACCCACTGGGTTTGTCGGCCGTGGGCCCCGGGCGAGGTCGTCTAATATTTATTAGATTCCTCCCGCGACTTGTTTTTGTAGACCCTACTTCAATGGTTTTACAATAGCTACAATATCGAGATATTGGATGTGCAATTTCCCGGAATAGATTGTGGAGACGATATTAAAATAGCTTGGACAGACAAGTTGCATTAAAGATTTTACCAACATACATCTTCTTTGGCTATATTTTTACTTCAGAGAGTGATCCTAAATATATTACTGATACTTCATTAATTTCGGTAATGAATTCATGAATTTGAATACTATTTCAACCATGTAAATCGGAAATTGACCGAACGACATCCCTTTGAAGTAGAACCTGCAAGTTTTATTCAAATGTATCCAAATTCAAAACCGCTTTGCACAAAAGCCGTAATGTAAATAAACGTTCCTACCATTACGATAGATTAATATCGTGAAGTATTTTTAATATAAATTGTGTAGGAAACATAATGAGCATAATTTTTCATTGCTTCCCGACAGCCCGTTGAGTTGTCTTATTTTCTTTTTCTATCCATTAAGATGTACGGTGTACCGCTGGAAATCTATTTACGCTATTACGGTATTAGTATTTTGAATTCGTCTGATTATCTTTTAAGATTCTACAAATAGTGCAGAACTGAAATTAAATGACTACAAGATGACTACTAGGTACTTTAATAATACATGAAGATGAATTTGACAACTAGCTGCATTATAAATTAAATGAAAAAAAGGCAAGGGAATGGAATTTCTTTTAAATACTTTTTTAAATTTAGAACATCAATATAAAAGACAACTAATTATCAAATACGTCATGAGTAATGATATATTCTTTGGAATAGACCACTTTATGTGGCTGTGTAATTCTTATATTTCCTCATCTAAGCACTTACAAAACGCCACCGGCCTATACGAATCATTTATTACAACTTGTCTCAAGTTCCTGATACAAAAACGCACGCTATTGTAGTTTTGTTATTGCGTGGTGGATTCTATGTCGTCTAACTAATTTCAATTGTACTCTAGATTGTAGAGGATGTGTCCTACAGTGGGGCTTATATATATATATATATAAGGTGATACTATTGGCTACCAGGACCGTCAAATAGGAACCCCACAGGTCACTCAATTCTGCTTATCGGCAAAATAAACAGAGCAGATGTGCCCACCCAGCCGTACTCTCACAAAGCACTTACTGCCTAAAACCTCTGATAGATAAGCCCTAACTCAAGTTATTCTTGAGGCAAACTTTGTTTTAATTGGATTAAATAAGTTTACGTCGCGAAGATCTCACCTTCGTCAAAACCCGCAAAGTACTTGCTTAAGTCAATTATTATAATACGGGAATTTCCACCTCATCTCACTTATTACTATATTATTAGACTAAAAGTATGTAAGTATTAGTTAATGTGTGCCTAATTAATTTGTACATTTTTGTAGGTTTGAAAAATTCCATATGCCTAGCCCAGGACTGAAATTTCTGCCTCGTATTAAAGTCAGTTCAGTCCACATCCCCTACTTGGGCAGAAACATGCTTGACTAACTGTATTAGCACTAATGGTATCTTTATCTACCTCTTCAGAGATAAAGGCACTACTTTATATACTTATGCGATACTGAATGACAATCGTTTTCACAGGTATTTAACGTTTGGCCTCGTCCAAAAACAGTATTAATATTATCCACATCTTCTAACAGCCCATAGTCGGAACATGCTTGTCCTGCGAGATACAAAAATAAATTAAATGAATTGTAAAGTAAGTACAGGACATAATATTATGAAGAGATATGGTATCGAATATTTATACGCCGACAAAAAATCCTATTTATATATCAAAAGACAAAATGGATACAAACATTTCGTATTGGATGGACGTTAATAGCGAGAGACAAGAAATTAGGTTCTGATATTTGAGAAAAGGCGAAGGTCTTTGTCCAATCCATCACTGTGCGTCCTTCAGTATCTTCGCTGGAACATATGTCTACTTTTATAAGCTTCTACTTGTTTTCGTGTATATTTTAGTAAACATGGACGTCTATGAGGAAATATTATTAATAAAATAAATAAATTAGTAGTGAGCTGGTTATTTTCTTTTTTTCCTTTCTGTAAACAAAAAATATATTTTTTTTGCTTTTGCTAATGTACATGAGCGGTCATATCGCTTACCATCAGACGATTGGCAAGCTGGTCTCACCATACCTTACAATAAAAAAAGATGATACGCCACACAAATTATACGTACATCATATTTTGACAACAAACATATTATAAGGGATCGTCGGCTTTAGGTATATTGTTTACTTAATAAAACACAAAAAATATATTTTCTTTCTTTCGTCCTCCAAATAAAATGAAATAGGCTATACTCGTAAAACATAAAATAAGACATCAAAAACAAAATCGTAATATAAATGTCAACCCCAGCTTTCTTCCATATTCATTACACACAGAAGACCTAAAAAAGCATCAACATTAATTTAAGAACAGAATTCTAAGGCCGGCAACAGATATTAAAAATGTTATTAAATGTACTTCTGGGTGAGTTCCCTTCCCATTTGTCGTTACAAGTACTTTCATTAACAAAAACGTTGCCGTAAAATGAATAAACAAGAATTCAAGTAATGATTTCATTTGTAACACAGCCATTTCAATTGAAGAGAACTATTTTCAATTTATGTATTAACTAGCCAGGTCAATGAATTCCAAAGGCATCAAATCGCAGAACAGTCTTTAGTAAATACGTATTCGAACGCTAGTGGCTATATTAAATGGGTAAATTCTAGTTCCTCCGGGCATTCAAGAGCGTTAAGCCTTTATACCATATTGGTTACGAATGGTAGTCGATAAAACAGCTGGGGAAGGATCTTAAATCTTATTTATAGATCGACACTCATCTTTAAGAGCTAGTTCATTGCTCTATATATATGGTTCAGATAATATATTTGTAATTGAACTGAAGAAAGAGTATTTTATCAAGCCTTTTGTTTTGACATAGCAGTCACAAAATTAAGTGTGTCAGACAAGTTTTAAAATTGAGCGTTTTAAATTAGTTGACAGATTAGCAATAAATATTCTTTAGTTTTTTCCAAGGCTAGGTAATATTTATATTCATGTAACAGATTTCAAAATTACACCTCTAAGTAAGTTGTCACCAGATAACGACGTTATGGCTCTGCTTGTTCTTCACTAAGCATCACCAACCAGTCTGCTAAAGATCTTAAGTTTAATACTTTATTTCCGAACCAATGAGTATGGATCTCTTATTCCTCATTTGCTATTGCAGTGGAAATAATTGCTACTTGAGCAATATTTCAATGATTCAACGATATTGGCAATAAATCTCGATATTTCGTTCATTGATACTTTGATATAGACTACGTTCGAGAGCTCTCTAATTAATACAGTTATGGTAGGTGAGTTAAAATATATATCCAGAATTTATTAATATTAAACTAGGTTACCGTTACTGATGTTGCTAGGTTTTACGTAATCCAGTGGCCCGTTTTTTAGCTGACTCGCTAAAGTGATTGCACTGCTTGGTAAGTGCAAGTCACCTTCTCCACAGTACAGTAAAAAAACTCATAATTATAAACATCAGCGAATGTGTGGCCCGGAAAATTGTTCGCAGCCTGATGATAAGACAAAAACATTCGTTGTAGAAGTTGGTTAGGACCGAGATATACAACACCACAAAGCTGTTGCCTCATAAGCAGATACCCGTCCCATGTTGTCAAGACGGAATACAAAAAGAATAAAAAAATCACGTTACCTTTTAACATCATAAATATAATGCAAAATGATTAGAGAGTAAGCGTCCAGATCGCCGTAAGTGGGGAACAATTTTGTTCCTCAATGAGAGAGATGAGTTTGTGTCCTGGTTCTACGCCGGGCCAACGGTACAGGCAAGGAATCGGCGCGCTACCCGCCCTGAGATATACAGTGCCGCCTGAAATGCGCGCGACGGCCACCGAGGGGTTTTTAGTCAGTGTGCTAGTATATTTTGTTTGTTAGGGATCCGACTCTACCGCAATTTTTACAGGGCTAGCAGGCCAGCGACACTTATATTCCTCTCACGGCCTCCTTCGGTATACCGAAAGGGGATATTTACAGCTTTTCCTCTTTACAAATTCTGCATCAAATAGCACGAGCCAGTGTATACCATAACCTTCGATGTATCTAAAATGTTATGATGGCTTTACAAGTTTAGGATAGAGATATAGAAGAAGGGAAGCGAAGGGATTATTGTTCTCCGTAAATTTCTGCATTGTTTAGACAATGTTGCTGATCGTGATGTATTTTCCATTTCCCGGTAGCATGTATGTTTATATTTAGCAGTAAACCTAGATACTAAATGTCATAGGTTGATATTAGGAAGACGTAATCCATCTATTAATATCACTCAATATGACTGCCAGTTTGTGCACATGTATCCCTAAAATAATTTGTGGACTTTCCGCCACCTTTTTAATGGACATACATTATCTGTACATTATTTATTTTTGTTCTCATTTTTTAAATAAAGAGTTGTATTTTGTATTGTATTGTATCTGATCCAGTTAGACAATTTTGATTTCTAAAAGTAGTCTAGAGTTTTAAAAATCAATTTGACTGCAATAACGTTTTAATGAAAATGTTTATAGACATAATATATGTTATTTTCAATCTTTATAATTTTTAACAAGAAGAGTCGTTACTCAATTCTGATCATGATATTAATATTCTAAGTTTAAATGATATTATTCATATTAGATTTTCAGAACTTACTAATTTCATTGCTCCGCAATCTTTGATATTATATTCGTCTATCCATATTGTAAATTGGAAGTATACAATATTTCGTCTAAAATCCTTGTCAATAAAAACAACAATTATTCTGCGCGCGACTGTACAAAGTATTTTAAAAGTTAGCAACACAGGTGTCAAAGTATGCAAATGAGTTCCAAAAGCCCTCGCCCTCGTAACAGAGGATTAGCTGTTAATACTCATATCAAATATTTCATATAGAATATATTCCCTTTGGCAATATTGTTTATGGTGATCCCTGAAGGAAAATGTTTAATGTGCGCTTATTAATTATTATTGTAAGGAATCCAATAATCTGGAATGTACTACTGGTGGTAGGTCTCTCATATGTGAGAGGCCATCTGGGTAGGTACCACCGCAGTGTCTATTTCTTCCGTCAAACAGCAGTGTAAACGCACTGTTGTGTTTCGGATTGAAGGACAGGAATTTATTGTAGTCAGAGTAGCGTAGCTACTACGCATATTGAGACTTTACATCTTATGTCTATGGAGCGCAGTGGAATGCCAAGCATTGCTTTGTAATTCAAGGTTGTTTGGTTTTGCTACTGGTCATGAGCGGTCGTATCGCTTACCATCAGGCGAACGGCATGCTCGTCTCGCCATTCATAGCAATAAAAAAATGTATTGGGTCAATAAAGACCTATTTTAACCATCGAATTTTTTGCCTTCTTCGCTTCGACATAACATTTGATAGCTAAAATTGGTTTTAAAACTGTATGAATAAGGCCGTATGTATACAACGTAATAATGGCTTCAGAGAGACAATGTATGTAAACGGATCACTATAGGTCGCTTCGAAAATCCTTAAAAGCTTTACTGAAACATTAGAAAGGTTGCCAAGATCTGTTACCACAAAAACTTGCTCACCTATTTAACTTACATAATTACTTGAGAATTCGAAATAAGTTCATATTAATTTTAATGTAATTCTTACGGATACAAAATAAGTTAGAGTCTACCAGAGGAGTCTACAGATTGACCGGACTTTTGTCCTGATTGCCGTTCCCAGTTTACTGTTAGTTGCGCTACTGATGATACCAGGGTAAAAGGAGTTGCGGCAGTTAATAGGTGCGAGAAGAGATGATGTCGGTTATTCTAAAATATCATTAATTTGACATCAATTCGAAAGAAATTACAAAAGTAAAACTGTGGGCGACAGTCCTAAAAAAATTGAAGTATCAATGTTAAAAGCGAAGAGGGGATTTCCATTAAAATTCGTTACATCATCGACGTTTAATCCACAAAATTGAGGATTAGAGGTCGGCAAAGTTTTCGCTTTCATCTATTGTTAGACAAGACAAAGATTAAAAAATAATTTACTTGGGAATTTTGCGAAATTGGATCGGGATGAAATTCGGATTAAATCGGTTTAAAATGGAACCTCGTTTAATATTTGCAATCGGAATTCGGTTGTGACTGTGTGCTTAGGCCATCCTCACGTATTTGGATTATCCTGTGGCAATATAACGAAATTGTACAATTAATTATACTAGGATACCCGTGGCTCCACACTGGTCTAATTTAACCGATTGTCTAAAACATTAAAAGATATTAAACATTATTATTTGAAAGAAGTAATCGTCCATAATCATCGCATAAGTATTTTTGGAATATTGTATTTGGAATATTGAAAGATGAGGTAATGTTAATACCGTTTCGAGCTACCGCGACTTACATTTAGCAATTTCGAAGATTATAAAAGCCCGGTCGGTTTTATGCACGAAAAAACATTATTGATTCTGATCACACTGAACGCTCGCAAAAATTGGAATCGTCGGATTAATTCAAACATACATAAAGCTCTTGGAATATTGATGTAATGGGCGTGGTAATTCATTAGTCCGAAATTTTGAATATTGCAATATTTTTATTTCATATTTGCCATTCAGAAAAAATATAATCTATAGTATTAACAAAAACTGTATAAACAAAACGCAGTTTTAATCCGAAAATGTAACATGAACGCATTCAAAAAACTAAAAAAAGAACAAAGGTAGAAAAAACTTACCGCCACACGTTTCTCGGAAATCGGAACAACAGTCGCCGAGCTTCAGGCACGCGTGATCACAATAGCAAGGCTTGTCTGTCAGGTCTTCTATTATGGCATTCTGATGGGCTTTCTGTATGACACACGAACTATCCCTACCAGGGCAGCATAGATTGGCATCTCTACAATAATTGGCGCCGCAGTAGCCCGCCAAACACACCGCGCTCGCGAAGCATAACCAATAGCGAAGCATGGTAATTTTGTTTCTCTTTTTAAATTCCTGATTGGTTCGTTTGTTTTTTAAGTTGCCAGTTTGTTGTATCAACAATTATAATAGATTGGCTGTTAAATTAACATTGGTTAGCGAATTTATTTTTTCGATTGAATCTTGTTCCACATTTGAATTCAGGCTTCGTTCTGAAACAAAAGAAAAAAGGTTAGACATGTTCAATAGTGGTTCAAATAAAAGTAGGGATGTAGTTTCTGTAATTTATATAATTAAGCAAACTTGTTTTTAACTTATATTTTCAGTTTAATAACTTAAACCCTTAAACAACTTATTTTAAAATACTCACATAATCTTGAAAAGAGAAAAATAAAAATTATTGGAGGTTCCAATTTTTTTTATGTGGTAATAATTTGGTTTTATCATTTACAAAGTAAACAAGTACATTTAAATACATTCATTAAATTAATAAAATAAATAATAGCTCCCCAATGCATGCCTCCTGTGAGGTTTGAACTCACGACCCCTGGTTTACGAGACCAGTGCTCTACCACTGAGCTAAAGAGGCTTACACTGCGCGCGTCGAAATTACGCGTTACTCTTTACGCAAGGAGCAACATTTTTTTTTTTATTTTGTTCCTCTTTAATTTTTCATACATTTCATTCGCATTGCATGTACTTCTAGGCAAAACAGTCCTTTCAGGGCTCTTAAAATATTGCCACAATACCGACCATCAAACTTCACGATATGATAAATAATATTAATTCCTCAACAGCATTGAGAATACTCCCCAGGAGTGTGGTGGAGTTTGCAAGAACTGTATTTGAAATGAAGTCCGTGGAAGCCCTATGTTCCGGTTTTGAGGACATTGTGGCTAGTTATAAATAGGCATTAAGAGACCCAGCAAGGCTAATCATCAGCGGGTGATTTGGACAGTAAAGAATCATGCCATGCTTAATAAGTTGTCTTTACCGACCCGACATTCGAACCCGAGACCTCAGCGTAACGTAGTACAACTGTTATTATTTTTATTAATATTATTTTTATTTTAGTAATCTTGGAAAACAAACAGAACAATAGTAACTATAAACACGTTAAAATATTAATACTCAATCCAGCAAAGTTTCCACTATTTACTATATAAATATATAATTGTATTAGCAAATGAGAAAGTCGCTCGCACTTTATTAAATTATCTTTTCCATTACTGGCTGTTATAAAGGAATTAAAAGCGTACAAAGATTTAATTATTCACGAATATGACCCATATTTAAATATGGGATATTTCGAAGCTGTGTTCATACATTTTGCGCGAAAAAAGTTCCATTTATATTGTCAGTGAGAATAAAAGGTGTTCCGAGCCAATGATTCTTATTTCATTCAGTTGATTTATTATTTACCATTCATTCACACATTCGTTCAATTGGTACGGAAATTACTAATAGTATCCAATATCCACACGTTCTAGGAATTATTGTGTTTATTTACATTTAGAATATGATTTTATTCACTAACAATACCCACATACATACTTCAAAAATCTGTGGGCTGTCCTTGAACCCATGAACCCGGGGGAGTTACTGTGTGATCCGAGACGAAACCCGAATATTCGGACTTCGACGTTCGAAGTAAGTTTTCCTCTTATAAAAATCAATACTATTTATACTTATCACTTTCTCTCTTTATCTCTTTGGTACTTATCATTCATTCCGAACATAGTCTATGGTTATGACGTACCATAGAGAATTCAAACATTTTGTAGAGTGTGTAGCATTTTCGTCTACCATTCATAGCAAATAAGAAAATCTTAGAAATACCAACACAACTAGATATACCCACATTACGATTACAATCCATCACTATATCCAATCCGTATGCAACAATAAACCACAATGAAACAATCCATGACTTGTAGTTAAGTGGCATTACCAGCCCTAATAAGGTTAGTACGCCCTAATAACTTTCGCGTTGAAAACATAAGGCCGAAAAGGGCGTGTTACGGTACATTTATTGCATTAAAGAAACCCATGTGAGAGGTGCTTGACCGCCGCGGCCGGCGTACTCAACTGCCGTTTATGGTCCTCGTTATACGAGACCCGATAACTCACGGTTTAACGCGAACACATTTTATAAATGTTACTTTTATTTTATTTACTAGTAGTAGGTCTCTCATATGTGACAGGCCGCCTGGGAAGATACCACCGCAATGTCTATTTCTCCCGCCAAACATCACTGTCAATTTACTATTATGTTCCGGTTTGAAGGAAATTGCAGCTATAGTAAGTATTGGAGACATAATGAAATTAACACATTATGTCTCAAGGTGGCGGGCGCAGTGGAATGCCAAGAATTGTTTTGTAATTCATGGTGTTATTTGGTTTTGCTACTATCTGTAAGCGATCGTATCATTAAATAGTAAGTAGGTAAATCTAGCATTACAATACAAAAAAAATCAAGTAACCCACTTCAAAATTACATTTGTGCTAAGTATTTACATAATTATGGCAGAAAACAACAACGTTACAACTCTGCTTGCCCATTTGATAAAACCATCAACCAGGCTGCTAATGATCTTAAGTTTATAAAACTTTATTTCCGAACCAGTGAGTATGGATCTCTTACTTCTCATTTGCTATTGCAGTGGAAATATCGATTCACAATAAAGTCTCTAGACTATGCCCTGTTAAGACGTGTTCAGTTAAAGAGTGCTCTAGCAAAATATTTGATTTCCTAAAAGAATTGGATTACGAAACCACTGAAAACATTCTGAATTCCACAGTCATAACACTGAATACAATATAAAATCGATATTTCAGTCTGGTTTTTGTAGATTTTAATTATGATTATGAAGTTCCTGTACACATAAATATTTTTGTTTTTTTTTTTTTGTTTGCACCTAAACCTAGCGTTAATTCATTTTTTTCTCGTGTATTTAACTCATTCCTAAATCTTTGTTTGGTAGCCCAAGATACAGGCTATGCCTAGTTTGGGTACCCCTGGTCGAACTAGCTATAAGGATTTCATTATTTTGTATTACATTATTTTTAATTAGTATTAAGTCTCTGTATGTCTGTATTTTTAATAAAAGATTTTTCAATTTTCAATTTTCAATTTTCAATAATTGCTACTTGAGCAAAATAAAAAATGAAATCATTCATTTTTATTTGTTTATAGTCGTAACGTTGGATGAAGACTAGGCAGTTACAAACATAAATGTTCAAACATGCTTTATGCCACACATAAATAGAATAGAAATAAATACTTTTATGTAAGGAACACTTTTTTTATGTAAATTGCGCTGATATCAGGCGGAGTCCCTGGTGAAATGTGGGACCGAGCCATGTAATTTAATTACTCTGGGATGTCTGACACATTCTTACCCATCAAACCATAGGGGTAACTCTGTATTCTAATACGAAGTTCGAATGTTCGGACGGCCGCGTCGTACGTAAAACTTCACTAATGTGCCTAGATACTCCAAAAAATTTTGGATTCCTCCATCGTACGTCAGAACCATAGACTAAGTTCGGAGAAAATGATAAGTCTAATAGCGAATACGTAGTATTTAAGAGAAAATTATAATTACTTATAATAGAAAATAGTATTGATTTTTAGAACTAGAAAACTTATTTCTTACTTCGAACGTAGAAAATCCGAATATTCGATCTTCGTGTCGGATCATATTAAAGTAAACCCCAATAATATTGCTCCCTACCCTGCCCTTTTTATTCCTTTTTTAGTTTTCATCAGCAGCAACAATCGTGTGTACTAAACAAACTCTATCTACACTCCAAACCCAGAATTTCTGGGTCAAAGCCCTCAAGCCCTACAGGAATACATGCAAAAATACCCAACGCTCGATATAAGAACAAAACAAACAATGCAATAGTGAATGGTCAAACAACGGACGAGTTCGTCAAACAACGCCTGCAGTATCCGAACGGAATTGAAATTTTAAATAACTCCAAAATGTTCGCGTGACGTTTGACAGCTTTGACGTTTAATTCGCCGACAAAATGGCGGAATGCGCGCCGAGCTGCTTTTAAGTTTGATGCTGTGGTTTGATGCACATCGATGATAGATCATCAGTTTTGGGTGTAGCTTTATTCGAAATGTACGTACTAGGTTTTTTTTAATTATTATAATTATTTTGTAAAAGTATTGCTGCCTCTTAATAATAATCAATTGGCCATTAAAGCTGTTCTCCTATAAACTGTAGCATGTTTTTTTAATGCCAACCCAAAGTTATTATCTTTCTTTTCATATAAATGTAACGTGAATAAGTAGATGTACACTAAGCTTTATATTACAGAATTTTTCGCAGCAATCTTGCCTTACTAATGTATTGAATACAATGCAGCGTTCTCTCCTCCCACCCATTTTCCTTCCCTTTCTTGTCCTATTTCGAGATCTCTGCAACACAACTACTAATAAAATGTTCCTAGGCGACGGTAATCACTTGTTGCCAGACTTATACAATAACAACACTAAGATTGACTCCCTTGACTATTCAATCTCTAGCCATTATACGTACGCAAACCTTAAACTTGGCGGAAAATGGAAACAGTGGAGCCACGAATGAAGCGGAGTATGTAAAGTCTATTACACTTCATTAAACAATAACGTAAGTTTGCCGGAGTTGGCTCAGAATCTCTTTGCGGCGACCGCAGCGTTAACATGCGCTGTAGATATTATTCAGGAGCCTGTGGAATACTTAATAGGAGACAGGATACCTAATGAACGACGCTAGGCTAACCACTGATATTTTTCACCCAATCTTAGGCTTCAATCCGATAGCGATAGATCAAGTTGGCGAAATCGATTCAAAAGATTGAAGATGTCCATTCTTAAAAAAGGAACTTGATAAACACTGATCTTTTTGACCGATTCAAATCAACCATTCCTAGATCTTCTTGACCGATTCAAATCAACCATTCCTAATGTGCCTTTAATGTGCTACCACAATGTGCTAAATCTGTCTCGTCAAATTGTTTACAATTCAGAATAAGTTTCCTTCGCCATTTTACTATAAAAATACTCACATAAAAATATTCCTGGTGTAGTGGTAACTTCGTTTTACAACTGACTTCGAAGTTTTTAAGCTCTTTTAAGCGAAAGTAGAGCGCCACAACTTTGTTACCGATACTTTTAAAAGATTTTAAGTTAAAAACTATTAAAAAGTTTCAAGGAAGTTTTATAAACTGAAACGTATGTGCTGAAATTAGCCGTACTGATTTTTATCGTCGAAAAATTTGATAGATTTTTTTGATTGCATAGTGCTGCACAATTTATATGCGACTACCGGCTAGTACTCCCCAAGGCTTCACCCGCGTGTTAAAGTTTCTTAGATATAGGTAGGTCTCGCTATGTATTATCCCGGAATAAAGAGTAGGTACTAGCCTTGCATAACTGTGTTAATAATAAACATAGTTATCGTATAGTCGTTGGCGCTTATCTAATAGTTTTTAAAATAAATGAAAGTAAAAAACTAAATTTCGTCAAAATAAACTCAAGTCTTTTTGTTTAGACAAAACAAGTCATTGTTAAATTATAAGTGGCGTAAATTTTATCCAAATTGCCAATTAAAACCTTGGCCCAAAACTTCTATTTAACCAAACAAATATAGTGTTGGTAAAGTAATGGCCAATTAGAACAAACGTCGACGACCTGGCTAGTAAATTTCTAGAACTAGATCCATAATTTGAACCCATATACGAGTCTATTACCTACACTAGTCTCAAACCACACCAAAAACATTTATTTTTATTTTTGATAACACGTACAGCAATGATTATATATAGATAGCCCTCCGTGGCATAGTTGTTTAGACGCTGGATGTGAATCGAGAGGCCGCGGGTTCGCGCCCCGTACTGAGATAAATGTATGTGAGGCCCACAAGTATATGTGCGTATGTGTCGGGTCTGAGTGTTTGTGAGACCGACAAATCTCGTAGTTTCTGATATCCACGATACAAGAGTCGGTCTTTGTGTGGGGCCAGGATTATGTATGTAACTGTTTGGTGTATTTATCTTATTTACGCATATTCATGATAAAAACAATTAGGTACGCTATAATACCTCGCAAAAAAAATCTAGAAAAAACTCTGTCTTTAAACAAACAACGTGGCTTAACTTGCTAAGGTGACTTTTCGACCCACGAACGAACTCAAGATGTCTCCCACCGTTCTTAGCCAATTCTATATTAAAATTCATAAAGTTTGCTTTAATTCTTCCAAACCTAACTATCTTAGATTCTTTAATAAAATTAATGTCGAGTAGTCACTTTTACAGCACGGTCTGGATATAGTTCACGTGAGTAATAATTATCAATCACCCCGTACTATATTGGTACAGGAAAACATCGTGAGGAAAAATGCATACCATAGCCATTTGTAAGAATGTCCTTTATATGTTATGTAAAGTCCCCCAACCAGCAGCTAACCAGCAGCGTGGTGAATGATCTCACTATTACTATTGATTGTAGATAAGGCCCGTGCCCTGCAATGGGATGTATATGGGCTCATACATATACGAACATATATGGCTATCTCTCTCCACCTGATACAGTCATGTCAGCAAGATTGCATTAATTCAATAATTGTAAAATTAGAGTAGTTAAATTGTAACAGTCCACCCTGTGAAAACGCAAGCTAAAGCAATCCAAACGTCGAGACGTTAAAAAAGGAAAATATTAAACCAAATCAGCGGTAAAATCCGTAAAAATAGGTTTATTTCAATGTATAACGTTTGTGTAAATCAGAAACCATTACACCTACATACTATTATCCAGCCAAATGCAAATATCCACCAGCAATTAGTCATTTGCGTTAATTCGCACGTACAAAGGTTTCGCAGGTTCCCGAACGTTCCATCACCGGTTAATGATTATAAATTGACTTGTTATAGAACATCGGGGGCGAAATCGAGTTAGGCATCGATTCAGCGGGCTGCTACAGACCGATTCACATTCAAAGCGAGGTTCTGTCGAGCTGCGATTAATTAGCGACTTCGCAGTTCGCTCCAATCGTCTGACAAAGTATTTATGTCAGGCTCTTTATTAGTTTCCGAATCTTCGCCATCTTTGTTTTTATTTTCGCCTTTGATGTCATTGGCTTTTGGTTTAAAACCGTTCCTCATGTATTGAGGTTATATAGCCCAAAATATGTCGCAAGTAGGATCGATGTCCACAATTGAAACCATTAAGATTTTAGATATCAGCCAATGGATATATTTAACACATTTTTCATGAATTTTATTGTAAAGATCAAAGAAGAACTTAAGTGTTGAACAAAGTTTCATTTTGAAGTAAATACTTCTAACCATACAAACAGTCACACTAAGATGAACCAAGTAGGGATCAAGAGTTACAAAGGAACCTTCGGAATCAAAACACACAGACCCGAAACAAATCTTAAACCGCAGAAATAACAAAAGGACATTTGGCCAAATTCTAACGGACATAATCAGTATTTAAGTTCCGAAACATTCAACTTCAATTCCAGCTGTTAAGAAAATTAATTTTATTAACAAACTCCGATACGGCATTAAGTCCCAAAAGTCCCATATCTTGTGAACTTTACTCTGTACTTAAATAAGGGTCAGGCATTAAGTACACGATATTATAGGCCTGCGGTTTGTGGGATCTTTGAGGGGTAACTGCCTAATGTACTTAGAATAATCTGTGATTTAGGGACTATGAAATAAGCTGAAAACAAAGTCAAAATAACTGTGGTGTTTAAATGTAATATACTATTGATTGACCTTTGAATCATGTCGAGTTTTTTTTTAGCTGACCGAGGTGGCTGTTCATATTATGGTACATCATTGAAAGTGCACTTGGAGTTATTGACTTTTCCTTCATCGTTAATAATATTGTATTCTACATACATTCGTAATTTCATAGCGATATATTCTGATGGCTCGGGGCTTGAATCTGATCTTCGTCTAGTCGGCTGACATGTCGCCTTGAAACTTGTCTCTTTCATATCTTTGTGAATAAAAATTATTTCCTATTAATATACTACCCCTCTCAACCGATCTACAGAGAAGTCCCATGCTCATCAGACGTAGTACAGTGCTTTAGTATATGACATTTCAATTATAATTAAATAATACTCAGCCTGAATTTTCGTTTGCGAACGGTTCTAATTATTCATTACGTCTTTCTTTTTAAATTTCTTTATGTTTGTTACTGTTTCCTTTTGTTTGTTCCTTTTATTCTCCCTTGGTGCTTGTACTGTATGTGATGTGTTGCAACACGTAGTAATATTAGCTAAATGGTTGTATCAATAAAAATACTTTCTTTCTTTCTTTCTTTTTCTTTTTAATTTCGCAATGTCAAAGAAATACACGTCATATTTAAAAATACTGGTACTGCATCAAATAGTTCATAGTTACTTAGAATTTATTCCGTCGCAGTATATCATAATATCTTCCGATTGAACTGTCTTGCATTCTGAATTTATTGCTCGACCGTGAGATCTTGCATTTATAACTTTAGAATATTATACAAGAATTTGTTGCCCGCTTCGTCGTGTATCAAACGAGAGTTTGCAAAATTGAATTTATCCGTGATTTTTCGATATTTTATTTTACTAAAGAAAAAGTGTTAAGCTCTCCTTCCGATACTCTAAAGGCTGAAAAGGGTATGCTAGTGTCAGATTCAATCCGATGTATACCTACTGATGCTGGCTTATCGCTTATTTGTCAATTTTTTTTATATTAGTCCTTAGAAATGAGGACTTTTGACCACACTATTGTGGGATAATTTAGGACTCATTCCTGAATTCGTCTTAAAGTTGTTGCTAAATTTACCAGTATATTAAACAATGCGTTCACGCACAGATTGCGCGGCATCGAGCGAACAGATGTCCTCAAATTATGTCCTGCTTGTAGGTCCAATACCATTGCTTAACATATTTGTTTAGAGTCCCCATAAAAGTAGACTTACTATGAAGGTCAATATAATCAATAACTACACAAAATCCTACCTTCCTACACCCTCTAGAATTATTTAAATAATACTCTGCACCTGAGATGTCGTCATTGCTCTGAGTTAAACTCAGATATTATAACTTAATAAAAACATTACGAGTTGTGTAATTCACTGCTGTCTCCGTATTAACAATTATCCCACAGACGGAAGTTGGCCGACACATGTGAGCATAATTTGCATGCCAATGACGTCATCAAAGGACTGTTTAATCCCGAGCTTATTAAAATTACATCTCCACTCCCACTTTGCTTCACTTAAGAACCTGTTTTTAACTCGGTTAAACTCCATTCGTTTTTTTGTTTAGATGACTAATGGACTAATGTAGGGACGATGGTTGAGTCGACTTCTCTAAATAGGTAAGGTTATAGGAGATCGCTGTATGTAGAAAAGATAATTAATCAGCTGTATAGATTTATGTTTACAAGATGGAACGACGACCTGGCTATAGTTGCAGAAAGTCGCTGGTTGCAGGCCGCTTCCAAGAGGTCGATGTGGAGATCCTTGGGGGAGGCCTATATTCAGCAGTGGACTTTCTGTCGCTGAGACTAATCGTCATTCGTCTATTGTTTCATTTTACTTAACTTTCTTCATAACATTGAAATACTACATATGTGTATGTGAGAGTAATATTGCAACAATATTAAAAATTATTTCTCCCTCTTTCCCTTTCCTTATCTTTTGTCTCTTTCGAAAAGCCGTGGAAATACTCAAAATACCTAAAACTGAGTTACAATACGACCTGATATGAAGTTACACCTCACATCTTCCATTAACTTACTCATTGTAACAAAGTCACCGCATTAAAGCCAGAGAGCATTTCGGCTCACTGCACAATTTGCGATAGGCAAATCAATACGTTAATGATTATGTATAGCCGAATACCTTACCACATAATCTTGACTGCATAACTTAGGCTCACGCATGGTAATCAGAGCGAAATTAGGAGCAATTTCTGCGGTATTACAAGACTAATATTAGTGCTAGACAAACAGGTTTATAACCATTGAGTTATAATGTACTACGTACTAGAGAAGACACCTCAAGCAAATAGTTTGTAACACGAGTTGGAGTCCAGGCGCTCCAACTCATTTAGTCTATGTCAAGCGCTTGCTGAAACTAGACACGTATCAGTGCGAAGTTTTATTCGACAAAATGCCGTCGTGTGCATTAAATTACTGCTCGAACAATTCAAAAAACATAAGTAAAAGTCAAGGTGTGACTTTTCACCAGTGAGTTTAACTTATTATATTAAAAACACATTTAATCTAATTTAATATCAACAATTGTGACATGCGACAGCGGTTGATGACGGGCGGCCATGCATGTCAAAGACTAACGAGTATTTGTATGCGCAGAGTCGACAATATCGACGCAGATTTGTAACGGATACTGAAGTATTTATATAAGATAAAAAATTAAAAGCATTTAAATTAATATTTTTATTATTATTTAAATTAAAAGGTTTCCTCGGCCATGTCGTGAAACAAGAGAATTGTGGATCAAATTTATTCAGAAGAATCGCGGCGAAGAAACGATACCTTCAGATTATTCTCGCATATGTTCCGTACATTCTAAGATGAAGACAAATATAGCACAAAGACAGGAAGAGTGTACTTAAAGAAAGTTGCAGTACCATGCGAAAACGTAATTATATTAATCACAGAATACATTTAATTCGAGCAATAATAAATCAGTACACTAAAATTAGGTTGCATCACGAAGCAAAAACTGATGAAACTGTCGATTACAATACCAAACGGCAGAAACTAACTAAAATCATATTATTTAATGGAAATTAAAATATCTGTCTGTACCAGGTAAGGCAGGTGATATTGTCGCTTGTTATTTCATATTTTTGATTACCTATATATATATTTAATAAAAATATTTTATTTCTAGAGTGTTTCTGTTAATTAAATCCTGAACATGAAAAAAAAAATATTTATAATTTAATTTCTTGTGTATTATTCACAAATAATGTGCTCACCAGGCGCCATGTTTATAAATCCGGTAAATAAAAGAAACCATATTATTTTATGTAAAAGAAACTATTATTTTATATTATATTTTAGTTGTTGGTATTAATATGTAGACATCATATAACGAAGAGTTACGATTAATATGAATTGTCTTATCTATTCGTGACACGTTTTTCTTTGGCCATAATTTGTATGATATCAAGTCAATAAAGTAGATGTCGCTATTGAGCTGGGACAAATAATTTCTATGACATGTCTTGTCTATCGGTAGAATATATGTCAATGTTTATAACCAAGAAATGAGAGATAAGAAAGTTTAAAACTATATGATAACTGACTGAATTTATTGACAATCATTGTACAAATATAAGACTTAATATAGAACAATGTGTATTTTTATAGCATACCTAAATAGGGCCTTATAATTTATTTTAATTATATTTCTACAAATATTATGGTAAATACACCATGGATGCGATGTCGGCTACTGACGAAATTTAGATTTTGAAAATACTAGATTCTTTTACTTAGATTTTAAGTATTAATACCAAGGAGCTATTTAACTGGCATAAAATGTCTGGATATGGACTACCCGGCACTCCAAAACAATGATACAATCTCAGCTCACACTATCAAATCAGTCACCCCATTAAACTTTAATGCAACTAATGACTGCCTATGTAACTTTTGGGATTCGATAACAAAACCGGTCGTTATAAAACAATACATTGGAGTGGTGCCGTAAACGGAAGATCAACAGGCTAATGGAGGGCCTATAAAACCACGCTTACTCAACCTTTATAATCATTGGACGGACTACGATTTAGGGTGGGCATTTTAGATTCATTTAAGAGAATGTGTGTTTTGTTACCTACATACACAAAAAAATTGTAATTATAGAAATTTAAAAACCTTCATAACATTTAAATTCTATGCTTAGGAAGGAAAAAAATATTTTTAAATTAAATTTTAAAAAAATATACATGTAAAAGTCGGTATAAGACTTAGATGACCTACTGTTGGACTTACTGCGTTTAACATCAGTAAGACACGACCGATAAAAAACATTACCAAATAAAAGTTATTATTTATCATACTATCACAAAAGAGCTTTTTTGGAGATGTGTCTTATTTACATTCATAAATCTTAAGGAAGTGGAGGATCAAATTTGAAATTATATGGAATAGTGAAAAATACCTAAACGAGTGATAACATATAGAAAACGATCCTATCACATTATTAGACACAAATGCCCGCTCTGCATAAATTACAACAGCAAAAAAATCTGTTTATTGAAAAAAAATTACGTTTTTACATAACTATGACCGTATACACGCAATGATATAAATAATAATAAATCTTAATAGTCTACGTCATAAGCACGGAGTATAATACAGCGAAGTCCGCCACCTTAGATAAGTAAAGCGGTATCAAGAGTGAATGTTAGAGGTTGTACAATGACACAGAATCACACCCATTAGTGGTTTATTCAACCCTCTACTTATCTTACGGATGTATTGTTTGGGCTAGGTCATATATTATTATCATTAATATATTTTTGGTAAGTAGATAGCCTAGTTTCCAAAGAACCTGATTGAAAAAATCCACTCTGATGTTTTTAGGTATTTTATTTTTATTTTTATTTATTTAAGGATATCCAATGGTAATTACATTGTTTCTTATATCTAATACACTTACAATTTAGTAACATGTTAAATGCACTACCTGCAGGCGTCACAACATGCATTGAATAATAAATAACTGCTAAGTAATACTGGAATCAAATTTAAAAAAAAAACATCAAAAATGAAATCTACAATCATAAAATTAAAATTAAAATTAAACAAAGTGAAATATTAACAAAATTAGAAGTCAAAAGAAATAACAAAGGAGTCACAAATAACAACAACATAAGTAAATACTATGACAATAATTAATATGCCTACAATTTCTTATCACTTATTAGTTTCATAACTTCAGTCTTGAAAGTACTCAGTGAGTCATTAAACACATCAACTCTTTGGCCGAGAGTGTTGTAAAATCGACATAACCTGGCTAATGTAGAATTTTGTTTCAGATTGGTTCTCGATGAAGGTGGACACAATAACCCCATGGGTTTTCTTGGTAATCTACTAGGAACACGTATTTTTATTAAGTCTAACAATGGTGGACAATCTACTTGATTTCTTAAAATTTTGTAGAGAAAGTTCATATCTAGGAGTTTCCTTCTGTCACTCAGGCTGATCATTTTAAAGCGTTTTAAACGTGTAGAGTAAGAATTATTTTAAATTATTATTAATTATTTTAAGTATTATTTTAAATAAATTCTAAATAATGATTTATTAAACGACTTGTAGCTGGGTTAATATTATTAGATAAAATTACGTTTTCAATTATTATTATGATATATGATTTATACAACTTTACATACTCAAAACAATATCCATAAGTTATAAAGCAAATTTAGATAAAAATAATATAATTATTGATTACTTATTCAAAGTTATATGTCTATTTGCAATTTGATTATCGATTACTTTAACTTTGTTAATGTTTAATAACCTGTCTAACTAAAAGTTTACAGAAGGATTTCTAATATATGAGTATATATTTTAAAACTCCAAAAATATGACGGTTACGGTGTAGTCATGTTTCCTCTATTCTATTCCAACAGGTACATGTACATTAATATTTATGAATCTCTACAACATACAACTCACATAATTAAATGCCTACAATATTTTCTCTTGAACAATCACAGCGTAATCATCTTCCGACTCACTTATCTTTCACATTTGTTTACTGGTCTGTGCTTCACACTCAGGCTTCACATCAGCTGTTGGCAACACCGTTCTTTATTCAAAATTAAACCCCTATTATATTTTTCATAATATAACTGCCAGCACCATTTTAATACTAGAATAGGTGGCTTTACTGATCACCCGTTACATTTCAATGCAAATTCGGACTAGGCCAGTATGACGGACTTACATTTGAGCATTCTAAATTAGAATCTGCTAGTTGCCACTACCCCTAGAATTACAATATCATGTAACATCCTAATGAAACGCATTTCCAGGCACAGTGCGGCTTGCATCTCGTAAAATCATCTGCAAAATCGAACTTTAGGTAATAAGCAACACCAATATTATTCGATTAAACTAGATTGCTTGCGGTGTATTCGGAATTACGTCGAAATCGATTCCAATGCAATATTGCGACGAAATTCATCGCGAAATGAAATTACGCTATTTCGTTTTTGGATGCGTCGGATGCCCTTTGTAATGAATGTGGTCGGTTTATTAAAATTGACTGCGAGTGTTGACCGCTTATTCGATGTAAAATATATTTTTTGCTCCATACTTTTTATACTGACCACTATTTACTACTGGACTGGTGAGAATCGTGAAAATATTCCTATTTGATCATCGCCATTTTGGCGCTGCTAGCTGAAGTAAGGTCAGTGAGTGTTTACGGAACTAGTAATAGAAATGTCAAATTTAGTTACAGTAAATTTTAGTTCTTGAGACGCTTAAGCTTTGATTCGGTATAAAAAAATTACTATCATCACATAGCATAGGCAACTTTTCCACTTTGTACTACATGATATTTCTTTTTCTTCGATGCAGGTGTTTTGTTTATGTACATTATTATTATATTTACGTTGTGAATATTTGTGTTGATTATACATTAAATAAGATAAGATTTAGTCACTTTAAACCGTATTGTAAATATAATGAAAAATTGTTTTATTGTCCCAATAAATAGGAAAAACATTTAAAATTTTCTAGGCGATGTCCAGTTTAGTATAAAAAGGGTTAGTGGAATTTGTGTTTTTTTAGACTTATTGCAATTTGTTTTTGATAGTTAAAATGGTTGCGAAATGCAGATTCAAAAACATGAGCGTGTTGACAATAAAACGTTTTTGCGAGCTCTTTTTGTTATTGTTTGTGTTAGAGCTTCATGTGAATTGTAAATTGGTGAAAACAATGACAAATCAAAGCTTTAGGTTTGTAAACTGTACAAAATATAACATGGGAACAAATGGACACCTGTACAAATATCCCACAAAAATTTGTTACGGTGCTAGAGTCAAATTCCCGACATCTCGTTCTAAAGGCGATTTTTAACCTTTCGGACCTAGCGGCCATCAGTTGTATGCGCTATGCGCCCGGCCCACAGCCAGTGGAGGCCACGTACAAGCAAGCGAAGAGTCGGACGCCCGCCTACAAGGTGGACGGACGACCTGGCTAAGGTTGCAGGAAGTCGCTGGATGCAGGCCGCTTCCAACAGGTCGATGTGGAGATCCTTTTGGGACGCCTATGTTCGGCAGTGGACTTCCTGTGGCTGAGATGATGATGATGGTAATATGAACCAAAGTTAACAACTAAGGCAGCATAATTTTTTTATGATTTTTGTATCAGGTTATTATGCCGGAATTATAGTGAATTCAATTGAATTTTTAAAAATATTTATTAAAATGATAAAATATAACGACATCCGTATTCAGACGCAACCTCAGAACAATGACTAAAGCTGCGTAAAAAAAGAGACATAAAGATATACATTTTTTAATCTATAAATCGTTTAGAAATGTTACAATATGTATGTACTACCTACCGAATAAATTAAATATGTGCTGAGCTTTATTAGAATCATTGTATGCCTATGGTCACTTGTGAAGAACTATATGGACACCAAAGTTGCTTAACAATTTTCAAAGGTGGCTGTACAAATTGTACAACATTATTGTACATTGTTGTTAACTGTGGTAGGTATTTGATTTCCAATGTTTTCTTAACTGATTCATACCATTACTTACAAGTTACAATAAAGACAAAAGATTATATTGTGAGCAGTCAAGACAGGCTTCATTCAGTGATCGTATGCGAAACAAACAGGGGCGGGTTAAGCGGATTAACTCAGAAACGCTACAAGTGAGAGATTAAGCTATGAAACAGTTCAATTTGCTTTAAAATATATTTATTTAGTTTCCTTAGGTTATTTGATACAATTACTAATATATTCCAAAAACTATGAGTTTTTCAACAGATCAAAAAAACTAATTTTATTTGCTGCTGCATACTCCAATGATACATTATCGGTTTAATAAATAAAGATCTTAAGCCTATAATCCCTTTGTAAATTTATCATTAGGGACTTTGTCCACTAGTCACTATAACATAGCATATCATGACCAAACCGCTAAGGTGTCACGGAGAAAAATATTCTTTATATTAACTACTATTGAACGCTGTTCATTAGATCGTTCCGTTACATACTGGTACCATTTCAGATTAAATCATTTTTCATTTCAACCTGAAGCCTGAGACGTCCATATTATGGTCATATACTACATTGCAATGGATAAACACCTTTATGCTGTTAAAAACATAAACAAAACGGCTCGAATAATCCGAAACACAGAAACGACAAATTTTAACACAACCACGGCACGCTGTCGTATTCAAGTACCATAGACCCGTAATCCTACGCCCCTTCGCCCCTTTTCGCCGCTTTGCCCCTTCGCCCCTTTTCGCCCCTTCGCCACCGCCGGAAAGAGTTATGGAAACATGTAAATTATGAACCTTACCCACATATTATACCGCATGTTACGGAAGCTTTACTTTTCATCCTCACGAAGAAAATAGAATTATTCTCTGTAATCCTTGTTTAGGAAGTTATCGAACTGTTATGTTGACGTCATTGTAATTCACACCTGGAATTTAAATATAGCGTCTGTGGCGGTAACAAAGTGAGTTTATATGAAAGGGCGTATGTTTCATATTCTTTACGAGACGAGTATTCCTATATCTGTAACTATATGTGTTACACTCGTCCCACTTCAGCGCAGGGGTCTCCTCTGTAATCGAGAATACGATTGAGAGGGGTTAGGCCATATAGTCCACCACCCTGGTCAGTGCAGATCGGCGGACTACATACCATAGAATATGTTATAATATTCCTAATTTACATCTAATATTTTTGAAAATGTCTGTCTTGAGTTATGTGGCTAAAACAAAATCTTGCAAAACCTTCATACGTGGTCATAATATTTCAGCTCTATATGTCAGAAATACTCATATCAAAAAAATAAAATGTTTTATCCAGTCTATTCCTACTATGTAAGAATTGTACATATAATTTACGCTCTGTTTGCACTGACTAATGAGCAATACTTACCTGTTTGCTCAATAAACAAACATTTCGTTTTTCATAGCTAAAACACACATTTGATTTGAATCAAACCCATTAAATAGCCAGGTTTTAAACATTTCGCGAGTGATATTTGCTCAATATCTTCCAGTTTCAATAACATGTATATATATTATTTATAGAGAGATTCAATCACATTTCCCATCGGTCGTAGAAATAATACAGAGGCAATATCTTGTTCAAATATTGCCCGGGTCCTTAGCGAGTACTGCTGGAGATTTCAAAAAGAATTAATTTCTGCTGGGACATTTTTATGCACTACAATTCCAATATAAAATTCACTAGACGATATAGTATGCATTTTTCATTTGTAGCATGAAAATATTTATTCATGTGAGGTGGCCCAACATTAGGCGTTTACCTACCTAACATTAACATTACCTAACATTCAAAGTTATTCAACAAGCTATAGAATTTATTATGAATGTAAATATATCAGACTAAAAATATTGTTTATGTCTCCTACAATACTTTTACACACATGACACGTAATTTATTTTTAACTGTTGACATACAAAACAATGCAAAACCAAGTAAAGCAATGCTGTAAAACAATAAACAACAACTCAGCAATTGTAAAAGTACGGATATTTGAAACATCGTGGTTAGCAACACATAAAACGGGGAGAGGAAATGAGTACAAGCGTAACACGGTCACGGAGTCTTGATGAAAAAGAAGCTTGCTCTTTGACATCAATATCCCCTTAATGACACAAGAGAACCGAAAAAACGAGGAACACGCTGATGGAAAATTTAAAGCGTAATTTCAAAGCGAAAATGGGTATACATTGCTGTACATCTTTAAACGAAAGGAAATTAGCAATAAGAAAGATGGTAGTGTACTAGCAACATTATAAATAATCACCGACTTTTAAAGGAACTTGGTGAACATTTTTAAAATAAAACAAATGAGACATTAATTTATTTGTATTGTCAAAAATTATATTGTAGTACTTTTGATAGTTTGTACCTTACAATATTGTTTCAATTTATTTTGTTCAGAATAAATTTAATCATGAAAGTAATTACCTTCATTTATATTAGGTTTCAAACGGAATCAGTTCATTATTTCTTTTGTCTGAATGTATTTAGTGATTTTAGATTTGTTAAATTCCAATAAAAAAAGTTTACTTTAGGCAAGTAATTTGGTCTTAAAGCCGAAGTGTTTATACTTCATTTACCATTTCAACATGCTACTGTAGCATCACAAAAGTTTAATTATGTAATAATATGACTGCTAATTCATTTACAGCCATATTCAAAGACAGTTTTAAAACATATTTTTGATATCGAATGTTTTGTCCCTTTCGAACAACTATTCAATACAGTTTGAGCGAAAGAGATAAAACAAATAGGTTTCAAAACAGTCTATGAATAAGGCCGTTAAAATTTAGTTCTATATTTCTTTATTTATTTATTTATTTCAGGTAACTAACGACCCATAGCAAAATTAATATTAAGATAACACATACATATCTACAAGAAAATTCATTTTTTTTTTGCCTCTATCCGGCACCATATGTGATATGTTTGTCAGAACAGTGCCGTACATAAAAGAAATCCGGCTTATTAGCTATCATTTTCAGTATCATAATTTATATAATAGGAATCAGATATTAACAAAGTAAAATAAAGTTGAAAAAGCGGTGGACCGCGAGATATTGAAACATCGTTGAAGTAATAAGTAATTAAATTTAGCTTCGTTTCGACACATAAAGCGAATATATTTGCTGCGTCTATTTATATTCTGTGGCCTGTACAATCTTACGACATCCATGTAATGTATAAAACAGATATTCATAGGGTTGCTAACTTAGGGAGCTTGTCTGTACTCCGACACGACGACGAATGTACCAACGACATTCGTAAAACTAGACGAATAGGTCCAAATACTTTAGAAAATAAAATAAATAAACAACCTCCAACACTCACATACATAGTCCTGACCCCACATAAAGATCGAGTCTTGTGTCGTGGATCGGGTCGCGAGCTACGAGAGACTTTTCGGTCTCACAAACACCCAGACCCGAAAGAAATATTTGTGGGCTGCACAAACATTTCGCTCGGTGCGGGGATCGAACTCGTGGCATCTCGTTTCAAAGGTGGCATTAAACCGACAGCGCCACGGAGGCTGTCAATGTTCTAATCTTCTATCGTACGTTGTAACCTTAGACTAAGTTTGGAGTGAATGATAAGTTTCATAGAGAACAGTATTCATTTTAAAAAGTGGAAACCTTTAATCTTATACGTGGACATCGAACGTTCGACAATTCGAACTTCTTTTCAAAAAATAGAGTAACTAGATTAGTGCCTTATATCTTTTCAATCTTACGACATCCATGTAAGGTATAAAACAGATACCCGAAAGGCTGCCAAAACTATTTCGACTGATCATAATATTAGAAGGTTTTAAAACCTAACTAAATCTCAAATATTTGAGAGTTTTAAAATCTGGACTTGGGAGAGAACTTTTTCCACTGACCGTGATTAAGAATGTTGAAATCCAGAATAAAAAGATGCAAGAAGCATCTCTTTGTCTATAAAAAAAGACACAAAAAAACATTTACTCATTAATTATTTTACGATTGAGGTCTGAAAAGGAATGTTCTATTTAAATAAATAAACAATATCGTTGGGTTGGCCACCCTGACGCTCCCGCCACAAACAATACTGGTATTACAATGGAGGTCGTTGCACTACTAAAGTTTATTATTAGTTTTACTAATCAGAGCGCAATGTATCTCGGGCCGGAGGTTAACAGTTGTTGATAAACACCACTTTTTAACCCACATATGTTGAAAGTGAGATTTTTTAACGCCGATAATAATACTATACGATATTAAGTGACGGAAATATCAATATTTAATTACAACACGACCGTTATGAGTAAATCAAATAGACTCCAACTTTTGAGTTGGTCATAAGTTGCTCAAAAATCAATGATGAGAAGAATCAATGAATCAAAAGAAAATATTATAAATAAATGCACCCACACTAAGATCGAGTCTTGTGTCGTGGGCATCAGGAAATAAGAAAGACTTTTGGGGCTCACTAACACCTAGACCCGAAACAAATACTTGTTGTCCACAGAAAGATTTATCTCAGTGCCGGGATCGAACCCGCAGCCTCTCGTATTACAGCCGGCGTCTAACCAACTGCGCCACGAAGGCTGTCCGTGATAAAATTGTCTATATCCTAAAGCCCTAAACTTATGACATCAAAATAGCCAGTACCAGCAATATCTAATATCTTTTTTTTTGCTGACGCACCACCATGCAGTCTTTTGCAAGATATTTTAAATCCTCGAGTATTCTCGAAACTGCATCGAAATTACACTGAGGTATCATAGAATACATTAGCTCTGTCCATTTCATTCTAAGATGTATATCAATTTATATTTGTAATTGTGAATGATATCTCAGGGCAAGGATTACTTACAGATTTAACTACTCTGTATGAAATTCTTAATTCTTTCCATCTACCACAACCACGTGCAGTAACAAAATACCCTCTAATTGAATAGAACAACTGTAATACTCCAAGCTTATAATCTTATTTGCAGGTAGAGTAACTAAGTTTTTGATAAAAAATAATCCCAAAGGAAATCCCACGCTTTCCACGTATTCTCTGGGCATTAATCAGCCGAGAGATTTTGTTCCAGTTTTTGTCGAATAAAAGTGGTCTATCTCGAAGAAAAAACAAATGAGTAAGGTCTTATGATAACGAAAATATTTTTGGCCAAGCTTTTAAAGGAAATTAAATGTGGGTGTGGGTGTTTAATTCGCTATTTTTATAAATAAGAAATATTTTTGTCTTCATTGGGGTAGTAGCTGCAAAAGTTCAGAACACACAGTAAATATTGTGGATTGTTGCATTCGACGCCCAGATCTGGCATTAAAATTATATGATATTAATGAGTTTTTAAATGAGAATAGCAATGTGCTGATAATTAGTATTTAGATATTTTATTTAACAACCCGTCTCTGTGTGTCCATTTGTACGCTTAAGAGTCGAGGTGAAAAAAACTGGTTTACAAGAATATAACATTTTTATGTGAAAGTAAGCTGTAATATAGTATAAGTTAAATGAATTATTCCGGAGAAGTTTGCGCCAATTAAAACTTGATTCGATAATAATTCTTTAGAGGGAACTTAACGCACGCTATTATGCAAATTGATTTGATTTATGTATGCATCGCTGAGACTCATAGCTTAAGAGTCTTAGGTATTATTTTCAAAACCCACGCTTGTAAAAATGTTTTCGTTTAGATTTTAATGTTTTTTCGTTAAATTTAAACGTTTTTATTTTATTTTTTGCACCTAAACGTATTGTATTTTTCCTCATTTTTAAGTAGAATCCGACAAAGAATAGATACTTGAAAATCATTATCATAACCGACACTTGGTCACGTGCTGTCGTCCAACCCCTCTCGAAATATCGCCCAACAATAACACTTATTTAAACATCTAACCCTCATTCATATTCTAAATTATCACTGAATAAACGAAAAGTCAAAAGGCTCAGCCACAAAGACCCAAACGTAGAGTCATCGTCAAAAAGAAAGCTTTAGAAAACCAAAGGCAACACCTTTGTGCGTTTGTTTATGCGGCCATTGTTTGTCGCCGGGGTATTTTGTACCCTCATTGTCTTGAGACGGACGTTTTAAGTGTTGAAGCATTATTAGGGTTAAATGAATGTTTTGCGCCGAAAATAGTTGCGAGCACAAAGAGCTTTTGAAGTGTTAAGAGGATAGTGAATACAAATGACACTTTATTAGACTCTGAAACTGGGTGGCGTAATATTGTAAGGCATTCTAATTGAAGTGAACGCTTGTCTAGACATTAGTACGATAATGCGTTTTAGTAGATGATTAGTAGAGTATAATTCAAAACACCCTGTGTATGGAGCTTTGTTATTGTTTGTGGTAATGTCTCGTAGAATACGAGGTAACATTATTAGTTATGGTAGAATCTCTATGCAACTTTACTATACAATAAATGGCCTGTATCAGCAGCGGAGCTACTGTCTTCAAGAGTATTTGATATTAACGATAATTGTCACTGCTTCCTATACTATTGTTTTCTTAAAAAAAAAACTTTTAAGTAGAAATACTTAGACATTTATATACTTCTAATTAATATTAATATAATAACTAGTATAACAAATGCACTTTGACATTAAATTATCTAAACTTACTTTTGGCACTATTTTTTAATCTTCTGTGTTTTCTCAGTATTTAACTAAATCCTTTCAGTTCTCATAACACTTTAAAGGCGCCACCATGCCACGAAAACTTACAAAACAAAAAAAAACCCTACAAAATTTAAATTCAAAATTCGAAAACACGAAAAAAATCAAATGAAAAAGTTACAAACACAGTGCATCGCTAATGCACACAAGTTTCAGATTCAACTGCGGACTTCTTCAACGTGCGTTGAATGACTGAAATTTCTTTGCGGGACTAAAGGCCAAGTTGGGACTAACAAGCGGGTCCATTCTATCACTTTACGTTCATATTTCTATAATAAAATTTTAATGGAAACTTTAATAGTCTATTCTGAGGATTTGTACGTATTTTGTAAATATTTTGTTGAATTCTCTACTGTGTCGACTGTCGCTTGTTTGTTGTGATTTTCTTTTGAACCTTCTTTAACCTGTCTACTTATAAGTTATACTATAAATTAACATTGTCAGCATAATATTACTCTTTATCACCATACACATAACACAATGGGAGCCCGTCATAGTATAAAGGTTTCCTAGATTTAGGCAAAACTTACATAATTGATTGCAATTAATGTAGAGATGAGCATGCCATCCGCCTAATTGTAACTGCTTATGAACAGTATCAAAACCAAACAACACCAACAGTATGAAATACAAAACAAAGCTCGGCATCCTGAGACATAAGATATTAAGTCTCATTATGTCCAGTAGTTACTCTGGTTGCCATGTCCTTCAAACCGGAACACAACAGTGCATTTACACTGCTGTTTACATTACAGGCGGCGTCTCACATATAAGAGACCTACCACCACCAGTATTTAACGGATCCAATCAGCATTTCCAATTTTAACGACTTTTTCGCGAATTAGGTTTAAAAAGAAAAGGCAGACAAGATTATGACAAACGATTTGATATAACTTTTTCGGGATAAAAAGTATCATGATGCTTTTTATCAAGTATCACGATACTTTTTATCAGAATCAGTCATAGTCAGTCGAAAGAGTCAGGAATTTATTTGCTACATCCTTTTAATTCAAATAGGTGGTACGGGTTAGATGAGGTTTGCATGTTTTTCGCCATGGGACTGAATGAGACGGGACAGAACGGGATATAACGGACTAAAAAACTATACGGGCCAGGCCCGACCGTTATTCATAAAATATGTGTGTATGTAATTTTAAAGGATTTCAATAAAATATTTTATTAATTTATTCATATTAATTTATTCATTAATTTATTTATTCGATTATTTATATATTTTTACCGATTATGCGTATACAAATGCGTTTAAACAGTCTCGGCACTACCGGTAAAAGACCTAACTCTTTATAAAATGTGTTTAGATTATCTAATTTTTTAAATAAATTATCAACAAGCGGCAGTATCGTCAACTTACATTTTCATCTATGATAAATCTATTTTTTTTTTAATTGTATATGTTTATATGTTTTATAGAATAATCATATTATATGAACTTATGTTATATATTTATAAGAGAAAGACATTTTAGTTTATATTATCTAACATCCACTTTATCTCAACTGCATTTTCCAAAGGTTGACTGGTAGAGTACGCGTATGGCATTAAGTTCGCCTGCATACATTTTTATATAAAGTTATAATAAATATAGAAATCCGCGCAATCTAAAAAATAATAAAAATTCACTTTTTGGTAAATAGAATTGCATTCTATTCCATTAAAACACTCTTATAAAAATAACTATAACGGCTGATATTAAATAAAAATGAAACATCCTTTCATGCTATCTGTCCTCGCCATTAGCCAATAAAACTACTAAATACCACTTCCATTCCAAAACTTCCAGTTCATATCATTTATAACGAAGCCTCATCACATACCAGCTGTTATCCGTGTGTTAGTTTAGTAATTTATTATCATGATCTATCTTCCTCAGAAATTATGTCACTTCCTGTGCTTTAGAACATTTCATAACACGTCTAAATAATAACACGTGTGATATATAGGCGTTTGTTGTTAAAAATATTTTAGAATAATATATATTTTACGTTTGATTATGTTTAGATAGTAAATAAATCTTTCTTTCTTAATTTTTTATAATATCTGATGTTATTTAGGGTCGATTTTTCAATAGTTAAATTAATTTCAATAAACAAGATTCTTAGTATAGAATACAACGTAAGGAAATAAAAGTAACGGTTTTAATAAATTGTCAAAAGTATCATTTTCATATTCAGTCAGGTTTTAATTTGTGTGATGAAGAGGTTGTACCCAACAATTGAGAATACAACCTCAAGAGGTTTTAAAGTGGAAAAGACTTGAGGAGGGCAAAACCTGAAAAGCTGTGACGATGTCAAGATGAAATTGAATAATAAATAAAAATATTGTTGCGTCGCCTTCACTTGCATTGTTTCATTTGCCTTTATTAAATTGTGTCTTTTGTCCTTTATTAAAACTTTTCAGACACACAAGCTCTAAATATAATTTAATTCAAAGTATTTCCTTTGCTATGTTGTAGCTACCAAATTTTTCGTATGATAAAAAATATATGAATACTCTAGATCCCATCGTACTCAGATGATAAAGCAGAAATTCCAAAAAGTACAAAAGCCCCGAAATGTACGAGTTAAAAAATTGTCAAGCTTTTAAGATTATTAAAAGCTCTTTCGTAAATTTACTTTGCACAAGAACGACCAATCGTTGTCACTATCCACAAATTTATTTTTAAGCTTTTAGATATTAACAATCTGTATTAATACAACACCGTTTTACTTAAAATGCATACATTTTTATTAATGTACTTACGAACAAGAGGCAAGTAAAGTTTTTAATCACGAAAAAAATTACACAATTTAATTTTTTAAATTACGAACAAAGATTTTTTTTAAATCTATAAATAAAAATCAAAATAAGAACACACACAAAACCTCTTTCAGTAAACCTCCATTCTAAATTCAAAATAAATAAAAATTCTTTTTTCAAATCAGTTATAAATTACTTACATGATACTTCGTCACACAACACTGGCACAAGAGAATTTTATCCTTCGGGAGCGTAAAGCTACGCGGGAAACACGCCCGGGCGCGACCGCTCGCCGCGATTTACCGGCGAGGTATGAAGTATGCCTGATGCCACTCCGAATTTCCGCCAAGACACGTACACAGTAGGTGGCCTCTGATGATAGATGATCTAATAAAGCCGTTATTGTATGGTAATTTTTGAATTATTATAGAAATTATGTCAGTTTTCTATTGTATTTTGTTTAGAACTAGCCGGTGTAGTCGATAGAGATAATAAAATGGACAAATAGAAAGAACGGGGGCATTCGTCGTTCATCTTAATTTTACGAACACTCACAAGTAAGTTCTACGAAGGGATAGGCAGGTATACTTCAAATGCCAGGAAAGGAAGAGATCTCAAAGTTTACATCCTTCGAAATTCCTGAGTAGAAAAAAGTATCCAAGTTTTCTCACGACATCTTCTTTCACTCTCAGCCTGTCATAATTCACTAAGCAGTATGAGCAGCTTTGAAAGGTCAATTAGTTGTACCTTACGGTTGACACCGTGACCTCCAGTTGGCCAGTCTGGTACGCACTCCGCACCCAAAGCTATTAAGTTATTGTTCTATAACACATGCAACATTATTCGTTGTAATTTTGTAAATACCATGATGAATTCAAAATAATATTACTCCCAATAGGGTTGATGTCAGGCGGGCAGACGGTCGTAATTTAAAACATTCTGCACCATGGCTAAAAAGTAATGACGCGCCGCCCATATAAGTTATTTATTTAATTAAAGCGGTATGTACCAACGACTGTTATTAATTAAGATTAAAATATAAAAAAATACAATTGCAGTATCTACTGAACTTTCTGTGGATGAAGAAAAGGAGAATAAAGAAGGAAATTAAATAATCAACAACAAAAAAGTTCCTGAACAGTACGTGTTTAAGTTGTGTTATCAGATACGTGTAATCATAGTTTAGTTCGTAATTACATTGTTTAGGAAAACATTATTATAGTACATAAATAACTTCTAAAGGAAGCCAAGGACCGAGCTCAGCGGCGTGCAATGGAAAAGTCAACTTCCATATATTTCATTTATGTTCTATTGGCTTGAGGCAAATTCTAGAACTACAAATAAAATTAAATAACTATATTTTGAAGTATTTTTTCATAATATACAGGGTATATCAAGACTGCTCCTGAAAACGAAGCCGGGTGGTAGTTTAAGCGACTTCAAACACAATACAACAGAAAATGTTGGAAAAAAAGCGTCATTTTATTTTATTTTTTTGTAATTTTTTATATGGTCGTATTTGGGTGCTAAATACATGTTTTTCCTAAAATAATAGTGTAAACCCTTTTATTTATTAAGACTCTAAGATATAAAATAGGTTAAATTATTATTTTAGCAAAACCTATGGATTTACCACCCAAAAATGACGATATTTAAAAAATGAAAAAATAAAATTGTCGCGTTTCTTTGCAAAATATTTAGTTGCATTGTGTTTCTATTCTCTAAAACGACCACTCGGCTTCGTTTTCGGGAGGAGTCTTGAGATACCCGGTATATAAGCATTTATACTTTTTAATATAATGGTATTAACATGTCCAATATAATGAAATGTGAATAGAGAAAACACTTCCTAATATTTTAACAACAGCATTACAACGCATTTAGACTGTACTAATGAGCGCATTAGGTCTGTACCGATCTGTACGCTGATCATGACGAAATAACTTTTACTGGATCCGTAACATATCAATTACCAACAGTAACAGTGCTACTACACGGCTTACACTGATTGCCAATCGTGTAGACAAGTGTTTTTCGATTGGACCAATGGTTGTTAACTTCTAGTGGCTTTTACAGTTTCACGTGTAGGCGCGTGGATTCAAAAAAAGAAACTACCGCTATCATTGAAATAACGCCCTGTAAATTCGTACAATCTTAGTTAACAATTATTGTCCATGTGACTTTCATACTTCAGTTTTGGTTTTCTCAAGAAGGGTATTCTTTTTTAATACCAAAAATGACGTATAGTTTCATTTTCAACCTAACTGTAGCTCAACGTAATTTACATACAGATATACCTAAATACAAAAATAATATTAAGGAAATAGGATAGACGGATATATTTTATCAAATTCTTGTAAAACTCAATATTTTCATTAACCTGACCTGGGCTACGAGCACTTGACAGTCTCCGTGGCACTGTTGGTAAGACGCGGACTGTGAAAGGAGAGGCCGCGGGTTCGATCCCCGCACCGAAACAAATGTTAGTGAGGCCCACAAGTATTTGTCTCGTATCTGGGTGTTGGACAAGACAAGACTTAATTGGTCTTAATGTGGGGTCAGGACTATGTATGTGACTGTTGGGTGTATTTATTTATTTATTATTTACAATCGTTCTTCAAAGTGTGGGGTAATTGCCTCTAAAGACACACATGGCAATAATTCGGATATGCCCTGGGACTCGAATCCGCAGCCTCGATTCGGCAGTTCGCTTTCAATTCGCTACCAGAAGGTGACAACACTAGCCCAATGAGATGGAAAGCCGCATTAACGTTTAAATTATTTAAAAGGTCATAAAATCAAAAGCAATGTAATATATGCAAGCTCATTTTGACCGTGGTCGTGTTATTAAAGTTGTAAGGGTCATTTCCGTAGTATGCATTTTGGTGCATTCAACAACAATTTGTATGCTGTAGAGCTGTTACAATACAAAATTACATTCGAAATGGCTTTTACAACATTTGATACAAATTGCTAATGAAAATGGCATTTTTAATCCTCTTCAAAGAGAGGCTTCTCAATTTAGATATTTTCATCGATGCTTAAAACTGGCGTAAGGTTCATTGGGGTAACACTGTAACAGAAGTGCGTAAGGGTAAGGGTAAGAACGCTTACCCTTCCATCCATATAACAGCCCATATACGTCCCACTGTAGGGAACGGGCCTCGTCCACAATCAAGAGTACAGTTGAGTGTCGTTAGGCCATATAGTCCACCACGCCGGCCTAGTGCGGGTGGGCGGACTTTACATACTATAGAAATTCATACAAATAAATAAATAAATAAATAACACCCAACAGTCACATACATAGTCCTGACCCCACACTAAGATCGAGTCTTGTATCGCGGGTATCAGGAACTACGAGAGACTTTTCGGTCTCACAAACACCCAGACCCGGAATAAATATTTGTGGGCCGCACAAACATTTCTCTCGGTGCGGGGATCGAACCCGCGGCCTCTCGTTTCACAGGCGGCGTCTAACCAACTGCGCCACGGAGGCTGTCAAAAATCAAATCCCTATGGTATGCAGGTTTCCTTACGATGTTTTCCTTCACCGTTGTAGCGTGTGGTGATTGAGTATTAATATACACACAACTCCCGAAAAGTCAGGTGTGCCCTGAGATTCGAACTCGCGACCACCGTGAAGTTGTTGGCAGCCGCGTCTGGTCCGTTTACCTACAGGCCGCACTACCTTGTATTACGGTGTTATTATAATAATTATTAATAACAAATTAAATGGGGATAATAAGCTACCCGCAAAAATGATCTAGGGACACGTGAGCCTCTTTAGCTCAGTGGTAGAGCACTGGTCTCGTAAACCAGGGGTCGTGAGTTCAAACCTCACAGGAGGCATTTCGCGATTCTTTTTTATGATAAGTGAGAATGATTTGTAAATTCTTACAAATGTCGCGACAAAAATGAGATAGAAGTTATTATCACTTAAAAATGATAAGTCAACTATCATATTATGACAATAATATGAGTACCTAATAAATAAATTATTTGGTTAATAAATGCCTACGAAAACAAAATAATTTATTTCTTTAAACAACATTTGACCATCTATCTTGTTAGCATTTTAATTTTTGTACAAATTCCTGACTCCGGGCTGATACTGAATATTAAAATTCCAATGCCACTTTGCCTGACTCGAGATTCGAATCCGTGACCTCAGCTTTATAACCGTACCGGACTACAACTATACCACCGAGGCAGACATGATGTGATAGGCCTAACATCATGGGACGGAACGTACAAGGTGCAATGTGGGTGTCCTGGCACCTCAGTCTACCCCTTTTGGGAAAAGGCGTGATTTTATGTACATAATATGTATGTATAAACCTTAAAATATATTAACATATTCACGACATCTAGTTTCACAGAGGATGTCTCAACCAAATCCGTCCAGCAGGCAATAATATTTTTTTTAGTGTATTGAATGGCGAGACGAGCATGCCATTCGCCTGATGGTAAAAGACGACTGCTCATGGACAGTAGCAAAACCTAACATTAACATGAATTACAAAGCAATGCTTAGCAATATTCGGAGCTCGCCATCCTGATTTACCCGAAAATTGTGAGGTCCTGGGCTCTTCAACCAGGTCAGGAATCAGGTATGTAAACATTTCTCATTGAAAATTGCAAATAGTTCCTCGGGACTGGAATTTCTTCCCAGTAATATGACCATAACGTTGCGATCACATCTTGCGACAAAAATAGCGTCGAAGATTTTTTATTTTTCTTTTTGTTCAACTAAAGTTTGTTCTATCAAATATGTGTAATAAAACCAGTAAAAAGAAATCTGTATCTTAAGTCTCTATCTTTAAGCTTAATTAGATGTTTCTTAATTAATAAATATCTTCTAAACTAAGCAAATACAATGACCCTTACAGCCTAATTATTGTTCCGTCTTATGAATAGGTAATTTAGAGGTGAACGACCTGATAACGCTGCGAGTATTGCGTCTGACAGCGCGATTGATTACTCTTTACGCGATTCAAACCAGCTTTGTCGCACCCGGTTATTGTACAATTATACCTGGCTATCAATCATGCAGTTTTGTTTACTGTATCAGCTGTAGACCGTGGCCTAGCCCTAGTAATAAATAAAATAGCGACTTGTCCCGGCCTCTCCCTGGTGCAGACAGTTTTTGAGTCCAATCCACCCCAGAAACATTATATCGCGTTCTGACTATATTTAAACTCTTTTTTTATTGCATTGAATGGCGAGAAGAGCATGTCATTTGGCAGTAAGTAACAGTTCATTTACACTGCTGTTCGATGGGAAACATCGACAATGCAGTGGTACCTATCCAGGCTGTATCTCACATATGAGGCTATCAGCGCAAAAGTGATGTTACCCCAACCTACATCATTAGGAAATAATTGAGGAATTAAAATTAACTTAAATTGTTTTTGATGTAGTTTATTTTGTGAACATTATTTTAAATGTTTTGTTTTTTATTTACTCTAAAAACTGTAGAATCTACATAAATTGTGTAATAAGATTATATTGTAATGAATGTGTAATAGACAGCCTCCGTAGTGCAGTTGGTTAGACGCCGCCTGTGAAACGAGAGGCCGCGGGTTCGATCCCCGCACCGAGAGAAATGTTTGTGCGGCCCACAAATATTTCTTCCGGGTCTGGGTGTTTGTGAGACCGAAAAGTCTCTCGTAGTTCCTGATACCCACGACACAAGACTCGATCTTAGTGTGGGGTCAGGACTATGTATGTGACTGTTGGGTGTTATTTATTTATTATTTATTTATTTATTTATGTATTTTACACCAAAACTGCACTAAAAAAATTTGTGGGTTACACCACTTTTGCGCTGATAGCCTCATATGAAAGACCTACCACTAGTAAGTCTGATGGGTCAACCCATAACACAGAAAAAATCTGTATGGTATGCATGTTTCACGAAATTTTACTTTAACGTTAAAGTATAGTAATTGACTGTCAGTACACACATGACTTCTTAAGTCAGAGATATGCTCTGGGATTTGAAACAGCGAGCCCATGTCTACTAGTAATTCTAATAAGACTAATAATAAAATCTGTAAACAGGTCAATTCCAACGTGTCGCTTGGAAGTCCTTGGTATGCTTACTAGTGGTAGGTCTCTCATATGTGAGAGGCCATCTGGGTGGGTACCACCGCAGTGTCTATTTCTCCCGTCAAACAGCAGTGTAAACGAACTGTTGTGTTTCGGGTTGAAGGGCATTGTAGCCAGAGTAACTACTGGACATATTGAGACTTAACATCTTATGTCTCAGGATGGCGAGCGCAGTGGAATGCCAAGCGTTGCTTTGTAATTCAAGGTGTTGTTTGGTTTTGCTACTGTTCATGAGCAGTCGTATCACTTACCATCAGGCGAACGGCATGCTCGTCTCGCCATTCATAGCAATAAAAAAAAAATAAGTAGTGAACTTCCTGAGACTAAAGAATGACACAGATATCAACAATGGTTTTATAAAACCGATATACAGGCTGGTAGTTTTGTCTAAAGCGTTCCAGGCTTTTGATCAACCCGTATAGGTACGAGTTATTTTATGGATCAGATAAGTCCCCGAACATACGGGATGGGCAAATTTCGTGAAAACGTGATTTTAGACAAAAAAAAAATAGGTTCTTTTAATTTTGTATAATATCACGCGTGGTGATGAGAAACATGAGGGTTAAATAAAATACCATACGTCGATATCACCCTGTATAACAAGTAAAGCAAACAACAATCTGGAAGGTAAACATAATTACTTGACTATAGTAAAGCAACTTAACGGGTACAAAGAGGCTCTCACAAAGAGCACGTTTCATTGTAACAGTGTTTCTGTTAATAAAGAATAAATGGCGCCGATCGGAGCGGCCGATTTCGTTTCACTTCCATTCCGTTAACAATGTTCAAAGTTTCGCTGTAAAAGTTTGGGCATATTGGAGTTGTATTATATAGGTGCAGATAATTAAAACCTTTTAGTGAAGATTGTCAATCACGTGACATCTATTAAACGTAGAACTTTATCAATTCTTAAATAAACCACCTGCATCCAATGATTTCAATCAATGATGTATTTAGACATTTATGCTCTATATATTTATTAGCCCATATACATCCCACTGCAGGACACGGGCCTCCTCTATAACTGGGAGTACGATTGAGAGGAGTTAGGCCGTATAGTCCACCACGCTGGTCTAATACGGGTTGGTGGAGTTTTACATACTATAAAAAAACTTCGAATCTTAGTATGCAGGTTTCCTCGCGATGTTAACCTTCATCGATAAAGTGCGTAGTGATTGACTATCAATACACAAATGACTCCGAAACGTCATAGGTACCCTTTAAGATATGTCCATCTTAATAATAAGCATTACATTAATGCCTATAAGTGCAGGCAAAGATATAACAACCCTAAAGAAATTCATTGACAATAACTTATCAAGTGAACCGTTTCCTTTGTCTGGCTCTAAAAACCTTAAAAAAAACAACTATTCATTAACCCCAAGTCACCCTTTTCATGAGACCTACAGTTAGCTATTAGCTAAATCCCGTTCTTCCTCTCTTACTCTATCCATTTTCAAAGCAACCTACGATCTTCAAGAAATTGTGATGTTCTTTAACACTAGCGACAGTTTGGTAGGTGTGGTTTTGTTGTTGTGCGTTATATAAAATATAATGAAAGGAGTAGAGACAAAGTGTTTCCGAACATACACGATGTATACATGAAACAAAGCACAGGATGCGGGTGTTCTTTATTTTTATCCGAGCAATAAAAATATCCATCGGGCCATGTGCTGCGTATCCCCTACAGAGCTTCCCGTTTCAATGCACGCGCTCACACCGACGCGTAACGATGCATCCTTGAAAATAATTAAATAATTTTTATTGGTATTGAATTTTTAACATTGGTAGAAGGAATTAAAATATTTTATAGGAAAAAAATGCGTCCTTCTTGGATCCATCCTCCTACTACGAGTACTAATTAAATGAATACTGCATTTTTTTTGGCCGTGTAATTTTTCGCTGTTTTGCGCTATGTGCCCGGCCCACTGCCACTTCCAATTCCTAATCCTTTGGCCTACGTCGGTAACCTTTGTTCTGCTACGGAACTCCTCATTCCTATATCGATGTCGTAGAGAAACATAGAACAAAGCGTAAGGAAGTGATGGTAATTGGGGTCGAAAAGTTCTGAAGGCCATGTACAGGCAAGCGCAGTATCAGATGCCCGCCTATAAGATGGATGAACGACCTGGTTAAGGTTGCAGAAAGTCGCTGGAGGCCGTTTCCAATCGGTTTATGTGGAGATACTATGTTCAGCAGTGAACTTCCCGTGCTTGAAGAGAGAGAAACTTTCACAGTATTTTTAAAATTGCTGAAGTCATTCATAAATCTAATAGGATGCATATATAATTTAGTATTACAAGGATTGTAACACTCAATAAAGTTATACTGTATTAAAATGGTTAGTTTCATATTTTTTGTATTATAATAGAATATGATAAAGATGATCCTTTGTAAGATAATTTTATAAAAACATACAGAATTGAGTTACCTCTACTTTTAAAGAAGTCAGTTAAACTTTTTTAACAATGGATTTATAAGAAAAAATATCAGCGTGTGTCGCAAGCGTTACACCACGGTCTAAAGTACGCCCCGAGTAATGTTTTTATTTTGTAAACACATTACAATTAAAACAAATCGCAGAGCCTAATGCAGCTACATGAACAGGGTGTCTACAAAATAACGTTTTCACATCTTGCACCTTATTGGTTATAAGACCTGGCGAATTTCCATAAAGTGACTATGTGAAATAAGCCGGACGCTCATAGAGGCGAGGCAGAGCAGTTTCCAAGCTCGATCATCGATTAAATTGTAAATATTGATTTAGTCATCATTTAATCATCATCATCATCAGCGATAGGAAATTCACTGCTACACGTAAGCCCGTGGGTCTCCACGGTGGCCTGTCGGAAACAGTACGCGTGCAGCAATTTCTTTGCATTCTTTATAATTAAGACCGTTGAACATTATGTTCATTTTCAGTTTGGAATACCCAAATATTTTAATATATATTTTTAAGTTTTATTTTCTAATTTTCCCTGAATGTTGTTTGTATTTATATTCTAAAAGTGGACAGCATTAAAAAATAAAACTCCACGATTTAATTCCTTTGCCTAAATTTTACTTTTGATAAAATGGCGGTAGTTCCAATTTAATATCACTTCAGTCCATGAAAATGTAAAATTATCTAAACATGTTTTACGACGACAAATTGATGAACAGCAAAACTTTGGGAAAAGTGTGGAAAGCGGCAAATAACATAGAAAATTCAGATGATGACGTCAAGCTACCAGTAATTTGGTATGTAACCTTTTTTATACCCAGGCTCGATATATTTTTTACGGAATAAAGATATATGGATGCTTTATGTCGCGATCGTGACATCATTTATAAGCTATATATCATCCTTACATTAGAACTTTCAAGAAGTACAGTAAACTTATTCACATACATAATACATTCACGCCATCCTCCTATGAGGGTAGGCAGAGAGCGGCATGTGTTAGCCATTCTCTACCTACCCACGAAATTAACGCACCTCATTTGTTTCTTCCACATTCGTTCTTATTTTCATAATCATTCATAATCTTTTTCAGAGAAGGTTATAGGTATTCTATTTGATCTACATTTTGCTATTGTTCATGAGCTGTCATATCGCTTACCATCAGGCGAACTGCATGCTTGTCTCGCCATTCAATGTAATAAAAAATATTGTAGTCAACGAACCGCAAAAACGGCAACTAAGTGAAATAAAACTATTATTTACGGTTTTAATTTTTAAATTTTTCAACTTCCCGACGTTTTGATTGCTTTACAGCTTTCGTGGTCACGGAGCGGACTCCGCCCCTTTATTTCAATATATAACATACGCGTAAATCTAAGAAACCATTAAACGGCAACTAAATTAAGAATCCCTAGTGATAAATAATAAGCTGTTCAGTTTCCCAAACTATTGATATAATTATATCTTAAGATAAATGAGGACAGATCAGGTTAATGTAGCGTTGCTCGTCGCGCCGCGCCGTCAGACACAACTCAACCGTCACGGCTAATGAATCTGGACTTATGTGACGGGAATATCACAGGTGTCCAGCTGTAGATTTAGTCCATGTTTTGGTTTAAACGTCTTGGCAAGATCGTTGGATTTTGGATTTAGATTGGATCTAGGACGGCGTGAAATAACATGTTTAATATGACGTTATTGTTATTTTACTTGCGAATGGGTGGAAAAGAGTTTAAGAAATAAAGTTATAAAAACACGTTGAATGGATTTTGATTTCTAACTGAGAATTTCAAATGTATGTGCAGTTTACCAGCCACATTAAACCAGTAAGAAGGTCTAAGGCCTGGCTCTCCATTGTGGAATAATTCCAGTAGCGAAATTTTATTTTCAATATTATACTTACTTTGAATGGTCAATTACATTTTTAAATATCCCCGAAGTCCTATAACACTTTTTAAATCATCGATAGGAACATAAACAGTTCCGCGCAAATCACAGAGTACATTTTATAAACTGAAAGCGCAAATACACGCGCACACCCAGACGGGACAAAAAACACATCATTTCCATGAACAAATTAATAATGCGGAACTAACTTGGACCGGACGCTAAAACGACGCTTTATTTTAAATTTCAGTAAAAAGTTGGACGAATGGCTGGCTAGTGAGGAAGAAAGGCCATCCAGACGTCTGTCGCTGCGAACGTCGGCGACTCTCATCGACGGTGCCGCCAAACTTTACAAACAGGGAATGCAGAAGTTATTCGAGGGTAAATTTAAAGCGAAATAAAATAAGAACAAACCTCACTATGGAGAAAGCGACTAACTTCGGACTGACTCCCAGTGAAATGAATTTAATTAGGCACTCAAGTTGCTGGCTTGGTGGTAAACAGTCATGGATTGAGACGGGGTTCGAATCCCAAGCATCAAATCATCTTTGACTTTTAGAAGACATATCTCTATATCAATATTTGTATTACGAGTATAAACTAAAAAAGCATCCCTCTGTAACCAATACGAAAACAAAACTATCAGTAAAAAGTTAGCTATGTGATGCTTATTATACACCAGACACCAAAACCACTGTAATAAACAGTATACTAGACATAACTAGTTAAAAACGATTCATAAGTAATACAAAGTAGCACAATTCCATTACAATACTCGAATAAATAAAGCAGTCAATTAAGACAAACAATTCATTTCAGACATAGACGGTTTGGACAAAGCAATGTCTGCACGCAAAAGACACCGGGGCGACATAACAGGTACAACACAATAGAATTGTTAGCTTTTGTCGCCCGTATCGTAGGGAAACGTTGCTTGCACAAAAGAAATAGGACGACAAATGTATACTAAGTGAAATGTTATTGGGTTCCGTGGTAGTATCAAGTGGTGTTTTATAAAATTGTATTTATACAACTGGGAAACGCAAATAAAGACCTTATGTTGAGTATGGGTGTTGCATTGTACTCAAAAGACTTGGGTGCATTAGTTTCTGGTGCATTTGGTGCATTAGTAAGCGCAGCGTTTGATGTCTACCCACAAGGTGTACAGAGGTCAACAAGGTGGGTAGATACGTCTTAATTCAACAATAGATATCCTGTAACTGATGATTATGATAGTTAATATTGAATTGAATATTGCCGGCCTTGCGGAAGACCAGCTTTGGTTTGGCCACCACATGCTGAGCATGAGCCGTTTTGTGACAAGCAATGCGAGATACTTACTTAAGTTAATTTAAATATAAATGTAATGATGAACCATAGCTTGTGATAATTAAATGCTTTCTTTCTGAATAAGAATATTTAGTTTGTGAAATATCTTAAAAAAAATAAAGGAATTTATTCATATATCATCATATATCATTTTACAATTATTTAAGTATCTAATATGGATGTTCCAAAGTCCGTATCTTCGACACCCATCCTGGATTAACTAATGCCAGTGTAAACAATTTTAAGACAACAAATAATTGTAAAACATTTAAACAATACAAAAAATAACGAAATGGATTTAATCTAACTCTAACACAACTCAACATTTAACTCTGTAGTGATGATTTATGATAGTATAACTTTGCCAACGAAGCAATTCGGTAACTTAATGTAACTGATCACCGCCATTCATAAACTCTCACAGCTCTTAATGCATTGAAGTCTTCTAAAATATAGGGATAAAAAGGTTAGAGGATAAAGATAAGGATAAGTAATTATCATTCATTTGACCATCTTACTCATGATACGAAATTATTATTATAAGCCCTTTAATTCCCATTGCTGGGCAAAGGCTTCTTACTTTCCTTCCTTTTGTCGCGGTTCGGAAGATATAAATCGAGTTCGTGACGCCATCTCTTCCTAGGCCTACCGCGACGTCGAGTCGGTTTCAGCTACTAGGGAGCCACTGTGTGGTGGTTTTCGCTCAATGGTCGTCAGGCATGCGGTAGATATGCGGTAGATATCAGCCCAATTCCATTTCCACTTAGCAGCTGTTTATTCTAAATCGGCTATCTTGGTTTTAGTTCTTGATCGTTTATCTTGGCTTTATGATACGAAAAATGACAGGAAAATAAAAAAAAATATACGTTGTTTTTTTTTTTGTGATAATGGTGCCACCATTTTCAACACAAATTATAAACTATTAGTAATATCGAATTCTAAAAATGTCGTCATATATTTATACTATCCTCTTCCCAATAATAAACTTCATACATCAATCTCTTATAGTAAGAAAACCACCCGAGATTTCTATTCGCTCCAGTTTTTTATCCAATTTATTAAAGTGACCAGTAGGTACACTTAGCTCGTCTACCTGAAGTCTTTACTTTGCCTCGAGTGAGCCATTTTCATCGCATTCTAAGAAGCAAACCTTCTTGGAATATATTTGAGCAAGTTCTAATTTGTTAATTAGAATAGTTAAATTAAGAGACCTTGCAGATAGTGTGATTTGGTTACTAAAAGTTTTTCACAACGGAATAAATTTAATGTTGGTGTAAATTTAATAAAATATAATGGCATAGTAAGAGTTTAAAATAACAGAGCAAGCTTGTCATTATAATCAATTATTGATTCGACGTTAAAGTGTATTATTAGGTTAACATATCGAAAAGTTCTATAAACTTCATAGTCATTTGAAAATCCAACAACCCCTAGTACCCAAATTTCGTTCAATTAAAGCATAATTATACGGAACGTCGGCCCAATTAGACTTTGTTTAAATAGAATTAATTTTTAATCATATTTTAACGAACCTGAATTACATAATGACCCATTAATTTCTATATATAAAAATACAAAAATCAACGATCACCTAATCCTTTGATCCGCTTTCCTTTAGCCAGACTTAATTAATAGAAAGATTTTTACGATCGCCTTACAGATTCCTCAGGGAGCAGCAGCTACGACGAACCAACTCCAGAGAAAATCCGCCGCCAGACATCCTACAGGAATCTAGGTTAGTACTTGGTTGGAAAATGTTTAATTCCTTTAGTATTTTTATACTTTCACGCTTCGATCAAATATACACTAGATACAACATGAGCGCTTAGAAAATGGCACCAAAAAAGAGTGCTTAAGCACTCTTTCGCCTTCAGTCACGCACCGACCGTTGCATCTAAAACGTCGTAAAACTTTAGACAATATTATTTGAAAAGCTACTTTAAGCTCCAGGAATAAGGTGGAATTTGTGTTAATATATTTGGAATATGTGATCTTTTTGTTTACTTTTTTTAATGTCATGCATCGGTGCCACTTTTTAACAGAACTTTTATAGGGAACTGTGTATCTAGTGTATATTTGATCGAAGCTTTCACGTTATATTTTCTGGATTGCAACACAGGCTGCTTTCAAAACGCATAACAGTAACATACGTGTGTATATATCTATATATGTATATGTAGTATCTCGATGCCAGAATATCGACCATTGTGTACAGTAGTGGTTATTCGGGTCGATAGACATGTCTTGCCATTAACTAGAGAGCTTCCAACAATCTCACGTACAAATACTGCAGAATCTGATAGTATGCATCTGAAAAATGATTTTCCAGCATGTCCACATATTAACATAAAGTAACTGCTCGAAATTATAACAGATTGAACCCTAAATGAGAAAAATTGGCGTAAATCACTATCGGCCGATCCCAATAATCAATCGAAAAAATTAGATTGAAGTCAATCTGGATTGTTTTCTACTTTTCGATTTGTCTCTTACCATGTTGCCATAGCTTTTTCACTACTGAGATTGATTATTGGCAATATAGTATCAGAAAAGAGATTGAGCTGTCAATCTCAAACGGCAAATTTTGGATTGGGATTGTTTATTGGCAGCGACTATATGACGACTTCCCCCTCCCCCGCTTGTATAGTTGTAGCCTCAGGTTGTAGCCATGTTAAAGCTATCCGGGAAGCCACTAACCCGTCAACTAGCAAATCCATATTTAGTATAAGACCCGTCTCCTTGCCGGAATACAACTTCCAAGAATACACTAACCAGAACAACAGTGAAGAACCGAAATATAGAGAAATAAAAACATATTTCCCACAATACAATTTTAATTTCAGATACATCACAGATGAATGAAATTCGCACAAAGGACTCTGTCCGGGAAACATTCGGAGCACATCCCCCCAGCAGTAATAAAACGTTCGCGCGACGGACAGCGAGCAGCAATAACATATTTACACACTACAATGAGAGTTCCAGTGGGACTGAAGTGAGTCGGCTTTACGACCTTTTCCTTATTATTTCTTCAAACGATGAATTGTTTGTGGTTAATTTCCTGAAATTTAAAGTGATGGAGACATAAAGTGGGCTATTTGAAGTGCACGCTTCATGAACCGTCCTGCCTAGTACCGTTATGGAGTTTCCTGTCGGCAGGAACTTTTGGCGTGCTCGTATTAAGGTCCTAAAGTACAGATGGCGAAATGGGGTTTTAGCCGGTAGAGGCCGGCATGCCAGGTCTATCTAGATCGTCGGATATCCAATGAGGGTTTTACAAATTAGAAAAATAATAGGTGATTTAGTCTTAAAGCTAACAATTTTCTTTTTCTTTTATTTTGTGCTGGAAGAATTCGATGTTAAACAGTAGACATCTGATTGAAAACGTTATTAATAAAGCTTTCTCGAAGTATGAGGGAAATTACTGCCAACGCGCTTTGTTGAATAGTACTCGGAAGTCGGAACAAACTATGATAGAACCCGGCGTCTAACCAACTGTGCCATGAAGGCAGTTATTTAAATTGATGGCAGTTAGGTTTTATTTCAATCATAACATAGTTTAATTCTTTAAATATTTTTTTACGATTGTCAACAGCAAACTACAGGAAGTCGTCAAGAAACACAAAGAGAAGTGCAAGAGGAACAAACTCCGCTCTTTTTCACAAGAAGCGACTCAGAAAAAAATGGACATAGTTCTAGTCAATTTGATGAAAATCTTCCGTTTGGCTGCGTCTTAATTTATGACAACTACCGATCCCGTATACCTACTAAGATTATATTTTCGTCACTCAATGCTGACGTTAAAAATATAATCTAATTATTTCAAAATTCAATTTCAAAGTTATAATTTACTGACGCAGAATGTTTGTTAATTTTATAAAGTAAAAATGTGTTTAATAAAGAATATTACTGAACGAGCGTTGTAAAATTCATGTAAATAATGGATGTGTTCACAGATTTTGAACATGATCTTTAAAGTATGAATGATGAAACAAATGAATACTATTACCTATAATAATACCTATTTAAGTTAGAATGTAAATCTAGAATCATTCCCATTATAATCTTTATTAGTATAAGTAAAATGCCTATAATGACTATGGATACACACGCTCTTCTTTTTTGCTGATAGAGTTCAAAGCATAAATACTCACCTTTTTTGTTAATACCATTTTGTTATATCAGTAATTAAACTATCAAATAAATAAATGCGTTATTGGTGGTACGGATAAAGTATATTTGTAACAAATGGTAAAACATTTTGAAAACCAAAATGACATACAAAATATTTCAGAATTAATGTACCTATATAACATTTAATAACAACTTTAACAAAACTATTTTGAACAATCATTTTTATAATAAATCTGGGATCATATCGGCTGACTCAAAACCGGTTAAAACCTTTTTAGATTCGTCGGCATCATCAACAAGAAGGACATTGTTCGACCTGTCCCTCAGTGCAGCTATATGCAGGGCGGAGCGGAGACAAAACACGGAAACATTGTCCTGGTCTAACACTCCGAACTCCACTTCCACACAAGGCCCTGTATATTAACAATATAGTCATTTATAGTATATTTTTTGGCCACCCGCTTTACCGCTTAACTGAACTTAAGTTCGTTTTCGGAACTTACCTGAGTGGTAAAAAGACTAGTATAAAAGCCTTGGAAACAAAATTCGCCACTTTTGATTAAACTATTAAACATATTTGATAGCCTCCGCGACGCAGGCGGTTAGACGCTATCTGTATAACGAGAGCCGCGGGTTCGATCCTCGCACCGAGATAAATGTTTGTGCGGCAAATATTTCTCCCGGGCCTGAGTGTTTGTGAGACCGAAAAGACTCTCGTAGTTCGCGATACCCACGACACAAAACTCGATCTTAGAGTAGGATCAGGACTATATGTGACTGTTGGGTGCTATTTATTTATAACAGCGGCCCGGACCGGATTCGCACGGGTGCATATAAATTTATCTACAATAATATGTACGTATTATGCATGTAAACCTTCCTCTTGAATCACTCTATCTATTTAAAAAACGAAAAGATCTAAGCATACATAGGGACAGAGAGCGGAAAGCGACTTTGTTTTATACTATGTAGTGATTTATTTATTTACACTGATCTATAAATACCCTGGTATTATTTAAACTTGGTTAGGAACACGATACCGTATATCAATATCATCCGGTATAAGTCTCTGATAAATATTATTCGGATATAGTGCAGGTGGCATACTAATTAATTACAATTATCATTAATATAGATATGATGATTACACCTAATGGTGTTGCTATGGATACTTTTTTTATATTGCTATGAATGGCGAGTCGAGCATGACATTCGCCTGATGGCGGACATATGGCTGTCCGCTCATGGACGATAACAAAATCAAACACCATAACTTACATAGCAATGCTTGGCATTCCACTGCGCTCGCCATCCTGAGACATAAGATGGTAAGCAATAATATGTCCAGTAGTTAATCTGGCTACAATATCCTTCAAACCGGAACACTGGTGCCTTTACACTGCTATTTGGCGAGAGAAATAGACGTGAGGGTACCTACCCGGCGGCCTCTCACGTATGGGAAACCTACCTGTACTAATGTTGTAATTTATTAAATATTCGGCCCATTGCCGTCCTCTACTGAATGTAGGTCTCCCGAAGTTGGCGCCGACCATCTTGGTCGGTTGGTTGAGCAAACATACATCCATACATAAAAATACGCATTGTTTCTAGAAGGGGTAGGCAAAGGTGCTACTAAGACACCACGTCTCACCGTGAAATTTTGAATTTCCCAATGCATTATTTTAATATTGGCACTTTAAAGATAAAGTAAAAAAGTGCGTGGTGGCCTGTTGGTAGTTGTTATGTTGCCTGCCTGTTATGTAAGTCCGCCAACCCGCACTAGGCCAGCGTGGTGGACTATATATCCTAACCACTCTCAATCGTACTGTCGATTGTAGAGTAAGCCCGTGCCCTGCAGTGGGACGTATATGGGCTTATACAGATTATATACTGAGTGTATCAAGACTGCCTCCCTCCCGATAATACCTATTGACAGCTTCCGTGGCGCAGTTAGTTAAACGAAGAATATGAAGCAAAAGCGTACACGTTCAATCCCAGCACCGAGCTAAATTTTTGTGAAATTTACAAGTGTTTGCTTCGGGCCTTGGTATTTGTGACCACGACACAAGGCACGATCTCAATATGGGGTAAGGGCTATGTAATTATTTTTAATCCCGGAAAATACATTTTTTTTAAGAAGTGGTTATTGTAAATAAATATAAAATAAGCAATGTAAATATTGCCAACGACTTTTATTTATTGCATTTGTCTCCCTTTTTAATTATACCATAAATGCTATCCAATACAAGAATCAAAAATTGACAATATATTTTATAATAAAATGCAGCTAATTTTTGTTTACAATTTTTAAGCTCTTATGCGATTTTGTTTCAATTGAATTTCAGCAACCCGTTGTAAGGCTACGCAGCGGAATAGAATGGCCTGTTCCTAAAGTTAACCATTAGGCAGAGGATATGTTTTAAAATTATAAGTCATCAATCTCTCTCTCCCCATCTTTCTTCGGTTACAATACGCTATCAAATATAGGCCAAGTGTTTCTGTAAACAGTTGTTAAGAAAGGCTTGCATACAGCGACTTCCTGCAGAGTTCGCTTTTTCGTCTCAATCTACGAAATAGACAAACACCTATAATAACATCAACCTATTCGTAAATAACCTGTTCTTTCCACGATTCTCCCTAATTAGAACATATTACATAAAAAAAAGATTCCGATGAAATAAGAACGTGCTCCTTTTTTTGAAGTCGAAAAAAAAAATAAAAACTAAATAGGCCAAAACTAAAAATACTTATTTTAATTATGGTGTTATCTAGCGATTACTTGGAGTTGCACCTGCACTACATCCAGATAATATTTATCAGATATGTTCGAGTATATAAACTACAGAAGCTTTCCAAGTAGCATCATATTCTTCAGGCAGGCACCATGTTCCGTTTTGTGATTCTGCTAGCTGCTGTGCTCGCTTCGGCGCACTCTCAAACTGCAGTGAGCCAATGTGAGTAAAACAATTTTGATACTTGTTTCTTTTGGTATAATTTTGTTAATAGTTTTCAGGACCATGTATGTGACAATTGGGTGTTATTTATTTATTATCACTAATTTAATAACATCGATTACTTAAAATAGTGTGTTTCATTTTGTAACTACATTCTAGATAGGAAACCAATGAAAAAGGTTTAATGTAATACTTATTTTTTAAAGTAGATAGTAGCTTGTTATTAATTCTGCTGTGACTACAGGTAGGAACAACCCCGGCGCGCTGCCCATCAGCACGCACATAGAAGGATGTACCAATCAGCCGTGCGTGCTGCCGCAACTTCGAGACGCCGTCATCCACGTCTCCTTCAGAGCCCGTGAGTAACCTCCAATAACCATTATAACCGACTAGCTCTATTACAATAATAATAACATAACTTTATTAGGCAAAAATATAGTTAAAAAAGAAGAATACAAAGGCAGGCTATGATATCACAATATTATAAGCTAAAACCTCCGTCTGCTGAACTAGGCAGAAATTGTATTTCAACACATGGCTTCTATCCTCTTAGAAGTAATACATTCAAATAGCCAAAAACAGAGTATTTTTTAATTTATATAAAATTGCGAAACTGCATATAAAGCGGTGACAATACTCAGGAGTGGTGAATTTAGAACTTCTAGTACGTGTAAGTTTTGTAATTTATAAAACCAAATATCTTTTGTTGGCCATATGCCCGCAATTTCCAAGCAAAAGATTTCTGGTATTACATTAAATGATTATTGAAGTTTATACGAGTTGAACGTAGAATTGATGATCAATGGGCCAAAATGTTGCACAATCTCCCTGTGAAAGAATAAGAACTAAATGAAAGGATAACCTTACATCGTTCGCAGATAGTAGCTAGATTCAACCCGCTTCTAAAAACTCACTAGGAACCCAAGGATTAGTTTCAGTTCAGCACTGGACTGTGGCTGAAGATAATAAATTAATAAATAATTACATTTTTCCAGCTCGTGCTATCCAGTCGATGAGAACTCTAGCTGTGGCGTATGTGGTCGCGGGCAACACCGTATTGACAGTGCCGTACGATCTGCAGCAGTATGCCGACACGTGCAGACACCTCACTAACGGCAACTGCCCGCTGCAGTCTGGTCAAGTTGTCACGTACACCATGAGAATGCGCATCCAACCCTTCTTCCCCGTGGTGAGTGCTTTTTAGATCTAATTTAGAGTTCAACCAACCGGAACTGTGCCAGCGTGGTGGACTAGACCGTCTAACACCTCTCAATCCTACTCTCGATTGTAGAGGAGGCCCGTGCCCTGCAGTGTTATCGACAAACATGCATTTCAAATCGGCTGATGTGAAACCCAAAAGTTTCTTTTTTACGAGAATGATAAGACCAGCTGGTCGCATGACTGATTGTAAACGTCACGCCTGCTTGCCACCAGAGCCACTCAGCTTTGTAACCATAAAAGCATTAAACTAAAGAAGTTTCTTGTAATCATCTTAGTGCATGAGAACAATGTGTGTGATTGCTTCATTGATTTGCAGGGTACCATTGCGACCGTGGAGTTCAGAGTGGTGGACCAGGCCAACGCTCCCGTGTGGTGCATCCGCACTGATATACGTATCTCTGCACCGAGAACCACATCCGATGACGTCCTTGTTGCAGATGCTGTGGAACAAGTCCAGATTTAACCGATACTGACTAATCCGTCTATAATATGGTTAATTAATTGTGTACATACGTGTTTGTAAATTGTTGTACCTTTATTATAGTTATTTAATCACTGGCTATTAAAATAAACAAATGTTTTATACCAAAAATTATGTCTTATTTTTCCATACTGCAGCTGAGGGGTGTGCTCCGGACGTTTCCCGGACAAAGTCTTCTGTGCGAATTTTATTCATCCGTGATTTATCTGAATAATTTTCTTTTATCATTTTTACAATGGGGTATTTTACTATAAGAGAGAAAAATCTAAAAACAATAAATCGATATAGTAGAGCAATAAGCAATGAGTTTTAGTTAATTTCGGTTTATAACCCTAAATAATAAATTTTATAATCAGTTTTGAAGATTTCAATTTTTTTATCTGTCCCAAAAAGATGCGAAACGGCAGCCGCCATGATGGATAGTTATTACGTCACTCCGCGAGTAGAATAGACAGGCAAAAGTTTGTAAACGTGTTAACCTATTAAGTAAACAGAGAAGTTGTAACAGTATTCTTCCCTACGATATTTTTTTTAACATATTAAAATGAACGACGGTTTCGTTAAAGGAGAGTTTAATTAGAATAACTCATGCCTATTGAAAATAAAGAAAGGTTGTTTACTCGTGGAGTGACGTATCATTTTATGGAACATGGCGACTAGCGTTTTCATACATTTACGCGCATAAATTTAAAATATAAATTTCAAATGGATTTTTATAGGTCTTGCCGATCATATAAAAATTTTTAAATAGTTTTATGTTACCTTAGGAACAACTTAAAACACTTTTCAAAAAAGGGTGGAATCCCCATTATAATAATAATAATAATAATAATAATAATAAGCCCCCTAAAATCCAACCACACGTCCTGATCGAACATCTGATCACGTGGGGGGCGGGCAACACAATGTTTTATTTACTGATGTGGCTAACGTGGCAATGGTAACCCATTAAACATGGAGACTCGTTATAGAAAGAAAATGAGAGGGCCGCTTCCCGGGGGCGATCGCCGGGGCACACCTGGAGCTGACGCTGGGTGTTCCAGCATACGAACCGTCAGCGGTGAGGAGTTGAGCAGGCGGACTCCCACCGGGTCACCCGAAAATATTACAGCCGACAATGACCGACTGACTGACAGCAGATCAAATAGCCCCATAGAACCATATAGCCCCAGTACAATATCGTATACACCGTCTATACCTGATACACTTTCATTACCTAGTTCTCCACCAACTACACGAGATCCACCCATACTAGCTTTAGATGCTGCACGGGAGGTTAATACCTTTTTACCCGTGACCACTAAAGCTGGGAAACCCAGAGTGCGCATGTCATGGAGTAAAGAAGTAAACCTATTTATTATGCGCACTTACTACTATGTTACAAAATTAGAGACAGACATGACAATATATAGGAAACAGTTGCATGAACATTTTTCACGACAGTACCCAGACATCAAAGTCACGGAGCAGCGCTTATCAGATCAAAAAAGGGCAATAGAACGAAATAAACTACTTTCCCAAGATATGTTAGATCAGCTTAAAGAGGAGGTTAGGAAACAATTAAATGAAGAAGGAAATAGAAACGAAAATGTTAACTCTGTAACGTCCACAAATCGTGGACAATGCAATTACAGATCGACACTGCCCTTACAACAAAATAACTCTGAACCATCGACACCTAATGTAATCACACAGTTATCAGATAGATCCACACAAACAGAAACAATTAGTTTTACATTAGAAAATGAAGTAGATACTTTAGTAGAGCCTAACACAATAACCGATACACACATCCAAGATATGCAAAATAAATTTATAACAACCTTAACACTATACTCTGGACTAGATCCAGCATCTCGACCACGGTTACCTAAATTAAAATATACCCCAAAACTTAATTCATTAATTCAAATATTTAATCAAAATATACTAAATAATTTCTTATCTGAAAGCACTAAGTTAGTAGATTTACACACACTTATTTATTGTACAGCCTTAGTAATATCAGAAGAACTTAATTATACAATAACAGAATACACAAGAAAAGACACCAGACCAAAACACAATAAACCACCATGGCAATACCGATTAGAAAAAGATATAGAAAAGCTTAGAGCAGACTGTGGAAGACTTACTCAATATATAAATAAAAATAGATCGAATAAAGTAGTTAAGAGAGTAGAAGAAATATTTAAAAACAATAAAGTCCATACAAAACACGAAAATAATAATAGAAAACCCGAAGAATTTTTAGATACACTAAAACAAAAACTAGCACTTAAAGCGCAAAGATTAAAACGGTATAAAAAAACACAACAACGAAAACAAGACAATATTTTATTTACCACTAATGAGAAAAGGTTTTATCGACAACTACGATCTCCCCAAACAGACATAAGCTCCCAACATAATGAGAGTATGCCAACAAAAGAAGAGCTAGAGAGTTACTGGGGAAGTTTGTGGGAAGAACAAAAGCAGCATAATGACGGAGCAGATTGGATAAAAGAAGAAACAAACACATGGAATGCAATAGAAGAAATGGAATTTGATGAAGTGACAGAAGAAGATATTAATATTATAACAACTAGACTACATAACTGGAAATCACCGGGTATTGATAAAATACATAACTTTTGGTTTAAAAAATTAACTTCATTACACAAAGCAATAGCAAAGAACTTCACAGAAATAATTTTACATAAACAAAATATACCAGAATTCATTGCTACTGGTATAACTTATATGCTCCCTAAAGACAAAATAACTATTCAAGCTTCCCAATACCGACCAATTACATGTCTTCCTACAATTTACAAAATACTCACAGCTGTTATTTCAACTAAAATTAATGCACACATTCAAAATCACAACATAATAGCAGAAGAACAGAAAGGATGCAGGCAGGGCCACATGGGATGCAAGGAACAGCTTGTGATTGACTCTGTAATACATAAACATGCTACCACTAAAAATAGAAACCTGCACTGTACTTACATCGATTATCAGAAAGCATTTGACAGTGTACCCCATTCTTGGCTGATCCAAATACTTAAAATATATAAAATAAATAAAAATATAATAGATTTCCTACAAAATATAATGAAATACTGGAAAACTACTTTGCATTTGACTAGCCGAAATAGTTCAATTACGACACGAGAAATAAGCATTAGGAAAGGAATTTATCAGGGTGATTCCTTGAGCCCTCTGTGGTTCTGCCTAGCCCTAAATCCATTGTCACGAATACTAAATAATAATCGATCCGGATACCACCTTAAACATATGTCAGGAAATATAACTATCTCTCACCTCATCTATATGGATGATATAAAACTTTACGCAAAAACTGAAAAAGATATGAAAATTTTAATAGACGCTACTTCCACCTTTAGTAAAGATATTAACATGAATTTCGGTCTTGATAAATGTAAAACAGTACACATAATAAGAGGTAAAATACGACCTGGCGACTACATAGTTAATCAGTCGGAGATTATAACCGCGATGGAACCCACTGACTTATATAAGTATCTAGGTTATAAGCAGCTTAAAGGAATAGATCACACGAACATAAAAAATAGTTTATCTGCTGAGTATCAGAGAAGAATTAATGCAATATGTAAAACCCAACTCTCTGGAAAACACCTTATTAAAGCACTTAATAGCTACGCAATCCCTATCCTGACATATTCTTTTGGTGTAATAAAATGGTCAAAAACAGATATAGAAAAAATAGAACGAACTACAAGAACCACACTCACAAAACACAATCACCTTCACCCTAAATCAGCGGTCGAAAGACTGACTATCAAAAGAGAAACAGGAGGCAGAGGCCTTATAGATATTTATCATCTTTGGCTTAAACAACTGTTTAATCTTAAAACCTTTTTCATCACAAAGTCTCATACGAGCAATTTACACAACGCAATAACCCATAATGATAATAACTTCACCCCACTAAATCTACAAGATCAAACTAACTTACAAAATCCTAATGATATAGACCGACAACAAAAGAAAATAGAAGATTGGAAGAAAAAAGTATTGCACGGCCGACACCCACACGACTTAGAACAGACCCATATTGATAAAATAGCTTCTAATAAATGGCTCAAAATAGGCAATATTTTTCCTGAAACCGAAGGCTTTATGATGGCAATACAGGACCAGATTATAAATACTAAGAACTACAGAAAGTTTATTATTAAAGACCCTACCATAACAATAGATAAATGCCGAAGATGTCACGCTCAGTCCGAAACTATCCAACATATTACCGGAGCTTGTATAAGTCTTACACAAACAGATTATACACATAGACATAATCAAATAGCTAATATCATTCACCAATCACTTGCCCGTAAATATTCGCTTATACAAGATAATAACACACCCTATTATAAATATAAACCTGAAACTATTCTTGAAAATGCCTCATATAAACTTTATTTCGACCGCGCTATTCTCACTGATAAAACGATTCATTATAATAGGCCCGATATCACTTTGCAGGATAAGATAAATAAAACCACCTACCTCATTGACATTGCTGTTCCTAATACCCACAACATCCAAAAGACAATAGCTGAAAAAAATAATAAATACGCAGAATTAAAAGATGAAGTTACAAGAATTTGGAAACAAGAAAAAGTTTATATTGTACCCATAGTCCTCTCCACTACCGGAGTTATACCAAAGCACCTACATCATAGTATTAAACTCTTAAGCTTAAATAAATCGATTTATATTACTCTTCAGAAAGCATCCATATTAAATACCTGTAGAATAGTCAGAAAGTTTATGCAAATAGATGAAAATGAAATAACGCAACATAGCAACTCTACCACTATACCATTACCCTAAAGTTATCGTAAATTGCATTTGCTTGGCTTCGGTTCGCAGGTGCAATTAATACCAGCCGAGTGCTGAGAAAATTTAAGCTAAAGAAAATAATAATAATTTTTATTATTGGCACAATAAAGATAAACTAAACTACGAGTTAACACTTTTTATGCCTAAAATATTGTGCCAACAATGAGCCACTCTTTCAGCTTGTATGCTGCGATATCACCTGAATAATACCGCAGCGCTGGTTTTCAAAGAGAAGCTCAAGTGACACACAGACGTCCAGTCGGTACAAAAACAAATTGGAGCACAAACAAGTAATAATTATTTCTATAAAAAAGACAATGCATAAAAAATAAAATAATACAATAATCAGCCATCAGCAACCGTAATTAGTAATAAGAAAAATATAAACTATCTGAGTGGGTAGATTGTTGCAACGATCACCTCATAAACATTCATAACCGTCATTATGAGCCACGCGTACGATAGCCAACGCATATCTTAAGACTAATTTAAAAGTAATATAGGTAATTATACAATTCATCTAGTTTCACGAGTGGCATCAAAACAACACAAATTTCGCAAACACGCACTTTGAAATAAATTACAATTTCCGTCCATGAAGTTAAGGAAAAAAAAAAAAAACAAAACACGTTATTTCATGGAGTTCAAACTAACAAACATCATGTGGTAAGTACAGGCTACTAAACTCGCTAAACATTTAACATTGTTGCTTTTGTTTAAATAATAAATACTTTTTTAGATTAATTTTGAATGTATATTTGTTATTTTTAGCTCGACATGGTGGAGGAATATTGTTCCAACAGCGAGTGGCAGCGTATTTAAATGAACCTCTGAAAGCAGAAGTCCGATGTTGAGGAATCGCAAGTGGATTTGTTGCCGAACGGGACGCATATCTGAAGTTGTCCTGTCTCCACATCAGCTTGTCATACAAGTATTTCGGTTTTTTTTCTTTTATAACGCCAAACAACAGGGTTGCCAAGTGTAGTTCCCTACGGGCTGCCATTTTAAGGATATTAGAGTCATTTAAAAATGGCGTGACATGGTTGCGACTGGGAATATTGAAGCAGAACCGGGCACAGGCGTTCTGCACGCGTTGAATTAAACGCACTGTTCGAGAAAGTAAACAAGGGCCATACACAGTGTCACAATAATTTAATCTTGATAAAATAAGACTATCCACAAGTAACTTCCTCGATTTTATATTAAGATACTGTCGAAACCGGTACAGTACTTTTAGTCTATAGAAACAGTTTTTAATAACTTCGTTTATATGTTGCTCAAAGTGAAGTTCTGGGTCCATTATCAGACCTAAGTTGCGCGCTGTTTCAACCCTATTAATATTTTCTCCCATGATGTGTATCCGTGGCGCAGCCGACAATATAAGTTTAATTTGTGTACTGCTTCCCAAAACTATAAAGTTAGACTTCGCGGGGTTCAGTACAAGTGTGTTGGAGTTGGACCATGACACTACCCTAGCTAGGTCGTTGTTAATTTTATTGACGGCTGATGCTAGTTCATCATACTTAAACGATAGATACAACTGAATATCATCCGCGTACATGTGGTATCTACATTCCTTAAGAGAGTGTGCAATATCCGCGCTATAGATAATATATAACAGAGGGCCAAGAATAGATCCCTGAGGAACACCTCGAGTCACTGGTCTGGGAGTGGAAAATAAAGAAGATCCATCCTCTTTTTGTATCTCCACATACTGCGAACGATTGGTGAGATAACTATGAAACCATTTCACGGTGTCTATTTCGAAACCATAGTATCGCAATTTGGATAAGAGCAAATGGATGTTGATGGCATCAAAGGCTCGCGAGAAGTCAAGTAGAGTCAGAATAGTTCCTTCACCTCGATCCCGTGCCTCCAAGATATTACCCACTACATCTGAAAGAGCGCTAGAAGTACCGCGACCCTTCCTGAATCCTGATTGAAAATCAGGAAGAATATTATAATTATCAAGATAATCTGTGATTTGTGAGTATACCACACGCTCCAGTACCTTAGAAAGACATGGCAGGACACTTATAGGGCGCAATTCCTTGAAACTCTGGGGATTGTTGTTTTTAGGTATAGGCTTAACAATTGCACAACGCCACAGATCAGGAAATGTGTACGTTCTGATTGAAGTATTCACAATGGATGTTATAACTGTCAGAGTTTCAGGAAGCGTCATTCGGATCATATCTTTGGTGATACCATCAATACCCTGAGCATTAGTCTTAATCCTTTTTAAAGCATTTAATACAGTTGTCTCGTCAACTTCTTTCAAGCAAAAAGTTGACGGACCGTGCCTGTGATATTCGAAAAAAGTTAATTTAGATATGGCCACCTCCTGGTTCCCAGGAATGTCTAAAAATGCCTTATTTATATTTTCCGGGTCACAAAGATGGTCTGGAAGAACATTTGTGTTTTCTGAAGGGTAAACACGTGATTTAAAATTTTTCCATAATACCTTAGAACTGTGTATATTCTCATTAATGTGTTTATTAAAATATGCCTCCTTCTCATGTCGTAATGATTTTATGACTAAAGCTTTTAATTGAAGATAGTAATCTTTGTGGCCCTGCTTTTTAGTACGTAAATATTTAGCCCGGGCTGCATTACGTAGACTACACATTAATTTAATATTCGGGGTAATCCAAGGGGTGGGCAAATTTTTAAAGGAATTACGCCTAATTGGGGCATGAGCATCAAATAGTCCAATTATATTAGCATTGAACATAGAAAGCATAGTGTTTACGTCTCCTATGTTGCGTAACGTATCCCACGGAATCAGTTTTAGGTCACGTTCAAAAAGGTCAAGCACAATGCTCCGCAATGGACGATGCACTACCAGCCTTTTAATAGCCCTATCCTTCTTTATATCTAAACGACACGTGATAAAAGAGTGGTTTCCTAGTTCATTAATGTGTTGTACGCAAAGGTCTCTATATCGTGCATCAGTGCAAATAACATCAATAAGTGAACTACTGTCATTGACGAAATGCGTTGGAGTAGTCACTATTTGTACAAGTCCGCAATGATTGACAAACTCCAGTAGACGCTTAGTAGCTTATAATAGCTTTTAAAATATCACATTAGTAAGCATTTAAAAATAATAGTTTAAAAAAACTAAAAACACGCTTTATATAGAAAACCCAACTAAAAAATAGAAAATATTTTTCTGAAAATTTGAATTAAGAATATTGTATATAAGAAAAAAATATTTCTTATTGTAAAAAAAGGATGGGGTGCATGTTTTCAATAGATATAATTATTTTATCGACAGATATACGTAGAAGGATTATCATTTTGATAATATCTTAAAAAGCACCCCACGCTTTTTTTACAATAAAAAATATTTTTTTCTTATATACAATATTCTTAATACAAATTTTTAAAATTTATTTTCTATTTTTAGTTGGGTTTTCTATATAAAGCGTGTTTTTAGTTTTTTTAAACTATTATTTATTCTACTTTTTAGTAACATAACGCCATCTGTTGGTCAGTAGTAACATTTGACACTTGAAGAATACAATGTTAACGCCATCTAGCGATGAATAGTGCAAAAATTCATTATTGACGTTATCACGCCATCTAGTGGTCAGTAGCAATGGTCATCAATTATAAAAATAATTAATCCTGGCGAATCTAATCAGGATAATCATATATTTTAATCGAATTATTGTATTGTCATCGGTCTTTGACAGGTGTGCAAAATTTGAATGAAATCTGTCCGTTTAAAGTGGGTCAAAATCGCGTCTTAAGGAGTCGGTTACAAACATACAAACAAACATACAAGTGAAGCTAATATAAAGCGTGTAAAAAGACACAGATTTGTCAACAATGCTATGATCTGAATCCAATCTGAATCCGTCATCGAGAATTAAAGAGCACTGATAATATAATTAAAATTGTATTATGCAAATTGTGTCCTTTTTTTACCATTTCCAACTTGTATAACCTCTTATGTAACACCCCTTGGGTTTAGTACTCTGTACTCCGACACGACGACGAATGTTCTCACATCGCACGTAAAATTGTACGGATATCCTTTAATACTATACAAAATGTTCGAATCCTGTATCGTCGCTCGTAATCATCGTAGCAGAAAGTGCATATCAGAAGTGCTTTGAAGATTGGAAAAAACGTTGGCACAAGTACAATAAATCTGAGGAGATTACTATGAGAGGGACAACATAAATATCCATGAATAAATAATTCGTTTTTCATAAAAATATAAAGTCACTCTCTGGAGTTCGAACTGAATCGGTGCAAATACTGCTCTCCGACGAATCTGCAAAGTGATGAATCTACTAGATAATCTGTGTAGATAATTCAAATTTTGTGGGCTTCGGCCGTTCGATCCTCGATTTTTTTATCTTATTATTTTGGTACACTCGTCACGAACATCTGTACACAGTTTATGATAATGCACCTGCTCACTCATCGTTACTCGTAAGATATTTTTTGGTCAAAAATAACACCAAAGTCATCCCTCAGCCACCGTATTCACCAGATTTGGCCCCTTGCGACTTGTTCCTGTTCCCAGGTTTGAAGAGACTCATGAAAGGACGACGTTTTGCCACGATTGAGAAGATAAAAATCAAATCGCTGAGAGACCTCAAGGATATATCAAAAAGTGTATATCTGACTGTCACATCACTACATAGTATAAAACAAAGTCGCTTTCTCTGTCCCTATGTCCCTTTGTATGCTTAAATCTTTAAAACTACGCAACGGATTTTGATGCGGTGTTTTTAATAGATAGAATGATTCAATAGAAAGGTTTACATGTATAATAGCATCCATTAAATAGTGGAGAAATATTGTTATTTTTGAGGTTTCTAATGTAATGTCGTTAATTATATTTTTTTTCCCGCTTACATTGCAAACGCAGGCTGAACCCTACGAGGTTTATCAAAATAATGTACAATATATTTATACACATTGAAAAGGTCTACAGAAAACTCCGCGATGGTATATGTCTATCTCTAATGATATCCCAAAATAACATTATTTTGTCATTTACATTTTACGACAAATAATGGCTAATTTTCGAAGCGATTTTAACCAATACAGCATTAATCCTTATCCAATTAAATAGCTTAAATTTAATATAAGCTTGTTGATTTAATATAGATCTATATGGTCCTTTAAAGCACAAGATTTAAATGAATATTTTCGAAGATATTACAGATTTAAAATTGCGGGACGTAGCGCTTGCGGCCGTACTGGCCGGCCGGGGCGGCGGCAGCGTGCCTATATAGGAAGGTTTATATGTATAATAATAATACGTACATATTATTGTACAGAAATCTATTTGTACCCAGGCGAAGCTAGGCCGGGCCGCTAGTATATAATAAATCTGAGGGGATTACTGTAAAGGGGACAACATAAATATTCATGAATAAATAAATAGTTTTTCATCAAAATATAAAGTCACCTTACTTTTTGAACACGCGAAGTATAGAGGGAACGCTGATACTTCAAAAACGTAGACAAATAATGGTGGTGCTGGGTCACCTTTTTCTGCCCTCCTATTGGCTGATATTTGCCAGGTTGTCCAACATGAACGAATTACTTGGAAAAGAAAAATAAAAATTAATAATTTAGGGCTATTGAATTCCATTCAAACTCGTTTTAAAAGGACAATAGCTAAATACACTTTCGGTTAAAGCAATTTTTTGTTAAATAATTAGTTTAATTTCCACTACTCGTAACATAGGTACGGTACCAACATTACGAACAAGAAAATATCTATCTTTTATATTATAAATAATAAAACGACATGCTAGACCGTTTGACTTGGACTAAAGGTGACAAAACAAGACAGATTTATTTCTCATAAATCTTACATAACTCATAATAGATAAACAAGGAGTTCATGTTACTTTTATATAAACTAACACCCCCACTATATAAAAGTAACAAATAACACAATATAACTAACATGAGGAATAAAATAAATTTAACTTTTAACTATACCAAGTATTTTCATAAATTTATAATGCTTTACCCCACATAAACCTTTAGTCAATAAGTCAGCAGGCATGTTTGCAGTTGGCAAATACTTTGTTTGAATAACATCATTTCTAATTACCTCTCTTATGAAATGATATCGAACATCAATGTGTTTGGTTCGTTTATGCGAATGATAATCATTTGCCAGCTTCAATGCGCTCTGACTATCACAATACAACACAATCTTATTAGAAAAACCTACTATTTCTAATTCTAGATTTTTTAAGTAAATGGCTTCACGACCAGCTTGTGACAAAGCCATATACTCAGCTTCACAACTGCTTAAAGCTACTGTCCTTTGTTTCTTACTCTCCCAAGAAATTGCAGAGCCAGATTTTAGGAAACAAAATCCCGTATATGACCTTCTATCAATGGAATCACTTGCCCAATCACTATCCACGTAACCAACAAGCTCTGCTCTTCCTTTAGAATATTTTAAACAATAGTCTTTTGTTTTTAGTAAATATCTAAGCACTCTTTTTGCATAATTCCAGTGCTTGTGTGTAAAACAATTATTAAATTGGCTCAAATAACTAACCGAATAAGTAATATCAGGCCGTGTCAACACTGACAAATACATCAAGCTACCTATCAATCTTTGATATGGAAATTTACTATCACAAACATTTGATCTTTCAATATTTAATTTAGATTCTATTGGAGTTTCAGCCGTATTACTATCAGACATACCAAACCTTTTCAATAACTGTTCAATATAATGCTGCTGATCTACAGTAATCACATTTAAATCCCTGTCGATTTTAATCCTCATACCTAAGTACTTCTTGACTTGTCCTAGGTTTTTAATTTTAAACTTATGACTCAAAGCTTTAATCAAATAATCTGTTTCAGATTTATCATTTGAAAATATCAAAAAATCATCGACATAAACTCCAACAATAGTTTTCTTGCCATTAACATGATTCTTTATAAAAACACAAGGTTCTAGCTTACTCTTGCTAAATCCCAAATTACATAATGTCTCATCTACTCTTTGGTACCAAGCAAGCGATGATTGCTTCAAACCATAAACAGCCTTTTTTAATTTTAATACTTTATTTGAATCTACACAGGGAAAACCTTCTGGCATATACATGAAAATACTTTCCTTTAGATAACCATTAAGAAAAGCTGTTGTTACATCGAGATGTGTTACATCCATATCTAACTGCACGCTTAAAGCTAGAAGTAACCGCAAAGTAGAGTGTCTTATCACTGGAGAAAAAGTTTCCTGATAGTCCACACCAGCTTTTTGCGTAAAGCCTTTCGCAACTAACCGCGCACGATATCTCACTTTATTTTCACAATCGTATTTCTTTTTTAGCACCCACTTACTTTGCACGACACTAGCATTATTTGGAGCGTCAACAACTTCCCATACTTTGTTGTCAGCAAAAGACTGCATTTCTTCTGCCATGGCCTGTAACCACTGTTGTTTCTCAGGACCATTGATCGCCTCTGCATATGTGATATCCTCATCACTCAGATAGGGATTGGTGCTACACATGTATCCATACCTGTCGGGTTTTTTTCTCTGTCGTTTCGATTTTGTTTCAACAATTGGCACTACAGGTAAATCGTCTGTTTCCAATTGGTGTAGATCTTCCTGTGGAGGCTGCTCTCCACTCTCTGCAGGCTGCACATCCTTATCTGGCACATCCTCATCTTCCACATCAAGATATTCTGATCCATCAGAGCTAGATTTTTCTGAGACTTGACATTTAACAACAGATTCCTCAGATAACTCCCCCACTGAATCTGTGTTCTCTATGCAGACAGTGACTGTGTCTTTCTTGTTTTCTAGTATTATCACATCTCTACTAGTAGTTACTAAGTTTCTTGCAGGATCATACACTCTATATCCTTTGCTTCCATCTGCATAGCCAACTAGAATACATTCTTGGGCTTTCTTGTCCCACTTTCGTCTTTTTTCTTTAGCTATGTGTACCATTACTGTGCTCCCAAAAACTCTCAGATGACTTATATCTGGCTTGATACCATGCCATAGTTCATAAGGTGTTTTTCCTTGCAATAATGACGAACCAGTGCGATTATGCAAATACACTGCTGTATTTGTAGCCTCAGCCCAAAATTTCTTGCTTAACTGTGCGTCGAAAAGCATGCACCTAGCTTTCTCAACTAAGGTTCGGTTCATTCGTTCACATAATCCATTCTGCTCAGGTGTGTATGGGTATGTTGTTTGATGAATTATACCCATTTTCTTTAAATAATCACTAAACTCAGCATTGCAAAATTCTTTTCCATTGTCACTTCTGATAATTCTTATCTTTTTACTTGCCTGAGTTTCAACCAATGCTTTGTATTCTTTGAAACTTTTCAAGGCATCACTTTTATTTCTAAGAAAATAAATATTTGTCATTCTGCTATAATCATCTACAAATAAAATGAAGTATTTAGAACCACCAATAGAATTACACTCCATAGGACCACAGATATCTGTGTGAATAATATTCAACATCTCTGTGCTTCTCCTAGCAACGTGAGTAAAAGGTAATCGAACCTGCTTCCCTTCACAACACACGGTACAGGAAGACTTAGTAATGTTAACTTTCTCTTTTAAAGAAAGTCCGTCAACTGCATTTTGCATTTTATTCAGACACTCACTGTTTATATGTCCTAATCTGCGATGCCAAAGCTCACCTGATATTATTGCTGCTGCAGACATATTTTCTTGGAGTTGTAACTTGTAAACTCCATTTTCTAATAACGCATAAGCGATCAGTGTACCATTTCGACTATATATTTCACAGGCGTTTGTAGTAAATACAACATTATTGCCTTTGTTAATCAATTGACTCACTGATAGTAAGTTAGTTGTCAATTCAGGCACACAAAACACATCTTTTATGTCTACATCATAACTGCAATCATTAGCTAAGGTAGTAGTAATCTTTACATCGCCCGAACATACAATAGGCACTTTTGTTTTGTCGGCTACTATAATAGTCTGACCTTTCTTTTCATAAGAAATATTTGTAAGCCACTGTTTATTTGGCGTCAGATGCACACTGGCTCCAGAATCGATGTACCAATCTTGCTTACTAAAATTCCCGCTTAGGAAAACTACATTGAACGCATGTGGTTGATTACGTTCTTTTCCTCTGGTATTTGACACTTCAGTCGTACATTGCGACTTATAATGCCCTATTTGATTGCATCGATAACATTTAATTTCTTTCTTCGACTTTGTTGACAATGACATTCCATTCTGGCGGCCATTATTATTTTTGAAATTTATAAACTTCCTTGGAGCCGATGACTGCTGCCAGCCTTTACAACCACTGGCCAATGCACTATTCGATTCATCATTTATTCCATTTCCTGTTTCCATGTCAAGGAGCTTACTCTTTATGACGTCAGTTGTAATCTGAATACCCGAATGCTCGATAGCCATTATCATGGGAGCATATTTTTCTGGTAGTCCCGCGAGCAACAATGAACCAATCCACTCGTCGCTTAATTGGAAACCTGTATTACACAACTTTTGTCCTGTCTCAATCATTTGTGTCACATATTCTGTCATGGAACCACAATTTTCTTGTCTTATTGAAATTAAATTTCGAAGTAAGCTTATTCTCCTTGCAAACCCTGAATCGTCAAACAAAGCTCTCAGTTTCTCCCATAATTCTTTGGTTGTAGCAACATTTCTAATGTGCACATACAACGAAGAGTCAATCGTGAGAATCAGCTTCGCTTTTGTTTTTGCATCATCCTCGGCTAACAATCTTACACCTTCCTCTGGTTTGATGCATTTCATCATACCTTCTAGGACTAAGAAATTTTCCGCTGCAAAAACCCATTCGCAATAATTTTCTCTGCCTTTTAATTTTGGCACATTGACAATGTAATTGGCCATTGTTATGTATTCTGCACAATACTTAAGTCGGTACCTAGGCTAGCTCTCTAATTACTCTACTGCGATTTATCTATTCAACGTTTATGTAAAATCACTTTTGAATAATCGCGAGATAATTTGCTAAAACCCTAAAGGCCATAACTGGGCCCGTAACCTAATAAAACGACATGCTAGACCGTTTGACTTGGACTAAAGGTGACAAAACAAGACAGATTTATTTCTCATAAATCTTACATAACTCATAATAGATAAACAAGGAGTTCATGTTACTTTTATATAAACTAACAATAAATACTCTAAGGTATTATTAATTCTCAAATCTTTGTCGTTAATACCCTTTAATTAAATCAGTAAATAAACTAATGCGTTACTTGTGATATGAAAGTAGGAGGCCTATTGCCGTCCTCTGTTGATCGTTGGTCTCCCAAAGTTGGCGCCAACCATCTTTGTCTTAAGCATACATACATACAAAAACATACGCCTTTTTCATTTAAAGTAGTAAATAACGTTCGTTTATAATAAGGTATACGATATATATTTTCCTAATGTATCTCCCGATAATACCCATATATGACAGCTTCCGTGGCGCAGTTGGTAAGACGAGGACTATGAAACGAAAGCGTACAGGTTTGATCCCAGCACTGAGACAAATGTTGGGGTAAACTACGAATGTTTGTTTGGGACTTTGGAGTTTGTGAGACGGCAAAGTCTTTCCTAGTTCATGATACCCACGACAAAAGCACAGAATACTAAACTAACAGAAGTCAAGCTCCATACAAAGCGCGCTAAATCAACGCACACATAGACAGCGTTCACCGACACGATATTTCAAACCAGTCGAAACCACTGCGAGCGCGAGTGTCACTCGCTTCGGGCACGCAAATAGTGAGATGTTATGTGCAAAGATGGAGCAAATGAATAAAAGTTATTACACTTGTATATAAAACACCAGATTATAATAATTGAATATAAATTTCATTAAAAAAAACCTGTATTATACAAATACAATTTAAAAAACTTATTAGAATAATGACATTCACATTCTCAGCGAGTTCATAAATAAAATTAAAATTTATTTATCGTATTATTGTGTGTTATATATTTTATTTTCAAAATTCAATCAAACGATACGAGTGCTATTAACACGATACGTGTTTTTGCATAAGCCAGAGTTAACAGCCCTGGCGCGAACGCCGAGCGTAGTGTGAGTGTGGCAACAAAAGTGGAGTACATACACAAGCTTGACTTCTGTTAGTATTCTGTGACAAAAGGCTCGATCTCAGTATGGGATAAGGGCTATGTATGTGTCCGTTGAATGTATTTTTATCCCTGTAAGTAAAACTTTTTGAAGAAGTTAACCATCACGTATACGATCAGTTGTAAAATTATAAGGAGTCATTTCTCTCTATCTCTCCATCTCTTCAGTTACAATTCACTACCAAAGATAAGCCAAGAGTTTCTATAAAGACTTGTTAGAAAAGACTTGCATCCAGCGACCTCGCAAGTTCGCTTGTCTATCTCAATCTATGACATAGATAAACATCTGTATATCATTATCAAATAACCTATTCGTCCCAAGAATCTCCCTATTAAGAATATATTTAATATATATAAAATAAGGGTTCCTATGAATTAAGAACCTCCACCTTTTGTTGAAGTCGTTTAAAAAAATAAAAACAAAATAGGCCTAATATTAAGCATACTTATTTTAATTATAGTATTATCTAGCGATTACTTGGAGTTGCACCTGCACTACATCCAGATAATATTTATCAGATATGTACGAGTATATAAACTACAGAAGCTTTCCGAGTAGCATCGTATTCTTCAGGCAGGCACCATGTTCCGCTTTGTGATTCTGCTAGCTGCTGTGCTCGCTTCGGCGCACTCTCAAACTGCAGTGAGCCAATGTGAGTAAAAATGTTTCATACTTGTTTCTTTTGGTATAATTTTATTTGTATTTTTTACTTAAAAAAAATATATTCTATAGACAGCCACCGTGGCGCAGTCGGTTAGACGCCGTCTGTGAAACAAGAGTCCGCGGGTTCGATCCCCGCACCGAGAGAAACGTTTGCGCGGCCCACAAATATTTCTTTTGCGTCTGAGTGTTTGTGAGACAGAACTCGTAATTCCTAATACCCCCGACGCAAGACTCGATCTTACTGTAGGGTCAGGACTATATATGTGACTATTGGGTGTTATTTATTTATTATCATTAGTTTAATAACATCGATTACTTAAAATAGTGTGTTTAATGTTGTTACCACATTCTAGATTGGAAACCAATGAAAAACGTTTAATATAATACCTATTTTTTAAAGTAGGTAGCATGTTATTAATTTTGCTGTGACTACAGGTAGGAACAACCCCGGCGCGCTGCCCATCAGCACGCACATAGAAGGATGTACCAATCAGCCGTGCGTACTACCGCAACTGCGAGACGCCGTCATCCACGTCTCCTTCAGAGCCCGTGAGTAACCTCCAATAACCATTATACTGACTAGCTCTCTTATAATACTCAGAGTCAGGAGTTTCAAATTAGACATGCGCTGTTAAGTCTCAATATATCATGAAGTTATTCTGGCTATAATGTCCTTTAATCCGAACCACAACCGTGCATTTACTCCGCTGCTTTATGCGAGAAATAGTACCTCCCCAGGCGGCCTCTCACATATGAGAGACCTACCACCATTAAAAATACATATAATAGATAAATATAATGTAATTATATTTTTCCAGCTCGTGCTATCCAGTCGATGAGAACTCTAGCTGTGGCATATGTGGTCGCGGGCAACACCATCCTGACAGTGCCGTACGATCTGCAGCAGTATGCTGACACGTGCAGACACCTCACTAACGGCAACTGCCCGCTGCAGTCTGGTCAAGTTGTCACGTACACCATGAGAATGCGCATCCAACCCTTCTTCCCCGTGGTGAGTGCTTTTTAAATCAACTAATTTAGAGTTCACCGAACCCGAACTATGGCAGCGTGGTGGACTATACGGCCTTAGTCCCCTCAATCGTACTCTCGATTGTAGAGGACGCCCATGCCCTGCAGTGGGACATATTTGGGCTAAAACCGATACAAAGTTATTGAAAAACATGCATTTTAAAGTTGGCTGAGGTGAAACCCAAATTTTTTTTATTTACGAGACCAGCAGGTCGCTCTCCTGATTGTAAACGTCACGCCTGCTTGCCACCGGAGCCACTCAGCTTTGTAACCATAAAGGCAGTAAACTAAAGAAGTTTCTTGTAATCATCTTAGTGCATTAGAACAATGTATGTGACTGGTTCATTGATTTCCAGGGTACCATTGCGACCGTGGAGTTCAGAGTGGTGGACCAGGCCAACGCTCCCGTGTGGTGCATCCGCACTGACATACGTATCTCTGCGCCGAGAACCACAACCGATGACGTCCTTGTTGTTGATGCTGTGGAACTAAACTAAATTTAATCGATACTGGCTAATCAGTCGATGATATTAATCAATTGTATATATATGTAATTATTATTTAATGTCCCTTTGTTACAGTTATTTTAATCACTGGCTATTAAAATAAATAAATGTTTTATACCAAAAATTATGTCTTATTTATTTGATACTACAGCTGGAGGGTTTGCTCCAAACGATTCCCAGAGTCTTTTGTGCGAATTTAATTTATCTGTGATTTATCAGAATTATTATCTTTTATTTATCATTTTTATAATTATAATAACTTTTAAAATATTACAATAGTAAGCGTTTAAAAAAAACACATAGATTTGTCAACAATGCTATGACGAGAATCTGTCATCGAAAATTGAAGAACGCTGCAATAATGTAATTAAAATTGTATTATGCAAATTGTATTCATTTTTACCATTTTGGAGTCGTATAACAACCCCTTAAGTAATCCCCTTTGGGTTACTCTGTACTCTGTACTCCGACACGACGACAAATGGTCGAACATGAGACGTAAAACTGTACAAATACGCCTTAATACTTAACAAAATGTTAGAATCCTGTACCGTACCGTAATCTTAGACTAAGTTCGAAGTGAATAATAAGTGTCATAGAGAATAGTATTGATTTTAGAAAGGGAAAATTTTTATTGTTAAATATGTTGACGTTTAATGTCCGAACATTCAAACTTCGTGTCGGAATATGGAGTAACCCCAAGGATTTTTATCCGCCCCGTTAGCAACCACTAACGATGGATATTCGATGCTGGAAACTCCGTCGCAGTGGTTCACGCAAGTGCGATGATTCTCGATATCACCCTGGCTTTAAGGCAGGCGTCCACATATTCACATCGTGCGTGTAGGACGCATCGCATCAAACGAATCATAGTATTCTTTGTATAAGTACGGATTGCACGAAACTAGCCGAAGCAACCCGGCAATGCCAATGCCGATGCTCTGAGAGGCAATCAAAACAAATCCGATCGCTGCCGATAAAGTGGATGTATTGTAAAAAAAATAAACCAACTTCAAAATTGTAATAAAAAGAAAGAAATAAAATCAATATTTTAGTAGATCTAAAATACCTAAATATGCCATACATTTTTTGAGGTTGGTGTCAGCTAGACGACGATTAAGCTTTTTACCATCACGCTACGAACTATGCGAGTAAAACCGCGGGGCACAGTAGATCTCAAAGATTAACGCCGGCACCGTCCTCAAAAAAAAATGTTGGTCTATTTAGGTATCTTACATCTATTAAAAGATTAATTTTATTTCTCTCTTTTTATTACAATTTTGAAGTTGGTTTAATTATTTTTTTTACAATACATCCACTTTATCGGCAGCGATCGGATTTGTTTTGATTGCCTCTCAGAGCATCGGCATCGGCATTGCCGGGTAGCTTCGGCTAGTTTCGTGCAATCCGTACCTATACAAAGAATACTACGATTCGTTTGATGTGATGCGTCCTACACGCACGATGTGAATATGTGGACGCCTGCCTTAAGGCCAGGGTGAAATCGAGAATCCTCGCATTTGCGTGAACCACTGCGACGAAGTTTCCAGCATCGAATATCTATCGTTAGTGGTTGCTAACGGGGCGGATAAAATTCTTGAGGGTTACTCTATACTCCAACACGAAGTTCGAATGTTCGGACATTAAACGTCAACATATTTAACAATAAAAAATCTCCCTTTCTAAAATCAATACTATTCTCTATGAAACTTATTATTCACTTCGAACGTAGTCTAAGATTACGGTACGGTACAGGATTCTAACATTTTGTAAAGTATTAAGGCATATTTGTACAGTTTTACGTTTCATGTTCGACCATCGTCGTCGTGTCGGAGTACAGAGTAACTCAAAGGGGATTACTTAAGGGGTTGTTATACCAGTCCAAAATGGTAAAAATGAACACATTTTGCATAATACAATTTTAATTATATTATCAGTGTTCTTCAATTTTCGGTGACGGATCCATATCATAGCATTCTTGAAAAACCTGTGTGTTTTTTCCATGCTTACACTCACTTACACTATTGTGATATTTTAAAAATTAATATAATTGTAAAAATGATAAGTAAAAGAAAATAATTCAGATAAATCACGGATGAATAAAATTCGCACAGAACACTCTGTCCGGGAAACGTCCGGAGCACCCCCCAGCTGCAGAATCAAATAAATAAGGCATAATTTTTGGTATAAAACATTTATTTATTTTAATAGCCAGTGATTAATAATAACTGTAAAAAAGGGACATTAAATAATAATTACGTATATATACAATTGATTAATATCATCGACTGAAGCCAGTATCGGTTAAATCTAGTTTTGTTCCACAGCATCAACAACAAGGACGTCATCGGATGTGGCTCTCGGCGCAGAGATGCGTATGTCAGTGCGGATGCACCACACGGGAGCGTTGGCCTGGTCCACCACTCTGAACTCCACGGTCGCAATGGTACCCTGAAAATCAATGAAGTAGTCACATACATTGTTCTAATACTGCATAAGACTCTGTACTAAGATGATTACAAGAAACTTCTTTATTTTACTGCGTCGACTGCCTCTGTTGCGTAGTTGTACGGTACAGCTACAAAGCTAAGGTCTCGCTTTTGAAATGCAGGTCGGGAAAAGTGATATCGGATTTTTATACTTCAAAGATATGCGTGCTAGAGTAATTACAAGTAATTTCATTCAGTATTAAGAGACTTGGAGGCTTCTTAGCCTCCAACATACGATACTGGTCGCAAATTAAGCGGCAGTGTGCAGAAGTGGTCCCGGAAGAAGCTGGGGCGCTCTTACTTCGGGTTCCCGGGGCGCTTTCAATTGCGCCGAAGAGTACCACGCGGGGTTTTGGATTGTATGCCATAGATCGCTGAACCGAACATAATCGCTCCACTTTTCCCCGAGGTGGGGCCTTGCGGTAACTTGGCATCCCCACGTCAACAAAAAAATGATATTAAGATACTTCAAACCTAATGTCTCAAGAAGACAAGTCCTTTGCATTGTCAGGCGGTGCTTGGCAGTAATAATATCTGAGTGGCTCCGGTTGTAGGCAGGCGTGATGTTGACCATCAGGCGAGCGAGCAGTTGGTCTTATCATTCTCGTAAATAAAACACTTTTGGGTATCACATCAGCCAACTTTAAAATGCATGTTTGTCAAAACTCTATATCGATATCCGCCCAAATATGTCCAACTGTAGGGCACGGGCCCCTCTACGATTGAGAAGGGTCCTCACCCTTCTCCTTTGAGTCTTATAAGCTCGTATAGTTCGGGTTGGGTGAACTCTAAATTAGTAGATCTAAAAAGCACTCACCACGGGGAAGAAGGGTTGGATGCGCATTCTCATGGTGTACGTGACAACTTGACCAGACTGCAGCGGGCAGTTGCCGTTAGTGAGATGTCTGCACGTGTCAGCATACTGCTGCAGATCGTACGGCACTGTCAGTATGGTGTTGCCCGCGACCACATACGCCACAGCTAAAGTTCTCATCGACTGGATAGCACGAGCTGGAAAAATATAATTACATTATATTTATGTATTATGTGTATTTTTAATGGTGGCAGGTCTCTCATATGTGAGAGGCGGCCTGGGTAGGTACTATTTCTCCCACCAAACAGCAGTGTAAATGCACTGTAGTGGTTCGGATTAAAGGACATTATAGCCAGAGTAACTTAATGATATATTGAGACTTAACATTTTATGTCTCAGGATGGCCAGCGCATGTCTAATTTGAAACTCCTGACTCTGAGTATTATAAGAGAGCTAGTCAGTATAATGGTTACTGGAGGTACTCACGGGCTCTGAAGGAGACGTGGATGACGGCGTCTCGAAGTTGCGGCAGCACGCACGGCTGATTGGTACATCCTTCTATGTGCGTGCTGATGGGCAGCGCGCCGGGGTTGTTCCTACCTGTAGGTACAGCAAAATTAATAACATGCTACTATCTACTTTAAAAAATATGTATTATATTAACTGTTTTTCATTTTTGGTTTTTGATTTCCAATCTAGAATGTAGTAACAAAATTAAACACACTATTTTACGTAATCGACGTTATTAAACCAGTAATAATAAATAAATAACACCCAATAGTCACATACATAGTCCTGACTCTACATTAAGAACGAGTCTTGTGTCGTGGTTATCAGGAACTACGAGAGACCCGAAAGAAATATTTGTGGGCTGTGCAAAAATTTGTCTCGGTGCGGGGTTCAAACCCGCGGCCTCTCGTTTCACAGACGGCGTCTAACCGCCTGTGCTACGGAGGCTGTCAGTGGAAAATAAATTTTAAACGTTATTAATATAACAAAATTATACCAAAAGAAACAAGTATGAAACATTTTTACTCACATTGGCTCACTGCAGTTTGAGAGTGCGCCGAAGCGAGCACAGCAGCTAGCAGAATCACAAAACGGAACATGGTGCCTGCCTGAAGAATATGATGCTACTCGGAAAGCTTCTGTAGTTTATATACTCGTACATATCTGATAAATATAATCTGGATGTAGTGCAGGTGCAACTCGAAGTAATCGCTAGATAATACCATAATTAAAATAAGTATGCTTAATATTAGGCCTATTGTGTTTTTATTTTTTTAATCGACTTCATAAAAAGGAGGAGGTTCGTAATTCATAGGAACCCTTATTTTATATATATTAAATATATTCTTAATAGGGAGATTCTTGGGACGAATAGGTTATTTGATAATGATATACAGATGTTTATCGATGTCATAGATTGAGACAGACAAGCGAACTTTGTAGGAGGTCGCTAGATGCAAGTCTTTTCTAACAAGTCTTTATAGAAACTCTTGGCTTATCTTTGGTAGCGAATTGTAACTGAAGAGCTAGAGAGAAAGAGAGAAATGACTCCTTATAATTTTACAACTGATCGTATGCCTGATGGTTACCTTCTTAAAAAAGTTATACTTACAGGTATAAAAAATACATTCAACGGACACATACATAGCCCATACTGAGATCGAGCCTTTTGACGTGGGTATCATGAACTAGGAAAGACTTTGCCGTCTCACAAACTCCAAAGCCCGAAACAAACACTTGTAGATTACACCAACATTTGTCTCGGTGCTGGGATCAAACCTGTACCCTTTCGTTTCTTAGTCCTCGTCTTACCAACTGCGCCATGAAAGCTGTCATATATGGGTATTATCGGGAGACACAAAAAAAATAAACTCTAAAATATACATCGTATACCTTATTATATACTAACGTTATTTACTACTTTAAATGAAAAAGGCGTATGTTTTTGTATATATGTATGCTCAAGACAAAGAGGGTTGGCGCCAAGTTTGGGAGACCAACGTTCGACAGAGGACGGCAATAGGCCTGCTACTTTCGTGTCACAAGTAACGCATTAGTTAATTTACTAATTTAATTAAAGGGTATTAACAACAAAGATTTGAGAATTAGTAGCAAAGAAAATAACATGTGTACCTTAGAATATGTATAATATAGAAGGAGCGCTGTCATACATTTGCGTCTTTAAAAGATAGATATTTTCTTGTTCGTAATGTTGGTACCATACCTATGTTACGAGTAGTGGAAATTAAACTAATTATTTAACAAAAAATTGCTATAACCGAAAGTGTATTTAGCTACTGTCCTTTTAAAACGAGTTTGAATGGAATTCAATAGCCCTAAATTATTTATTTTTATTTTTCTTTTCCAAGTAATTCGTTCATGTTGGACAACCTGGCAAATATCAGCCAATAGGAGGGCAGAAAAGGTGGCCCGGCACTACCATTATTTATTTACCCAGCAATGCCGATGCCGATGCTCTGAGAGGCAATCAAAACAAATCCGATCGCTGCCGATAAAGTGGATGTATTGTAAAAAAAATAATTAAACCAACTTCAAAATTGTAATAAAAAGAGAGAAATAAAATTGATCTTTTAATAGATGTAAGATACCTAAATAGACCAACATTTCTTTTTTGAGGACGGTGCCGGCCTTAATGTTTGAGATCTACTGTGCCCCGCGGTTTTACTCGCATAGTTTGTAGCGTGATGGTATAAAGCTTAATCGTCGTCTAGCTGACACCGACGTCAAAAAAATTATGGCATATTTAGGTATTTTAGATCTACTAAAAGATTAATTTTATTTCCCTCTTTTCATTACAATTTTGAAGTCAGTTTAAATTTTTGAAGTGAAACTTCTTTATCGGCATTGGAAAAAAATTACCGTCACATTTTTCCGTTACGCGCCATCTTTTTCTTGCCCCCACCACGGTCGATCCGAACGCAGAGTACTTTTTCCAGCGAAGTAGGGATAGCATGTCGTTTAAGCGGACTTACTCCCACCACCAGATTTTCACTTCGGCCTTGTGTGAATTGCACAGACACACACTTATTTTGTTAAATTACTTTTTGTTACTTATTTGTTTTAAATTTCTGTTATGGTAATCAAAACTTATTACCCTTACTTATCTAGGTTGGCACGCCGAGACAAAATAGTCAACATGACGTAGGTATTCGCGCCGCGAACTGAAAAGGCTGGACACCCCTGCTCTATCTCAAAAACTACGAAACCAATTTTGATGAAACTTATACAGCTAGGAGCTGTTGGACTATATCTAATCGAACGCAAAAGGAAAATTTATTTATTATTTATTTATTAAAGTACACAAGTTCTAGCCCACGGCGGAATTTCTCTGGAGTTAGAACTGAATCGGTGCAAATACTGTTCTCTAAGGAATCTGCAAAGTGATGATTAGCAAGTATTTTTTTTTAATTCATCATAATAAACAATAGTAATAAAATTTATTAAACAAAAAACACATACAAAACACTAAAGTAAAACTAAAGTACCCACATGCAAAAAGAATACAAAATAAAGTTAAATAGCAAATGCTAAATTGAACATCGACGCCCGGTCCGAATTAAGATTTAACTGGTGTTATGGTGCCCATCATATGGGATTCATATCGTATATTTCAGTCACTGTATTCAAGTCGCTAACAAAAATCATCAATAAACGGTCGTAGCATAGTATCAATAAAATAACTTAAAAGAACTTACAATTATTTATTATAATTAAGACTAACTATGGGAAATCGTTGTCTCCTTACTATTAAGTGCATTTTTGAATGTAGAAATCAGTCAATATTCAAGTGGGCTCCAATTTTCTGTGAGGAAAATATTTATGATCCTCAAAACATGCAAAATTATTTCAAATGACAACTGCTAAGATAAGCACTGCCATCGTATTTAATCTTTTATAGGAAGCCGGATACTTTGAAGATAAAGCTGCACACCTGCCAGCCCAGATTTGTGTAAAAATATCAATAAATAAGATAAACGTTTGTTGATTGGCACCTGTGAGATATGGGGAAACCGTCTGATGTGATATCTGTAATTAATAAACAGATTAACATTAACAATGTATATTTTATTTTTAAATTGCAGATATCGTTTTCACAGATGTTATGTGAGTCATTTTAAGCGCACATTATCGGTGACTGATTTTAGTCACCTTTGTGTGAACTTTGATTAAGTCATTAAAAGGACTCACCCTCTATCAGCCATGAAATCGCCCCCTATCACATCATAGGACAGAAAATACACGGTAAAACGTGGATGTCATGGTTGCACCTCTGCCAACCCCTTTTGGAAAAGGCCTGAGATTCTGTATGTATGTAAAATAGCATATACAGAATGATCAATGATCTTAATATAATATGCCAATAGTATTTTTGTAATATTGAATGTAGAGTGTTAGGCAACAAGTGAAATACACCAATGCGAACACAAGATTAACTTTATTATTATCCGAAACACTTGCATTGCAGGTGTGAATTAAAAATAATACATATTTCAAATCCCATAGCCCTTTTTCGGATTATTGCGAAATTTAGATTTTGCCTAGGCATATTTATCATCTAGATTTATTTTGTTTTATTTTGTAATCATTAGGGATAGTGTTTATTTGTTAAATATGAATGTTGTCTTTAATTGGCATTCATATCAGTGATTTTATATGCTTATATATCTGTAATGCGGTTATGTGTTTGCTGTTGATGTACCTAATTTAAATAAAATAAGTCTAAATTATAGTCTAATGGTGTTATTAGTTCGTTTCACTGCCAGCTCTAGGCTCCATGGCCCACGGAGGCGGTTCAATTAGTATCACATGACACCTATTTGCTGGTTACTGGTTAGTCCTGGATCTTGGTATTGTCTTTCGGAGTAATAATTCGAATATATTTATAGATACAGAGTATACATATTTGTCTTACATCTAAGCAATTATTATACCAACACCACATCATCCTGGCCAATCGTTCAGGTCATGCTTACGGAGCCAACGGTTCTACGTAGCTGTAACAATTCTAAGTTGCTCATAACTTCTGTATAATTCACAATGCGGATGGCCTTCCGCATCAATCCATTCAAAGCAATAAGAATTGAGTGAAACTGTCCCAGAGGTATATACTCAACCACACTTGCTTTATTTTGCGTACAAACACAAATACCAATTTAATAAAACATTTCTATCAATACAGTATTAATATAGCTTGTAAAATGAGACGAATATAGTATTTGAATTTAGAGATTGGAAGTTTAGAGGGGACATCTCATCGTCTCTTTCACACGCGCGCACTTTAATGCATGTTAAGCCTAGTAACGTCACTAATTTTGTCTTGCTTCCCTTTTCTTCCCTTAAATTAAATGTAATCAAATGCCATATTATACAATACAGATTATACGTTGTTTGATGATTCGCATGAAAACTGCTTAAATCAAATATGATATTATACGAACGAATAGTTGGACATCTCCTACAAGGTGCAAAGTCGGCTTAAATAAGGTTGCAAAAAGCCGCTGGATGCAGACCGCTTCCTTGTGGAAATCCTTGGAATAGACCTATGTTCGCTATGCCTGAATGGACACAGAGAGAGGATAAGCAGAATATTTGAATATAGGACGACATAAATATTCATGTTTTGAAATAATATTAAGTATATAATTTCTAACAGACTATTAAATAAATGAAAATGCATAATGTACTAATGACTAGGAAGACTCCGGACGACAATACCAAGACCTAGGTCTAACTATATGTCTTAACCAGCAAATATGTCCATGTGACATAGTTTACAGCTTCCTTGGGCCATGGAGCCTACAGCTGGCAGTAAAACGAACCAATATCGCTATTACACTATAATCTAGATGATAAATATGCCTAGATAACATCTTAATTTCGTCATAATCCAGAAATAGCTTTGGGATTTGAAATATTTATTATTTTTAATTCACACCTGCAATGCAAGTGTTTATTATAATAACAATTAGATTACATTACAAATTATGATTCATGGGCCAAAAATTCGCAAACTTATTTGACGTATTAACATAGGTACTACATTATATTGATAGAAAAACTTTGCATATTATTGTGCAATCCCAATTAATTACAAAGTGACAGTTTAAATATCTATATCTTTTAATCAAATTTCGTAGTTTCATAAATTTTATTTAGTGCGAAAAATGAAAGAATAAGAGGTTCTTCTGATTCTAAATGATCACCGCCACGACGAATCTGATGCAAGTCGGTTACTAAAATATGATCCGAAACAAAGCTCGAATGTTCTCTCATATGTGAGAGGCCATCTGGGTGGGTACCACCACAGTGTATATCTACCGTCAAACAGCAGTGTAAATGCACTGTTCTGTTTCGATTTGAAGTACATTGTAGCCAGAGTAACTACTGGATATATTGAGACTTATCATCTTATGTCTCAGGATGGCGAGCGCAGTGGAATGCCAAATATTGCTTTGCAAGTCAAGGTGTTGTTGGTTTTGCTATTGTCCATGAGCTGTCGTATCGCTTACCATCAGGCGAACGGCATGCTCGTCTCGCCATTCATAGCAATAAAAAAAACCGCAACCTTTCGATATAAACAATAATAAAAATTATAACAATAATAAAATTATTACAACACTAGCCTATTGTGTCGACCAGTTAGAAATGCATTACACTTCCCACCATCAGAATAGCAGCCGCTTTTAAAATCCAAAACGTCTAAATAACATTATCCAAGCACTTTAATGTTTCCGTACGTTTATAACGAAGACACTCCAAATAAACCAACATCGAAATGCATGAAATTCAGCGGCGGATTGCAATAATTTCAAAGGGAGACACAAGTTCCTTGCGTTTTATTTATAGCGGCAAGTGGCAGTTCGGTCCGCCTCGGGTAATACAACTCGATGCTAAAGTAAAAAGTCAAATGAGAGCCTCCGACCGGACCTACAAAGGCATCACCCGTGGATGTAGAAACTTCTAGACTGGTCTGATGTACTAAACGATAGCTTAGTTCAGTGAGCAGTAAATAAAAAAATTGTAACTTGCATATATTTAAGTCCCATTTACATAAGAAGAGTTTCACGCCTCGAAGATTCGATTATATTATAGATATAAAAATATTGCATCAAGTAAACATTTGTCAGAAGACGTTAATCTCATGGCGGTCATGTCATATTATAGTGGCATACGATTCTCGCCGCGAGAAACTCTCTTCGTATAATTGAGCTAATAAAGCTAGGGCACATACTAATGACTTCTTAAAATTACATAGGTATTCTTAATTAATGATTACGTGCCTTACTGATGAATGAAAATACTGTAAGGAAACCAGCATACGTGAGATTTTTAGAGGAATATTAAATATGCCAACTGCATTATGCCAGCATGGTAGACCAAACAGCTATTCTCCAAAAAGCTAATATAATAGATACCTACTCCCCAAAGAATTGATGCAAGCAAGCAGCCAATTGTAAAATTATAAGACAAATCATTCTGCAAAATGAATAACTGCAACGAATCATGTTACCAAGATCATATTCCATAATTTGGTCCTTTATATTATTCCATAATAATAACAGGCAGAATATACTTTATTTTAATTAATTTGTTTCAATCAACAGACGAAAACACAGTTTTAGTTGAAATAAAAACTACTTACAAAAGCATATCTAGAGTCTAGGATAAGCTAACCCTACGTCGTCCAGTTGCACCACTGTCGTATCCCAATGTCAATAAAGACTATTTTCCCGTGTCACAGGACAAACACAGCCAGTACGGCACTCAATTGGAAATTATTTTTCCTTTTGCTACTCGCATGGTTCACAAGATCGTTCTTGAATTCAACGTTGTTTTTTCTTGTCGGTTTCATGTTAATAAATGATATGTTAAAAGACTCGTAGTTCAATACTTTGAATAGGTGGTTTCAAATTTTTTATTAAGTTTTTAAATGAAACAGCAAAGAAGAAACAATTGATACTATTTTACCGGTTATAAATTGGCAAAAAACTATCTCGGTGGCGTAGTTTTACTTCGGTATGATTATGAAACTGAGGTCTCGGGCTCAAATCCCGGGTCAGGCGAAGTGATAGTGGATTTTTCAATTCATTATTATCATCCCGGAGTTAGAAATTTGTGCCAGTCTTTTATGTCAGATAGTGATACAAGCCAAGCTGTTCAAATTTTAGTCCAAGTTACCAAAATCCTACAGAAAGATGTTTGATTCGAATTTTTTTCTTCTTTTGGTTTCTCCATTTCCTCTGTATCCTTAATCATTAATACACCTTAGCAAAAGTAGTATTTAAAAAATATAACTAGGTCAACAAATAATTTAAGAAATCTCAAATACCACAATCAATGGACCTAAAAGACTTTAGTAGCAACAATATCCAATATATTTCAGCACGAGCATACATAAAAATATCACTAAGAATAATCCCTCACTAAATCCCCTCTTAACACGTCCCCACTAGTGTGGGGCCTCAACTGTTTACGAACATACAAGACGGATAGCGGCCTCCACACTGCTCGTAAACCGACCACTAGAGGCTTAACAATGAGGTGTTATTCCAGAGAGGATATTCCGAACAAAATCTGTGCCTGATACCCAGGCAAGAAATAGAACGAGAGGGAAGATAATGTGACTGTATAAAATATAACAACTTGCATGCAAAGATCTTAACAACATTTTTATTATTAGATTATGTTATGTGAAGTCCATCCCGTGGACTATACTAAGCCCACACAATTTAACATAATATACCAGACCTATAGTATCCACACTCAAACTGAGCTTGTAAGCAACCACTAGAGGTATCATTCCAGAATGGACATTCCGAATAAAAACACAGCGCGTATCTAGCAAGAAATATATTGAGAGGGAAGATAGCATGATTGGGGATGGAAAGGGTAAATCATGTCATCAATCATCAATTAACCAAGAATGAAAATGGGAGGAAACCTGCATAACATAATGATCTGAAAAACGTTTTTAAGCTAAGTGAATTTCACCATCACGTACTAAACCAGCGAGGTGGACTATAGCCTATGCCCTACTAAGTGAACTCAGAATTATACAGAAATCCCGTACTAAGCTTAATGAGTTCTTACAATGTTGTATAGGTACAAGTGATTGTGGCGGGAAAAATCGGTACGGTACCGCTTTATATTTATACAATAATTTTGTTCGCAGTGACCCCTCTGAAATAATGTGACCAATGACACTAAATAACGTCGGGTCACCGGCTAACATCTCACTACAGCTCAAAGCACCAGCGTAATGTAGAGATGTGAATTCTTGTTAGTAGAGCACTCTAACGTTGGCCTTGTAAGTGCATTTTTTGCTGCAGTTTTTGTTAATTAAGTAGTACGTGGGTGCTGAAATGGTATGACATTATCATTTTAACACATATTTTAATACTACGTACGTCATTTCATATTAAGGTAGATGACACAATAAAATAAAGAATCCAAAAATATGCGGTAAGTGAGCGTATGCAGAAACGAAAATATATGTTACCACGCTCTGACCATAGTATATCCAAACAAATATCAGTTTATTCCTTCGTTGCCGCATTAATAAAGGACCATCAATATAGCATTAATTATTCTAAATACGCTCAAGACTGTATCCCCGATGGCGTTTCCACAAAAGACCTCGCATATGCTCAAAAGGGCTAATGAGCAAGCACGCAAGGTCCAAATTCAAGCCCCATGAATGTTTCAAACCAAAAATTAATACAATGTAATTTGTTTGGTCTTGAAAATAACACTGAACCTTTTATAGTTTATTTGATGCAACAGATTAAAGAGAGAAGAAAGCCATGCTTTTAAAAACCTATTTTCAATTGTGAAACACCTAAAAAATTCAAGAGGTAACACAATAATCTCCCAAGCGCGTACGGTGCCGGTATCCCGCGAGATGAAAAAGGGAATTAGATCAGCATTGTGAATTAGGATTGGCGTTTCTGCCACGTTCGAGTACATTACGGCCCTTTCTCTTGAGTGGTTTACCTGTCGTGCCGCACGTTGGAGCTTCCACGGAAAACATATTGTAATGGACCCATCTACATTTGTATTCTGAAACAAGCGTTGTTATTTCACGGAAAAAGCAATTTGCCGTGGATTTCCGGAGAATCTAAAGATTCGAACATTCGTTTTTAAGATATTTATCATGATCATCGATCCGTTGCAGTCCACTGCTGGACACTGGCCTCTTCAAAAGTACGTCACAGAGCCCGGTCTGCTGCTGTAAGCATCAAGTCGCTGCCGGCCCTCTTGTGTAAGTCGTCCCGCCATCTGTGCAAAAGGCATCCCACATATCGTTTGGCAAGACGCGGAATAGGAAAGGCAATTCCGGCATGCCTTAATGTTGTAAACTCGTGTCAGCTTTAGTAGTTTCTTTGATACTGTTAATATAATGATTTATACATGTTTTTTATTCAATAAATAAAAAATGGCTCCGCAAAGAGTTTTCTTCGTGTAAGAAAAAGGTTAATTGGGTTAGTAGGAAGTAGGTACCGAATAGAATTCACTTGCTTCCAAAATATACGAATGACTTCATATATAAAAATGTTACCATTGCTTCCATTCTCACTCAGTCACTGCATCGTCGCAGTATAAACCAAGCTATGTAAATCAAATGGCATTGAGACATCGTCCGCGCACGGGTCCCACGGGTGCATTAAATGGTATCGCTTTATATGCACAAAATGTCCTTTATTTATTCTCGGCGTCAAGTATTAAATACCCGAAATCCTTTTTTTTTATTTATTACGGTAATTTAAATTAAAAAGCTTGCATTAACTGTATAAATATTTTCTCCCGTCAAACAGCAGTGTAAATGTACTGATGTGTCCCGGTTTAAATAACATAACATCGTATATCTCAGGAGTTTCCCAGTATGGCAATAGGCTTGCCTCCTGTCATATTTATAAGAGCAAATAATACAGACTGTGAATTTGGGGAAACTAGTGTCACCACTTTCATAAGGACACAAGCGTGAGCTGTTGTATATAAATATATTTTTTTTGCTATGAATGTCGAGACGAACAGGCCGTTCGCCTGATGGTTAGCGAAAAGACCGCTCATGTACAGTAGCAAAACCAAACAACACCATGAATTACAAAGCAATGCTTGTTACCTATACCACTGCGCTCGCCATCCTGAGACAATGTGTCCAATATGTTAATAAGTCTATTATATTTTTTAAATATATTAATTAATAAAAATATTTAATAAATTCCATTTGTTTTTATTGATATTGTTCCGGGTTAAAAGAAGTTAGAAATTCCCGGAGACTCACTGAGCTCCAATGCTTAGTGTCATTAAAATGCGTGCCTATACTGTTGATCCTGGCTTACAGGAGTTGCAGTGGCGAATGCGAGGACGAGACAGTCTCTATACAATAGGTTTTGCTACTATTGTAGTATAATTATGTTTGAATATTACATTATATCTAACACAGAGCTTAGTTTTCCGTGTTAATGATGTAATAATATACACACTAACCCTAACATATTCAAGCCATTGTTGAAATATCGCATTCTAAGGATATTATTATACATATGTACACACATACATACATACATACATACATACATACATACATACATCCATACATACATATATAAACTCACGCATTTTACCGTCCGTTCACACGTTTCATAGTTTTCCAAGTTGGAAAAAAATTGTATAGGCGTAACTTATACAATTTTAATAAAATTCTTACCTAAAACTTGGAATTATGAAGGTATTTTTTTCCAAATGTTAGTTCAACTATCCTTCTTAACTAAATTTAAATTTAAATTATTAGCATATTTACATGATGATTACAACAAGGTTAAAATCTCAACCACCTTTTTTTAGAAAAAAAACACCTTGATAATTCAGTGGGAGACAGGGCCCCCACATAATATTGAACTAATGATTCGTTCTATTTCATAAGTCATTTACTCAGCCAGCACGTTGTTTCACAATACTTTATTTTCACTTGTGAAATCGAAGATAGCCTGCACTTTTACTTGTCAATTAAAGTTAATCAACAAGTAACTAATCAACTGATAACTTGAAGATGGTGAACGAGGCCCTTAGTCTCCAATAACACGGATTGGCTTAATTTTAAAAAGATTCATATTTTTCATAGTCATGTAATTAGGATTTTGTTGAGTTTCATTTTAATTAACCGTCTGCGAGTTCATTAGCGGTGAGAAAATGGTACGGGGTAACGAGTGTTGTGTTGATACGATGAAACGAACAGCCCCTATCACTTTCTAAATCACGTTCATAATAAGGTCCAACCATAGAGCACATTTTACATACCGGGTCCAACTACCTTTATACTAAACCTTATATAAGCTCACATCGTAAATAGAACTACTTAAATATTTGCTGCACGAAATACTTTATAACTAAAATAAATAATAATCCGTGTAATCGCTTCATTTCGAAAACGACTTCAAATTTTACAATATAACAAGTTCTCCAGTTTTGGACTAAATTGACTGACGTAAGTAAACAATTTTCCGTGAGCTTGAAAATGTAGAGGATATAAAAACAGAGGGGTATAGGCAACATTTCAGATGGGATTGACCTGTCAGAAGCACGTGCACATGAAGTACGAAATGATCCAATGACCGGAAATTTTACGAAATGTTCCGTGGTATATGTGTGGGCGATATGAGAGGTTTTATGTCACTAATACGGAAAAGAGGTTGAATAGTAAAATCCTTTTTACAGGTTATCTTTGGATATTTTGTATTTAGAACACCTTGTGAATTGTTTCTGAATTTAATAAAATGTCCAATAGTAATGATTACTTATATAAATTATGTTTACAAAAATATATATATCTATTTGACGATTTAATAGAAGTATGCCAAGTAAGTTGAAGGATCAAAAACATTTTCGTATATAACATTTTCTGCGCAAAAATCTAATACGCCCAGAAGGCACGGTACACTCAGACGAAATAAAAAGACAAAGAATTGCGCTTCCCAGCGCAACTGAAGTCGAGTAATCTATTTGTTAAAAAGTTAGCCTATCGCACGCCATTTGCACTTTGAAAAGAGACTCCAAAATATTGCATATAAGAAATAAATATATTACTACCCATTTATAACCAGTGTTAAAGTAAAACAAAAGATGGTTTCAGTGGCGTAACTACCCCATCGGGGGCCCGTGGCAAAGTTCACCAAATGGGGCCCTTCGTAAATGTAAAAAAAATAACATTGTAGTTTCGTTTTTATGAATATTTTTTAAGATGCGCGGTGGCCAGTTGGTAAACGGAATGAACGTTTTTCATGGTGGTCGCGGGTTTGATCTCAGGGCATACCTCTGTCTTTTCAGAATAATGTTTACATTGATAGCAGTCAATCACCACGCTCTGTTATCGTGAGGAAACCTGCATACCATAGCGGTTTACAATAATTTCTATGGTATGTAAACTCCGCCAACTCGCACTAGGCCAGCGTGGTGGTTAACTATATATGTAACCACTTCAATCGTACTTTCTATTGTAGGGGAGGCACGTGCCCTGCAATGGGACTTATATGGGCTGATACACTATAGCACAGAATCTTTTAATGACATGGCTTCATATTTCTCATCGGATTATGAAATCTAAAAAGGATTATCTAATACCTATTAACGAGTGCTTTTGGAATTCCATTTTCATTTCTTTCTCTCACACAGTACCGATAAACCTCTCATTATTGGTCTGTTTTAGAAAAATCTTGAGTTGTATCAAATATAATGAAGTTTTAGGCCCAAAACAGCAGTTAGCTCATTTTGTATTTTCGGACTTAAGTATTTTATCTGGCCCTTGGACTTATTTAACCATTCCTCTAAATCAGGATCACATTTTGCTAATAATTGCTTTATTATATATCTGCGCTTTCTCTATGGTCACGACAAGGTAAATTGGTAACTTCGCGGAGAATAGTAAGTCCTTAGCGTCAAAAATATGTATACGTATTTTTTCATACAAAAGACACGAATTCAAGTGAATATTCGATGTTTTGTGTGTCTCTATCGCATTTACAATTTGTTTCCAGTACATTTTTTGTCATCATAACCCTTAACTCAAATATTTTGTTTATTCATCATCGGCCTTTTGTTGTCCACTGCTGGACAAAGGCCTTCTCCAAATTGCGCCACTTCACCCTGTTGTCAGCTTGTCGCATCCAGCATATGGTAGCGACCTTCTGTCACTCCACCTAGCTGGAGAGCGTCCTACACTACGTTACCCAAAACGCGGTCTCCACTCAAGAACTCGTTTCCTCCGACGGTTGTCAGTTCTTCGACAGATGTGGCCAGCGCCCAGCCACTTCAGCTTACTAATCCTTTGTGCTATGTCTATAACTTTAGTATCTGTCCGATAAGGTCTTTATAGATCTTATCTTCCAGACACCGAGCATAGCACGCTTCATAGCTCGCTGGGCGACCATAAGTGGACCACTAGTAGACCATTAGTGGACCAGTCGTACTGTGAGTGGGTAAGTGGGCACCGTCTGAAAACTGTCGTTTTCAGGCTTTTTTTGCAAAGGTGACGAGAAAACTCGTAGCCTCTTTCTCAAAGTTGTCTCTATCTAGTTAAAGGGTCTGTCATAGGTAGGTATATTTGGAAACAAATTCAAGCTGGTGGCCACATACAGCGACAGGTCTTGGATCAAGGTGGTGGTAGATCAATACTTTGGTTTTGTTGAAGTTAATTTTAAGACCAATTCGCTGTGAGGCTAAATCCAGACCGTCCGCATCTGTTGTAGCCCCCTCCAGCGATTCCGCCATCAAGACAATATCGTCAGCGAAACGTAGTAGGAGTGTTAGTTTATTATTTTATTTGGTTTTTTCTTTGCCACTGACTCTTAAGAAGGGACCATTGCGTATACAGTTTCCCTTTCCCAATCACAAATCGTTTCACTTCGTATTTTTTATAATTACAATTATTTGTAATAAATGCAGATTTAGTATCTTCCACTCCTAAATATGGTTCAATTTCATGTTTGCTCGTACTTGTGGTTGTTTTGGGTCTGAATATTCTTTATCGTCGGGATTTGCTATTATGAAATTTTTAGTTTCGTCCATTTGATCATTTCCGAGACCCATCAATAATTTGCTCGTTCCGATAGTACTGACTTATTTTAGATAACTTTTTAGCTTCAGACTCCCTCTTTCTGTTTCGTTTTTCGTTACCTTTTGAATAATTTCTAGAATAAGACTTCTTTAAATTTATTTGTAAAATATTAAATGAATATTCATTATATTATAATTTATTGGTTTCTAACTAAGTTTATACTATAATGAAACCTGTCGGGCTTGAACCCGGGGCCCTATCGAGCCAGGGCCCTGTCGGGCCTGAGATCCTGTCGGACCAGGGCCCTGCTGGGCTGGGGGCCCCTTCGGCCGGGGGCCCGTGGCATTTTGCGCACTCTGCCACCCTATTGTTACGCCACTGGATGGTTTCAAATGGAAAAAGAAAGCGATTTGCATTCAAATCAAGGATTATGAACCAATTCTGTATTTATTACTGCTAAATGACACAAAACTCAAAATTTTAATGGCACCATATACCATCTGTATCTGTATCTGTATCAGCCCATATACGTCCCACTGCAGGGCACGGGCCTACTCTACAATCGACAGTACGATTGAGAGTGGTTAGGCCATATAGTCCACCACGCTGGCCTATTGCGGGTTGGCGGACTTACATACCATAGAAATTCTTATAAACCGCTATGGTATGCAGGTTTCCTCACGATGTTTTCCTTCGCCGTTTTAGTGAGCGGTGATTGACTATCAATACACACATGACACCGAAAAGTCAGAGGTGTACCCTGGGATTCGCACCCACGACTACCGTGTACATGTTGACAGGCACGCACTTACGGTTGCATAACAATATTCCCCTTTTATTTCACAATAGCGGTTAAATTTGAAACAGTGTTACCTACAATCATACAAAAATATTCAAACTGATGGTATATCGCTTTGTTAGAAATTTATTGCTGGTTATACAATAACTTTTGTTTAGCTGACACAACTGGGCCGCACAGAAGTGTTTTATTTATTACTACACCAGACTAATCCGCGAAAAAATCTAATATAAAATGAATCTGATACAGTTCTACTGAGATTGATTTATTACCTAGATAGCCTAATAGCTATTTTTTATAAAACCTTTTGAAAATTTTAGTTTCAAAAATGTAATAAACAGCGGTGGCTCCACGCCGTTAAATTGAAATTGAAAATCACTATTTCAATAGAACTATCTATATAACTATATCCTACAAAATAAACTGAAATAATCTTTATTCTCCATCACTTTTAATTTAAAGTAAATGTAGTAAAATTGCAAACGAAATGAACTCAAGAACCTAAATCTTTATTTATTTATTTAAAAAGCTTTATTGTACACCAGTAACAGAACAGAAATAACATAAAATTCAGCAAGTAAGAAAAGAGTACAATGGCGGTCTTATCGCTCGAGGCGATCTCTTCCAGACAACCAACCATAGGATGGATAAAATAGAGACAACTGCGGGGTATTGTAAGGTGTACGTAATATATATATAATAAATCTAAATACATAATATATGTAATAAAAGTAATATAAAATAAAACGAGAGACAAACATACATACAAAAAGCATAAAAATAGATACATATACATATCATGTAATATAATAAATATGTATCCACATCAAAAGCAAAGAGAAATATATGCACACATATAAAATATATAAATATGAATAAAATATAGGCAATGTCTTCAGTTACTCAGCGATAAATAATGCTGCTTTATTAATCTTTTAAATATGGGCAGAGACTTTGCACGTCGCACTGAGACTGGTAATGCATTCCACAACCTTGCAGCTTGAACGGAAAAGGATTTATCGTAAAAGTTTGTGGAATGCACTGGAATTCTCAGTGTTAAATTCTCTGATGACCTCAGGGATCTTAAATGTGTCACATGAAGAAATTGAAATCGGTTTTTAAGGTACGGGGGAGAAAGAGGATTGAAAAGAATAGAGTAAAGAAGAGAAAGAATATGTGTATTCCGGCGAAACCGTATGGGTAACCACTTGAGCTTTTTGCGAAATTCGGAAACGTGATCATATTTGCGTAATCCAAATATAAATCTAATACAGAAGTTTTGAAGACGCTCAAGTTTATTAAGTTGCTCCTCGGTGAGATCTAGATAACTGGCATCCGCATAATCAAGGAGACATCTTATCAATCAATGAATCTCAGACCTTTTATAGCCTATTCAAGTTGCATTAAAATTGTTTATATGTAGTCAGTCATTTTCGTAGTAACTTTCTGCTTAATTACATTTAGTTTTCCACTGTTACATCGCAGGCTCTCTTTATTGCATTTAAAATGTAAATTGAGTTTAAATAGGTATTTTTTATAGTTGCATCACTTCGCGAAAACAACAGGCTTGGTATAAAATTTGTCATTCGAGTGTAAATTAACGCATCCATCTGCGTCCGTCACCAACTGTCACCAGCCACACGCTGCAAAATGGCCGCCAAACACAAAATGGAGGACATACACCACCGGATTGCGCTTGATGAATGAAAGTGCGCTAAAATCGAGCAACCCTAAGTTTTAAAAGGTCCAAATTGAAAATACGTGTCATCCGTGTGGTGGATCTAAAAAATAGATCGAGAATCACATTGACCGCCGTCAGAATGGACGGGCCTGTCCAAACAGGTTTTTCCAGAGGAATTTTTAATCCTTCGCTTCCGAACTTTACGTTTTGTTACTGGTATCGGGGTTGCGGTAGCTAGATGTACAAATAACTGTGAATCTAACACACAATTCTGTTTTTTTATCACGAAATATAAGTATTAATTTCAATGGGAGGTAATTTGCCCTCATTACATCACCTATTATTAAATGTATATATGTATACATACATAAACTTATGCCTTTTTCCCTAGAAAGGGTAGGCAGAGGTTCTACCAGGAGACCCACGATTCGCTTTTTGGTGTTCCGTTCCATAATGTTAAAGTGGACGAGCATATCGCGATATTAGTTAGAAATATCTGACTCCCGGCTGACTTGTGATTCGAACCTGAGACTTTTGTGTTGCAATCGTACCGTAGTACAACTTCACCACCAAGATAGTCGGATTAATAAACTGTCTTCAATCATTATGCGGCAGATTTTTAAAACACAATTTATTCAAATAAAATTCTCTCTCTTGAAATATGTTAATCTAAAAATGTGTGTTGGCTAATGTTTGAATAGCTAAACGCCCGAGCAATTTATATAAAAAGCTCAATTTATGGAATCGTTTGAGTGAATCCACCATTATTTATGAAATTTAAGCAAACACGGGTTATTTTGAGATTGAAAATTTACTACATTTATTAGTTAAGTGAGATTTGATTTTGTATACAACCAAGGAAAACTTTATATGCCTAGAGCCAAATTCCTAAAATATACCAGCATTTTAAACATTTACATTAAATAATCTAAGATATCAAACGTAAATATAACTTTCATTAAATAAACAAACAAAAACCAAAGTAGAACCCCTATTTTGAGCCTCAATGAATTTGGCTATAGCTGATTGTCTTACAAATAGAGGTTTTAAACCATTCGAACTGTTGTAATTTGTGTCAAAATGTCAACCCTACAGTTGCCTACAGTTTGTTTGGGCCCCAAGTTGTATAGCAGTTAGAGGTTATCAAAGGAATTTATTTCTAAGTAATTAATTCAATTTTCACTAATATAGAAGCGCTACCAACATTACGAACAAGAAAATATCTACGTTTTTCAAGACGCGAATGTATGACAGCGCTCTCTTTACATTATAAATAGTCAAAGATCTAATTTTCCTATATAGTGTATTATCTATGGATCTAATCGTGAAAACGCCAAAACAAAAACGAATCAACTCGAATCGGCGCCAACACTGCACCGCAGAGTATTGCAATAGAAAAACTAGCAAACATGAGGGTTTGAATCAAAACTTCAAAAGCCTCCATTGTGTTGCGGTACTATTCATTTTGTTAATAGTGCATCGCGGAGATGCACTCTGGACTCAGATTCGGCCGCGGAGCGAACATTTCTGTGCGGAAAATAAAATTCGGCCAAACAGCGCGCTCCAGTTTTTCGATAGACTCGTGAAATAAAAGTGAAACTTCCCTTTCGCGTTTCAACGGCTGTTTTTAGCTCCCAATGTTTTTTATATAACCTTAGTTGCGTTTGTTAAATGTACTCCACCGGAATTCACACGTAAAGGTCAAAAAGCTTTTGTTTTTCGTTCACGCGCGGCTATTGTTCGAAAAATATTTTTGAAGGTATTTTCGTGACATCACGAAAATGTTCTTTAATTTTAAAATAGGATAAATATTTTTATTACGATGCGTCTGCCTCTGTGGCACAGTTGTACTACGGTATAATTACAACGCTGAGGGTTCGAATCCAAGGTCGAACAAATTGATATTGGCTTTTTCTATTTATTATTAGCTCAGAGCCACGATGTGCCCGATATGCAAAGAGAACCTACTCAATTTTGAAGAGTTCTACTCTCCAGGTCCGAAGATGGTCATCAGATCTTCTCTTTTATTCCTGGGGTCAACCTGTCAATACGTTCCTTTAAAAAATCGGTTTAAAGCATTTTTACGACATTTTTGGTTGCATTGTGTCTGAAATCACGACAAATTACTACCACCTGCTACAGATACAATCTGTATCTTAAAATAAAATAAAAATTAGCTATTCAAAATAATAGGCATGTCAGAAAATATTTGATCCATTTGGTATATTTTTGGGATGAATACTGCTAATAAATAAAGATCGCTTATTAATTGAGGCTGTTACTGCGCTTTTGATAAGGTTAAGAATTCATCGACAGAGTTCATCTATATTCCTGTAACGTTAGAAAGTATCGGTAAAAGTGTAAATTATGATTGATATTCGAGATTATCCTACTCGCGACTACCCCGGTGTCTTAATGTAGGGTTGGCATTTTCACAAATACAGAGTTATATATTTTTTTAAAACATACATAATTTATATATACATAATTGAGTGAGATGGACTACCCATTAGTAAAATAATAGAAAAATGTTACAAAATATTCAATCAATTTTATCTACACAAAATAACATAATTAACGCGCCCGTCTGTGTATAAAAAATTACGGTCCATTGTAAAATACGTTGAGTACAATTTGAACATTGATGATTAGAATATTTTGAAATGGAATTAATTAATTAGTATGTGTAAAAAATATGTTCCACCATGCGTTAATCATTATTATTCTCTTGAGTACAATTAAATAGTGTGCGTTGTTTAAAAAATACCTGTAACCTGTTTTTAACCGCCGGGTATCGCGTTTGCTACAATCTGAACATCGCCCCTCTACTTACTGCTCAAATGAGCAAACTCGCGAGCAGGAATTTGCGCCCCATATGGCGTTATGCTCGCCCCCTATCACATCGTCAGACGGAACATACAAGGCGTGATGTGGGTATCCTGGCACCTCTGCCTACCCCTTCCGGAAAGAAAACGTGAGTTTATGTATGGATATATTTATTTGAAATATTGCCAACCCTACCCCCGTTATGATACGTAGCAGCGGTGGAGGGTTAAAGGAATTCTCGTAGACACTTACCGAAGATACCAAATAGATCGGCGAGATTATTTTTAACGCCTTCTTCAATGATCGTAACGGGTTTACGAGTTGGGGTCGGAACGACTCGGTTGAATAGTTTAGTAGGTTACTTGTACATGTCATTAGAGGGTTGGAGTATTTGTTGTCAATAAATACAATGTATATTTTAGGGTTACCTTTATGTAATGGCGGGATATTTGTTTAACCAGAATAATAATACAATATTTAAACTCCGGCTACGCGCGCAGTAAGTTCTATTCTCACTATCTGTACACTATACCAGTGTTTTCTATAGACAACAATATAATTAAACTAAATAGTACCTATAACGAATCCTTTAGTTAACCACGTAACTGTGTCGTGTTCCGGGAAAAGCAAGTATTTATATTATGATTTTAAGAAAGCTTGCATTATAACGTAGACTAACAATAGATCCGATTCAGGAATGTTTGTAGTAAAATGAGTCAAAAACATACACAACTTTTAACATATTTTCGTCAAACAAAATTCCATTTAAAATTAGGGGAGTATGACAACAGAAATTAATTTAACAAAGTATTAATTAAAAGGTTAAACAGAACAATAATTTGTTTTGATCTAACCGAGGTTTTTAGATGACCAACAAATCCACAGGCGGTTGGGAATTATGAAAGTTTTCAACCCTTTTCTGGGATATGTCCGTGGAGTTTTTAAACTTCATTTAATTTAATTTCGGGATGTTGGCGTTTCGACTCTGATTTGCGTACTGTTTTTAAAACTTTCGTATATTCGGATACGCACAAAAATATAGGCTTCAACAAAATTAGCGTTGAATAAAAGTGAAATGTGTTTATATTGCAATGCATGGCGAGACGAGCATGCCGTTCGCCTGATGGCAAGCGATACGACCACTCATGAACAGTAGTAAAACCAAACAACACCTTGAATTACAAAGCAATGTCACATGTGGCATTTCACTGCGCTCGCCATCCTGAGACACAAGAATATGTCCAGTTACTCTGGCTACAAAATCGTTCAAACCGAAACACAATAGTGCATTTACACTGCTGTTTGGCGGATGACATAGAAATAGAGGATACAAAAAATCTACCATCTCCAAACAAATAATGACTGTATTAAAATATGTATTTTTACAAATCGGTGGTTGTAACAGTGGTGTTACTAATGCGTGAACTCCTCGGCGCTACGACGTTGATGTCGACTCGCAGACACAACACCGGCAAGGCGTCTTGGTCCACCACTCTGAACTCCACTGTCGCTCTCGTGCCCTGCAACCGTGAAGAACATATACTATAATAATAATCACATACATAGTACTGGCTCCACACGAAGATCGAGTCTTGTGTCGTGGGTATCAGAAACTACGAGAGACTTTTCGGTCTCATAAACACCCACACCCGAAAGATACATTTATATGTCGCACAAACATTTCTCTCGGTGTGGGGATCAAATCCGCGGCCTCTCGTTTCACAGGCCACGTCCAACGTCCGCCATGCGCCACGGAGGCTGTCAATACATCCATAACCTAAGCTTGTTGTAAATGTTCATGAGTGGCAGTGATCACTTCTATTAAGATGACTTATTCGCTCGTTTGCTGGACCTATATGCAATGAAAAAACCATTTTAACACTTTCGCGGACACAACGTGATTGTACGTCATGATTTGAGATTTTGATACGACACAACGTATAATGACGTCCAACGTATCCATACGTTATTATACGTTGTGTCCATCATAATACATATCACACGACACGAAGTTTGCAAACGATAACGTGATAAAACGTTTTTGTCATATTGTCTTTTTAACATTCAATATTATAGAACACAACGTATTTACACGCCAAATATATTTGTATGGCAATTTATTGTGTCATATTAGAATACAACTTGAACTGAGACCGTCCGCGAAAGTGTTAAGAAGTAGGTAAAATACATACAACCATCGATATAAGTCAATGCATACAACGAAGAATGTTCGTTCCATAAACATTCTAAGGGTGTACTGGACCACTTCACCTTCAAGTAGGGGGCAGTAGGTGTTGGTGAGGAAGTTGCAGGTTACTGCCCGCTCATGCAGCGGGTATGTGATCATGGCTGGTATGGGAAACACCACCGCGTTCGCTATGGTCCTTAGAGAACGCATTGTGCGTGCTGGAACATATAATACATTTACATCCATACATAAACTCACAACTTTTTCCCAGATGGGTAGTCAGAGGTGCTGGTAAGCAATAATTTCGCCTTGTTTGTTTCGTCCCACGATGTGATAGATGGGCGAGACAAATTCCTAACCCCGGCCTGATAATGAATTGTAAAATCCACTATCACTTCACCCGATCCGGAATTCGAACCCGAGACCTCAGTTTATAATTATACCATAGTACAACTACGCCACCGAAGCAAAAAAAAACAAATTAAAAAAATATTTCAGCAGTGAAGCAAGCAAGCAAAAACAAACAAAATATGGGTCCAATAATAGGTATGACAAAAGCGCCGGTAAGCACGGATATTCTTCCTATTCCACAAGGACCTTGTAGAGTATGCAAAATCAAATGTTATTTATTTATTTATTTCATTCATATTGTTCAATATTAATATATTTTAGGATATCATAACTGTGCGTACTATTTCGCTAAATTACAGCAAAATGAATACTGAATATTAGTGAAGTATTCAGATGAAATAGATATCCCCCACCAACGAGAGATAGAGCAAACAGGTGAAATCCGAAACGCAACATAATATGACCCACGATATATGGTGGAAAATCTATTATAGTGAATAACACTATAATGATTCTCCCACTTGGAACGGTATTTCCTATGCAAGCCTATGCTAATATGCGTTAAAACTGTCCAGAATAAATTCTATTGATACTTCGTATTCCAACAAAACATAGATTTTATCATCATCGTCATCAGCATGTTGCAATCCACTGCTGGACGTTGGCCTCTTCTGAAGTACGCCACAGAGCCCAGTCTGCTGTTTTGTATCCAGCCGCCGCCGGTCCTCTTGTGCAAGTTGTCCCTCATCTGGCTAAAATGCGTCCCAAGCTACGTTTGCCTAGACATGGTCACTTTAAAATCTATCGTAGATTTGGCATGCAGTATTTCCTGAATTGTTTTGTTTTCATAACCGCTGAATACAATAGGGACTATAACAAAATAGACCTTTATCTTTAACCCGATAGCGTTATCTTAATCGTTAAATTAAATTATGAATCAATCTCCGATTTCCAAGAATATTTTTTCTGACGTTCATATTCAATAGCTTTCAATGAATTGAACTCATAACTGTAATTAATACGATACCTGTTTGTTATTTATGCAGATCGTTCTATTAACTAGTTTAGATTTTCATGGACAGTAGCAAAACTAAACAACACCATTAGTTAAAAAACGATACTTGACACTCCACCGCGCTCGTCATCCTGAGCCAAACTATGTTAAGTCCCAATATGTCCAGTACTTACTCTGGTTACAAAGTCCTTCAAACCGGAACACAAAAGTGCATTTACACTGCTGGTTGACGAAAAAAATTGCCATTGCGGTGATACCTGCCAAGGCGGCCTCACACATATGAGAGACCACCAATCGTTTAGTCGAATTTGCCCTGACAGCAACATCCATACAAGATGACAGATAGATTTGGGTATAACTAAGGGAGATAGAGATTTAAAGTAATATGGACGTGATCTGAAGACGATGTGTATGACGCAGTCTTCCAACTGCGGCAGCGCGCACGGCGGAGTGATGCATCCTTCAATGAACGCGTTGATCGGCAGAGGAGAGGAGCTTATTGTACCTGCAAACACAAATACATATTGTTTTTAAATAACATAGCATTTTTTTGCAATTAATGGCAATGGCGGCATGCTAGCCGTTCACTTGATGGTTAGCGATACGACCGCACACAAACAGTAGCAAAACCTTGAAAAACACCCCAAAGCAATGCTTCGATTTCCACTGCGCTCGCCATCCTGAGACATAAGATGTTAAGTCTCAATATGTCCAGTTACTCTGGCTATAATGTCCTTCAATCCGAAACACAACAGTGCATTTACACTGCTGTTAGACGTGAGAAATGAGAAAAAACCGCAATTGTGTGATTGCGGTGGTGCCTACCCAGGCGGCCTCTCACATATGAGAGACCAACCACCATTGAACATCATGAAGTGACAGTGAACATTATGCTAAGGTAATAGAGAGAGACACACACCTGAGACTTTTCAGCGTCATGTGTTTATTGACAGTCAATCACCATGCACTATAACGGTGAAGGATAACGTGGGAATCCGGGAATTTCTATGGCATTTAAAGTCCACCAACCCGCACTAGGCCAGCGTGATAGTGGCTAGGCCATATAGTCCCTAGCCACTATGAATCGTAGTCTCGATTGTAGAGGCCCGTGCCCTGCAGTGATAAATATATGGGCTGGTAAAGTACAATAGAGAGAGAGTAGTCGACCGGTCTGCTCCAAACCGAATATACACAGGCTGAACTAATGGGTCCAAAAAACCCTCGGTAAGTGTTGGATCCAACAGATGAGTGATGACAGATTTTATCAGAAAATTAAGGCTCGCTTTATTATATAAATTAATACACCAGCTACTGGGTTTTAGTGCTTAAGGGTTTTACTTGTTTATTTCTTAGATCCTAGAACTTTAGTCGGAAGATAAATAAACACTATCAGCCGTATTTGTAGACAGTTTAAACCTATTTTAGTAATCGAATGTTTTGTCTAAAATCAAAAGTTGTTCGAAAGGAACAAATTCGATAATTACATTAGGTTAACAAGCCATGCAAATATAGGCAACCGAAATTATAGCTTGGCAAAAAACAGTCCGTTTTTAATGAGGGCGCTAAGACCGTATTTAGTATTAATATGGCAACCTGATATACGTACGACGACGGAAAATGTTTAGATACTTGTTATTTTTATTAATGGTTGTTAATAATCTCTTTGTTTATTTTAAATCAGGAAACAAAAAAAATACGTACGAAAATGTATAGAAAATACCCACATATATTCAACACAAAAAAAGGCACAAAGACATTTTTAATAGAGTTGCCATAATTGTTTTTCTTTAATGCCAATAGTCACCGCATCGTACTCTTTTTTGCCAAGTTATACAATTTACCTAGAAATGAAAAATTGAATGTGGGCATTTGAATCCGAAATTAATCTATTTTATTTTATTCTCTTTTAATGTATGTAGAACCCGATTTCTCAGTAATTCATCCTACGTTAATATTCAAAAAGTGTAAATAACGTAACGAAGTCAATATCCCAGTAAGCACAAGTTCATTTTGAAACTTATTGCGAACGGTAGACACGAGTAGAACTCCTGGCGTGGTCGAACGTGATGCGACTCGGCCAATCACAACATTTACTCTACGGTCTCCAACATTTTATATTCCGGGAAGTTTCTGAGTAGGTACGCCAACAATGTACTGAATCCAATATGTTAAGAAGAAATAAAGTTGTTCACAGATTAAAAGAAAACATTTACACTTTAAATAAGTAAGAAACAAATACACCCAACAGTCACATATAAAGTCCGGGGAACAATTAGTCTTGTGTCGTGGGTATCAGGAACTACAAGAGTTTTTGGTCCCACTAATACCCAGACCAGAGACAAATACTTGTGAGCGTCACAAACATTTGTCCCGGTGCGAGGGTCGAAATCACGGCCTCTCGTTCAACTTTCAAATACGGCCAAATACGGCACGGAGGCTGTCACTTCACCTTTGACTAAAATAAACTCCTTATAGTAATTACTAACTTTTCCGAACAAAAATAAAAATATCTGGGTTATTTGTGTCTAAAGAGAGAGTTATTACGAGTACTAGATGATAGCCCCCTCGTATAAATTGGACTGTCTGAGTATGTTTTATTTCACAGTGCCGTAGTAGGCAAATGAACTATCAGTCCTCCTAAGAGCCTACCACTGTTCATAAACTATACAATTCCAATGGAACAAACAAGACGCTGCCTACCAAAGAAGAGAAGAAGGAAGAAAGGACGGCCCACCAGACGGTGAGCGGAGAACTAATGGATTCTACAATGCCAGGGGCACAAGCATGCCGCTGCTTACTAAAAGAAGGAAGAAGGAAAAAAGGATAGGAGGGGTAGGCGTCGTTGGGTCATATCTAAGTACCAAAGCTTTATCTATTTCTGACTTCAAACAGCAGTGACAAAACTAGGTAGTGTGTTATTAAATACTTATTATTGGAACAAAAATACATTGCAGTGCTTAAAAAGTTCTAAGTATTGTTGCTGTTTATAGTCCGCACTAATAAACATAAATAAATAAAATACTATTTCCATACAATAATACGCGAAATGAGACTACTGCATTGCTTCATATTTAGATAAGTACGTACACATATTCACGCTGCAGAGAATTTTGAATACATCATGAATGACCTAGCAACGGCCGCAAGGGTTTTGGCAACGTCATTAAAATGGAATGATTTGAACTAAATTACATTCCTATATTATTACAAATTTCCCATATTATACTATTTAATTTTAATATCCACTGATAAATTTGCTATAGGTGTACTTTAGTGTTGAAAACTACTTTTCATTCATTTTTGTCCATTACTCTCAAGTCTCAGATGAATTCTTTAATATTATTTTTTTATGCATTGAATGGGGAGACGAGCATACCGTTCGCCTGACAGTAAGCGATACCACCGCTCATGACACTAGCAAAACCAAACAACACCTTGAATTACAATTTTTTATCGCGGCAATAAACGACTTATTGTTACCCCTGTATTGCCGTGCTGGCGGAACGGTGATGTTGAGCTCGCTGGTCTTACGACTTAAAGTTGAGCCACCCGGGAAAGTTGTTACCATCCGGGCGAATGTACGGTCGAGTCCCTAATGGTACTCTTCAGGGCATTGGAACAGCTTCGAGATCCTGAGGCAGAACGCCATAGCCTCGCCGGAACCACGCCTGCATAAGCGTCTCATTTCAGCATCACACAGTACAAGCTGTCTGGATGCACAACTACATACATATTAGACTGAGAGCGAGTGTTCCGCAGACTTACAGTATAGTAGCAAACTCCATAGTAATGCCAGGTATACTGTTTCACCTGCCGTTGGTGAAATGGGGGTTCACTATTCCCATTGAGGGTTCCTTTGAGCGTGCCTAGAAGTCGAAAGGCATAAAAATTTACTTTCAAAACGCGATCGCAGCATGTCTGCTCTTTTGATATCTTAATATATATATATATTTCTTTATAGAAATATTTAATGGCAGACTTATTCCGATTCCTACTATATTTTATACATGTCAAGCGGGCATCTCCAGATAGAATGCAAACGCGATATTGTGTAGTAGGTATATGAGCCTACAACCGACGTAACGACGCTGTGAACCGTTCCCATATAATGGTAAATAATAGAAGAATACTTTCGTTTATAATAGTGGTGCAATCATATTAAAATTACCACAAATTCGCTAGGAATCAATGAAAATAATTCAAGATTACTCGTCGTGTAATATTTCGCAACAAAATCAAAAATCAATAGTTTCGTTCGTCTGAGAAATATGGCGTTCTATAAAAATCTACAATGCAAGCAGTGGCTCTTTATCACTAAATATCTGTATCAGCCCATATCGAGAGCACGATTGAGAGTGGTTAGGCCATATAGTCCACTACACTAGCCTAGTGCAGGTTGGCACTGAATATAATTGAAAACTTTTTTGGTATACGAATGACTAATGCGAGACTATTACTGTTATGATTAATCAATCAATGTTATCATGTCCCCCATATACAGATAATATTATGAATTCGTCAACATAGAGATAATATTTTAGTGCACATGTTGTTTTTGTTTTTTATTGCAATTAATGGCGATTTAAGCATATTATTCGCTTGATGTTAAGCGATACGACGCGACGGCTCGTGGACAGTAGCAAAACCATAGATAATACACTATATATGACAAGCAAAACCAAACAACACCATAAATTACAAAGCTATGCTTGGCATTTCACTGCGCTCGCCAGTGGGTATATCACGACTGCTACCAAAAACGAAGCCGGGTGGTAGTTTTAGTGACTACAAACACAATGCAAATAAAATAATGATTGAAACTCCTTTATACCTTAGAGTATTTATAAATAAAAGAGAGTGCGAAATTTTTAGTTGCATGGTGTTTGTAGTCATCAAAACTACCACTTGGCTCGTTTTTGGTAGAAGTGTTGATATACCCTGTATGTCCAGGAGTTAATCTGGCTACAATGTCCATCAAAATTACGTAGGCATAACTATCAACATTGAGAAAAAGATAATTGCCACGGCGCACTAGAGCGCCGCACTCTTCGGAGGCCCTTATTGAAACAAGAACGTAGATACATTTTGTACTCAGCCTAATATCAATACAGACACATACCTTACTTATTTGCTGGTGGTAGGTTTCTCATATGTGAGAGGCCATCTGGGTGGGTACCACCGCAGTGTCTATTTCTCCTGTCAAACAGCAATGTAAACGCACTGTTGTGTTTCGGGTTGAAGGGCATTGTAGCCAGAGTAACTACTGGACATATTGAGACTTAACATCTTATGTCTCAGGATGGCGAGCGCAGTGGAATGCCAAGCATTGCTTTGTAATTCAAGGTGTTGTTTGGTTTTGCTACTGTTCATGAGCGGTCGTATCGCTTACCATCAGGCGAACGGCATGCTCATCTCGCCATTCATAGCAATAAAAAAAAATAAAAAAAATACCTCCTGACACAATTTTAGTTTGAGTTTTCACTAAAAGTTGTGTCATGTTATTCATCAGTTATCATAAATTCTTAGCTAAGCATAGGCCTCCGTCGAGAATTTCCAAAGCAACCTGTTGGAGGTTGGATTCGGGTCAAATAAACACAGTTTTTGTCAGTCGACAAACATTTGCAAACAACAACAAAGTGACGAAAAATATTCTATTTTATTTATTTATTACTTAATAGAATTATTTTCATCTGTTTGTCCACTTACATTGATTAACAGCAGTGGATTGACCGTGCACTGAGGTGAAGAAAACACTAATCACTGCTAAGATGCACCACATCATGCTAATAGTTTACTCACAATAATTATCGTGTCAATTGATGTTGTTTTTTTTTATATTATACTATGGTTAATTGCTGGACTTTGATAAGATATTCATGAATCATAAAGAGGGGTTAAAAATTAATGATATTCAGGATACTAGTAAGCAGTAATTAGTTAACGTCCAATAAAGTAACTGACCTAAGTACTTTTACAAGGTCTTTTACAAGATCTAAGCAAATATATTTTTATGAACCATTTGTGATATCCAAAATAATTTACCTGTCACATTTGTCTCATTAATAAGAGGGCGAATCAGCTTGCTTTCCAAGTTGCTTCAACTTATTTTAAACATAAGTGACACATTTCAATAAGCAGTAGTAGAGCTAAAGTAATAGACTGCTGAGATAGAGACTTGCAATCCCAATTTTTATATTTGTGCCTACGTAATATTAAAGGACATTGTAGCCAGAGTAACTACTTACTGGACATAATTATTGAGACTTAACATCTTATGTCTCAACAAGGTGGCGAGCGCACCTACCAAGCATTGCTTTGTAATTCAAGGTGTTGTTTGGTTTTGCTACTGTCCATGAGCTGTCCCATCGCTTTCCATCAGGCGAACAGTATGCTCGTCTTGCTAATCATTGCAATAAAAAAGTTGTAGACCAGCTAGGTAAGCTAGACAAGGTAGTAAACATGTATGTGTGCAGTGAACTAAAAAAGATGGGGAACCCCTCCTACAGGCTGTAGCTGTATCTGATCCAATCAGGGTAGCCTAACTGTCTCTAAAAAATTACTACACTAAACTACTATTCAAAAGTTACTACTAGGAATAAGTAAGCCTTGGTTTCCAAAAAAAACTTTAATTGCAACAATTACTTATGGTCCCTTTCGCTATTGATTTATTTTCCTTAATTACAGACTCAACTTGGATCGTAGCGTCATCTGTAATTGTATCGAAGAACTTTTTTTATAGCACTTTCATAGATGACGTTATTTATTTACTAATACCTAAATATTTTTCTTACGAAATTCCATTATAATTATGATTTTATTTTCAAAACAAACAAGTATTGACACAATGAAATTTTTAAAGTTATTTTCATTTTGCTCATATTCTGTCCTAGGAAGTGGCGCTAGTGAGCGACCATTTACGGCCTCAAAGACCAAAGAGCGGAACACCTCTGGGCACACATATACACTGGTATGAGGGGTAAGTATATCCCAAAAAAATACTGCGAAGATCAATAACACTCGCTGCCTAAATCGATTACATTTAAAATTAAATCGCAAAAACTTGTAAGAAAAAGGCATTATTAACTCATGATATAACATTATACTTTCAAATATATTATCGAATGAATAAATGCAAACACATGTTGGATAAATTAGAAACGAACAGCTCTTGCAAAACAGAACTTGCTTATAAGAAAATAATGGAAATTCTAAATTATTTACGGAAACAGCTGTACATATACCTTCCCAAGGATTTCTCCAATGAGTGGTAGGAAGCAAAACAGGGCATCTAGTACCTGGTAACAGCGTAGTACGTAGTGCGTGGTGGTCTGATGGTAAACGGACGAAACACGGCTGCCAACATGTTCATGGTGGTCGCGGGCTCGAAACCCAAAACACACTCCTACCTTTTCGGAGTCATGTCATTGATAATCAACCAACACGCACTACAACGGAATGCATCGTGAGGAAATCTGCATATCATAACGCTTTGTAAGAATTTCTATGGTATGTAAAGTCGGCCAACACGCACTAGGCCAGCGTGGTCGACTATATGACTTAACCACTCTCAATCGTACTCTCGATACTCATACCCTGCAGAGGGACGTATATACATACGTAGGCTGATACAGTACAATAGAATACCTGGGTCATCGTCTCTATGGAGGATCGAAAATATACCTAATCTAAACTTATTCCACAATCACCATCGCTATACCAACATTTCTCCCCAGAAGTTTAACTATCCGGTAATTAGCCGTTTTCCAGAATCTTCTATTTTGGTTATCTATGACCAAGTGCGAATGTTGTGTCATTTATTAGTTCTTTTAATAATGTTTATAATGTTTACATTAATTACACAAATCAGAAAGTTTATCTTTTTAATACACCTGAGTAATGCTGCCCAATAATTTTATCAGAATAGTGTTATCTAAAAATCCGATTGATTCACACCTGCATTATATCTAGATAATCTTTATCGTGGTTGATATAACTAATTAAATATAAGTGAACTAGTATTTCATTTATTACAATCTGAAATAATGTGGCGTTTGGTTGTTTTGTTGTCTGCCGTTTTCGCTTCGGCGCAATCCCAAACCACTGCAGTTAGTCAATGTGAGTATACATAACTTCTTAATATTCACCAACTATTTACATAGATTAGAACAAATCTTTATTTTGTAATCCAAAATGAACCTGATTGTAAAAATCTGCAAGGGGATGACCTCTAAGGGAATTAGTTTTTCCATTTGTATTCTCTTGATAAATTTCATCGTCTACTTTAATTACCTTTACCCTTACTAAACGGTTTTCTAATCATCATGATTTTCTCCTTGTGTTCACTCCTTTTGGGTCTATAGATTATTTTTCTTACACGAGATAATCCCTTTACAGTTCCATATAAGTAGATATATCGGATTCACCAGGACCTACCGTTCCTATACAAAGTAATTAGAAGGTTCTACTGACTAAAACCTGGTGATATACCGCTATCTTCTCTAAAACAAGCATGTAACCGCAACCCCGAGGAGTCTGTCCTTAGAGGTAGTGACATACCGGTTCTTTTAAACTGACTTTTGGAGGTCCGAGATCGTCTCTCCGGTTGCGAGTAGGCCGCGTACGAGGCAACATTCTGTTTAGTCCGTTCCCGTTTTTTTTCCGATGCCCCTTTTAGCGCTATAACCTCCTCGCAAAATGAGGGGATAGTATTCCCGTATTTGTATCTAACAGAAATAGGGATGGATTATATGGGTTATTTACAGATAATAATATTCTTTATTGATTCCTAATCATGTGTATTTTGTTGTGATTGTTCAGGTACAGCGAATCCCGGCGACCTCCCAATCAACGCGTACATAGAAGGATGCACAACACCGCCATGCATTCTACCGCAGCTTGAGGACTGTGTCATCAACATCATCTTCAAAGCACGTAAGTAGCTTTAATGACATTAGATTTATTTATTTATTTATTTATTTATTTAAAACATCAACATATAAACATACAGCGTGTGCCAAAACGTTTACATGAAATTAATTAAATTAAACAATTTTACGCTAATAATCATCTACACAGAAAACTAAAGCTAAAATATAAAAATAGAAACAAACAATTATAAAATAAAACAATAACTAACATAGATAACAGCAGATATAAATCATTCAAAAAAAATAACAAAATGAAAAGATAGATACAAAACATCAACACAAAAATCAAACCTGAACACCAAATACCCACGTGGCATATTTAAATATTAGATGAAGATTGTCATTAAAAATATCGACATCTTGGATTTGGCTTGTGAATGTATTTAATAGGCTAATTGCTCTGCTTGTCGGAGTTCTATTAACATACCCAGGAGCTGGACAGGCGAACAGCTGATGTCGTCGCCGACTACCAGTCCTTAAATATTGTTGAGGCACGTATAGATGAATCTGCGCCAGTACCACAGGGTTATCTATCTTGTTCCTCAGTAGCAAACAATAATGTATAATAACTGCCAATTTCCGTCTTAAGGATAAAGTGTTTCGTCCTATCATGCCTGACACAAACAATGAAGGATAGAGATACGGGTAGTATCCGTACCTCCTTTTATATAAGTGCCGAGCGAATTTACGTTGCACCCTTTCCAACATGACTGAGTATTTTATTTCTTGTGGATCCCATACCACTGCGTTGTACTCTAGAATACTCAGAACATAGGCGTTATATAATAAATTAATTACATTCGTATCACGCAACTCTGCTGACATGCGTATTATAAAGCCAAGTGCTTTATTTGCTTTACAGCAGACAGAAGTCACATGTGCATGAAAATTAAGTTCGTAATCCACAGTTATACCCAAATCTCGAATCAAAGAAACCCTTTCTAACACCACTCCTCCCACTTGGTATGCACTTATGATGGGCCTTTGGGCACGAGTGAAACTAATAATTTGACACTTGGCATTATTTAGAGGTAATTTGTTGGTTTGACTCCATTTAGAGACTGCATTTATATCCTCCTGCAATGCTCTGCAGTCTTCATGGTTTGCAATTGGCAAGAATATCTTAAGATACATCAAACATTCCGGAGGTTAGCTAAAATGGGCCTATGCCTGCGCTTATTTCACTAACAACACTCTGAAAACCACGCAATATTACTATTCATTCATGTTGTGGAATAATTTGGCTTCCGATTCTATGAATAGCTGCCTGCCTGGCCTTTTAATTTACCACTTTTCTATTTCCGTTATAATGCAGTTAATAGATTTGATACTTGTCGAAATGCCTTTAAAGAGAAGAGCTGCTAGATGCTGAAGAAATCTTCCATATCTAAGTAGATATGGAAATTACACGGTTAAGAGCATCTTATAATAAATACCTGCGCAAAAAAAGCATGCGTCAAACAGCCATGATTAATAATCATTATTTTCAATAAGTAAATTACGAATCAGTGAAGATTTATGGGTATCAGACCTTATAGCGTCATACTTTTAATTTCCAGCTCACGCTATCCAGTCGATGAGGACGCTCGCTGTAGCCTACATGTCGATTGGACCGATCACTCTGCCAGTGCCTTACGACCTCCAGCAGAATGCAATAACGTGCAATTTCCTCACCAACTCCTACTGTCCTCTGCTGGGCGGAGAAGTTGTCCAGTACACCTTGAGAATGTTCATTGAATCCTTCTTCCCTGCGGTAAGTGCTTATTCTGGCTATTTCATCAGTATTCAAGTGACTGCCTCCGTGGCGCAATTGGTTAGTCGCCAACTGTTGTACGAGAGACCGCGAGTTCGATCCCCACACCGAGACAAATGTCTATGCAATCCACAGATATTTATTTCGGTTCTGGGTGTTGGTGGGATCGAAAAGTCTCTCGTAGTTTCTGATACTCACGACACAAGACTTAATTTACCGTAATGTGGGGTCAGGACTATGCATGTAAATGTTGGGTCTATTTATTTAATTAATGTACACTAAATATTTTTCTTGGAAACACAAGTGACGACTACACACTTGCGGTACAGAGTAAGATAGAGTTCATACTTATCCAAACAAATATGCCGGGTTTTTCAATACCTGATATAACCACTACTGCCAACCCCAAACGCAATACACTGGGATCACAATGATGTTCTTTACCTAATGCAATCTCACTCACCAACGAAATACCTCATGCATGCCTCCAAAAAGGCTTTCTGTGAGACAGTCGTACAAACTTGGTCAGGCTGACCTCTTCATATAGTCTAACTGCAAGTAACATAGCGAGTACTCTTGTACTTAAACAAATCTTCAAATGCTATCAGCTGTCTACAATACCTAATGCTTAGAATATTTTATCAATTGTATTTGTGCATTCAGTAAACGCCAATTGTTTATTTCTAGGGCACAGCGACAACCATCGAGTTCAGAGTGGTGGACCAAGACAACGCTCCAATCTTGTGTCTTCGTGTGGCCGTGCGTATCGACCCACCGAGAGACTCTTCACGCAAAAATGTTTTTATTATTGATGCTGTGGAGGAGGAAAACATCCAAAAGCTATGAGACCAATTCTGAATAAAATCTTACATTCGATTCTTAATATACATTTGTGTGACATAAAAATTATATAGATTTTAAAAATATGTATACACGACGACTTATCCTTGATGCTATAAACGCTACAAATAAACAGATTTTATAACTAAACAAAATATTTTAATTTTTTTATTACACCCAAGTAATATATGTGTATAATTGCACTGTATATTTCCCGTGTAAATAAAACAAATTGTCTTTATTAAATCAGTTTTATTCTGGAAGTAAAAATATTTGGCAAAAGTACCGTTTCTATACAATCAACATAGAAATAAAATAATAATTTGGGACCATTTGACAGTGTATGTAGTATATAAACGAATAAATACAAAATCAAGAAAAATATCAGCCATAGCCTAATATCAATAAAGATACATATGTCCTGACACAATTTTATTTTAATATCGAAACCAACATTAGCCACTAATTATAGTAGTTCACTATCATGTTATTAATCAGTTACCATAAATTCACAGCTAAATATAGGCCTCTGTCGAGCATTTCCAAAGCAACCACCCTTGTCAGTCGTCACACATTTGCACAAAGTGACGAAAAATATTCTTTTTTTTTTTGTTACTGCACAGAATTATTTTCATGTGTCTGTCCACTTAAGAGCGTTTACACCTTGCGCGCAAAGTCAACTATAGGCATTTCTTCGTTTAATTTCACGCACACATAGGCGACCAAAGCTGTGTGCGTAGAGCTGCCATGTCGGCTCGCTGTAAAATCAGATCAACCAACTTTGATCCGTGCGCTTCAAATATTTAATTGAAATGCAACGTATGATTTATACATTGGTAATATAATGTAATAAAAATATTTTATTTACATTATAAGTAGACAAATATTACTTTACGAGTAATTAACAATACAAATTTAGGTACTAATCATATTATCGTTATTAATACATTGTTAAGTTGAATTCAAATCAGTGTTCAATCAGTAGACACTGCGGACGTTTTATCAATGATTTCGTGTTCGAACCGACACGCACTCGTTCGAACACAGGAATAGAGTTAGGGACCATACAACCCCTTACAACTACGAAACATATTGAATTTCAAATTACAGTACGTAACATAATTTAGCCTCGCAATTACATTTGTCGCACTGTATTAAATCAATGATCTACTAATACCTATGCTAGAAGAAACGATGTCATAAGTATAACCCAGTTGCTATGTGACGAGCTGTGTCGTTTTCGATACTTTTCAATCCACGTTAAAAGATGTCATAATTATTCTAATACCATTTTTTTCAATACAGCGCTGCTATCTAAAATATCGTAATTCGTAGTACGCATATCTAATAACAATAATAAATTGTATTTCTTTAAAATTAATATACTAATCTAAACTAAAATTTAATACTAATCTAAAATTTAGTAAGTTAGTCTAAAATACTATTAAACTCATTATGAAACTATGGTTGCCATGATAATGGAACGCAAATCATTAGTACTGTGTATGCTTTTTTTATTCTATTAAATGGGAAGAGGAACAAATATAACAACTTTTATAATTATCGATTTGACGATGCTATTAAACAAGGTTATTTTGTTCTGAGTATTCAAATTTTAAGAGGAGGTTCAGAATCATGAGTATAGTCCATTAGTGAATTAAAATATATAGGGCACAAATGCATGACATATTATTGAGAAACTATAGCTTTAATATCGATTTGATGCATGTCTCTGTTAAATTTTCTTTAGGATAATAGCTATGTTCCACGTGTCGGTTTTATAGGTGTACTAGCGGTCAGACCCGGCTTCGCCCGGGTGCGGATAGCTTTTGAGTCCAGTATTGAATTAGCAACAACATATTATTTCGCGTACTAACTATATTTTTCCCGCGCACCGTCGTCTATATTTCCCGTCCCGTTATATCCGGTTTATGTCCCGTCTCATTCAGTCCCAAGATGAAATTTTAATCATCATTTATTGTTAAATTTCTTTATATACAATATTTTGTAATTGTGATATTGATTTGTTGGTGGGAGAAGTGGTGGGGGGCGCCCGACGTGAGGGCCCAGTGGTAGCATGCGTGTGAGCTGCGCGCGGTACTGGACATTGCTTACTTTATTTTTCTAAAATAAAGAATTTTTCTAACATAAATGTAGCCTAAGTTACTCCTTATTATATCAGCTACCTGACAATAAAAGTCCCGTCAAAATCGGTCCAGCCATTTCAGAGATTAGCCCGAACAAACAGACGGACAAAAATTTTTTAATATAATTTTCGGCATATGTATCGTGTATATAACGATATGTAGTAGGACATTTTTTAAATTTTCAATTTACATACAGACACTTCAATTTTATTTATATGTATAGAAGATAAGCGCATCCTAAAGAAACAATTATATATTTTCCAAACAGCCTAAAAAACAACAAACTTAATTATAGTTTCACGCTATAACATTAGTATTGTTCCAGTCAACTTTCCAATATGTTGTTTCCTTTTATTGCTTAGAAATAGTTTTATTTCTCATTATATTATCTGAAACATAATTTATACTAACAACAAAATCATTGTAGGTAATAAAAATAAAATAAAATATTTTACTACCAAAGTACCAAGGTGTGGCATTCGCAGTACACGCGTGGCTATTTTTACTACGCACGACAACGATCAACTGCAGCCAGGCCGGAGCGACGAGCGATACGCCCTCCCTCTAGAAGGCCTTGCGGCGGTCTGATTTGTTGCAAGTCGGACAGCGTGTTTTATAGTGGTTTTTAAAATATTTGTAGAAAACATGAAAACTAATTTGGCTGTAATATAAAAATGTTAATTTATTGATAAGATGTTCTTCTATTATAATATGCAATTGCTATAAAAAAATATGTACGATAAGTTGGTGAAAAAAAATATGTTCTTGACGGGAGTTTCTGAATAATTTTGCATTGTTTAAATTTTTATTTTTCAGGAACTAAACACAAAAAGATTATTTTTCTTAGCAAAATCCCTCCATAAGGGTCCTATTAGTCTAACAATATTTTTATTCTCATCTTATATTTAGTGATTTCGGATATCTTAAGCTTCTAAATTGCCATTCGAGGCCTAAATATCGAAACCTGGGTTCAGTAATCCTTATAGTATTCACAAATTATCTATCAATATATAATGTTCTCCACCAAAATCCCTAGATGACAACATTTTCTAAAATTAGTATTAGTTATATTTCCTTTAAATTGTTTATTGGTGGATATTAACTCGTTTGAAAAGTCCTGTTTTTAAGCCAAAAAGCGCGCGGAAGGTATAAACGCTCTTAAACTGATTAACAGCAGTGGATTGCGCATTCATTAAGGCGAAAACAACACTAAACACTGCTAAGACGCACCACATTATGCTAATAGTTTACTCACAATAATTATCGTGTCAATTGATTTTATTTTTTTATATATCAGAATGCGCGTAGTATAGATTGTGTGATTGTGTGATTAATAGTGGCCAAAAAGAGCTGTAATGCAAACTAATGAGATTAATTCTTCCCTCTTTCCATTTATACATTGGATATGTTATTCCTATTAGACTTTGAGTATAAATACTGTTTGTTTAAATAATGAAAACATACGTCAAATATTGTGTTTAACAGATACTTTCTACTTGTATTTGTAGTTCCCAATTTAGCCACGCGCGAACTTACGGCAGGCCTACTGTAAAGTTTTTCGACTTGTTGGTTGGGAATCATCCCGCATGAAAATTGGTGGCAAAATAAATTAAAAATGATTATTACAAGCAATCTGGTAAAGTCTACTAGTCTGTGAAACTAAATATATTTCGGTAACATTATCCTTTACAGAATAATATCTTTTATAGGCTGTCAATACTTGTTGAAATATGGTGAAATAAGGATTTCAAAATTTTAAAATTTAATACTAGCAAATATTTATTTAATTGTAAAAGTACGTGGCTACTCACAAATTATGAGACAAATAAGTAAATGTGTTGATGCCTTTGATATTATTCATGAATCAGAAAGGGGAGGTACAAATTAATGATATTTAGGATACCAGTAAGTAGTAATTAATATGGCCTAACCACTCTCAATCGTACTGTCGATTGTAGAGTAGGCCTGTGCCCTGCAGTGGGACGTATTTGGGCTGATATAGATACAGAAGTAGTAATTAGTTAATATTATAATGCCTACCATCAAGCGAACGACATGCTCGTCTTGCCAATCATTGCAATAAAAAAACGTAGACCAGCCAGGTAAGCTATATAAAGTAGTAAACATGTATGTGTGCAGCGGCCTAAAAAAGATTGGGCTCCTACAAGCTATAGCTCTATCCGATCCAACCAGGGTCGCCTGTTTCTAAAAAAATTACTACTATCCTAAAGTTACTACAAGCAATAAGTAAGGTTTCCAAAAAAAATCTTTAATTGAAACAATAAGTTATGGTTCATTTCGTCATTGTTTTATTTTCCTTAATAATTACAGAATTAACTTTGATCGTAGCGTCATCTGTAATTTTACCAAAGAACTTTTTTGTATTATTCACTGGTGGTAGGTCTCTCATATGTGAGAGGCCATCTGGGTGGGTACCACCGCAGTATCTATTTCTCCCGTCAAACAGCAGTATAAACGCACTGTTGTGTTTCGGGTTGAAGGGCATTGTAGCCAGAGTAACTACTGGACATATTGAGACTTAACATCTTATGTCTCAGGATGGCGAGCGTAGTGGAATGCCAAGCATTGCTTTGTGATTCAAGGTATTGTTTGGTTTTGCTACTGTTCATGAGCGGTCGTATCGCTTACCATTAGGCGAACGGCCTGCTCGTCTCACCATTCATAGCAATAAAAAAAAAATAGTACTTTAATAGATGACGTCATTTATTTACATCCAACAGCCAAAGGAAATCCACTGCTGAACATGGGCCTCATGCACCAATGCACCAATGCACCAATGATTTCCACACTGACCTGTTGGAGGCAACCTGTATCCAGAGACGTCCCGCGACATTTACCAGGTGGGTGGACGTCCTACGCTGGGCTTCCCGCTACGTGGCCTCCATTCGAGAACTTTTTGGCTATTTATTTATTAATACCTAAGTGTTGTGTACTCCCTTAAGTGGTACATGCATCAGAATGTAACTGTAGTAAAGAATGTCTTAGTTGTGATAATGGATGTATCGTTGGAGAACCTAAATTTAATAAATAAATAAATACCTAAATATTTTTATCTTTCTCTTACAAAATAAGCAATACAATTACGAAATTCCATTATAATTATTATGCTTTTACTTTTAAAACAAACAAGGTTAATTATAGGTTCAATACCTAATAAAACTACGTAATTTAGGATCTTCAGACTGAAAATATTTAAAGTTCATTTTCATTTTGCTCATATTCTCTCCTAGGAAGTGGCGCTAGTGGGCGGATAAGCGACCTCTTGCGGCCTCAAAGACCAAAGAGCGGAACGCCTCTGGGCACGCACACAAACTGCTACGAGGAGCTTAATTTTGAAAAAAACTGCTAAGATCAATACACTCGCTGCCTAGATCATAGATCGATTACACTTAAAATTAAACCGCAACGACTTGTAACAAACTGGCATTATTAACTCATTATATAACATAATACTTTCAAAAATATTGCCGATTGAACAACTGCAACACTTGCTGGACTAATTAAAAATGAACTGCTCTTACAAAACGGAACTCGCTTAATAGAGAAATGAAATGAAATGTATTTATTGAAATGTATTTGTATTGTAATGTATTGAAAGCCAAAAGCGTAAGCGTAATGCTTAGTACGTGGTGACTGTGGTGGTGACCTGTGGGTGGACCAGACGTAGCTGCCAACATGTCCATGGTGGTCACTGGTCTTGGGTTCAAATCCCAGGGCACACTTCTGACTTTTCGAAGTCATTGATAATCAACCACCACACACTACAACGGAAAACACCGTCAGGAAACCTGCATATCATAGCGCTTTGTAAGAATTTCTATGGTATGTTAAGTCTGCCAACCGGTAGGTACTAAGCCAGCGTAGTGGACTATATGGCTTTACCACTCTCTATCGTACTCTCGATTGTGCAAAGGGTCAGTGTCCTACAATGGAACGTATCTAATGGGCTTATACAGTACAGTACAGTACCTGGATAAAACCATTTTCATCACCTCTATGGAGGATCGAGAATTAAACCTACTCCAAACTTATTCCACAATCAACTAGACTATACTGATTTTCTGTGTAAGTAATTTATGACCAATTTCGAAAGTTGTGGCATTCTCCATTTCAATAATTTTTAAATCTTTACTTTATTTATACACAAATCAGTATTTCTAAGAAATCGAGACTAAAAGTTAATCTTTTTAAAACACCTGAGTAATGGTGACCAATAATTATAGGATTGGTTTTATCTAAGAATCCGACTGATTCAGACCTGCGTTATATCTCGATAATCTTTATCCTAGTTATAACGTAAATATAAATGAATTAGTATTTCATTTATTATAATCTGAAATAATGTGGCGTTTGGTTGTTTTGTTGTCTGCAGTTTTCGCTTCGGCGCAATCTCAAACCACTGCAGTCAGTCAATGTGAGTAAGTTTTACATTTCTTCTTAATATTCACCGACTATTTACATAGATTACAACAAATATTTGTTTTGTAATGCAAAATGAACCTGATTATAAAAATCTGCAAGAGAATGACCTCTTAGTATTTTAGTTTTTCCATTTATATTCTCTTGATTAATTTCATCCTTTACTTTATTTACCTTTACTAAACGTTTTCTAATCATCATCATTTTCTCTTTGTGTTCACTCCTTTTAGGTCTATACATTTTTTTTCTTACACGAGGTAATCGTTTGACAGTTCCATATAAGTAGAAATATCGGACTCACCAGGACTCACCGTTCTTATACAAAGTAATTAGAATGTCCTACTGACTAAAACCTAGTGATACTCGTATACCTCTATCTTATTTAAAACAAGCATGTAACCCGGTAACCGCAATCGCTACGTGTCGGTCCTTAAAGTTAGTGAGATACCGATTCTTTTAATCTGACCTTTGGAGGTCGGAGATCGTTTCTCCTGTTGCAAGAAGGTCTCGTACGAGGCAACATTCATCTAGTACTTTCTCGTTCCTTTCGCGGTACCTCTTTAGTGTTATAATCTCCTCGCAAAATGAGGCGATAGTATTCTAGTATTTGGGTCTACTAAAAATAGGCATGGATATTATATGGTTTATTTACAGATAACTATATTCTTTCTTTATAATCATATGACAAAATATTGTGATTATTCAGGCACAGCAAATCCCGGCGACCTCCCAATCAACGCGTACATAGAAGGATGCACAACACCGCCATGCATTCTACCGCAGCTTGAGGACTGTGTCATCAACATCATCTTCAAAGCACGTAAGTAGCTTTAATGACATTAGATACATCAAACATTCCGGAGGTTAGCTAAAATGGGCTTATGCCCGCGCTTATTTCACCAACAACACTCTGCAAACCACGCAATATTACTATTCAATCATGTTGTGGAATAGCTTCCGATTCTATGAATAGCTGCCTGCCTCGCCTTTTAATTTACCACTTTTCTATTTCCGTTATAATGCAGTTAATAGATTTGATACTTGTCGAAATGCCTTTTAAATGCTAGATACTGAAGAAAACTTCCATAACTAAGTAGATATGGAAATTACACGATTAAGCGCATCTTATAATAGATACCTACGCAAAAAATGCATGCGTCAAACAACCATGATTAATAATAATTATTTTCAATAAGTAAAATACGAATCGGTGCAGATTTTGTTTATCAGACCTTATAGCGTCATACTTTTAATTTCCAGCTCATGTTATCCATTCGATGAGAACGCTGGCTGTCGCCTACATGTCGATTGGACCGATCACTCTGCAAGTGCCATACGATCTGCAGCAGAATGCAGTGACGTGCAATTTCCTCACCAACTCCTACTGTCCTCTGCTACGCGAAGAAGTTGTCCAGTACACCTTGAGAATGTTTATTGAATCCTTCTTCCCTGCGGTAAGTGCTTAGGGATCAGTTATTTTTTATAAGGAAGTTTTTAAATAAAACTACATGCTAGCAAAAAACAAATTAACATGCGCAATCTATCTATTTCATAAGTATTAAATTGACTGCCTACGTGGCGCAGTTGGTTAGTCGCCGACTGCAGAACGAGAGGCCGCGAGTTCGATCCCACACCGAGAAAAATGTTTGTGCAATCCACAGATATTTATTTCTAAAACACCTAGATGTTTTAGGGTCCGAAAAGACTCTTGTTGTTTCTGATGCCCACGACACAATATTTAAGTTACCTTAATGTGGGGTCAGGACTATGCATGTGACTGGTGCAGGTGGTTCTATTTATTTATATTTATTTAATGTGCACCAAACATTTTTCTTGAAAACACAAGTGATTACTACGCACTTGCAGTACATAATACACATTAACCCAGATAGAGTTAACACTTATCGAAACAAATGAGCCGGATTTCTCTATACTTGATATAACAAGTACCTACTGCTAACCCCATACGCAATACACTGAGGCCACAATGACGGGCTTAATATGGTGTTCATCGGAGTAGTTAGATACAAATATTGTATAATGGTTCCTTAGATTTACGCGAATGTTACACATTGAAATAAAGCAGATTTTTACAGACATTTTGTAGAAATTCAATACAAGTAACGTAATACTAATTCGTACCACCAGCAAATTAAGCTCAGAAATTAAGTGTACAACTATCTCACTCACGAAGGAAAGAAGGGAACATGCCTCCAAAAAGATTTCCTGCGAGAGATTGCAACCTAGTCAGGCTGGCCTGTTCAGTCTGCGAATACCACAGCGAGTACCTACTTACTATTTAACTTTCAGTCAGTACAATAATGTTTAGAATAATTTTATATGTAGGTATTTTGCACACATTTAGTAAATAAGACTTATTTATTTCTAGGGCACATCGACAACCATCGAGTTCAGAGTGGTCGACCAAGACAACGCTCCAATCTTGTGTCTTCGTGTCGCCGTGCGTATCGACCCACCGAGAGATTCTTCACGCAAAAATGTTTTTCTTATTGATGCTGTGGAGGAGGAAAACATCCAAAAGTTATAAGATCAAGTCTGAATTAGATCTTACATTCGGTTCTTGATAAAAATTCGTTGCACATGATATTAAAAACTATTGATTTTAAAAATATGTATATTACGATTAATCATTGATGCTATATTCAAACGCTACAAATAAACTGATTTTATTTTTAACCAAAATATGTTTTGTTTTACACCAAAATATGTGTATACATCCATATCATGTATAATCGCGCTAGATATTTCCCGGGTAAATAAAACAAAATTGTCTTTACTAAATCAGTTTTATTCTGGAAGTAAAAATATTTGGCAAAAGTACCGTTTCTATACAATCAACATAGAAATAAAGTAACCAATAATTTGGAACAATTTGACAATGTAAGTAGTATTAAAATTTATAAACACAAAATTAAGAAAAAAAATCAGCCATAACGTAAACTATAACTCAATTATACGTGTTAAGCCATAAATATAACTAGGACGAAAATTTTAATAAGTATTAAAAAATAGCTTACCTATAAGTCAAAAAATATCAACTTGGAACTTAGGAGCATTTCAAATTAAGAAATAACACTATAAGGTCAGGGTGGCATATTCCGTCTATGGGGCATTAACCGTAAGCAAAGTAAGTAAAGCATATCATAAGCTTTTCTAACATGCCAACTCTCAAAGCTGTAATTTGAATGTACTGTATTTAATTGGAAGTAGACGGTTAATGCCCCATAAAGGGAATATGCCACCCTGACCTTAATAAAAGTTAAGAGATCCCGATACGCAATACCTCACTATTATCCAACAAATGACGTCACTTAATATTCAAATAATTCAGTACACAATATGTGTAACATTGGCCATTGCAATGTTAAATGTATAGAGGAGCAAAGCTGCCTTCGTACCTGCTGTTTAGTAAAATATATCATTGAACGATATGTCACTGACATTACCAAAATATAATGAAATTTCACATCTAAAATATTTTCTAGTCTTCATAGTATCTAGCATACAATACAAACACTATCAATATATACACAGAATATTTAAAGGTACTGCCATTCAAAATATAATATACTAAATACAACAATATACACATACCACATCCTACTTATACATGAAACAAGATTTTATAGTAATATTTATTATGAATATTTTAAATTGAATTTTATAAAGACCATACAAAGCTATACCGGTTTCATTAAATTCTTTGAAGGCCCCAAATTGGCAGCTAAACCGTATTTTGAAAACATCATTACATACATATTATTTATTATATTATACATGGAAGTAATATAATATCTAGTTGTTATACTACTTCTATGCATATTATATAAGAATACAAATAAATAGTATCATTTGTATTATCACAAGCTTGTGCAAAATGGATAGCAAAAAAATACCAAATAGAGCAAAAAAAACGAATTGTGTACCTATCTAATCAAGCATTTGATGAAGTCATAGGAGCAATGATTGTCTTTCAATGAACTATATTCTTTATGTAAAACTACAGCAACAGTGACATATGTAGATACATCTTGAAATATGAAAGGTAAATATGGAGAATCTTATCATTTTTGGCACAAATAAATTTACAACACATTTACAATTCTCATCAAATATAAATGCAACACAAAAGGCTGTATTAGTAAATATTGTTATTACACTCTCTTAATATTGAAATATGTAAACCTGTAACTTGAACTTACTAATTGTGGCATTACTATTTTGTGGTATATAATTTAACAAAACTATGTGTTTTAAGCAAATTGCGGGAACAAGATAACATTGGAAACTATGATGAAAGCGGTCTGAATCTATTTAAATTAATGTATCTAGTTAACAACAAACATGAATACTGTGAGGTTAACAATATTGCCAGTTACCTATGTGCTGATATCCTAAAAAAGGAGTTTGAGGATAGAAATTCAATGACTACTATACTATACTAATCTATTACAACCAATATAGTTAACACTAAGTAGAACTAAAGTGAAAAATTACGATCTATAAAAAATATGTCCAATAGCAATACTACATATTGCCTAAAAAGCCTCATACAAATTACTTTAAATAGCGTGCATACAAAAAGTATGCATTAGATCCAATTTCTTTCTCTCTCCAATACACCAATCGTCAAGACTAGTCACAAAGCCGAAGTCCACACTCCAAAGAGATCGCAACTAATATCCCAACTTACATACATAAATCCCTTAGTTTTGTTCGTGCAAGTATGACTAAGTTGTGCACTTAATACTTGCAAAACTTAACTATTGGATATTTTTTCACTATGGGCTTGCTCACTCACATGTTCCACTATACTATGACTCAAATATACATACAGTTTGGTAAATTTAAATTACAACACATTATGACATAAATGCACAAGAATCAATCACTACATACTTATAATAAATTGTATGGAAATAAATCACAGATTATTTTTCTTACCAATTAAGATTAATATGCTTGTCTAGAACTGGATATATGTTTATAGGACTTCTCAAATTTCAACAGTAGAAATTAGCTATTAAAAGAAAATAATGTATCCATACGCAATATTTATAACATGTAATATTTTGTATACATCATTTTCTATGCAAAACTTCTACACAAGTCCTCTGAAAAGTAATATATTAAATACAAAGGTACAAATATAACTGATACAATTATAAAGTACACCATCATAACATCCAGTTTTAGACAGCACAAATTACCAAAAGTCTATCAAATAGTTCAGTCAATCACTTTCTAAAATCTTTCACTTGCACAATAGGTTCAATCTTTATAATCTCACTGAGTTTCTTTATCGTAAACGGAACCATTGTGTTGCAGAAAGGCATGAGTGTCGTCACGTTTGCATATTCCTCGATAGGAGTTGGTTTTGTGCCGTAAAATGAGTGCTCTGGAGGGAGTGAGATATCTTCAAGTTCCTCATTAAACGGCAATTTTGTTGTAGACTTCTTGGCCACTGTATTCCCAAACGGCAATTTAGTTGTTGACTTTCTGGCAAATCTCTTGGGCTTTGGTTCGGGAGTGGCACATTGTTTTTTCCTCTTTTTATTCAACTCTTCATCATATGTGGCTACACCTGGTTGCGCCGTAGAATATTTCAAGGCCATATTGATGTGCGTAGAACAGTGGTGCGCTTTTAAATCTGCTAGTAAACTATATCGGTTGTTGCAATGATCACAGTAGTAACACTCGCGCGAATCACAGTCCATTTTGTAATACGCATAGTCAAGCGGAACATCGCCGTGAGTCGCATCGTGATGGTTCTCAATTGACTTCAAGTTCCCATGGAGTGTCGAACAAATTCCACACTTCAGTACATTAGCCCCGATCTTTACCAACTCTGGTGTGAGATTTCCGTGTACGTGCTTGGAAACACAACTATCCCTGAGTGCCCTCTCACAATGTAAACACACTGTCGTGAACTTGCTGCTTTGGTCCCAATGTTTTCTTTCGTGTTGTTTCGGCAGGCTGATGCATATGGGCGGTCCCGAGGGTATTACGGTGTTCAGTATGGGAGCTACGCTGTTGTCATGGTTAGTTTGCAAGTGTTTGGAGACCACGTATCGGTGTCCCAGGAAATCACAGTGCGGACACTTGTAGGGTTTGAGATTGTAATGTCTCAATATGTGTTCCCTCAGCGCGTGGTTGTATTTGGTGGTGAACTCGCAGTGCGGACAGGACTTGTCTTTAAGTTTCTTCTTGGATGGTCCGGACTCGTCGATGACGAGTTTCTCATCGTCGCTGTCGGGAGGTGCGATTCGTTTTCGGTTCACCACATTTTCGGGTGTCGGCACGCGTTTTTCATATCTCACAACTAGCAGCGAGTTCTCTTGTGGTTCGGTATCTTTTTTCTCTGGTGAGGCAGGTTCTGGTGAGGTTGAATTCATGGCTTGTTTCTGGCTGCGCAAGACCGTGGCGACCCAGTCTTCGCGCATCATTACGTTCCTCACGGCCTCCACAGGCCTCGCTCCCTCCGTGTGCGCCGACTTGCAATGAAACTGCGCTTCGTGATAAGTCTGCGACCTGAACGAACATAGGTTGCAACGCCACCTGCAATATCAAATGAATAATACAATATGCAGCATTAAACATCATATTCATAATTACAAAACATATACGGGGAGAGATTTTCAAGTGGATGTTGATGACCAAATCTGAAACTATCGAGGAATATCGAAAAATACTGAAAGTGTTACGAGCCCGGTTTTGATGAGAACTAAAAGTACATATTTAGATTTTTGATAAATTAATATGCCTAACTAGGAATCGAACCCGATGTTGTACACCCATTGTATTACTACACCATTAGATAATGTTGCTAATATGGATCAAATTCTAGCAAGTAATGACATACGGCAAACTGAATGAAAACGGTCATTTTGAGAGAAATCATTATTTCCCTGCATAGTCGGGGCTCGGGTTCGAATCCCTTGTTGAGTATAATTGTATCGGATTTTTTATTAATGACGATAGTCGCCCCCTATCCCATCGTGAAACGGAACACACAAGGCGAAACGTGACTGTCCAGGTAGCATCTGTGGCTACCCTTTTTGAGAAACAAGCATGAGTTTTTATATGTATGTATATGTAATATCTCACCGTATTTTATTAATCTCGCTTTCCAAATGCTCCTTCATAACCTTCTCCTCTTTCAAAGTGCAGCTACACTTGGGACAACAGAACAAGCCGTTGCGCGGCGCTCCGAACGGCCCAAACTCCTGTTCAATTTCCTCCAATGTTCCTGCAGCCGTGGATGTGGACGGCGTGTTGGTCTGCACCTCGTCACTTTGCCTTTGCATCTGTATATTTCGGTTAATTGCCCTAGTACTTCTATTTTCCGCACTTTGATTTTGCCCATCTGCACTTTGATTTTGAACATCCGCACTTCGACTTGGTATCTCCACATTTCGACTTTGCTCCTCCGCCAGTCGAAGGCGCTCTTGGTTCTTCTCTATCAGGCTTGTTTGATAGTCTAATTGGCCAATAACCCACTTCTCGACGTTCACGTCTGTCTGCAACTCAATGGGCTCTTCATACCTTCCCCGGTGTTCGGAAGTCATGTGCTGGCTCAAGCCTGCTTTGTGGAACGCTTTGTATGAACAAAGACCGCAACCCCATCTGAAAGTTAGTAAATAATTTGAATATTAATATTTTTTATTGCGTTTCGGGAGGCAGCTATGTCAAGCAATATTGTTAAATACATCATTTTACACATAACTAAGGATATAATTTTGTTTTTTTTTTACTTTAGATTAGAATTTGATATTGAAATAATAAGTATTGCATTTTTTTGTACTGACTCAAGATCCAGTAATTATAATTTATGTGTTCAAAAATAGTTTTACAACACATACAATGCAATAGATTGGAGTAAAGTAAAGAAATAAAATAATGCCAGTTTTAAGGAAATGTTTGCGTTATACTCACTTTCTATACTTCAATTCTTCGTACAAATGTGACTGCATAGCTTCCATCGTGGCCTCGACCACAACAGTACATAACGAACACTTATATTGAATGCCATTCGGCTCGCAGAACTTGCCGAATTTCCTACACAGTTCTTCAATGGACAGCTCAACGCCAGGTATGCTTTCATTTTCTACAACCTCTTGCTTCACCAGATTTAGGTCTACAGCAACTGGGGCTGGTGGCGTTGGAGTAGAGATACTCAGCAATGGGGGAGGAAGGGCAGTTTGTGCGGGCTCCGGCATTTCACACTTCACCACAGGCTCCGGGTTTGTACTCTTCTGATTCTGTTTCACCCACCTCGGCGTACCATCCTCGTCTGGTATCGAACCCTCCCTATAATAATAATAAAACACATCCTCTTTTTTCTCTGGATGCGATTTTAGCTGATGTTTTGTGACGTTCTCTATGGTCGAGGTTCTAAACGGACAGTAATTACACCTGTATTGCATTTTCGATTGGTGCACTTTGGCACAATGTTCCACCACTTCGGGTCGGAGCATGCTCTTGAACTTGCAGAGACCACATTGCCAAGGTTTCAAGTCCATGGTGGGTGCGGAAGAGGGTGGCACCGCGGCAGGCGTCGGGGTCTGCGGCTGTGGCGCCGACCCTCCTTCCAGCCTCACAGTCATCAACTGTGCGTTGCCTTTGTGCTGCATCGCCAAATGCTTTTCTATTGCGTTGCGCTTGTGGTGATAGTACGAACAAGCCGTGCACGCATATAGGGTGTCGTCGTGCATTTTCAAATGGCCAATAATCCGAGCCGAGGTCAAGGGGCGCGAGGTGTCGAGGTGTTGGTGCGGCGGGCAGTGCACGCAGTGGTAGTCGTTGGTGTTGGAGTGCAGCGTGTCCCAGTGGCAGCGGAACATGGCCTCGTCCACCGATATGTACGAGCAGTCCTTCGCGCCACAAGTGTATCTCTGTCGGTCGGGCACGTACTTTGGATAACGGTTTGCAGTTTCAGCAGAAACGAGCGTGACAGGAGACGCGGTCTCTGACCTGACAGGCTTTTCTATCACGCGATTGATAATGGAACTGGATGCGAGGTTGAGCATCTTGTCGAAATGTCTCTCGTTGGTTTCCAAGTGCGGCACGGGGTTGACGGGCGCCGTCTGCGGCACGGACTGCTGCTGCGAGTGCAGCTGGAGATGCCGCACCATGTTCAAACGGACTTTTGTGTTGAACTCACACAGAGAACAGAACACTAGGTTGTCGAGAATTGGGTTAATGGGCAATCTGTCGATATCCTGCGGTCCATAACGCTTCCTAATACCTGACGCTTTCTGCGCAGCAGTAATCGGTGTAATGACTAATACTTTATTTCCACCAATTACTTTAGTCATGGGATTCTGATCAAAATGTTGCGTTTTGTGCAGTCCCTTCATGTGTTGTTTTACGGCACCCATAGATTTATACTTGGCGTTACAAACACCACATACGTATATCATAAGACTAACATTACTATGATCTCTGACAAAATGGTCCGTTAAATTCGTACAAGTACGCACTACCATAGTGCACTCTGCGTGCGGACATTTCAGCTGAGTAGACCATGCGGGGTTGCACGTATTAACATGTTTTTTAAATCCTCGTAAATTCTTGCATACAACTTTACATATAGGACACATATATAACTCTGACATGGGCACTTTTTTATATGGCAGGTTTGGTTGCGTGGCGGTGGTTTCAGTAGGCTGCGTAGAGATGGGGTCCTCGTCGGACAGGTCGATAACGCGCTGGGCGGACTCGTCTTCGTCGCTGTCCAAGCAGTACACCACGGCGTCGGACACCTTGCTAGTACTCGCCTCGACCTCAGGCTCAGTTTTGATAACACGAGTTAGTTCAGCTGGGTGTTCATCTCTCGTATCTAATGGCATCGCAGCTGTAGTTGGCGTTGCAACAGCTGCCTGTCCTTGAATTTCGATCACCGATGGTTGTGGATCTCGGACTATAATAGTGGCGTTGGAAGAAGTATCGACGACAGGGGATTTGGCTACAGACTCCACAGAAGCGATTTGAATAGTGGTGTCCATGTGACCGATTAGTTTCTCGAGCTCTATGCAACGTTCCGCTTCCCTGACCGGATCATCGGCGACATCTGATGCCACATCTTCAGTTTTTACTTTACATTTGTTCAGATAGACTCGCGGTAGTACCTTCAATTGTTGATTGCCGTCCTGAAAAATATTACAAAATAACAATTTAGGATGAAATATTTGACAAAGCCAATCAAAATATAAGTAATAATTTAGTTTACAGTTTACGTAAAAAATAATTGTGAACGACAAGAAAACTTATTAAAGGAGTGTATTTACAATTCGAATTTCAATCAAAATTATGGCCATTTGTTTAATTAAAAATATTTTTCTATCATACGCACCTTGTTAGTAATGAGCCTGAGGTATGCCTGCGGCAGTCTCATCGGATGGCACACAGATGCGTGATCGAGCATCTCTTTCTCGTTATCAGCACCGAACACGCAAAACGTGCACTGGTACAAGCGGTAGCCGTGCTCCTTCATATGATTCACCAGGTCTGAAGCAGTAGTCATCACGCTTGGACATATCTGGAAATAATAACCAGTATAAATAAACTCATGCTCCTATAAATGTAAACCCACAGTATCTAAGGTATCCAAGCCAGAAAATACGGGAGGCCTTTTGGTCCCATAAAATAAAGATTTGTGAATCACACGAACATTAATCTTGGTGTCGTGTTTACTTTGTTGATAATGTCCGTAATAGCTTAGATAGTGACCGTGTAGTTAAATAGCCATGATAGTGAGTAGCACATCACGTTTCGGATTCACCTGTATGTACTGTACTGTATCAGCCCATATACGTCCCACTGCAGGGCACGGGTTTCCTCTACAATAGAGAGTACGATTGATCGGTTCAGCCGTAAAGTCCACCACGCTGGTCTATAATATATCTTAAATCGATCAGTGTCAATTCGCGCGAACTAGCCAGTCCACGTCAGTGGATACTCTGCAAGACTTCACTGCGTTTATCATCAGGTTTTTAATCATTTTGTCGTGCTAAAATAAAAAAATCGAAGCCGCAGTCTCTGATTTCACAGCCAGTTACATAATCAACTGCGGACTCTGTTTGAAGTTAATTGAGCTATCATGATGGACTATGCTAAAGGAAGTCTATGTGCAACAGATTTTGATCGGATACCAGCGAAAATAATCATATATCATGGATAATACTACTCTCATTTGTAGTAGATATAGAGTAAGAAGTAACCTACATTGCATGGATAAGGCGGCTGATGTCGCTGTTGTAGATGTTCGCAGAGCTGCGCCGGAGTGTAAGTACGGAAGTTACAAGGACCACCTTCAGCTAAAAAAAATATTAATTTAATATTAATTTCTATTTACAACACATTTTTATACGTGGTTATATACGGCAAACTATTTTTATTCCTTTAGAACAATAGTGGAAAATGAATGATGAAAGCTTACCTTCAAATGTCTGTCCACAAACATATGAAGGTACGGCAACTTCTCGCTCCAATATGTTATCGGAATCTTCAGTAACAGGTTTGATATCAGTAACAGTATGCAGAACATAGTCGTTAGCTTTTTTGTTCGGATGCTTTCTACTCATATGAGAGTTCACCAACTGACTGGCGAGTCCTCTGTAAAAGCACAGACCACACGCATATTGTGTATTGCCGTGGGCCTTGAAGACGTGCGTCACTAAGTCAATCCCGTTGTTGCAAGCATCGAAATCGCAATAAGCGCAACTCAATGCGCCTTCTCCTCCAATACGCTGATGAGTCATAGCATGTACCAAGGCGTGTTCGGCATTATCCGATGTGAATGAACAGAACCTTCCAGTGCATTTGTACACTTTTATGAGCTTTTCTTTAGTCATCATAGCGCTCAAGACCACGCGATGTTTCTTAGATGTAACTACCTCTTGCCATTCTTCATATTTATATTGCTTTATTTCTTGTTTGTCCATGCTTGAAACTGGTGCATAATTCGGGCTGGGCTGGGGCACATCTACAAAATTGTTGAGGCTGACCACACTTTCGATTATGGGAACTGCAGTAGAACTGTCATTAATAGTATCACTATGACTTACTCCCGATACCAGTTGTTCTATTGGACGAACATTGATATATTTAGGAACCTCAACAGAGACGTCACAGGATATGTTCTCAGGAGGGTCATCATTAAATACCTCAGTTACAGGTTCCATCACTGGGAATTCATCCATATGCCTGTCAAAGAAGTGTTGAAGGCACTCCTTGAATGAATGTTTGCCTGGTGGAGTTATGATAACTTTACACACGAAACAGAACCCATCCCAATTCTCATTATGTTTCAGTTGTACATGTTTTTTCATTGAAATCATGAGACTAGTTCTGTAATGATCGACACCATTTATACAGCAAACATATTCCTTAATACCAGAGGCTTTGTAAGAGACTCTGAAATGTGGATAATCCAGGATATCATCAGGCATACCTTGTTGAGGCTCTTCAACGTTTGACTGCACTTCCATTTCGTTAGAAACAGGAACCTCTGGTTCCGCGTTCTCTTCTATATTGGAAGGCTCATCTATATCATTCTCAAAGCGTTCTTGCTTTATTTCTACAGAATTATCAATTTCGCTAAGCACCCTTTCTGGAACTGCAATATTTTCATCAGATTCAAATGCTATTTTAGATTGAATAGATGTAGCTATAGTTTTTTCTTCCTTTTTAGGAGAAGCATCTTGTTCTTCCTTCAATGAAATTGATTCGTTTAACGATGAAATTTCGGAATGTTCGCTGCTGTCATCAACATTATCGCTGATGCTACGATTAGAGCTTCTTAACGTACGAGGTGCTATAGTATTTTGGTGTTTGGATAATGTTTTTATGGTTTTTCTAGTCATTGCTGACAAGTTTATTGTATAAACATCAGTTTGTTCGTCATTATGACGTCCAATGACGTGTGTTTTTAGATTCTCCAAGGATACTTGAGTGAAGTTGCATTTACCGCAAAGATAGCCTATAAGTTGGCCTTTGTTTTCTTTTGGAGGTGGTGGTATATCCAAATTAAAATAACAGGGCTCAGGATCACATTCCAAACATGTTTGCTTATATTCACCAGTATGCATACTAACAATATGCCAGAAAAATGATTCTAATACAGTTTTGTTTTTGGAGAAATCTTTGTAGCAGAATCTGCACACATATTTATCAGTTGATATTTTGCTTATAGCCGGGAAATTAACCTCTTGACATTGTTGAATAGCTTCTTTTGCTGTATTTGGGTTCATACGCGATAAGGGAATTTCAGTGTGCGGGTGTTGCTGTTTGTAGTGAATGATAATGTCATCGCCCGTATATACACACAGCCGACATGCATAAGACGATACATTTTTCTGAAAACAGTAATACTTATCTATAAAGCAATCTTTATCGGGTATGGCAATGTTACTCTCGGTACCCAACGAATCGTCAACTAAGGCATTTTCAGGTGTCTTTGCTACTTTCTTCTTTTTATTCTTTGGTTTTATTATACCTGTTTGCCATGCCTTACCTCGGCGTTTACGTTTTGTCTTTTTTTGTAAGTCGGCTAATAATTCACTGCTACCAAAGCTGAGTGATGATGCTAATGAAACGTTATCAGTATCAGAATATCCTTCCGATTCACTCTCTTTGACAGTACTGGTTTCAACAGAATCGGTTTCAAACTCATAAGGATCCAATTCTTGTTGTTTAGAGGAAATCTTCATCTTTGATTTTGGTTGAACTGATACATTTTTTGCAGTTGCTTTTGATTTTATGTTGTCCATTTTACTGTCTTCCTGTACGTCTTCGTCATTAACTGATGTCTTACGCTTTGTTTTAAAAGATGGTTTCTTTTTGGCAGATTTATCTGTTGGTGTAATGGGTTCTATTGGCTTATCTTGATTTTTAAACTTTTCTATAACAACAACGGGCTTAGGATCATGTTGTGTTGTGTCTTCTTTCCGATTAGTATTGGTTTCATCCACAAATTTAGCCAATCGACACATTCTGATCCCGGTCGAATTTAACATTTCATCGGTTAAAAACATTTCTTTGATATCTTCTCGCAGTTTTAGTAATTCTCGCGACAATTTCTTTGTAGCTGGTGGCTTACCGGCTTGTGCGACTGCAGCTCGCGTTATACGTTGTCCTTTGTTGGTCTTAGTAAATCTTCCCTTCCCTTTCTTTGGCCCTTTTCCCTTTTTAGCTGTCCCCATTTCAGGTGTGTCGGAGGTTAAACTTTCAGTCTCATTTTGCACCCCATCCGGTTCATTTTCAAGAATGGCTTCAGAGGATATATCAATTTTTTTTATTTTTGGTTCATCCGCGGTTGATTTTATGTTTTCTATTTCAGAACTTTCAACTTTATCACATTGAGGTGTTTCTTTAATGGCTTCTTCATCATCAGAGGTTTTACGCATTTCAAAAGCAATATCTTTATTTATTACATTATCTTCTTTACAAGCTGCGTGACTGGGAGCTTCTTCTTCATCGTCAGATACTATTTCACTAAGTTTTTCCAACTTCCTCTTAATTTTATCATTATCTCCTGATTGTTCACCAAGCATACTTAGCAATTGATGTATTTTTGATTTATCTTGAAGTATCGACAATAGGCTACCAATCGAATCAAGTGGGGGTACAGTCTCTTGTCCTGATGAACCAGGCTCTGTAAAGTCTTTTATCGGTACATCAGCAGAAATAAGTGACGATGAAACATCAGAATTCATTTCACTTTGTACTTCATTTGTACTATCAGGTACCGTGTGCTCGCTAGACTTATTTTGAATTATCTCGTTTGTACTATCGGCAGGAGAAGTTGCAATATTTCCATCAATGCTCTCAGCGTCTTTTCCACTCAATTCCTTGTCGACGCAATTACCTTTGCCTGTAGTGGAGTCTATTACTTCATTATTTGTGTGTTTTTCGCTTTGAGATAATGTCCCTACAACAGGTTTCTCGCCACTAGACAATTCAGAACGAACTGAACTAAGTTTTAAATCAATCGTTTCAATACTGGACACGATTGTTTCTGTCTTATTGTCTTCGTTTTTAACCCCGTCTATGTATTCAGTTTGGGCATTGACATTTTTATCTACATCTTTAAAGATAGGCTCAAAAACGTCTTCTTTAGAGTTTGCTGACTTATTTTCTTGGCAATCAAAAGTAACATCCTTCGTGAAATCTGGAACAGTATCGTATCCAGAACTTTTTATATGATTATCAAGATCGTCTATTAAGGCGTTTATGTTATCAATTACGGGATCTGATACATTATCAAAAAATATTTCACTATCGGTATCATCTTTGGGTTTTGATTCTTTTTGGCCCTGTTGATATTTATTGCTATCGCAATATTTATTTTTGATAGGTTTGTCATCATCACTAGAATAATTTTTATCTTCAACTTCATGATTAAATGAATCTGAATCCGAATCAAATTCATTTATAATCTTTTTATATTTCTTTTTAATGATATCATCATTATTAGATTTAACAGATTTCGTTCCTTCAATTCCCTGCTTCTTGGAGGATCGCGTTATCCTTCTTCCTGGGCTATCATCTGAAACGTCTTTGCTGTCATCTAAACTTTGTTTGCTATGCGAGTCCTTAAGTATTTTTAATACATCCTTTCTACATTTTGTGTCAACAGATTCCAATACCTTCCTACCTGAACTATCACTAACGACATCTTTAATTTCACTAGCACCTTTACTGTTTCGTGTATCTTTAGATGTTTTTACTTCAGTCTTTTTATTTTTCGTTTCAGTGGATTCTAAGGTTCTCCTTCCTGGGCTGTGGTTAGAAACATCTTTGCTATCGTCGGTGCCCTGTTTGTGTGTTTCTTTAATTATTTTTGTATCACTCTTTTTTAGCTTTGAATCAACAGATTCTAAGGTTTCATCGCTTACTTTATCCTTAGACGGATTTTCATTATTAAGTCGTTTTATTTTTGGTATTTTATAGTTTTTGACTCCATAACCCGAATGCAATACCGAACCTTTCGCAATACTGTCGCTAGAATAACTAAATCCATATTTATTTTTCTCAAACCCATAATGATTCTTTTTATCTTCATAATCCCGACGCATGCGGGGATCTCTATAATTCTTTCTAGGAGAATATGGTTGTTTCGTAGAGCTAGAAGTCACATGTTGATTATCGTTATGAATCCTATTTCTCTGATTTTCTTCCAATGTTCTATAATTTGAATCACATAACTTCCTGTCGTCCTTGACACGGTCAGTAATTTTATAGTTCGATTTATAATTCTGGAAATCTTTTTTAATTTCTTGGTAACTACGGTTGTCGTTATAACGATGTAAATCTCTTCCAACACTAGAAGCACGCCTGAAATTTCTATTTTTATGTTCAGGATCATTAGCATTAGCAGATTCACTGGAAGTATCTGCAAAGATTTTATGACAAAAGGATTCTTTCGAGCGTCCCACACTTGCAGCTCGCTTTCTGCGCAAATCAAAAGAAGGATCATGTAGTTCGATTCCTTTCTTTTTCAGTAAATCCTGAAATGTTGAATTGACACTTGTGTCAATGGTAAATGAACGTCCCGCATCTGGCTTTATGGATAATGTATTATCATTGTTTATTTCTTTCTTATTGTTTCTACCCACACTTCGGTCTCTAGACCGGGAATGTATGCTTTCGCACGAATCCTGACTTCGTTCTCCACTTCTCTCCCGTCGATATCTATCATCGCCATCTCTTTCTCTACGCCTCGATCGATCAACATATTTATACGAATTACCTCTTTCTGAATAACTAGATTGATCTTTGTCATTGTCTCTAGACATGTCACGCCCAAAACTTCTTTCAAGTCGTGAATCTGATTTTCTTTGTCTTCTATCGCTTACTTCTCTGTCGTAGTTCATGTAAGATTCTGATTTACCATAAGATCTGTTTTGTTTATGGTAGGAACTATCAGTGCTGATTCCCCTCTCATTATAGTTCCCATGATTTCTTTCGTCTCTTCGACACCTTGGATCATACTCAGAACGTCTATTTAATCTGGGATCTTTGGAAAATTGTTTGTTCAGTGATATATTTTGAGAATGATCTCCTCTATTGAATGAATAGTTTGGGGTCAATGTTTCAACGCGGCCGAAGGGATGACTAGGTGTTTGAGGACATTCCGACATACCAAAAGAGTGACTGGGTGTTGGTGGGCAATCCAAACGGCTAAATGGGTGGCTAGGTGTGGGAGGACAATCAGACCTACCAAATGGATGACTAGGCGTTGTTGGGCAATCCGTCATTCCATACGGATGGCTTTGTGCCCCGGAAAAATCAATTCTTCCAAATTGATTATTTGATGTCGGCGGTACATCTATTCTCCCAAATGGATGGCTCGGCGTAGCTGGACAGTCGGATCTACCAAAGATATGGCTCGGTGTTGGTGGAACATCAGATCTTCCAAATGGGTGGCTTGGTGTTGCTGGGCAATCTAATCTCCCAAACGGGTTAATTGGTGTTGCAGGACAATCATTCCTTCCAAATGGATGACTTGGTGTAGCGGGGCAATCCGATCGTCCAAATGGGTGAATTGGAGTTCCAGGACAATCAGATCTTCCAAATGGATGACTTGGAGTCATTGGGCAATCCGTTCGTCCAAACGGGTGATTGGGTGTTAAAGGCATATCAGACCTAAAGTTTTGGGTCTGCGTAGATGGACATTCAGAATGCCCAAACGGAATAGGCATCGTAGGACTATCAGGCTTGCCAAAATTCATCAATGGCGGTATTGATGCTTCTGGTCTATTAAACTGATTAGAAATGCCTGAATTATCGGGCCATCCAAAGACGGGTAATGGCGTCAATGGTATAACAGACCGACCTGCGTCATCATTTTTCTCATCGATGAATTTTTTTTCTAAGTTCTTGTCACGTTTATAGGCGTCGCCATATCTCGAACTTTGACTGTTGACATTGGTCTGGACATTATGTCTTGAATCGTCAGTATCCCAACGACTTTTACGGATTAGATTGTCAGTTTCAGAGTTACGTGGAGAACATAAATTGTTTAATGCGGGAGTATTTAGAATATTAGATTCATTATTCTGTTGATTAGGTGGAATATCAAAGCTAATTGATTTTGCTGTCCTACTTGGCGTCGTTTTAGGATTATAAATAACGTTACTTGATAATGACTTAGCCATTGCGTCTAAATTAATTCCAGCAAGATTAGAATTATCCCATTTAATAGTTTGATTTAAATCTTTTCTCATACGAGGGTCAATCAAAGGAGATTTTCTATCACCGGCGTCATCCATTTTATCAGCTATTGTATTGTTTTTCTTGTTCTTATTTTGAAGGGATGATAGGTTGGTAGCTTCTGGAGGAGTTTTTGATAACACGGGCATCTTTCTCATATCAATATCTGCACTCACACTGACTACTGAGGCTTTCACTGGATCAACCGGTATAATGACTGGCTGTGTTTTAGCTACTAAACGTGTGTCATCATTATCTGGTGACTTAGGAGCAAAATTCGAGTAAACATCTTGATCTACATTAGACTGTTTTAGTCCCTCATCCTCAGAACTTAGATCATCATTGATATTTAATTTTGTGGGAAAAAATCTTTCGCATTCTTTCTCAGTTAATTTGAGACTTTGCTTTTTAAGACTATCATCTCGAAGGGGTGAATTTAACACATCATTATTTAGAATGTTTGTTAATGATACAGGGGTTGTTTTTTCCTTATATTTTTCAATTGATATTCGTTTTTTATTCGTGATTGCCTGAACACTAGCTACTTTAGAAATTTTAGGCTGATGCAATGGTGGAGTAACAACATCCAGATTTGGTACAGGTAAAATATTATCAGCTAGTATTTCATTTTTGAGAGCCTGTAGAATATCGATCTGGGAATCTATTTCTTTCTCAACAGGCTTTTCGGCAATGACAGGGTCATTCAATAAAGGTATTTCCACAGAATCATCTTTCTTAATTAATATGCATGACAAATCTTGTTTTTCAGGTTCTGTAGACGTATTTTCTTTTATACTGAGAGCCGTATTTTTCAAAGGCAAGGCACTCTCTTCTTCGTGTAACGGTTTATAGAAGTTGGCTTTAAATAGAGCGGAGACCACTGATTTTTTATCATCCTGCTCAGGTGGGTCTGGAGACGCCAATGTCTCTTCATCTGTTAAATGTATGTCTTTTTTATCAATAACTTTATCAACCGATTGTAGATTTTCACTTGTATTATCATTGTTTTTAACCTCTGTCACTTTTGCTTTAGTTTGTTGTAAATCCTGTACTTTCACAACGTTGTCATCTTCGATACTCGCCACAAGGGAATCAGGTGTTTCTTTTGTGTCACTCGCAGGCTTTAACTCTGCTATGTTTTGAATTTCATCACTCTTTGATTTTATTTTTGTTCCCTCTTTTACTTCACTGAACATCTCTAAATCACATTCGTCACTGATTTTTTCATCAGACTTTAGAGCATCCTTATTGGACTGTTCGCTGTTATCTTTAGAATTGATCACCAGGCATATTTGTATCTTCCGCGGTTGATCTTTTTCTGGCACAGATTTTTCTTCATTCTTCGATTTGTCTTTATCAACAAGAACTAAGCTGCCATATATGCTCTCTATTGCTTCACTTTCACTATCAGATAATTCACCTTCTTCTATCTCCTCTTTCTTTTTGATTTTGGGATTTTTTCCGGTATAGGATTTTAATATAAGGTCTGAAATATCATCGTTGGCTCCGGTTTGTTTTAATTCACTAAGTATTTGAGTTCTCAGTCCACGCAATGTGTCTATATCAACATCATTATCATTGCAAGTAATAATTCTCGACAAAATATCTTTAGTATTTAAAGAATTTAAACTCTCTTCGGGAACCTTTAGAGTTATATTAAAATCTTTAGTATTTCCTGAAGATGTGTTACTGCTTGTAGATTTTTTTGAATCTCTTCTGGTATACGAGGATGATCTTCTGGGCGACCTCCTGGGTGATCTTCTACTAAAAAGAACTGTATCTAAAGACTCTTGACTTGTAGATCGTACTCTGTCACGCTCGGGAGATACCAATACGCGGGTATATTTACGCGTAGAATTTGTTTCAATAGGTTTTATTTTTTCTTGTGAACTAGAAGAAATATCTGAAAGTGTAGGGGATTTCTTGTGTGGCCGTCTTTGAAATAATGCCGGTTCTACACTGCCTGCTGTGCAAACGTCGTCAATATCACTGGCTCTGACTATTTCAGGCAATGTGCCTGCTTCGTCCTGTATCTTGGATACTCTTTTGAGTTTATTCCTTACAATCTCTAAATGTGAATTGTTTTCCATCTTGGAAGATTCAAAAGTACTGGAACCACTCGCTCTTTTGGGCAAATCTCTCTGTAACAAGTTTTTTTATGTTATCTAAACTGAATATGTAATGAAATATATTTTACGAAGACAGACACCACTTACCTGCTCGACTTTCGCATATAGATTTATTAGTACTTGTTCGCACTTAATTAAATTTTCCATTTTCATCCTAGAAACAGAAAAGCATTATAATAGAACATTATTCTGTATCAGCCCATATACGTCCCACTGCAGGGCACGGGCCTACTCTACAATCGAAAGTACGATTGAGAGTGGTTAGGCCATATAGTCCACCACGCTGGCCTAGTGCGGGTTGGCGGACTTACATACCATAGAAATTCTTATGAACCGCTATGGTATGCAGGTTTCCTCACGATGTTTTCCTTCACCGTTTTAGTGCGTGGTGATTGACTATCAATACACACATGACTCCGAAAAGTCAGAGGTGTGCCCTGGGATTTGAACCCGCGACCACCGTGAACATGTTGGCAGCCGCGTCTGGTCCGTTTACCAACAGGCCACCACGCACTGCCATTATAAGTAACATTATAAGTATAATATAAATGTCAACATAATACAATAATTCTAGAGCATGAGACGGGGTTACATACGTATGTGCGTGATAACATGAAATAATTTCTATAACTAATTATCAACCAAAGTATGATCCCGTTTCATAGCACATATATTTAAAAACATGTAGAATGCGCAATTCGTTGAAATACCGGCTGTGAAACGAGAGACCTTAATTAATATTTCAAATAGACAAATGTTTAAATTATTCAGTTATTTATTCCGAGCTTGGAAGTAGTGACATCGCTCGTAGTAAGTCACTTGTATCTTTACAATACCCTTGATATTAAATTGTATTAAAGTGTAATATAAATATTAAATAAGTGTTGTATCAGTGTAATTAATTAAAAACAAACCTTTTCTTTTTATCCAGCAAAAGATCACGAAGTGATCTAATCTTATCGAGCTGAGCTTGTCGAGGATTCGCAGATATCGCGTTGGTACTCTCCAACCTTTTGATCATACTCTCCAGGAAGGGGATGTACTTCTTCATATCCTCGAACTTCTGATCGTAATCGGACTCCATTGTGAATGCTGAAAATAAATAATCATACATAGATAATAAGCAAAAACACACACATAACATTGTCCACTTAAATTAAAATGATTCTTGTGTCAAAATTAAAATATACAATCGATTTTGAATAGTTATCGTAATTGCAAACGACCACCACAAATACGAAAAGAGCTACACATATTTGGAAATCAAACATGCATATGACAGAAAGTGGTAAGCTTATATGGAATAAGCTCTCAAGTACATTGATATTATTGAACTTTGAACCACCAACCAAGGGATGTGTGGAGAAGAATTAGAGTGTCAAGCATGACTTTGTAATAATTAAAGGTGTAGCTTGGTTTTTATACCGTCCATTAGCGGTCGTATCGTTTAATTTGCAATAAAAAAAACAATAAGAGGCTTTTGCGTTTAATGCAGAGTGTCGAATTCCGCACGAAGTTTGCTGGCGCACAGATACGTATTTCGAGTCCGGGCATTTCTGCATTTGTCTGCACATTACATTCACGATGCAATATAAAAAACGGAAAAATATATTTAAGACTTAAGTCTATACAGGAATCTATACTAATATAATTAAGAAATCTAAACTAATGTATAGCTGACGAGGTTGTTTGTTTATTACCGCTATTCTCAAGAACTACTGGTTCGAAGTTCCAAATTATTTTTTGTTAGATAACCCTTTTATAGAGAAAGACTATAGAATATAACATTAACGTTATGACTAATAGGAGCGGAGCATTAGTGAAAAATATAAAAAGGGAGATATTTTATTCCTTTTTAAGGTTTCCGTTGCATATGCTGAACGATAGAAGTCAGAGAGAAGTTGTTACTCCTATTAAGGTCAAAATAAATCGGGATAGATTATGCCTAGGCTATATTTTAGCTCACTATAACTTTTTAATAGTAATCAGATTTGTTCGAAAACAATGCATTTTTCAAATGGGTCTTTATCCATGTGGTATTATTCCTTATCTAAATAAATACGTTATACATTACAAGTACTGAATGCTGAATAATGTTGACCTGACATAATTTGATTTTAATGAATATTTTAAATATCTCTGCAGCAAAATAATAATCATAATTTATATTATATAATATCGCATGCGCATTTTTATTATGCGAAATAAATAAGATGAAATAGAACGGGATGTAACAGGATGGGATGAGAAAAACAGTAAAGAGGACGGTAGTCACGTTGAGTTTGACTCAAAAAGGTATCTGCACCCGGACGGAGTCTACGACGGACGAGCCGTTATATTAAAGCATGGCTCAGGGCTCCGTACTATGTGCAGTAAAGTGTTTCAAGTCAATTCCAAATCAAAATTGTAATTTCTTATAGTAGGGTTGAAAGTAATGAGTCATTTCAAATACCTTAGTACATAATTAAAAAGGACAATTATATGACTGAAATTAATCATAATTGATCATTCATTCTGATCATCACATTAGAGTGCCGTAATATCGTAGATAACCGCGCGCGGGTTAAGACAGAATCTGCATGTCATACATTTATCATTATAAACTTTAACAGGAATACAGTAAAGCAAACTCAAACATCAAATAAATGTAACTATAAGCAGCTAGATTTACGAATACTACATCGGGAGTACGAACTGCAATCAAGCCGGAATCGGTGACGGTCGTTGGTTACTGAACTAATCACCTGCGCCGGCGCACAACTGATACGCGTAATAATGTCTGGCTTTAAAACATTTTGTTATTTTATGACTTTAACCATTGAGGTGTACTAAAATATAAGATAGATCAAGAAAATGATAAAATTAGTTTTTAGAATCACAATAAAATCGAGGAAAAGGTTAATTATTTACTTTCCTAAATCTTGGTCTTCCTTTCAACCACATAGCGGGTTCCATTGGCGTTTCAGATATGTTATTATTACAATATTTTTGAATGCAGTTTAAATTGTTTCCAAAATTAAAATGTCTTCATTTTATCTTTCAGTAAAATTGTCTATCCACAATATTTAAAATACTTCCCCTCCATGTGGCATCGCCGAGGGACCCCCGGCATGGATAAGCGAATAAATCCGATAAACAAGACGGTAACGCGCGGAACGAGTTTTCAGAACCAATGGCGGCCGCTTCGAGTATTTTTTACATGCTTCGAGACTATTTGACCTTCCCAATGACATCAATTCAGAACTAGCAATTTTTTATTGTGGACTGAAGACGGCACTCTCCAAATTTTGGAATTAAAGGTTTAAAGGAACTGTGGATATAGATGTGCGATTCATTCTAATTAAAAATGATTTACCGATGTATCATACCTAACCGGTGAATTTAACTAGTAATAGGAGCACTACGTAAGCCATGTTTCCAGATAACGCTAATTAACTATTTTATGCTTATTTGTCTTATAATTTTCATCAATTTCTTTTTTGGATAAAATTATCAAATCTACCGATATGTTCATCCAGAACTGGAGAATTATAGCTCTTATATCTCGATTCATTCGTGCATTTTAATCTCATACTTTATATTACTTTAAAATGTTATAGAGGTAGAAAACCACATTCCGATACTGTACGAAATCTCAATTAGCTATGACGGAAATAAATAAATATTAAGAAGGGGTACGGAATAGCCACATCAGACCAGATTGTGAAGACATAGGTACGAATTCTTAAAATAACATCGTCAATTAAAGTTTGTATGAAAATGACTTTCCAATCAAACAAAAACAGTAGCTTATCGGCAACATATTTTCTACATGCCTTTTTTTGTCTCGAACCTGAACAGCCTAATAATATAATGGACCAAACATTTACCATCCAACTGTAGAGTAGAACGAAGTTTGTTGTATAAATATAAAAGAGAACCCTGACTGACGTTATGTATCAACGCACAGCGGAAATTATTGGAGCTAAGAATGTGAAATTATACAAACGGGTTCCATTTAAGACATAGAATAGCAAGAAGAAAGGATATTTTTTACGTAATACAAATACGACTCCTAAGGAGTTAAAAAGGGTGGAAATCTGTTGTATGGAAAGTCTAAACCGTTAAAGTTAAAACTGCCAAACTTGAAACTTTAATAAGTTAAAAACAAAATAAGAATTGAAGATCGGATGATTTGTTGATTGCCTAGCAATGCAGCCGCCGCTAGAGTTAGGTACATAACATTTTATACAGGGATTCTTACTACATCGTAGGGTTACAATAAGGAATGATTTTTAGAAATCGGGATGTACTAAACGGATGAAATGGGTGAAATACTGTTGTTTGGAAAATGTAAGATGCAGATATAAAATTTGGAGCATAAGTTACTCATTTACAAAACATAACATTAGCAAACCACATTTCACCCCTAAGGTGAAATAAGGGTAGAAATTTTGTAAGGAAAATAGAAATACTACTGGGGTTATTTGTATGAAAAATTATATTTTTGCTTTTTATTACAAACCAAATACAATAACGTGCCACAATTAAAAAAATACCATTCGGTGAAATAAGGGATGAAATATCATACGGAAAATAACACTAAAGGTTTATAAAAGCTGAAAATGCATAATTTGGCTAATTAAATAGTGTCATTCGTAATCTATTTCATGAGGAAGGGAAGAATAGGGGTTCATTTCTTTGGAACAAAGTTCCGTAACGCGATGTACGGTAAGAGTTGTTGAAGAAGTTGGAACAAAACTTGATGTTCATATTATTGCACTAATTTGTCTATATTTATATATTTTACTTTTTTCGTTTCCTACACTCGAAACTGGATATCTTTATAGGGGGGGGCCTTCGTATCCATGAGGATCCTTGAATAATTAATAACATAACATAGGTATAGTGATGCTAAATACATACAAATAACTAAACTTATTAAACCAATACTTAACAAAAACTTGATAAATGTGTTTTCTTTTTGTAATGACATAAATTAAAAGGCTTTTTGATACTTCAACAATCTAAATTCGTAATCAGAATGAAAAATTTTAGCCACAGTTATGAACTTCTTTTACCTTACTTATTGAACCGATTGATCTCAAAATCAATATCTGAATTAAATATTGTGAACGCTATCTGAAACTCTTTATTTATAAATCTAATTGTTATTGAAATTTAACAAAAATGATAGTATGCTTTGATTTGGAAGGCGTTAAGGGCGTGAATTACATAATGGATTATTTTATAGCTAATTAGAATACGAGATATAAGGAATGTTTTACTTTGATTTTTCTAGACAGTTTACGTAGATGTTGCAACATGTTTTTTTTTACTATTACGTCAACATTAATGTATACTTGCAAACGAAGTTACCGAAAAATGCTTGTCTTAAACAAAAACATAAGTCTTAAGGAAATAAAATAAGCCTTTGAAAATTACGCGGATCTGATCAGTCACTGAAAAGCATTTATTTTCAGTGACTGATCAACTGCTAAATTTAAAGTGAAATGAAATAAAATCACATCCCAAATGACAAAAAACCACGAAATCTACCGTCACTGCAGAATATAATCAACTTTATTTTCCGTAATCTCGCTGGAAGAAAAATCGAACTCACGAATTTAAAAAAAGGCAGGAGCGTCGCCTGCCGGTGGCCTAGGGGAGGGGCAAATAATATGGAGAATGAGAAAAGTATGATATGTAGGTAAAGTCAAGAGCACATGAAGCTTTTCACTTGTAGTACGAGCCTTGCATCTACGACGATATGCAAAAAACATTCCCGTATAGTAGGCAAGTCAAGTCAAAGATTTTGGTTACTTTACATTTGGCAATTTTTTTTAATCTCTAGGGGGGGGGGGGGGGGGGCAGCAGCCCCTACCTGCCCCCCATTGGCGACGCCTTTGAAAAAAGGCCAGTATTTATAGTTGTTTTTTCTATGTATTCAAATAAAAAACGGTGCAAATTTTAGTAGACATTCAAGCGTTGGTATAACCTGTAACTTAAGAAGCCTTTTGTTAGGATAATCGAAGAAATTATACAAAACGATGTCATTTGGATAATATCATATTGCAACTAAACCTAATCTTTGAGCACTTTTTATATTTATGAGGGAAATAATATAACTAACATAACAGGACTTCAATATTCAAGATGAAATATGTAGCAAAGATTAATAAATGAAATAAAATGTATTTTTACCTTTTATTTTACCAATCGTTGTAAGAAAAATATTATTCATATGAATAAAAAATACCTCAGGATTATATATGTACTTAAAACCTACGGGGCAAAACATGATGAAACTCGATCCCATGCAATACTATACGTAAGCACTGTCTGCAAAACGATATCTCGAAACAATGTAATACGAACCAGTAGCAAGATCGTCCAACAGTCAATAGAAATTACATATAACTGTGTAAGGATACTAAACCATAATAAAGTGTGCATTCGTTAAAGCGAATGAAGTCTTTATTCCAATTCAATAAGGATTTCTTTATCGATGTGAGGTAGACAAAAATCTTGGTAAATATAATGTCCAATTCGAGCTGTTAAAGGAACATAAAAGAAAAACAACCATCGGGAACACAATAGCGATACCCTCAGTAATAAACCAGAGTTCGAATGCTTCACCACTTTAGTTCCAGCTTTGTTATTATTTTGCGCTAGCATTTCTATTATGTAAACAATTACAATTTTGTAAATATAAGTACATATTACACGTGTTCAAAAATACATTCCACCATGTCAAGATTTTTTATTACGTATATTAACTTAGCCACACAACTAGTGGGAACGTGCTTGAACAATTATAGATTTTTTTTCAGGCAACAGCTACGAAACCTAAATTGCAATGGGTCATATTTATAGCAATAAAAAAATCAAAGTTATAAAACTTCCCTTTATATTCTTATTAAGTTTCATTTCTATTAATTCTTCTCTGCAAATCTTTGTTACCTAACTTCACGTTACTTCATGCTTGTCATTAGCTTGTTGAAGGGTATTATATTTCTTTTAGTTCCAGCTGCCTTTTATCATTAATATTTCGGTAGATTTACAGGTGTTACAAAATAGCACATTAATAATTTATCGTGAATAACTAATTAATTAAATGTAATTGAATGTGAAAGATATATATTTGTAACAATATTTAAATTTGTTGCTATTTTATATTATTGTTGCCAAGGCTGTCGTATTACGATTAACCAAGATGGCTGCCAATTAAAATATCTTCGCATTTATAATCACTTCCCTACTTGCACGTTTTTAAAGAAACATTCATTTACATTTACTCAGCTACCGCCAATATATACGTTTTGGGATGCACTTTTGGTGTATTTTTCCAAAGAACAATGGCAATTCTCCATACATTATTTTTATTGAAATTAAAATTAAACGTCTTAAGATGAAAAAAATATCGTTAGCCAGAGGATTAATTTCTAATTCAACTAGTGTAATAATTGTTGTTAAAGAAACAGGGGAAAAATTGATATTCACATCAGAATGTTTGTGTTTATATACGGTTACGTCACGAGTAAAATGGCTGACCGTGCTATGAAGTATTGTATTGTCAAGAATATCATTTTCTAGTAAATTAAAAACATAATAATATACCCGTTCTATTAGTGTCTTGTGTTATTATTTATATTGTCGTAAAAATATATTTACACTTATCATTAATTAGAGTTGATCTGCCGCAGTCTTAGTTGACAGTTACCTTCAAGTCTCAACATATTGCAACATATTTATTATAAATAAATCTAAGCATTAAAATAAGATCGGTAGTCATAACAAACATAGCATATCACACACAGAAAGTATAAAATTCCGTAAGAATGCATGGATCATACAACGCAATATCAGACTCCCTACTCCTCAATTATTGTTGACTTCGTCGGGTTTAAATATTTATCAACAATTCACGGAACAGAAACGTCAAAAGTCTATCTTTTTTTTTACTGGGGTATCTATGTCAATCGACTATTTGCTTTGATTACTTTGATTATGAGTCTTCTACCCAGACTCATTTCATATTCTGAATGTACTTCTTTTTTTAGTTCAGATAAAATATTGTGTTTAGTAATAGTAACTATTAAAGCAAATAAAATATCAATTTAGCATTATATATTAATATTTATATTTAGCATTACATATTTACAAAATTAAAATAACTGACGATATATTATATTGAAGGACAAAGTTATCTCGAATAGCAGTACTTTACTAGATGGCAAACTATTTTAGTCGATTAAATGTAAAATGACAACACTAAGCCAATATAAGTTTATAAATCCGGAATTACTCAAATGGCTTTCCATTTTAAAGGTTTTTTTTCTCCCGCTTTGTATAATTCATATAATTATTTGAAAAAATGTACAAAAATATTTGAAATCGTTTTGTATATATGCCACTTAAAGACGCTCAAATTAAGATCAATCAAAAAATCGCCATTGTTCTTTCCAACTTCTCGTCAAATTATCCCATATTCATTCAATGTTAACGTTGGCGATGTCTTTGATGACTTTTTAAAATTAATATTTACACAAACAGGTAGAGTAAAAACATTTTTTAAATAATCCTCTTTCCATGCCACAAAATCACAGGAAGGTATGAAGACTCCTCTCAGTTTGCTTGATATTAGGCCAGCTGTATGATGTGCCCACGATTCACTTTTCAACGTCATTTTGCACACTTTGCGCGATTTTTTACATAACCGACGCACTAACTTCGTAACATAAAAAAATACCACGTGCACATTAGTATTTCAAACTCAAACTTCTGTTTGATTATAATTAGGTAACACGGATAATGCCAAAATCATAGTTTATATATTTTAAATAACACTCCCGCGCAGGCATATATTATCATGAATTATTTTGTGTTCAATATGTATACTTATAATATATATGGGTAATTTATACGTTTGATCTACCTAGATAACTTAGAACTAGCATGTTTACCGTAGGGTCAGTGACCCTAGACACTATGAAAAATGATTATATTACAAAGATTAAAGATCTACGATTCAGTTGGTATGGGAATCTCGTTTAGATATAATAAAAAATTTTTTACTTAGAATCAACTTATAAATCTGTACGTAAGTACGAAACCCATGTTTAAAATGTTCGACTCGGACATACGGGGTGGGTATCTTTGATTATCTGAACATTTTATGCCGCCAAGCTAAAATAGAGTTCTCAAAGATATCACAAAACAATACCTACCCTTATTTATCTAAATAATATAAATATTGAATATCGAAAATATCATTCGACTTTTATGTCTATTAACACACAATCACACGCACCTTTCGCACAGCAAATTATCTGAGCAAATCACGATATTATTTCACGCAAACAAATTAACCAACAACGCCGCACACATTTTTCTATGGACTGTCGTCTTGCATGTTCAGTATTCACTTCAAAATGGAGGACGAGTCGTCAACTCCGCTACATTTTGCGTCCCATTGGCGAAACAGCGCGCCGTCGAATGAAATCAAAACAAAATGGCGGCGTGCAGCCCTGGCTCAAGTCAATATAATTTCTTGATATGAAGGTGGTAATGTTTCTAAATAATAATTAAGCGTTGCTGGTTTTACTCTTTCAATTAAAAAAATATGCCTATTTTTATCATAATAAATTTATTTGATTTATTTAATTAAAAATAATTCTCCTGTGTTATGTAACACATTTTTCCAAGAAGTACAATGGACAGCTGCATCTGGTTTGCAAGGAAAAATCGCGTTGTGAATTCGAAAATAAAATAAAAGCTACGTATTAAAAATCGAACCAAAACATACCTTTTATTCCAAATCATTTTAAAAGATAGCCGTAGCCAATCCTCCGCTTGAGCAGCTTATAAATTAATAAAAAATAAAACATTAGGTAGGTACATACTCATACCATTATTACCTACTTACATAAAATTCATTTACGTGCCTGCGCAATAATATTGATTTTCCAACAAATACCTACCTATTACAACTATTCAATGAAATTAATTGGTGCTTTTAGCTAATAAAATGCCGTACCAACAACCCGAATGAAATTAAATATACATAAGTATGTGACGATCGCGTCATCTTGATTACTCAATTTCCTGCGTTCGATACAGAACCACACACATTTTTCTACAGGCAAAACGCGACGCCATCATGCATGTGAAATTATAATTTCGACGCAATGTAAAGATTCACTAACCTGTAGAGTCTATATCAAACGCAATACACTTTATTTCTAAACTTCTCTATACACCAATATGGCTACGCTCATTTTGAAGAGCTCCAATGTGCTCTGTATAGTAATAATTCTTATTACGGCTATTCTTTGTTCGTCTCTGTCGGTACCGGACGGCGACTGTTGAGTCAAGCGACATGTAGCGATGCAAGGACGGGGTCCCTCGCCCCACCGCCCAGGGCTTCGCTGGCGCCGCCAGCCGCCAATCCAAAAATCATTCACTCGCCGAACACCGCTTAGGGAGTACCGCGTGGCGACCTCCGCTCTTAGTTTTTCTATACCGGTTTCACATTCCCGTGTCCACTTTCTTGTCGTGACTACGTTAATCACTCGCAGCGCAATTCGTACAATATCAAGTTTAGTTGTTATTTGCTTTTGTTTTACAAATGGCCTGTATCGTGCAATAAGGTTGGTAACCAAAAAAAAAATGTGAGACCGAGACGTCATCCGATGCGTATGTCAAACGAAGTGACAAGCTCTACTCCAGTAATTGCAACGCATATTGATTTTTACTACTAAATGTGCAAGTGTTTAACCATTTAATTTAGTATACCACTGTACCAGTGAATTAATAACGAATATTATTATACTTAGAAACGTTGGAGTTTTCTTATATTTTGCAAGCCACGTCATAATGTTCACGACAAATGCTTTTAACACATGTCCTGTTTAAGTTTCTATTTTAATAAAATAGGTAGCCATTTATGAAATGCTATTTTGTATTCGTGTTTATTGGAATATAGCATGTATCGCTTTAGCAATAAGAGTTACATTGGTGATGATGCTCAGACTAGAAAGCGCCGTAAGTAAACGCCCCACCCAATAATTACTCGTAGGGACAGCCTCTACCATTGTAACATGGTTCAAACTATCGTAGATTGTAGAGCTATTTCATCGTAATTGTATATTATGCGTTGCATAGATAAGGTGGGCAGTTTAAATTCTTAGTATCTATACCTATGATAAAAACTACTGATAAAAATTGATAATGTATTTACCCTCCAATCATTTTTTCGTTGCTCCAGTTGAAGTGGTAACCAGATACATATTAATTTAAACTTAATATTTCTAAACAACACTAGAAATATAAATTTATATAATATTATTCCAATAGTTACCAGCTCGATTAAGTACAATAGTAAGAACTTCCATATGAAACTTACAATTTCGATTATAACATCAGACAATTTTAATACTTAAATAAATATTTATGTGTTGGTTACAATATTAGTATTTATTATGTCCAGACTAGTTCAATAGTTAAACAGTTCATTGTAACAGAGATATGATAATATAAATACAAGAGCTCTGGAATTTTATAGGAACTTGTAAATGAGTGATGCCGTGTTATTTATAATAGATAATCAAATTATTAAATAATAATAAATCAGCCTATATACGCCCACTGTTTAGCAACAAGTTATTTCCTTGCAATCGAGAGATCCAAGGAGACTAGGTCATATAAAATAGTCCATCAGGTTGTCTTAATGCGGGTTGGCGGAATACACACAGCGCAGAAAATCTTATATAGATGTATCTATGATTTTCTTACGAATTTTTCATTCGCCTATAAGATACGTGACATTAACAAGTAATACACAAATTGCTCCTAACAATCAGGGATGAGCCCTAGGTCCTGAATCCGCGATAACCGCCTTTGCAGACTGCATCCAGTTCGTTACGAATAAGCTATCACGCACTTCAAAATATGACCGATCACCGACGAAGAAATAAGTAATATATATCTTTTAATGTTGTACCTAGGTAAAATTATAATGTATTTATTGTTTAAAATAATCAAATACACGTTACATATTTTCTAATACCTACTTAATTAAAAGACATACAATCTTCATAAATAGTACCTATTACTCAAAATATTAAGTGTTACATTGTGAAAACAGGTCACTAATCCCTTTATAAGTATCCTGAGCAGGAATTGAACCAACAACGCGACGCGAAGGACCGCAAACAACTTTTAACGACCGGATAACTTTAAGCTAGGTATCAATTTGGAAAGCTAAATTTAGGATTTACTAACAATTAAAAATGTTTAAAGATATACGAAATTTGTGTTAAGTATGCAGTCTGCGGGATTTCAAACTTTTTGAAATTCCGAGGTCATAGGTCAAACCACGGTAGAGAGAAAACTCAGTGCGTTAACATACAGCAATATTTTCATATTTTAACTAGCGGCCCGGCCCAGCTTCGCCTGGGTGCATATATTTTTTTATTCCACTCCACACCAAATACATGTTGTTTTTCGTATAAACTCTTGTATACCTAAAGCTATCCTACTGCCCGGCTCAATCCCGTCACATCCGCCTGTTCAGTCTCGTCCCAATCCGTCCCGTCGCTTTTCTTTATTATCCATCCCGTTTTATAACGTGCATTTACATTTCGTCCTAACAAATCTGTCATCTATCCCAGCCCTCTCCCGTACCTTCCACTCTATTTTATTTTATGTCCCTTCTCTCCATATAATTCTTGTATATCTAAACATGACGTAGATATCCTACTGTCCGACTCAATCCCGTCTCATCCGCCTGTTCAGTCTCTTCCCAATCAGTCCCGTCCATTCTCTTTATTATCCATACCGCTTTATAACGTGCATTTACATTCGTCCTAACAAATCTGTCAGCTATCCCAGCCCTCTCCCGTACCTTCCATTCTATTTTATTTTATGTCCCTTCTCTCCATATACATCCATATATATATACATATAAAGATTGCCTTATGAATTTTTGACATTAAAAACTTTAGCGTTTTTTATTGTCCATCCAATATTCCTTCCCTTATTTCAGCACCAAAAAGCTGTTTTTCCAAAAAATATTGCACGCCATTACTTTTTGTTAGTAATAAAGAGTTAAAATATTTTTTTTATAGACATAACTTCAGTGGTTTCGATTTTCTTAGATATAACAATTCAACCCTTTTTTACCCCCTTTAGGTATAATATAACCTATCTCAGTCCGATACGATGTACATTTCTATCAGTGAATTATAGCGAAGGAAAGGCCACTGTAAAAATTCGTGATAAAAATGGCATTCGATCTTGAAAAGGAGTAAGTATAACTTCTTATGCTGCATTTACACGCTTGGCCAACCTCAGCTAGCCTCCACCAACGCCAGCGTGTAAACGGAGTGTTTGGCTCGGCTGGCCTTATGTTTTTCATAGTTAATAGCTTGGAGTTGGTAGACGTTGGCCCAGCCTCAGCCAACATGTAAATCCACCATTACGTGTGAACATTATTTATTTCATTGTCTTATATTAATGTAGCTAGATATATTCTCCTTAGTTTATACAAAATAAATTTCTGAACGCATGCATAAACAATTACAATCAATTAAAATGTCAATCCATTTTCACTGTCAATATTTTACTTCTTTATAATCTAAAATACGCCACTAATCGAATATTGTGGATATATGTTTTCGATTCGAAACCTTTATTTAAATACGTTCTTTAATTTGAGGGCAGAGTTTACCATATCGACAGGGTGAAAATTAAATGTTTGACAGTTACAAACCCATGAACATATTGTATGGGAAAATCACGCACATTGTTTTGATAGATATGATTGAATTTGAATTTTGTATAGCGGTAATAAAGTACAAATTGACTCTTTGACGTTAGGAACATACCTACATTGTTTAAACAACAGTGAGTGCTTGTTATTTAATATGAACCTTATACAATAGCAATAAAGCTCAAATTGACTCAACGTTTTAGTTAGAAAACGTTTGTATGGGGTAAAGAAAAGGGCTGTTTTTAGGGCTTTTCCGGCAATTATTCGAAATTTTCTCGCCGTAAAAACCATCCTTGGACTTTCACAAACATTTTAAAAAAAGAATCATCGAAATCGGTCCAGGCGTTGTTGAGTTATGCGGTTACCAACACATTTTGCGATTCATTTTTATATATAAGATTAACATGATAACATAATATAAGAGTATATAGGTAGAATGCGATAGAAAATAAACCTGGCACCTACCAGGAATGTTGCCTACAAATATTTCGAAAGATAAGACTCGTGTATCATGTAAAAACACCACGCGGAAAAAATCTATTCATGACCATAACCCACTACACGTAATTTGTACAAAGTAGGTAGGAGCTCAGAATATTTTTTTACGATATACATAAATACTAGGTAGGTAAGTATTTGCATTATTTTCAAAAGTAAGCTCGTAATGTTGGGGACGTAAGTATAAAATATAACTGCCTTTAATAATGTTAACTGTTACTACATTAGGCTTGTTCTAAAGATTATCCTTCAATCCCTTCCTCATGCAAGTATATCCTACCTTGATACTAATAGGTTTAACCTCCAATTAGTATATCTAATTCTTCCTCTTCTGATTGCGCCCCATATTCATAAAGCCTACATAAGTACATAGGCTTATCCACTTTTGACTTATATTGGTCTGACTTATAGTGATTCCTGGTATTAGCAGTGGATGTATTTAGATTTTAATTAGCTGCTGTTAATGACAAAATATTTAGAAATATGACGCTGGAACAAGCACAGCTTTGTTTGGACAGTATTGTAAAAACAATTAATTTGATGATTCTGCCTGTTTTTTTTTGTTACATTATTATTTATCCTGCGCCCGTATTTATGGGTTATCGACGTTTAGGGCTTATTAATTTTGACATAAATGTTAATTGGACAACTCTTCCTCAATCTGCATGCCATGAAGATAGTGTATATATCTTTCAACATGCCTGAATTAAATAGTATATTAATAAATAATAAGAGAAAGGTGATCGTAACCTACTTAATATTGACAATTAAGGCGAAGTTGTTCAATTATTCATATTAGGTCAGCCCGAACAAAGCCGGGGTGTTAACAAAGTCATGCGCAAGCTAGTGGCATACGGGTTGAGCTAAAAATACGAACAGCGCATTGTAGTAGTTATTGATCCTTGGACTTTGTTCGTACGAACTGCGCATGTCCGCTAATGAAACCAGTATTTACTGTGAACGGAGATATCGCTCGGCGTTCTGTGCTCGCCACCACCAGTCACCTCACAGCCGTCGTGGCTGGGAGCCGTTGGTTAGATTAGCTTCCGTTTTGTTCGCATTTTAAGTTGATTTGTATTGTTTATCGCATTTACATTAGATTTTGATCCCTGAAGCTTGTGTGCGTTCGTTATCGTATAGTTTTTATTTTCTTGTCCAGGAGTATCTCGCTGTTGTGTTAGTTATTAATATCCATTGCATTCGTGCAGTCACAAAACCTATATTTTCCATTGTACATTGTGTTTCAATCAACTTTGCGGGAATCTTATTTTACACTTTATAGAAAGTGTGGAGCATAATATTAAGTTAATAAGCTCTCGTATGATTAAATTATTCAAAGGAAGTGTTATTTATAAAGCGGACAACTTGAGTAGGTCGTCTACGTCATCAGTCGCAAATGGATAACAAGGATTTATTTTTAGAGTTCACCACCTGAAATTAAGATATTACAACATTGTATTATAAGTTACAATAAAGATTATTTTAGGTTAATGTTGTAGTTTACTTTCATACTGTTCATAAAATCAAGTTGAAATTTCGAAGTTCAACAACGATAAAAATTTTGACTACATACCGTCCTTTCTTGTTATTATGAAGATTATTCAAGATGTCATCTCGATAACATTGCTGGACGAAAGAATTTGATGTGTTTACGAAAGTTGTAACTAGTTTAGTCTCTACAATTTCGGGGCCCACTAGAAATCAACAGTAACAAAACAACATCGTACACAAGTGAATATACCAAGAAATGCACTATTGTTTGCTACTTCAAAATCTTCCCTTACCAAAGTCCCAGGCATCATTTTATTCGCTCCCGACTACGAATTTTAGCACTTTTGTAGTGTTTTACCTACGCAAGACTTCTTATTTTGTGAAAAATAACTATTTCACCTCGGCAAGCAAGTACTCTAATGGATGATAGTATTATGACGTCAGTGTCTTATCTATGAACTTGATTAGGTAGTAAACATCATTCTAGTTATGGTCGATAACAATGTCACTATATATTTATTATTGATATATACTGTTGATATTGTTATTGTACATACTGGTATTAAAAATTCATGCAAGTCGTATTGGCGTACTGTGAATGCTTGATTATCACTTTGTTTTTACCTAAAACCCGAACGAAAATAAAACAATCGCAACTTTCAAATTTTCTTTAATCAATAATTTAAAGCTTACAGGAGACATTTTGAATGTTGAGGCGCGCTTACGCACTTACAAATCCCGAAAACTGAAATTTCGCCACTATCATCCATTACGCAAGAAACAATATAATGCGACACATCTGATGCGCCGCTCGTTCGCCCTTTCTCGCAAACAAAAAAAAACTAGTTCATGATTAGAGTATTACTTTCAAAACAACATAAAAATATGATGAAACCTGCGCTATGACTACCTGGCCCGCCGCCAGAGTCCGACACATGCAGAATACACGGCACTGCTCTTCACACCATACCAGCGGCGGAACCTCTGTAAACTTCCAAATAAACGCATCATAACAACTACATTTATTGCTTGTATGTTTGAGCCCCAAGTTATTCGATAGACGCTTGCATGGACGATCGCAATCCTACACTATTGTCCGCCAATGGGGCTTCCAAGAAAGTAATTGACAAGCTCAGGTCTCAATTTTGTTTAACACAAACCGTATCTCGGTAAAACTTCGTACAGGGGAGCGAATCGTAAAATCTATAAAAAATATATATCCGAGGAATTTTTAAACACAAATGTCTGAACGTGGACACATTTGTGCAAATTCCGCGTTACAAAGAAAACTCATCGCAACACTGACAATTAAAATGGTCACCCTATGTCTATCGCTTCCTATCATTTTAATAAGTGTATAGACATGTACAATGACAAATATCTTTTATTTTCATTCAACGAAAAATCTTTCTCCTCATGAAAATGACTTAGTAACAAAATGCTTTCGAACACAACCGTTTGACATACATATACATATATTTTTTTCTCTTTTTTTGCATTCGTCCACAAGCACTCAGCCAACACAACCCGCCGACGTCGCAGAACGCGACACACCACACATTCTTGCATCGTCTTTGCTTTATTTCATCAATTCAGTCCACATGAGACAAGGGACATGAATGTGTTATAAAGCTAAACACTTAACAGAGTTTTTGATATACAAAGGCTAACTCGGTTGTAAACGCGACAATTCTAGTGTTTGCATCTTTCCTAATTTGATATCATTTTACTCGAATAATTTTGTGCAATGGTCGCGAATGCAAGGAGTTAGCATCGAGGGAGCTGACATGGCATACTCAAATAATACCGACATCTACGCCTTTCCAAAATTTTAATACTATCACATATCTCGCTAAAAATTAATACATCAAAATTTTCCATAGCTTGCCATCAGCTGCAACATCTCGTGTATGTACATAGGTGCTGTCCGGAAGAAGTCTTATACAATTAAACTCTTAAACTACTGACATTCAAAATCAAATGTGACAATTGTTCTGTACATATTTGTTATAATGCCTCCAGTTAAATGGTATTCCTTACTGGTATCGAACACAGGTTTCACAGAGGTGGTGTCAATGTCTGCAGAGTGAGAGACCTCGTTCTATGCCTTGTTCATCCACTTTAAAGACAATGTTGTCCATCAGTGGGATTCGTCAATGTCAATGTTTTTGAAACGTTTTTGTAATACTGCCAATTGCGTGACATGAACCATGGGTAATACAATGTGTGCAATCAAATGAGTAGAGGTTAAAGAATATCACTATCTTTATTTTGAATAATATTAACCAAAACAATACTTTATATTAAACAAGTAATTGACCGTAGGATGTATTAATCATGAGAGGAAAACAATGTTTTTATTTAATTTGATATGGATTGTATTTTAGGGAAGAATACAACAATTATTTAATAAGAACAGAATGAACTCCAGCCGGCTGTGAATATTGGGATCATACATATTGTGCTAATGTTTATACTATACATACATACAGTAGAGGCAGTACAACACAATGATCTTTGGTATTGATTTAACACATACTTTTACTAAACATTTTCTGCGTCAGAAGAATTTTTCTTGATGATTTGATGACCATACTCTTACCACAATTACTTTCACTGGGTTTGCTAACAGATTTATTTGGTCTAATATAAAGCGATTTTCTTGGCAGTTATTTATATTAAATGACAGATGCAAGGCATTGGTGACAAGGTCTGTCACTCCAAACAAAAATGCAACATAATTCATCAGATAAAACGAGTCAAATCTATGTTGTTAGTCTAATTCCATCGTTAAGTCTTTTCACATGGTAAACAAGCGCGTTATGTGACATGATTTTTTCACGCTCGTCCCATCACATAAGTAGATCACTCATAGGGTCTTTTCTAAAATAACTAATTTACAATATGGACTCTAATGCATTTTACAACAGCGCTCCCTGTTGCAATTCCACAATAAGACCCTTACCACATTCGAGTCTAATTCACAACAGAGCCTCATAATAACGACTGGGGCCTTTTGGTAATGAGTTTCTGACGGGGTCTAGATAATAAATTTACAATCCCCGTCATGATATTTATCAAGCGCCCCGTTCGCTGGTAGTTTAACAGAAGGCCGGGTGGTGTAAAGAGAGGCGGTATCGTCAGTAAGAGTTATTGCAGTGTGGTGTAGTGGCATGACATTATACTGGAGGGGACATCGCAAACTAAGACAAAAACCGACCAACGACTATTTGCTTAGTACTCAGTGGACACTGGTATTATTGGTAGGTGTTTGTGGTGATGTCCGCTGCAGTGTAATGTGGTGGCTAGTTGCGCACGAGGGGTGGTGCGGGGTGCGTGGGGTGCGCGGGGTGCGCGGGCGGCGGCTGGTCGTGGTGGTGGCGCTCCAGGTCCTCGAGCGAGAGCGCGTTGGGCACGTGCACGGAGGGCAGCTTGCCGGCGTGCGCGCGCGCCAGCAGCTCGGGCGAGAACCAGCGCGCCAGCTGGTTGTCGCCGCCCGCCGCGCCCGACACGCCCGCGCCCGCCGCGCCGCTCGCGCCGCTCATCTCTGCGCAACACCTCACATTAATTATTTTACTTTAAACGATCAATGCTTTATACTTCACTTTGTATATCAGGTAGCCACGTCTACTAGCTTCTAACTACGCAGACGAAACGGTCTATCTACTGGCTCGAGCTTATATTCAATGGTAAATATCACGCCGTCGGCCTTACGAGTGCGCATCGAGGTATATTCAGTATCGACGTTGATTTAACAAAAAATATCTTTCATAATAAATTTATCAACTTAAAAACTTTACAGATACAATAACATTAAATTAAATAATTATGTACTTCACCCATTTATTATTAGCGTACATATATAGTTTAAATTATTAATGCGCGTATATTAAGCCGAATGATATATGATATTCACATTCACATAGCATTATGAAACACAGCGATTGTGTAATACAGCGACATCTAGCGACGATTCTAGCTACAAACTCGTTATTACTAAGCATTAAGAAGCGCTAAAGCGGATGTTAGTAAGCGGTATATATTTACCATTGAGGTTTCTCTGCTGCGACTCCCGAATGAGCTGGTGGAGAGCGCTGCTGTTGGACATGCCGCGGGCCATGTTGTTCATGTTATTGTACTATAATATACAAAAAATATTATACTTAAAGAATGATGACAGTGTAACAAAATAAATAAAATCTTCAATTGATTTTGCTAGTGTACTTTTTCATATCACCGTAAAAATCTATAGGAATATGGTAATTTGGATGTTACTTAAAGAATAATCACAGTGTAAAAAAATTAACCAAACAAATTGCTATCTTCTTCAATTGATTTTGGCAGTACATCATATCACTACTGTAAAATAGGAATAGTACATTTGAAGGTCTTGTTTTATTTAATATTTTGGTGAAATCTACTCACAGAGTTAGTGACTTGCTGCCTCTGCTGCTGGTGTGGGAACTGGCGTACACCGCCGCCCACCATCTGTTCAATACAAATTAAACATCATATTAGGTTCACTAAAAATGACATCGATAGAAATAGCTGGCCTTCTGGTGAAAATAATTTCGATAAATATGTATCACAATATCCAACACAAACTAATTTATTAGCCACAAAATGACTTATTTCGTTAATGGGATCTAGTTTTGTATGGCCACTTTAATATCGATGGCTAATTTTCCCTGCTTATTGATCTGTGTGGCAATACACTAATTATGTGACTTGGTTATAATAAAAACTACAAAAATAATACTTTAGTGGTAGGTTGTATTTTTTTCTGTCACCATTTCTCTTTGATTATAAGTTGGCCTTCTGTTAAATGTATTGATGTAGTAATCTGGACAGCAAGGACAAGAATTTTCACTATACGATATTTCCTTGCCAGGTACACATGCCATATTTACCTGTGTGTATTGTCAATGAGTTTAGGTATGATGTAATAGACATTACCTGCTGTTGGTTGAGGTAGTGTTGCTGGTAGTCTGCCGGGGAGGGGCCGCCGTAGCCCATCGGTGGCGCCGCGCCACTCTGGTTACCCTGCGCAGTAGCATTCATTACTTCCAGGGGAAGATACATTTATTTATAGCAAAACGATAACAATAACATGAAATCACCGATTGTCTGGCATCGCATAAGACTTTGAACGAAAATAAGTAGGCCTGCCACAGCTATTTCTCTATAGAAAAAATTACATACATACATAAACTCACGCCTTTTACCTAGAAAGGATAGGCATAGGCTACAAAAACACCTACTTTTCGCCTTGTGTGTTCCCCCTCTCACGGTGTAACAGGTGGCGACCCTATAGCCATATTGGGCACATGAAAAAATATGTTCTCAAATATCAACTTACCAGTTGTATATTTTAAGCAGGCTAGAAACTGAACCCTGATGTGAACACAATTATTTAGCGTCAGTTGCATCAAATAACTTTAAAAATATCTTGCGACCAATTTAGCATCGTCAAAGGAAAAGTAATTATTCAATTTATTAATGTTACATTTCCTTAGTCTATAGTTTCAGAGTTCATAATGTCTGCAGCGTCCGATTGTAGTTTAGATAGTTGACATTTTTATTTTTTATTTTGTAAACTTTGTATACCATTGTATACAAGGTGAACTTAATGCCAGAGACATTATCTAACAGTCTACCTTTGGGTGACGCAGGGATGAGCTGAAGTGAGTGTATAAATATTTACATAAAAATATATATTGAAAGTTTATAAGTTTACAATTATTTTATTTGTAAGAAGGAACAAGAGAAGAAGAAACAATCGTCTTCCCTCTTATAGGTGGGCGGTAATAGCTGCGACACAGTTTTCCCGAAATAATGCACTTATTAACGTACATAAATACAATTTGTTAATTTTAATACCTATAAATACAATTGAATTTGTCAATTTTAATACCATAAACCACGGATTACGACAGATGGAACTATACTTGATGCAACAGAGCCTTTTGGTAGAAATAAAAGTGAGTTTATATTTACTAACCTTGACAATGGGCCGTCCTTGCGGCAACTTGGTGGGCTGTCCCCACTGCTGCTGCTTTGGGCTCGGCGCGTCAACCTCTTTCTCCGCTGTCATCTTGCGCAGTACCTGAACGAAATAGAATAATTGATAATGAAAAAGACCTAAAAGTAATACATATAGCCCTGAACTTACAGTAAGATTAATTAATGAAACATGTGTTTATAGGTATCGGAAACTACGAGACGTGTTATTAATTTATAAGCGACGATGTCACTAAGCAAGCGGAGAGTGGTTTGCACGTTCGCGATGTTTGAGACTATCAATCAGTACATTTTTACAAAATTATAAGTAAGAAGAATAAGTATTTTTTTTCGATTTTTAGAAAAATATCAATTTGTAAGTTATTTGTGGCGATTATGAATTATATCAAGCAAACTGTCCTAGGCCAGCTTGTAGAAATATGGCCGAAATCCTTTAAATCGAACTTGTGATTGTAGAAAAGACTCTTGCCCCGCAATGAGCATATAGTCTGCATAGAAGATATTCTACAATCATGAGTTGATTTTAAAACACTCCGGGCATATTATAGTATTACGATTTCAGTTTGGGACCGTTCGTAGCGTAGTAGGTATGTAGTATTGGGTAAAGGAGTATTGTGCGTGTGCGTGCGCGTGTGCGGGTACGTACCGAGGTGGGCGTGAAGGAGATGGGCGTGGGCTGCTTGGGCGGCGGGTGCTGCAGCTCGTGGCGGCGGCGGTAGTTCTCGCGCTGCTCCTCCAGCTTCTTCTTGATGAGCGCGCTCTGCATGATGGACTGCGTGTGCGCCGCCAACTCGCGCGGGGACGGGATGCGCGCCGGCACTCCTGCGGGTAATGCAACTTACATTGTTACTTACATGGATGATAATAAATTACACCCTACAGTCTCATACATAGTCTTGACCCCAAATTAACATCTTTTAAATCTTGTGTTGTGGGTATCAGGAAGTACTAGAGACATATCTGGTCTCACAGTCCAGCAATAAAATACCAACTGAGCAGGGTTATCTAGGGGATATGATTCCTGAAATGTTCAAGTCTTAATTGAAAATAACAATTAATAAAAAATAACCCGGAAACTGCGAAAGCAAATCCAAACAAAAAATAAATAGTGTCTACAGCTTGTTGTACCTGGATGGTGCACCGACAGTGTGTTGGGACTTGGCGCCATTATGGGCGACACACAGAACGCTGCGTCCGTAGTGGAAACACACGTGTCAATAGCATACAACACTACACAATATTGTACTAGCCTAGGTTCTATGTTCATTTTACACAACTTTATTTGTGAATACAATTGAATAATTTAAAATGATTAACAATTCTATTTTAAAACATTTTAATGGGCTACGACTATATTTTATAATATATAGCACTATATAGGTACGACTGCAAACTACACCAGTAAAGAAAACTTTATACAATACAAGATCTGGTCTGCATGAACAATATGGCCGGGATAAAATTGCTACTATTTCAATATTAAGTACTAACTAAATTTATTTTATACTTTAAGTTAGTTACTCATGCAATATAGCTTCTAAAACTTGGCCACATTATATAATTTGATAGTATTTCTATCCAGGATATAATTTGAATACATGTGACGAATAAGACAGTCTCACCTTGATGCGGTAACGGCGACAGTCTAAGCGGCTGATGGTGCGGCGGCACTACCAGGTGGCCCGCGCCACCAACGCCGCCCACACCCACGCCAGTGGGGAGGGGAGAACCGCCCATCTGCAACAAACAAACAATACTCTCATTGTATAACTTTGAAAAAAAGAGTATGATGCAGTGACAATATAGAAAAACTATTATGACAACTCTATTAAAAATGTCATCGTGTCCATTGAATAATAATTTTATATGTAGGTATTTCTATCCTTTTTCGACGGTTTTTGTTTTAAAAATGAGAAACACCACAAACTTTTTTGGCTCATTATCAAGAGTTTCACTTCTATGTGATGTAGAATGGTACCTGTCTCTGTTGCTGGTGGAGACGCAGTATGGTGAGCAGCACCTCGCGGTGTCGGCTCTGCAGGCCCGGGTTGCCGAGCTGCTGCATCAGGTGCTGCACCGTTATCTCGCCAGCCTTCAGACCTACACAACAACAATAGGTATTGTTACTATTTTTTTATCTCATTTGTTTGGTAATGCTCTTAATGCACTGGGGTATCATTAAAACCCCAAAAACCACATAACATTGTTTGAACATGAAAATGTCTCTTCGCTAGAAGTCTCTAAGCTGACTCATAGTATAAGATCCAAGTTATTGAGTGTGGGTTACCGTGCACGATGGCCTGCGCCTCGGGTCGCTGCAGCAGGTCGCGGTCGGGCGCGGCGGGCGCGGCGGGCGCGGCGCCCAGCACGCCCATGTCGCCGCCTTGCTGCTGCCGCTGCAAACCACATCACATTACTCCATGTTATTACGAACCCGACTACTACGCGTCGACGCAGCTAAGCGATTTTGTCGCATCTTGAAGAATGCGAATAAGAGTTTTATACATCATTTAATTTAGTAAAAAATACTGCATTAAATAGCCTCATGAAAATAGAAAGTGTTATTTTAAAATGTTATTATTTAAAAAAAATGGTATTCCTACGTCTTCTAATTTAGAAGTTATTAATATTTTTATTTTATTTTTGTCTTTGGTGCAAAGTCACATTTTTCGAAATCACAAGATTGCTTTCTGCCATCGATGTGCTCAAATGTCACTTCATATGAAGGCTCCACCAATAATGATGAATGTCCAAAAATGTGTAATTCTAAGTTGTACTAGGTCTCTCACATGTGAGAGGCCATTTGGGTAGGAACCACCGAAATGTCTATATTTCCCGTCAAACAACAGTGTAAATGCACTGTTGTGTTTCGGATTTAAGGGCATTGTAGCCAGAGTAACTACTGAACATATTGAGGCTTAACATCTTATATCTCAGGATGCAAGCGCAGTGGAATACCAAGCATTGCTCTGTAATTCAAGGTGCTGTTTGTTTTTGATACTGTTCATGAGCCTTCGTATTTCTCACCATCAGGCGAACGGCAAGTTCGTTTCGCCATTCATAGCAATAAAAAATTAAATAATGACGTCATTCAGTCACTTGATGTTTGCAGTTTCTAGCACCGTTTATAAAGTCAACATTGTCGTTTTCAATTCCGAGCTATTATTTTTTTAATTTTTGACCTAAGTCGGGCGTTAATTTCTCACCGATTGACACAACCCCAAACGCGCTACACTCACTACTATAATTTTTTAACACCTATGATCGTTATTAATTTCACAAGCAATCGATAAAGCCACATTAACGCGTATGACAGCTAAATCAGACGCATGCTACACTGGTAAAAAACCGTAACATTCACCAGAATGATGGTGTACTTAACATAACATAAACTCACGCCCTTTCCAGAAAAAGAAAACAGAGGTTACTGTGATAGTAACTATGACACCCATGGGCCATGACACACATGGTTCGCAATAACAAACAATTTTGACATAAATAAAATATTTTGATAGAAATAACAATAACCTGCTGCACTTGCAGAAGCTTGTAAAGGAGCTCCTGCGGAATGTGCGGTTGCTGCTGCTGCTGCTGTTGCTGCTGTTGCTGCTGCTGCTGTTGTTGCTGCTGCTGCTGGGCTTTTTGCTGCTGTTCCATGCTCTTGTTCAACATCTGTATAGCACAACATACGTTATACATATACAGCCATTATAGTTGTTTAAATTGACACAAATTATCCAATATTCATTATTTAACTTTTTAACCACCACAAATATCATCCATCAGATTTGGTACAAAAATTATTTGGTTGATGCTGAATGGCTTTTTAGCTATATAATAGAATTTTACCATAGATTGCTTGCTTCTGACATGACATTTTTTTTCATAGATAAGACCTGGCACAATGGCCATTAGCCCATCATGGGCATTCAGTTGATTTAATACACGTTCTAAATTGTCATAATTAAAATAATCCGTAATCAAATCAAAATACACACGTCATTTCGCATAATCAGTATTGTGTGCCCAACTGTGAACTGACAACCACAAGTTTGAAATAATGATATTTAGTCAACTGAGCTTCCCCTTGGTGTCTGTATCATAATCTATATCTAAATATAATATAAATATAGATGAGTGGTGACCTGCAGCAGGCTCATGGGTTGCGGCTGGTGCATGGGCTGGTGGTGGTGCTGGTGGTGCAGCGGCGCGCGCGCGGGCGGCTCGCCGGCCGCCGCCACCGCGTGCCCGCCCGACACCTGCGCCAACTGAACGGGAACAGACATTATTACACACTACATAGCCGGAGAGCTTGCACCAATTTTTGGGTAGGTATTTGAGGCAAGCTGAAAACTTGTTCCACACCTCTCCTATTATATCCCAATTAGGAGGTGCAGACCTGGTTGATGAGTAGCGGGGAAAATTTTTACAACAGCAATCTGCTAATCCGCTCTGTAGCATCCAAAGTTCATAGCGTAATAATAACGTCGAAATTCACATCACACTAGATGTTTGCGTTGACTGTATGTATTGACTGTATTGGTGGGTACACACGTAAGTACGTGCTCGGCGAGCATGTTCCATCCGAGCATGGTTATCTACAAACCTTATCGACCATGCGTTTACACGTAAAAAAATTTGCTCGAACAACATGTTTAGTTTGTATTGAAACTTTTAGAGAGAATTTTGCTCGAATCAAACATCGTTTGGTTTCGGTCATTTGCAAGCCTTGGTACATGACATGGTACACCCATTCGTATTTGCTTGAAATCGAGCAAGTTTATCGCGCATGTACGTACGTGTGTACTCAGCATATATGTTGACTTCTATGATACAAATGATGTAATAACGTAAATTTTGTCATTTAATAATATTATACTGAAATATATGTACTATTGTAGTATTAGTTAATAACCACAATAAGTTACTTCTGTAAAATCTGTAATATTGTGTACATACGAGTCGTTTGAAGGCGGTGAGATCGTGGTCGTGGTGGTGGTGCTGCGGCTGCGGTCGCAGGCGCGCCTCCAGCTCCTCCAGGCTGTGCATCTTGCCGCCTACCGCGGAGCCAGACTCTGTTGGCATACATACATGTCATTATTGTATTGCATATAGTGGAGAGTAGAGGAACTTTACAATACATCTGTGGTTCCTTTCAAGTGAAAAGAACGATTATGTAAGTTCATAATCGTGTGGGAGTATAAGACTATCCTCCCTGAAATTTGAACCCGTGACCACTCTTTCGGCATTTTGGCAGTCATGTGTGGTCTGTTGCCAACACGCCACCACGCACTTCCTACGTGTCATCAGGTATATGTTCTCCGTTATACTATAAGCTACATGCCATCAGGTAATGTACTCCGTTATGTCATAAGCACGGTATAGCATGCATATGCTACAAGTAAGTGTATCGGCACAGACCGGGCCTGGGCTCGTTGGCGCGCAGCAGCAGGTCGAGCAGCGAGGGCGGCGGGTGCGGCGGGGGGTGGCGCGGCGGCGGCGGGCCGGCGGGCGAGATGGGCGCGAACACGTGCGCCGCCTCGCTCGCCGCCGGCGTCTCCATGCGCGTCGAGCTGTCCAGATCTGCACGGTACACACACATTATTCACTATCTTACAGTATCTATACTAATATTTTTTCCAACTCCTCCTATTAATTTAACTTTCTGATTAATTTCGTTGCGGGTTAAAAACAAGTCAGACATTCCCGGAGACTCGCCGAGCTTCAATGCTCGGTGTCATTACAATGCGTGCTACTGTTGATCCTAGCTTACAGGAGTTACAGTGGTGGGTGTGAGGGTGGGAGTCTCCATCTATACTAATCTAAGCTCAGAAACTACTTGTTCGAATTGAAAAGATATTGTTGTGTCGGATAGATAATTTATCGACGAATGCTATAGGCTATATATCATCACGCTATGGCCTATAGCAAGGAAGCAGTAGTGAAAAATCTAGCCTGCAGAAATTTAATTCGTTTCTAGAGGTCCGATTGGTCGTTAAGAGCGTTTACACCTTGCGCGCAAAGTCAACTATAGGCATTTCTTCGTTTAATTTCACGCACACATAGGCGACCAAAGCTGTGTGCGTAGAGCTGCCGCGTCGGCTCGCTGTAAAATCAGATCAACCAACTTTGATCCGTGCGCTTCAAATATTTAATTGAAATGCAACGTATGATTTATACATTGGTAATATAATGTAATAAAAATATTTTATTTACATTATAAGTAGACAAATATTACTTTACGAGTAATTAACAATACAAATTTAGGTACTAATCATATTATCGTTATTAATACATTGTTAAGTTGAATTCAAATCAGTGTTCAATCAGTAGACACTGCGGACGTTTTATCAATGATTTCGTGTTCGAACCGACACGCACTCGTTCGAACACAGGAATAGAGTTAGGGACCATACAACACCTTACAAATACGAAACATATTGAATTTCAAATTACAGTACGTAACATAATAGGGAATACGCATGCCATTTTTTTATATTTTTAATCGATGCTGTATGTTATTACATTACCAGAAAAAAATATAAGGCTTTATAAATATCAATCAAAAAAGTACAAAAAAATAATCAAAACTGCTATCAGTTTCGAAGCATTTAAACGCCATTATGGCGCGACCTCGCTGTGACGTCAGAGTCTACTATGTCAGCAACGTAGTATTTGGATTAAGCTTCTTTTATTAATTGCTACATAACTGTATTTCGTCACAAAATAATCCATTTTTTGACGTGACAACGTCTTAAATTAGGTTGCGGCTGGGAGTCACTTATGAAAAAGTGTAACGCCCGGTAACGTTACGATGAGTCACCGAACGAGAGAGAGGCCCGCCGAATGCCTTGCGTCTCTCTCCCACTCAACTATGATCTAATTATAGTTGAGTGATTAATTTAATTATATTCATATCAATAAATATTCTACCGGGAAAAAGACGTTGTCACGTAAAATCTTCGCCCGTAAAACCGACTTTACAGGCAATTTTTTATAATACAACGAAAACACAAAATAACTCTTAAACAATCGTAAAACAATACACCCAATAAGCTAAAACTTCATATGTGGATAGTGTACTGTGTCGTCACTTTCCTTTTCAAACGTTTCGAAAAAATTGCGCGGCAATTTTGAAATGACATTTTTTAAGTATTTTTTTTACCGATTTAGAGTTGATGAATTTAAAAAAATATCTTGTTGATATATTTCTATATCAATAAAGATTACAACAATAAATATTTGACTTATTTTGGAGTCTCGTGCATATTCCCTATTTAGCCTCGCAATTACATTTGTCGCAATGTATTAAATCAATGATTACTAATACCTATGCTAGAAGAAACGATGTCATAAGTATAACCCAGTTGCTATGTGACGAGCTGTGTCGTTTTCGATACTTTTCAATCCACGTTAAAAGATGTCATAATTATTCTAATACCATTTTTTTCTATACAGCGCTGCTATCTAAAATATCGTACGCATATCTAATAACAATAATAAATTGTATTTCTTTAAAATTAATATACTAATCTAAACTAAAATTTAATACTAATCTAAAATTTAATACTAATCTAAAATTTAGTAAGTTAGTCTAAAATACTATTAAACTCATTATGAAACTATGGTTGCCATGATAATGGAACGCAAATCACTAGTACTGTGTATGCTTTTTTTATTCTATTAAATGGGAAGAGGAACAAATATAACAACTTTTATAATTATCGATATGACGATGCTATTAATCAAGGTTATTTTGTTCTGAGTATTCAAATTTTAAGAGGAGGTTCAGAATCATGAGTATAGTCCATTAGTGAATTAAAATATATAGGGCACAAATGCATGACATATTATTGAGAAACTATAGCTTTAATATCGATTTGATGCATGTCTCTGTTAAATTTTCTTTAGGATAATAGCTATGTTCCACATGTCGGTTTTATAGGTGTACTAGCGGTCAGACCCGGCTTCGCCCGGGTGCGGATAGCTTTTGAGTCCAGTATTGAATTAGCAACAACATATTATTTCGCGTACTAACTATATTTTTCCCGCGCACCGTCGTCTATATTTCCCGTCCCGTTATATCCGGTTTATGTCCCGTCTCATTCAGTCCCAAGATGAAATTTTAATTATCATTTATTGTTAAATTTCTTTATATACAATATTTTGTAATTGTGATATTGATTTGTTGGTGGGAGAAGTGGTGGGGGGCGCCCGACGTGAGGGCCCAGTGGTAGCATGCGCGTGAGCTGCGCGCGGTACTGGACATTGCTTACTTTATTTTTCTAAAATAAATAATTTTTCTAACATAAATGTAGCCTAAGTTACTCCTTATTATATCAGCTACCTGACAATAAAAGTCCCGTCAAAATCGGTCCAGCCATTTCAGAGATTAGCCCGAACAAACAGACGGACAAAATTTTTTTAATATAATTTTCGGCATATGTATCGTGTATATAACGATATGTAGTAGGACATTTTTTAAATTTTCAATTTACATACAGACACTTCAATTTTATTTATATGTATAGAAGATATATTTTCCAAACAGCCTAAAAAACAACAAACTTAATTATAGTTTCACGCTAGTATTGTTCCAGTCAACTTTCCAATTCCAATATGTTGTTTCCTTTTATTGCTTAGAAATGACTTAGTTTTATTTCTCATTATATTATCTGAAACATAATTTATACTAACAACAAAATCATTGTAGGTAATAAAAATAAAATAAAATATTTTACTACCAAAGTACTAAGGTGTGGCATTCGCAGTACACGCGTGGCTATTTTTACTACGCACGACAACGATCAACTGCAGCCAGGCCGGAGCGACGAGCGATACGTCCTCCCTCTAGAAGGCCTTGCGGCGGTCTGATTTGTTGCAGGTCGGACAGCGTGTTTTATAGTGGTTTTTAAAATATTTGTAGAAAACATGAAAACTAATTTGGCTGTAATATAAAAATGTTAATTTATTGATAAGATGTTCTTCTATTATAATATGCAATTGCTATAAAAAAATATGTACGATAAGTTGGTGAAAAAAAATATGTTCTTGACGGGAGTTTCTGAATAATTGTGCATTGTTTAAATTTTTATTTTTCAGGAACTAAACACAAAAAGATTATTTTTCTTAGCAAAATCCCTCCATAAGGGTCCTACTAGTCTAACAATATTTTTATTTTCATCTTATATTTAGTGATTTCGGATATCTTAAGCTTCTAAATTGCCATTCGAGGCCTAAATATCGAAACCTGGGTTCAGTAATCCTTATAGTATTCACAAATTATCTATCAATATATAATGTTCTCCACCAAAATCCCTAGATGACAACATTTTCTAAAATTAGTATTAGTTATATTTCCTTTAAATTGTTTATTGGTGGATATTAACTCGTTTGAAAAGTCCTGTTTTTAAGCCAAAAAGCGCGCGGAAGGTATAAACGCTCTTAATCTAAATTGAAAATCGGAATTGAACATTTTGGCCGCCATTTTGATACGATAATCGAGTGCTAAAAAATCCCTTAATGTTGATTACCTATGCTTATTGCCGACTAAGATCATTGCCAATACGGAGAATATATCCCACTAACCGTCCACCATATTATGCAGTAGTCGTTCGTAGTGGCGCGCGTCGTTGGTGGGGCTCTCGCGACGGAACCAGCGGCTGAACCGGCTGCCCTCGTTCTCGCCACTGCCGTTCTGTGAACATATTTATACACAGACGTTAACAGAGTAAAAAAGTTGTGATGTGGCATAGATTCAATCTATCACGACATCTATTTTGCTAATAAATTTACGACCGGCTACTTTTTTCCTTTTCTTCTCTTTCTTCTTTTCCTTTGTTTTATAGTGTTTGGGAGGAGTTTTGTGTCGCTGTCTAAAGATGAGAGTGTGCATGTGGGTAATGTGGGGTGACTGAATTTATGACTTTACCGGCAAAGGGTAGGTATAGATTTCGCTTTTTGATACGACAATTCTCCCTTTAACTTTAATACAGAATATACGAATGACATTTTGAACTACCGGGAACAGGCTTCCCTTATGAATGAAATGGCTTTAGGATTTAACCTGCCATGCTGATCTCGAGTGTGAAGTTGGATTATACATACCTTGTGAAACAAATTTGCAGAAAATTCAGGTATCCAAGATGTTTATATTTTCCATCAAAGTGAGCAATAAACAACAATGAACAGACATGTAATTCCGAAAAATCATTGATGTTGTGCCTTGGGCTCGCACCACTCACCTGTTTCATCATTATGTTAGACAAATACTTGTAGATATTCAAAAATTTTTCGCTTTGGGATTTAGATTCCAATCCCTGGACTAGCAGTATTTTCCACATCAGGGTCAATAAACATATTTTTTATGTTATAGGCGGCAAACGAACATGCGATTCACCTGATAGTGAGGTTTCACCGCAACCCATGAACATCTGCAATGCCGTAGAGCATACAGATGCCTTGCCGGCCTTTAAGGTATGGCACGCTCGTTTTTTTGAAGGTCGCTAGGTCGTATTTGTCCGAAAGTGCTGCCGCTGTCGATTGACAAACTCTGAATTATATAAATATGTATGATACTACGAAAACTTACGGTGAGTACGTCAGGTATGGAGTCAAATTTGAGGAATTCGTCAAGGTTGAACTCCGGCTGCTCGTTGTTCGGTTGTGGTTCTTCCGTCTTAGAGTCCACGCCGGAATCCTTGTCCTGCCAAATATATGCAACATATTAGGTTGACTGTGATGCAAAAACTTTGACTATACTATGTAGGAAAAAAATATGCGTGTGTGTGATAACCACACATACCGTAACACGGGGCGAATATAAATCATGGGGCGAATGGAAATATTTCACGAATTATTTCAAAAACAAATATTCTACTGGAAACTCCATTGATTTTTCATTGTCTTGTTACCTAGGCTACCTCTCACATATGAGAGACCTACCACTACCATACCAATATTTAATCACGCATGAAATAAAAACAATCCATAATCGGTACAGGCAAACATTTAGGTGCAAATATGTTAAACTGTTTCCGTTCACCCTGCTTCATGGTACATTGTACACAATCGCAACGTATGCGTGCGCCGCAGTCAACGTGTTAACACGTATTTTATTCAGGCGTGTTTATCATAACACAAGGTGTGCGTGCGTCGCAGTGAGGTGGTACGTACGTTGCTGGTGTCAGCGGAGTCTGGCTGCGGCGGCGCGGGCGACGACGTGTCGCGCCAGCGCTCCGCCGGGGAACGAGTGCCGCTGCTGCTCCACTTCTGTGCAAGTATACCAGTTGTAATGCTAATAATCATTTATACACAGCACATTTTAAAATTGTGGTATATGAAGTAAGCAAATACTGATTAAGACAGCCTGGCGGATTATGGATTTAAGCCCTCTCAATGGAACAGGACTGATATAGTATACAGTAGTAGTATACAGTACACAGAATATGTACATATATTGTTTCCAAATTCTAACCCTACAGGAACTCACAAATCTTGAGTTATGGTTATCACAATTTAAAAAAGAAACACAGACATGTGCGCAAGCACTTCACATCATTAAGTATTTAGAAAGAAACAGAGAAAAGTTTCTTACATCATTTTCTTTGTTGTTAGTGGTGCCGTTCTTTTTGGGCGGATCGTCGAACCCTCGCAGCTCGATAGTTTCCAGCTGAGATGTAGGCCCTCCGCTGAACCTGTCACCAAAACATCACTTCAATAATAGCACATTAAACATTTTGGACTTGTATTGTGGCGATTCAAGCGATAAAGATATTTTTGTATTAGTTGACTTTGAAATGAAGCAGAAAATATTACATACCACTCTGGTTCGTCTTCTTTATCGTAGCGACGTTGACCGTATCGGTTACCCGATCTACGGTTGTCCTCTCTGCAATAAAACAATTTGCAATATAGTACTTACAGGCAAGGCTCGGAACCGGTTTAAAGAGAGCGGTTAATTCTGATAAAATACCGGTAAATTATATCGCTCCTACGTTTACCGGTTAAAATAATGAACGGTTTCTAACTAACCCAAACGATAAAGGTTACCGGTTACTTACGCATGAACGGTTTAGTACCGGTATTAAACGGTTAATTCCAAAACAAATTAACCGGTTAATACCGTCCGTTTCATATTATTGCAACGCACGATCCAAGGTCAAACTTGTGCGGTTCGGGTAGATTCGTGTTGAGACGTGTTTATGTCGAGATACCGCGTGCGGGCTCGTTACTCGTCTATAATTGTATTCGAATTATTCAAGAGAACTGGACGCGCAAAACGCAAGTCCGTTTTGAGGCCCAAATAATGTCAATTAAAATTGAAATTTGGTTTTATTTTTACATTTTTGACTTCCCGACGTTTCGATTACTTTACAGCTTTCGTGGTCACGGTGCGGACTGCAATTAAAATAGTTCAATTTAAAGTTGTGAATTAGTTGCTGCTTACCTGTTGTGATGGGGAGAAAAAGAATAAATAGAATATATCCGTTCTTAAGATATGACATGGAAAGCCCGCTGGCTTTCCTTGATATCTTTCGAGGCGCCGGATCTTGATATTTTTTGAGGCGGGGCAAAAACTGAAGAATGGCGCCCCCGCCTGCGTATATTTTCATCTTTATCATAATCATCATTTGTAGCAACCAGGCTCAAGCCTTCGAGAGAGAACGCTATTTTACCACCATGTTAGGCATTTTACACGCTTTATATTAGCTTCACTTGTATGCAGCTTAATTTTTGAGGGTTAACGTCACTCGCGTCCGTAGGCTTTGACTCTAGTTTCACTACACGTGACCAAAAATGTCAAATGAGTGACACAGTTCGTGGTGGTAGGACTTAAGTGTCCGTCCGAGTAGCGACCACCGTCCACGGGGCGAGGTGTAAAGACCACCATTGTGATCCTCGTTTTCCGGAATCAGCCTGTGTTATTCCGGATTTTCGAGGGGAGCTCGGACATGGGGTTGTACCGTCTATTTTCGGTCGCTGTCGAAGAGAGGAGTGGCCGCCCACGGTACAGTACAGGGGCCCAATCGTGGCTAACCACCTTGAGAGGCTGCCTCACCATGTCGTGTATAATCTTGTATAGGTCTGTCGTGCCGGTTGATGACCGGATGTGGCGTCCCGGCGGCCCATCACCAAACCCATACCTACAACCTCGTGACAGTGCAATTAAACAGAGCAGATCCTTCAGCGGTGCATAACCCCACCACTGCGTTCACTATGGAGTTCATCAACATCTGCGGACTCCATACGAACCTCTATGCCGTCCACCACCATCTCGAGACGGCCCGGCCTGCTTTGATTTTCTTGATGGATACGCGGATTCGTTGTCCGGCCGAAAATTCCTACTATTCCGGAGTACAGCAACTCCGGTTATTCGCTTGAAGACAACTTCAAGCTTAAAGCCGGGGTATGCTTGTGTATTCGGTCGGAAATCTGCTGTCGCCATTTGCGCTGCATGGAGGACCCCTCCTTATCCGCTTTGTGTGTATACGTGTGTTACATGCGACGCGTGTACCAAAACTGCTGACGTCCTCCGGCACAAGGCCGCGTAAAAACGCTGACTCCGCGACCTAAATTCGTGGTTATAAGTTGTAATTGTAAAATAGAATCAATCTTGTATCTAGCATCGAACAAGTAACTAGTATTAAATAAATTAGTATTAAAATTTTTGGATTTTTAAGTCCTTCGGCTGTGACTAACGTAATTCGTGGGTCTTGGTTCCCTGAGCCGCATCTACGTGTGCTTTTACTGGTCTCACAACGGAGTCGATGAGACGACTCGGCTATTCAGGTATCTTAGCCAGGCGGCTCAAGACGAGAGGGCGCAGTTCCCGTCGGCCAAAATGGTGGTCTTGGGGGATTTCAATGCACATCATGAACTGTGGCTGGGCTCCTTCAAAACTGATCATGCTGGTTCTTCTGGCCTCTGGGCATTTACAATCACTGCCTGGTTGAATCGTCAGTACCGTTCGCTTCACCTTCACGTCCCGTGCAGTTTAAGCGGAGGATCTGGCAATACTCAGCAGTCAGCAGATTGAGATGGTATGCGAGATTATTTCTCATTCATTCCTTGAAGGCAGCTCTGCTTTGAGGGTAAAGATCCTTCAGCGAGCGCCAACGCTATTGCTAACGAGATCAGGCTTGGAATGAAATACTACATTCCATCCTCTGATATAGCTAGTACGGGCCGTGGACGCTTCTGGTTCAATCGTGCCCGCGCCGATGCTATCGGCGACAATAAGGCGGCATATCGCGCTTGGATCAGGGGTCGTCCCATGAAGGATCAATTTCAGTTCCCTCATAGAAGCCTACAACAGAGTAACCAAGGCGTGCAAGAAGGGCTACGTTAAAGCGGATGCCCAGCGCGTATGAGGGCTTGCGTTGGCCAATCAGTCAACTAGCAGTCGTGTTTATTGGAGTTTGGTCAGGGCCGTTCAGTCTAACTTCTGCCGTCCAGCTTTGCCACCGCTGAAGTATCCGGAAGGGTCGCTGGCTCACAAGCCGCAAGAGAAGGCTGCCTTCCTGACAAATCTCTTTGCGGCTAATTCCCGCCTCCAAGACCGTGGTTCCCAGACGCAAAGTTTTCTCAATGGCGGATATCCGCATTAGGAAGTATGATGTGCGGCGTGAGCTACGGAAACTAAAAACTTTCTGAATAATAATTTTAATTAAAAGACCGACTTTAAAGTGCCTCTATTATATCATTCGTTCCCAAGAAAAGATTTTTTTTATCAGTTCTACATACTGTCTGAGATATGAAGTATTTATATTTCTATTCCCCCCCCCCCCCCCCCCCCGCACGTTTTTCACTTTTCCCGTTGCTTCACACTTATACTAAACCCTAATGTAATAAGAATTATTGCTGTACTGTTCAATTTTCAAGAGTTCTGCCCTTCAGGTCCGAAGATAATCACCAGGTCTTCACGAAATTTTTTTGGTCCTACCTAACATATAATACTCTTTGACAAAAAAGTTATTTTATTAATCGATTAAGTACTGCTGGAGATATTGAATATTTACAAATGTACCTAATTTCTACCCTCCACCCCCACCTGTTTCCCGTTTTCAACCATCTTTTGTAATTACACATATAAAGTTAATCTAACACAAAAAGAATTAAGACTGGACTGCTTAATTTTGAGGAGTACTGGTCGGCAAATCCGAAGATATTCATCAGGTCATCAACAATTTTTTATAGGACCAACCATGAATACCATGCTTTCTGACGAAAAAGAAATTTTCAAAATCGGTTCCTAATTGCAGGAAAACTCGCGTAACAAACATACAAAAAAAAAACAGTTGAATTGATTACCTCCGCTTTGGAAGTCGGTCAATAAAATATAACGCAGCTGAGCAAACGCAAAAATAAGGAAAGACGCGACGGAAGGTATTCGCTACTGAACTTGGATTTAACCGGTTACGAACGGTTTTGGGGAACGATAATTATCGCTCCCAAAACCTAAATATGTGAAAACCGGTTTTGCGTAGTAACCGGTATATTGTTAACCTTTAACCGAAATAGAGTTTTATTAGGGTCGATGACCGAAACCGGTTTTGAAATTTAACCGGTTTCCGAGCCTTGCTTACAGGTAAGATTAACATTTTTCTTTCTTCTTCGATGCTCTTTACAGATTTTCTAGGATTATTTGTATGGTAATGTACAGACAATGTTTTAAGGGTTGCTCATAAGTAAAATATATAGTGGGAATTATTATACCTGTCTCTCGTCTTGTCGTTGTTGAATCGGTCGTCACGCTCCCTCTTCATGTCAGAAGAGAAGGCGTCTCGACCGAACGAGCGCCGCTCGAATCTGTAATATTACATGGTGTTTATAAGAGATTCACACAGTAAGTTTTACCACTGAGGTGTAGGATCCTTTCAATCCTGTTATATGCGTTTCCAACTGAATAGCGCTCATTGTAGAAAACGGTGTAAATACCTAAGTTATTATGATTAGTTATCTATAATACGTCGCGTTTCGGGCTTAGCTTGCGCATATATTCTTTAAGAGCTGACCGGCATAGGGTCTACTTCTTTCGAATGTTCATATGGCTTATATTTAGACAGCACTCACCATCAGACCCTAGTAGTAAAATATGATATTACTTTTCGCCCGGATAAAAACCACTCACATGATGGTAGAAATTCCGTCATTGTGAGCCTTTGAGTGTGTAGCTTTTTGGACCAATCTTTTCTATATGTCGTTTCGAGGCTTACATTTTGTCAACAATTGGCCCAGTAACAACTCTGCCCACCTTCTAGTGCATTCTATAATAAATTCTATGCTATGAAAAGTTTGCCAAGCCGTATTGGGCCAGCGTGGAGGACTATATGGCCTATCGTGTTCTCGATTGTTGAGGAGGCCCGCGTTCTGCAGTGGGTCGTATATGGGCTGATATAAATACTAATACAGACGAATATCGATAGATTTTTTGTTCCTCATCAATGTAGTGTAGTAATACACACTATCTCGGTGAAACATGCCAAACTGTCATTAACATAGCGATTGAATCCAAAATGTAGTACAATAAATTGACGGCATCCGTGGCGCAGTTGGTTAGACGCCGCCTGTGAAACGAGATGCCAGGGGTTCGATCCCTGCACTGGAACAAATGTTTTTGTGATACACAGGTAATTGTTTCGGGTCTGGATGTTTGTGAACTACCGAAAAGTCTCTGGTGGTTTCTGATACACAACTCAAGACTAGATCTTAGTGTGCGGTTAGGACTATTTATGTGACAGTTGGGTCAACTTTTTTTTATGCTGGCACGGCAATTTGACTGCATTGCTCATTGGTGGTAACTGGTAAGTACAGATGCCGTCCAGATAGAGTATCTCTTGCCATTTGATACAATAATGCAATGATGAATGTAAGGTGTGCAGTACCTGTCGCCGTTGGCGCGGTGGTCTCTCTCTCTCGGCGGGCGGTATGGCTCGGCGCGGTGCTCGGCGCGGTAGTCGGCGTCGTCCCACGCGCCGCCCACGTCGCGCACCAGGATGCGACCCGAGCCGATGCGCCGACCGCCTGCAATAACACCTGTGTTATACTCTGTACAAGTGCTTATTCACTGATGGTTCACGGACCACTGATGGTCAACTCTATACCAGTGCTTCTCAACTGGTGGTCCAGATTTTTGTCCCTCAATGAAACCTTTTTGTGTAGGGAAAAATATGTATTTTCAATAAATATAATATGTCACCTGGGGTAATGACAAACATGTAGTCTAAATTAAGTACCATGTGTCAATATCTCCCTGTATATTCAAGTCATATTTTTCCAACAAAACAAGTGTATTGTGCGGGTGGTGGTAACTTAATTTTCTAGCATATTAGCCGTGACTTTCTTAATCTAACATGCCACAAGCATTTAATTATACGAATAAAATCAATTTACAATACAGAGAACTAAAAGCTATATTTATCTACATGTGTTTATGTGGGCAGACTAATACAATGAATGTCTAAACTCAAAACATGCATTACCTGAATCTGCCCTTTGCTCTAGGCCTGTTATTTATATTTATGACTGTCACTATATGAGCAGACAGTAATATATAAAAAAACATAGATTCTACGACTTTTTAACAAATCAGGCCAAATAGTTTTCGAAGATACAAGTTACATAAAAAAAGAAAAATTTTGACGACTCAGTAGGTAACAAAGATAGTTGTAGGATCAACATTACTCTATTTTGACTCTGAGTCACAGAATACTAACAGAAGTCAAGCTTGTGTATGTACTTCACTTTTGTGCCTACACTCACACTACGCTCGGCGTTCGCGCTAGGGCTGTTAACTCTGGCTTATGCGTAAACAAGTATCGTTGTAATAACACTCGTATCGTTTGATTGATTGTTAAAATACAATATAAAAAACAATAACAAAATGAATAAATTGTAATTTTATTTATATAGTCGTTGAGAATGTGTATGTCATAATCAAAGATTATTTATTTATCGTCTTTGTATAATATTGCGTATTTTATTAAAGAAATTTATATTCAATTATAATAATCTGAAGTTTTATATACTAGTGTAATAACTTTTATTCATTCGCTCCATCTTTGCACAAAAAATATCATTAGATGCGTGTCCGAAGCGAGTGACACTCGCGCTCGCAGTGGTTTCGACTGGTCTCAAATATCGTGTCGGTGAACGCTGTGTATGTGTGCGTTGGTTTCGCGCACTTTGTATCGAGCTTGACTTCTGTGTGTATTCTGTGTCTGAGTACAGTCAAAATAATATATCGTTTTACGCGAGTTATTAAATGAAATAAAAGTTTAGCATGCTATTAAAATAAAGTATGTTCTTATTAAAATTAATAATGTAAACCCAGCAGGAACCCTTCCTCTAACCGTGTTTAGAAGTAAAAAAAAAAGAACAAAATGGACCTGTTTCAGCCTTGGCTTGTAGCGGTTGCAGTGGTTGTAATGTCCGACCTGGTTCAGTCTTGGTGGTGAGCGGCTGCGCGGCGGCGGCGACGGGGAGCGGGGACTCGGGGCGCGTGCGCGCCACGTGCGGCGGCGGGTGCGGCGCGGCGGACGGCGCCCCGCAGCCCGACGTGAAGGAGCGCCGCTGCGGGGACAGCACGATGCCGCCGCCGCTCGGCTCGCTCTCCTTGCGCACGCGCTCGCGCGGGTCTGCGGAGCGACGCTCGCGATCGCGCTCGCGACCGAACACGCCCTGCATCACACAAATATATCGCACTTTTACAATTAACCCATTTACGCTCGAACAAAAACTGGAGATTTATTTTTTATTTACAATTTTTTTGATAAAAACCATATTATTTTTTATAAAATACATAGGACAACTATTGTATTTCGCATATGCACTTTACTTGTAAACGTAACTTTCAAGATTTAAAAAATTTGACTACTTTACTAGCCTGTAGTCCTCGTTTGGTGGACGTAAATGAGTTAAAATGACCGAATCCAAACAAAAATTGGCTTTTAATCATACTTGACTCAAAACGACTATCTATATCGTCCCTGAAAGAAGGATCTATTGACGCGTAAAACACAGAAAGATGTATACTTCGGTCTTCTCAATGTATCTTCTATAAGTACAATACATCTTATGTTACAAATCTTTAATGAACGTTTCCCAAAATACAAGACTTATTAGTTAGGTCTCTTTAATTCTAAAGGTGCGATATTTTTAATTATAATGTTCCAAAGTTCAGTTAAAGTTCCATCAGGCCGATGTAGAGATCCTTTGGGGAGGCCTATAATCAACAGCGGACTTTCTGTGGCTGAGATGATGATGATGATTATAAAGTTCTCTGCTTGCTCAGCACAGGATAATATGTCCAGCCGGTGACGAATCAATCTAAAAATATCTACATCATATGATGTGGATATTGTTGCCAATTCGATGTTTGTCGAAACAGAATAATCGACTTACCTCGTCTCATATTTTTTTTACTAGCCTAAAGGGGAAGACCCATATCGACCAATAAGTTGTAATTAAAGAGCTCACATAGTGACTCACTATCTAAACAAATATTATGGAGATTAAAGATTTAATTGTTTGTTCGGATTAAATAGGCTCTAAAAACTACTGATGACTTGATCGACTTCAAAAATTATTTCACCATTAGAATCCATTATCCCTGATGAATAAATGCAATAGAATATTTTCGAGAAAGTGTATTTGCACCCAAACGGGGCCGTGCCGCTCCGCTAGTAGTCTATAAGTAGTATAAGTACAGAACCAACACGCACCTTATGGTTTTCGTTGGGCGCATCGCCTTTGGCACCTCGGTCGTCTTCATTCGGCGAATCGGAACGTCTCTTCAAGACGCTGAAAAAAACAAACAAAATTATTTACTGCTTTGAAATGCAATTATATTTCACACGTGTTCCAGGTCCTAGTCATGGGAAGTGGCTTCGGCGCTTACGGCCGCATTCAGAGACGTTTGATGACAATTAAATTGTTCCTTAGATCCACTTCACATTTCATTGACGTTACATATCTCTGAAGTTATTTTGCTCGCTCGTTGAGAAAATTGCTATTTGCTATTTGTTTTGCTTGCTATTTGTATAATTTTTTTTAATGTTTACACCTGTGCATAGGCTTAGATTTAGACCAGTCTCCCAAATATCGCGGACCGAACCTGCACTGGCAAAATGTTGGTCACGGATTCCAATCACAAGGAGCATATCTTGGACTTTTGAAGTTAAATATTCCTAGATGTAATTGCACCAAAGTCTACGTACAGTTAAACGGTGAATAATAACATAGGAACTTAAGAAGTCTACAAGACAGCGATATTTATGAGAATTTCTATGTTATGTGAATGCCGCCAACCCGCTTTAGGCGGGCATTGTCGTAATTCTTGTTTCTTACTTATCGCACGATTAATCACGTATAATAACAAACTCTAATCAGTAATCACTCACTTATTTGTCACGATTTCTTTGAATTATAGGCAGGTAAGAGAAGTGTATTTTTCATTGCGATGTATGGCGAGACGATCATGCCATTCGCCTGATGGTAAGCGATACGACCTTTTATGAACAGAGCAAAACCAAACAGCACCATGAATTACAAAGTATTGCTTGGCATTTCACTGCGCTCGTCATCCGGAGACATAAGATGTTAAGTCTTAATATGTCCAATAGTTGGACTAGTGCATTTACACTACTGTTTGGCGGGAGAAATAGACATTGCAGTATGAGATGCATATATGGCATAGTCACAATTGCAAATTGACATGGAATCCTCTAAATCCCCATATTATAATTATAATCATATCGATAACCACCAATAACAACTCTTATCTAAAAATTCAAGTATTAAATAATTATTTATATTGTTATAGACTATAAACACTCGTTTTAGGTATAGAATATTTATAGTTAAAATTATAGCAAGTATGATACTAGTCTAACAAACTTAAACATAAACAGTCTTAAAACCTTTTTCGCTATCGAATGTTTTGTCTCCTTCGCTCAAACGAATTCACAATTGATTAGAAAGGGACAAAATATACAATAACAAAAATAGGTTTAAAAATTCTACTACTATTAATAAGGCCGTTCGTATCCAAACAAATTTAGAATAGGTTTTATAATACTAAATAATATAGAATTTTTTGGAGTGGCACAGCTACACTGAAATTATCTAAAATTACAGTAGGAATTAACTTGACAGGGGCAGTGTCAATGTATCAAAAAAAAATTGTGACCTCTTTACTGCCGTGTTTCATTCGATGGCAGTTAACCCCTTTCATTCTAAGAGGCAAGCACCGCATCTATCATGTTAATCTCGTTAATATTTATGAACGAAGTTACGCTGTGAAGTTGCCTCCGAAGCTGTGGTTAAACTGGCTGAGTAAGTAGTACTCTTCTTTTTCTTATTTTTTACTGCAATGAATGGCGACACGAGCATGCTGTTCGCCTGATGGTAAGCGATACGACCGCTCATAAACAGTAGCAAAACCAAACAACACCTTAGATTATAAAACAAAGCTTAGCATTTCACTGCGCTCGCCATCCTGAGACATAAGATCAAATAGTCAAAGTCTCAATATGTCCAGTAGTTACTCTGGCTACAATGTCCTTCAATCCTAAACACGACAGGGCCTTTACACTTCTATTTGGCGGGAATAATAAACACTGGCACAACACAGCGGTGGTACCTACCTAGGCGAACTCTCACATATGGGAGACCCACCACCAGTAAAATATACCAGATAGCTAATTCTGAACGTATTATCAGGGAGTGCATAAACATTACAGGTGGTATACTGACAGTGCAAGCGCTTCGCAGCCGGCGAAAGCGTTTTCGAGGTTGCGTTTGACGAGCGGCGAGTTGCGCAGGCGCAGCAGCTCCTCGCGGGTGTAGGTGAGCGGGCGCCGCGCCGGGCCCACCGCCAGCACCGCGGGGTCGCCGCCGCCGCCGCTGCCGGACACGCCGTTCTCCTCGTGACCTGATACAATGGAAACATTATGGTCAACATCGGTAGGTTCCAACAGGGGTATTTTAGCCTTCGATCAAATATAAGCTAGATTATAATGGCCTAAAGAACGGCAAGAGTAATAAGAGCACAAATAAGCGTGTGGTCTAATTTGATTTTAGTATGGTCCAATTATTATAATTTAAGGCTTTGCGCTACATATCGTAGTTCGAAATTCAAACGTATAAGTAATAAGAAACCTCGGCCACTTTTGACCTGTGATTTTGTTCCGGACCATGTATCTAATGTAATTATTTGATCGAAGACTTTAGCGATAATGAAGAGACTAGATTTCCATACATTTAACTATTACTTTTTCATTCTGATGATGTGAGTAAGAAGAAAATGTTAAAAATGGAATATAAGGATGTGAAGGATAGGGATTTTTGGATCGCTGATAATGTTTTTGCAAGGATATAACCGTTTATGATCCAGTAACAAGTAACAATTGCCACCAAAAAAAGTTACAGAAAATGTGTAAAAGGTTTATAAATATGATAGCAGGTAGGTTATTAACACGTTGACTGCCATGTCAGGCACCGGTGCCTGACAGACATGGCTCCTGTTAAGGCCATGTCAGTCCCGGGTGACTAACGCAACAGTATGTAATTTAGATGATCTCAGGGAGCTGTCCGGCACGTTTAGCTCATTATTATCTATTGAAATTGACAAATAAAAATATTCATTTAATGTGATTTAGTTGCATATACAATAAAAAAAACAAAAAAAAACATAATCTCGTCCTAAAAACTTTACTATGGCAGTTAACGTGTTAAGTTAACACGTATATGTCATATGAACATAGCACTTTTGCGATTATTACGTGAATATCTGCATATCATAGCGATTTGTAGGAATTCCTATGGTATGTAAAGTCCGCCAAACCTAGTGCGGGTTGGCGGCCAGCGTGGTGAACTATATGGCCTAACTATTGTCAATTATAATTTCGATTGTAGATGAGGTCCGTGCTCTGCAGTGAGACGTATATGGGCTAATACAGTATAATATGTTAATGTCCACAATTTTCTTTTCTTACTACTATCCAGTTATTAGCTTTGTTTCCCCTCAGTGAAAATAAGAACCACCTAATTATATTTTTAACGCAAATGTAAGCACGGCTACTTCTTCTCAGTATTATTGGTAAAAAAACAATAGATCTAACAAGACGTTTTGACTGAGGCAATCTGATACACTTGTTAGCTCACAAGTCGCAAGTTAAACAATGTGTTTGCTAAACAAAACAAAGTAGCTCGTTAACTACCGACAATAAAACATACTACACTGTTTAACAAGCTTTTATATATAATACGGGGAACTATATTATTATATTGATATATTTTCGTCTATGTCAGATTTATTGAGAAATATTAACATCGGTGTATAATATTGTATAGTTACATACAATACAAGGCGGCAATTATCACATTGTTTACGTCTAATATTTAGACGGATCCTTAAAATAAAATTGGGAATATTTATGGCGTCAATAATCAGGAATAGACGGTGCATTGAGATTTCTCTTTATGACAAGTACAAATGAATAATAAATTAATCTTATTTTCCGATACTATTGTGTTCTGCTAAACTGTCGATAATTTATTCAAGAAAAAAAACTAAAATTATATATACGAGTTAATTGTTGCAAATATTCGATTGTTGAAAACGCAAATCTCCACGTATTAGCTATTGAATTAATCAGGACATTATTACAATAAGTAGAAACTCACGTCCACTACACACCGCGGCGCGCGGGGTGATTGAACTTTACGTAAACATTGTAACTCGAAAAAACTATTGCTGCTAAAACCTGTTGAAACATATTATTTATTTTATGTTAAAGCGTATCGCAAGCAAAAAGTAGTCGGAGTGTTAACCGCGAGATGTCGTTGTATAAAGAATGGAAACTTAAAACACTTAGGTTTTTTAAGTGAGCCCTGAGACCTGCTTAGTGCCTACATCAAGTTGCTCTTAGTAAGTGGTAATACAAGCGGTTTCGTGCCTCGAATGGCAAATTAAACTTTAAACATTAGTTAGTTCAAGTTTGGTACGTAATCATAACATTTTGATACAAATAGGTCGGGAATCCAGAGCCACTAGTTACACAGGGTAAAATCAATACCTTTTAACGAAAATCCCTGTCGGATTTCATCCAATACCGCGTATTGTTCCTTTCATGCAAATTAACAAAGCCGTTTTCGAGGAAATGCAACGTACATTTCAATATTCTCACAAATTCAATATTTTCACAAAGCTGAACATAATATCTGTGCTTTCATGAAATTTAATAAAGCCATGTTTGAATATGTGGAATTGTTTATTAAAATGTACACGCGTAAATTCAAAAACATGAATATACTTGGAAAATTGAAAATTAAAACATGATATTTTCGACATGCAGGAATGGAATGTAATAATTTCTCCAATACTTGTATTGTATCGGGTTTGGTGATAAACTGTTGACGACTAGTAAAATGTACATGTAAATTAAATAACATTACCATCAGTCATAGGAAATTGACACATAAGCATACAGGCTTCAAGAAATTATGTAGCGACTTATTGATAGCGGTCTGCAAACTAATGTCGTTCGTATATCTTAAAGGTTTTACTCTACATTATGTCCAGATTATATGTATACAACATATTTTAAAGTATAGAAAATATTTTAAAACGACATAATGCAATCATCCAGACCTAACTAAAATATTTTTCGAATTATGAAATCAGAGCGATTTAATTATATTTATACGCGGTAATGGTATAAATAACAGAACTAGAAATTCCATTGCCTACTATTTCACGTGGAAATAGTTTAGTTAGAAATAGTTTCAATGAAAATAAATTAATTGGCAAAAATCTATGAAGCGAATCCGTGTTGTTTGTATTGCAAATATTCGCCCAAAGATTAGTGACTAGTTCGGTGTTTATTTACATAGTGGGCGCGCGTAAAACGTCAAATATAGCGCGTGGCGGGCGGCGCGGCACGGCGCGTTATCGACGCAGATATCGCTCGCGACAAAATAAATACGACGCGTGCCGCCACAACCGCTGTCGCTCGTGCAATGCAACGTTTATTTCCAACGCCAGCCAGCTACTCAGCCCGTTTATTTACATTCGTCAGCGCGTAAACTGTCAAAGCGAGATTCAAGTAGAACGATGTCACAGCCAACGGTAACCGCCGCGCGCTGCGTTTTGCAGAACGTCCAAATAAATAAATCCAACACCGCGTTACGCCACTGCTGCTGTCAATGCAATTCGATATTTCGTACGCTAGCTGTACTTGCTGCTACTTGAATGGTTTGCAATAATACCGGCGCGACTGTCAAAGGGAGAGTTGAAAAGTGCAACGATACAATAAGCCCACCGGTTTTTGGCGCATCTGCTGCCACGATGCAAATTGCATTAAATAAAATACAAGCATCGCTTATAGGAAGGCGATACCTTCCCTTATTGGACTCAGTGAATTTCGCATTAAATTTCATATTTAAAAAAACAACATCTACTTTAGACAACAAAATCAAAGCAAGTTTTTAAGGCAGTCACCGCATGAGGCGTTTATTGCAAATGAACCATGCATGTCTAACCCTAGACCTTTTTCCTTTAAATCTACATCAATATAGTATAAGTATGAATTGAATGAATACATCATATAAATGTTCATAATATAGAGAATAATCCGCGTTATCACAACATTTATCGTGTCATTTCCGATGCTGTGCGGCAAGTAGGCGCCTGTACTAGCCACACCGCACTGTCGCCATGCAAACTGCGCACGGTGCAGTATTTATTTTAGACACTGGTGAATTTCGACACGTTCGGTATATTATCAAAACAATGGACCGAGTATGCAGTTGCACGCTCATAGATTGTGTCCACGTGATAAGTGTTTCTAATTTAATAGGTTAGATGTAAGAAAAAACAATGCAAATACGTAAAAGGTGAACGGTGGTGTAATTATAAGCCCGATTCCGTACAAAAACCTAAATGCTTATTATAAAAATAGAGGGCATACCAGGTTCACGTTCATAAATCACGTAATTAATAATTTAACAGACAGCCTCGGTGGCATAGTTGTACCATAGTACCATTGCGACGATAATACCGATTCGAATCCCGGGTCGGCCAAAGTGATTTTGGGTTTTTCAATTGATCATTACCAGCCCGAAGTCAGAAGTTTTTTCCCGGCTCGCCCCCTATCACACATGGGATGGAACACACAAGACGAAACGTGGATGTATTGGTATCTCCTCTGCCTAACGTTCTGGGGTAAAGGCGTGAGTTTATGTATGTAGTAATTTATCAGACTGGTGCATACAATTTGGTGCAACATTAATCACCAACCCGCAACGGGCCATTGTAGTGAACTGCTCTATTCCAATTTCAAAGCTTAATTACACAATGTGAAAGAAGACATAAGGACGGATACATATAAGTCGATGTTAACGAGCTATCACTATTAAAACACACTCCCATTCATGTATTACAATAGTAATAAAATAATAAATAAAAGTCCCACTTAAAAATGCCAGCCATAAATAAATACTTTGAACAACAAACTAACCAGACAAAGTAATAAAGACGCAGGTCTCTTTGGCGCTCAAATGAGATGCGCTTTTGAAAAGTTTGAATCAACCGAGACGCGAGCGAACTATTGAAGGCAGCTAGTGATACACTGTTTTGACTTGTCGTAAATATTTATGTCCATGTGAACGCAACGAGCAGCCACGTGGACATTGATAGACACTTTGCGGTTCGGTATACTACACAATCTATTTATTATTTCGCATGGCCTTACAAAATAAATCATTTAAAATGAAAGATAAAATCTATAGTGTGTAAAATCATTTAAGGTTATGGAAATCTTTGCGGTTCGGGGGGAGAGGGGCAGGGATATCATCCTCATCATTATCTGCCCATTGCAGACCACTGCTGAACATAGACCTCACCCAAAGTACGCCACAGAGCCCGGTCTGCTGCTTTATGCATACATTCGCTGCCGGCCCTCTTGTGCAAGTCGAAATAGGAGAGATATACACAACAGTGTATTTTCCATGGCTTAACCCTTAATTTCATAACGTATACTATATTATACGTATACTTTAAAAAATTACTGAGTCACTCCGTTTGAAAAAATAATAAATTTATTTCTACTATACGATATGGCAACATTTTATCTGTCAAATAAAACTATTTTTCTAGTTTATATGTTGGAATAACATTAACGTTTGACACGTATAAGTTTTTGAAAATGAATCCCCAGCGCCTGTTCTCGGTAATTACCATACTTTTGTTGTTTTTTTATATAAAAACATATTGATTTTGCTTTTACATATGTTGCAAAATTATTGATAAATGGAATCACTAACTAATAACTGACTTTCTTGCAATATTTTCAGTGATAATTGACGCTAAAGGTCAATGTATAGCAGGCTATACATTTCGTTATAATTTACAAAGTGAACTTATTAACATTAGTATAGTAGGCTATACATTTCACTATACTCAAGTAACAAATATCCTTAATATTTGTATATTATACTATACATTTCTAACTAAAAGCATCTAGCATGAACTCTTAATACTTGTCCTTTTTTTATTTTCAATATTTTTAATAACTTAGACTGCAGATTTTCGCATGTCTATGTCTTTTTTTTATTTAACAGCGGAAATCCATAACCAGATCGCTCCGCATCCTTGCTTTGATCCCGCCTGAAGATGGTAGATCCGACGTTGGTGGTGATTTTTCAGGAGAAGAAAAGGACGAAACTCATATTTTGAAAATAACGTGATATTACGTCTTCTGATACTCCTTCAATTGTCATTTTTTTTGCATTGGCCAAGCAAACGAGGAAACAGGTCACTTGATGGTGAGTGATCACTGCCGCCCATGAACGTCCACAACCGTTGGATAATAGATGTGTTGCCGGCCCAACAAATCGAAATGGGAAAACGGGGTGGGAAGAGGAAAGGGACGCCCAATACGGCAAACCGGCAATCTCACTCACCGACTGAAATGCGACGGCAAAGATGTCGCTTCATGTCGATCTTCTGTGAGACAGCGGTACCACCCCGGACAGCCTGCTCATTCATGTTGAGTCTTGACTGACAGCGGTTATTACATTGAACTATATTGACTCATCTCTTGAAAGATTAAATTCGTTTTCTAAAGACAATACTGCAATATTTTGACGTAAACAAACCTATCTTGGTCAGGAGTCAAAATTCAGAGGAAGAATATCTATCACCGCATATACTCCAAGAATGTATTACCCCATATACTTCCCTACTGCCCCATATAATACTACCAGATACTGACATTCATTGTCATTATCTGGTAGTATTGTGTAGTTACTTCACCTCCGATTATTTCACAAAATGTTGAATCAGCCCCTACAAAATAGGCGACCTATTCACCAATTACATTAATGCCTTCGTGTTCTTCCAAGAAAGGAGATTTACCGTCTATTCCACCAATATTTCTTCTCTTCCTTCTGATCTTTTTTCTACACCGTCCAACTTAATTGTAAATTAATCCCGTCAGTCAATAAAAACCCCCACTAAAAGATTTAAACGAATGTTTGTCACATCACTAAAGTTTATCCTGTCCATATTTAGGAAAAATATAGGATACCTTCACTGTACTATTGTTTTCGAAGATAACGTTTAAGTAGAAATGTATCTAAATAAACCTTCTTTGAACTACGTTCTTGATTACTTCTCAGATTATATAATTAATGTCATTGTTCATTATTCTAATCAATACTCAGGACAAGAGACCGATCGTTCTATTAATGTTAATAACGCAAAAATATGTGCCGTCATATTTAGATATCGTCATATTCTTCTACAACGAGATGTGGGTTCATTGTCGGAATAATAACTCTAAGAAGATACCAACAAGTTCATAGATTTCTACATTTTGCATAGATAATTCGCTCGTAGACACATAATCCATGTTTGAAAATCAGCCCTTTTACCTTATTTTGCAATTAATATCAGTTAGGGCTTGGTATACCGAATAAGAGATAGTTTTTTTACAATTATCATAATAAATAATGATTTTTTGCTGTATTAATATTTCCAACATAACGGTTTTAAGTTGCAAATGTATAGTATATTATACAAACAATCCGATATGTACAATTCTAAGCATAAGATTATGTATAGTATATTATACTATGGGTATAAAAAAAAATAACGGATGAATATTTTTTTTCCTATTTTTTTCTGTCTCTAATAGAATATAATATAACGATTATTTAAGAAAAACATATAATTTAAAGAAAAATATATCTTGCCAAATTAAGGGTTAAAAGAGGCATAGAAAGGTATATATTAGGTAATATGGAAATCAGTACCAAGATACAATGAGAGATCAATCAATGGTGTTCCGTAGTTTATCATCGGATGAACACGGGTGAGTAAATCTCCATTATTCGGTTTGAGTTAGCACGGTGGGCTGCAGGTGCCTACCTCCCTACCCCCTACCCCAGTACACACAATGTGGGGAAGATCGACTGGTAATGGTTTGTAAATAAATGATATACATAGAATTTCTATTTATTGAACAGGGTATATTAAATACTACTATTAGCAATAAATAGATATTTGGCAAACGTAAATTCAAAGAGTAATAAAAAAACACTATAAAAATCGAAATATAAATTTGAAATATCGAAATAAATCCTAACAGAAAAAAAAAGATACCAGACAAAAACACAATTTACATTACTAGCACTAAAATACGTTTACTAACAGTAAGCGACTGTTCATACTGTTAGGTTTCACATAAACGTATAATATTACACCAGCTTTTATTCATAGTCATTTTATAAACCTATTACCATTCGATAACTATCGAATGTTTTGCCCCTTTCGAACCAATTTCGAATTCAATTTTAGTGAAGAAGACAAAACATAGGACATCCGGCTGTGTTAATGTTAATTGGCGGCAGTGATCACTTATTATTAGGTGACCTGTTTGTAAATTTTCCCGTCATATGCAATAAAAAAAATCACATTTGTCACCTACCGGGTTAAGGGGTCTTAGTAGATGTTACAAGACTAGCGAGAGACGGATTGCATGCTACTTACTAGTGCATTAAATTCACCGTACAGAAGACGCTATACTCAAAAACCAAAATGCCCACATCGGTTGGTGCCGGGAAATCTTTGCATCCATAGCCGACATCATTTCAAGTCCTATCACTCAATTGTTTTCCATAAGTGAAATCAATGACACAAAATATGATTAGCAAAATTGTTAAACTTGCAGCCATCATTTTAATAATGTAGCCTAAAGCGATTTTAACTTAAGTCATCAAAAAATATGTTCGTTTATACAACAAAATTGCCAGTAGCGCGAAACCCAGATGGCAGTAACGATCGAGATGTAACTGTCATTATGAATAATGTAACGTAAACACTAAACTCTGGGAGCAGTATGCGACAGTAGATAACATTGTTTGTATTAATAGACTGTCCCTACGCCGGGCGCTAGGGCTGCCACACACGCCGTCTCCGCCTCGATAGCCCGCCATTATACCCGGATTTTCAAGATTAAACGTAAACAATTCATGTTTTGAGATAGATCCTAAATACAAACTAATGAATTAAATTTTACAAATGCCCATGACTACACTAATTAAAAAGATTTTTGCGAATAGATAATAACTTATTGATAAATGATTGAATGATTCTTCAAATGTAGAAAAGAAATTACTTAAAAAACTGAAAAAACACGGAACAATCATTCCAACGAGACAAATAAAACAATTAACAAGGCGTTCTCCAAGACATTCAGAAATAAAGACGTGCAGAACGTGCCAACCCTAATATATAAAACATACCGCAAAAAAAGTGTTGCATTGAGACGAGCGACGGGCATCCGCATCCGAAATAAATCAATACAGCACCTGACGGCCGTTCGGCAGAGCGTACATGCCCGTTACATGTCCTGATTGGATCTAGGCTGCGCACGCTGCACGCCCTTGCCGAGCCCTGTACACAGCTATAGACTATAGACTAGAGTGCACAGTATATACAGCCTACACGCGGAGGGGCGCATTTATTGGCTTTATTGACGTTACGCCCACCGAAATGGATGATTGCTGACATTCACTTCTTAGTCATTAAAATTAAAATGTGTTAATGCGATATTTTAATATTTCTAAAACAAAATTAAGTGTTACCATTAAAAACGTTAGATTTACCATTTATTTTTTTAAAGCCATAAAAATAATGGCGACGTTCTTACCAAGATTTTTTATTTAAAAAAAAACGTCGCGTTTCCGCGTCGTGCAGTTACCCATAACGAAAGTTTTAAACTAAAATGAATAAAAGTAGGCACAAGGGTAATAATATTCTTAGAGTTCAATTCTGCGCCCTTCATTTCGGCAGACCGGTCTTATTCCAGCTACACTGTCGCTCATTTAGAATATTTTTCTAGATCAGGAAGGCGCCGATTTGAATATTTAACGCACCAAAGTGAGTTACTAAGGTCATAAAATTGCGGAAACCTAGCACATTTGAATGCACTAGACTCAGGCATAGTTGAGTCGTTAGTCAAACCGAAGTCAAATTACTGTGGTTTATAGCTAACACTGCCTTTGTACCTTCGGAGTTACGAACCTCAATAGACATTACCGATTTTAGGTGACCATTGTTAACCACGTTTTGATTAGGCTTTTTAAATCAAATATCAAATCAAAATTACATTTGTGTTCACGGAGCGGACTGAGGTGTTAGTCATCCGTTGAGTGAATGTTACGAAAGCTACCTTCATTTTACAATTATTCAAATTTAAAAGTTAGTTGATTGTGATCCGATCTATGCAGAATCCATGGAGTTCTACTGATGGCAGAATCTAGAAATATTAAATCAACATTAACTAGCTGTAATTATGCAAATGTAATATCATAAAACTGTTTTAAATTGGATTTTACAGCAGTCTCTTCAACCGGCAATCGTATGGGATAATCATCGGAACCGAAGTTGACGTTTTTCAAACAGAGTTTGCACCGAGACTGGTCCAGGAATTGAATCCACAGCTCGTGAAATACAACCAGAATCATGACCCACCGCCTGTCACGACCGTAATGGAAATACATGTAACGAATAAATAAATAAATACTACTACTAACCTGTATATTGTCCATTTTTGTGGAAATATCCAGTTTCAAGTTAAAATTTAAAAGTCCTAAATCACACTCAACACTCGTACAGTGATACAATTTACCACACATATAAAATAGCAATAAAAAGAATAGGTACCCAGTTATCACTAATAATATAATAATTTGTATATATTTTTTACGTATTATGATAACAAAGACAACGGGTTTATCATAAGATGATAATTCAATTTACAAATTATATCAATGCAGTCTATATGAGTACCCATCATAGACACAGGATATATCACCATAAGAGTACCACCACTGTCTGTCAGGAAATGGACGTGAAACGACAGCTTTGCTGTTGCGTTTCGCTCGTTGAGTGAGATTTCCGGATGCCCAATACCTCTTTCCTGGTCCCATCTCTTTCCTTCCCATTCCCCTCCCGAACTAATGGGCCGACAACACATCCATGATTCAAGCATTGTGGAAGTTCATGGGCGGTAGTGATCACTTACCATCAGCTAACTTGCTTTCTCGTTTGCCGGACCTATTCTATAAAAAAAATTATGTATATATACGAGTAATAGTAAATTGATCACGTATCTTATTGCATCATAGTGGTAATATGTAACAGTATTTGTATAGTACACCAACAGTTGTACACACAACAGTTATTTAATAACACTTGAAAATATGTCGCGAGAAAATAACCTTATTTTATTACAAACTACAAAATGAATGCAACGCTCGGGCAACTGTGAAACTGTTTTCTAGATCTAATGCTGTTTTCAGCTATTGCAATGAGCACTAAAATGAACGCGACAAAGTTATTTAAACTGAAACAAGTGTACCTTAATGAAAAACGTGTAGCCATTAGTAACATATAGCTAGCAATATTTTTATGTTCAAATGTGCCATGTTTTTTTTATACTGCGAGGTAAGTAATTGATGGCATGTGCAGTTCTGTTTGGATGATCTAGATCTAACATAGACTGACGCGATACATATTTTTTTCTAGACGATAGCCTGTTCGAAACTGGGTGTAGTTTGTATAACTTATGTTGTATCTGCACTTAATCTACTATAAAATGTCTTATGATGAATCCTCTCGATTGTACAGAATGCCTGTTCCATGCACTGGTACTTATATGGGCCTAGGTTTTTAATTCGGAATTGAGGACTTTTTTCGAACGAGATAGCGTGAATAATTCAAACACGAAATCACCTCTATAAATTTTCCCAACCGGGGCATCGAATCCACGACTCAGTGCATGTGCATGCTGCAACAAGAATATGCGACGTATTATGCAGAGTACAAAAATAACATTTGGATAGAACAAGTCAAGGTCGCGGCGGCGTTTTTCCAAACGGCACGCCACTGTTTGACATACTTTCACTGAACAATTGCCTACGTACGTTGACTCCGTAATACGTCTTCATATCGCGCGGTGCGAACGAGACGCGATGCGAATATAATTAGCAAATAATACCTAAACTAAGCGATCAATAATATTACACTGTATGCTTTCATGTATATTTTAATAAAATACTGGTATAACAATAACTCCAATTTACTTGATGGTAAGAGATTTGCACACCTATCACTGCGACTCCTATCAATAATGGCACGCAAATAATAATACGAGCACTAAAGCTTAGCGAGTCTATTTGGACCTTGTTTACTTGATCACGCATTGCACCAGCGATAAATGGTTATCTATCGCCTGTCGATACAATCATGCCAGCAAGGGGTTCAACGTTCGGCATCCGACGTATGATATAAGACTTCACCTTTTTAAAATTAATACTACTTTCTATGATACTCATAATTTTTACCAAACTTAGTCTATGATTACGACGTAACGATCGTAAGGTTTCGAACATTTTGTGGAGTATCTAAACACATTCGTACAGTCTTGCGTACAATGTCCGAACAATCGAACTTCGTTTTGGATCACAGAGTAAATCCCTGGTCGAAACTGAACAAACAGGCTGAACCCGCAATGCGACACGCGTATCTCACTGTGACAGATAATTCTCTAGTTATTGATCATGATTGAGATACTAGACTGAGCACCATGATTTTTTTCCACAGTCTCTGTGGCACAGTTGGTTAGACGCCGACTGTGAAACGAGATGCCGCGCGTTCGACGCCCGTACCGAAACAAATATTTGTGTGAACCACAATTCTTTGCTTCGGGTCTGTGAGACCAAAAATACCCTAGTAGTTCCATATACCGTCACAAGACTCCATCTTAGTGTAGGGTCCGAACTATGTGAGTATCAGTTTACAGTTATATTGTCAACGCAAGATTCACTGCATTTGGTAGAAGGTTGACCCTGCACAATCTTAAAGAAAAAGTTCAGTAATTAAAAGTTGTTTTGTTTGAAATTAGTCAATACATCAAAAGATTAGCGTCAACAAGAAGTTTATGCGTATTTTTTTTTTTTTGCTAAATCATTCCACAACTTGCGTAAACTAGCCATTACGTAGAAGAAAATTAAAATGCTATCGTAAAAACTACTCATTTTTATAACGTGTGAAATAGTTTCCCGCCATAAAGGTTCGAACAATATAGGGTCGTTTCAACAAATCACTAAAAGCGGTTACGCATACCGACGTAACAATGTCGACCGTCAAGATATGCTCACACGTGCTTTTAATCTAATATCGACAAAATTAGCCTATTCATACTTGATAAAAACCGTCAACTTCAAAAGTGTTACTCATAAAACTAAATGTACCTGTGGTATCGCGATTAAACTGTGTGTAAAAACAGATTTCCTCCCCCACGACACGAAGAATGTACTTTTATAGCCTTTCATATTAAAGAAGGTAGGTACTGAAACGTGCTACATCAGTGCCACCTGGAATTGGTCGAAAACATTTTTCTGCCCACATGTACACTGCCTGGACAAGAAATATTTCTAAACTCATAAATTGACGATGCCAGGCCTGGAAATAAAACCCAGTACATCAAACGGTTTACGGCTCTACAGACTACTTTTAGAGTCTAGCCTAATAAGGCATAATGTGTCTAATTTGAAATAATTATGATATTAAAATAAGAGGGTAGCCAGCTAAATGTTTCAGTTATGTCTCAGTGTCGTGTCCTACTCATGTTTTGAAGTATAGCAAAGATGTATTATAAACTATTACCATTATAACGACTCTTCGATATATCAACTTTACATATTTTACTATGTGAATTCAACACGTGTTTTTACGCTTGTGACTGAAAGAACTAGCTTTGACTTTACGACTCATTCATAAATGTAAAAGATATCATTATGAAATACTATTGTGTCAGGGTATCTGCCCACTACAAAGTAGTTATTTACCATGACCATGAACGTGCTATGAACGTGTCAACAGTAACAGTATAAATGACTTCTATTATTATAATTTTAATTATGAGTATAAAACACGGCCCACTAGACCGTTCCGTCACAGTATTTTATACTAAAAATACTTTTCTCCTTATACGTTCATAGCACGTTCATGGCATACATTGCCACGATAGTGGGCAAAGACCCTTCGTGCCAACTATTTTTATTAATCTAACGATATTACTTGACAAAGGTCCATGTTTAGACAAAATTTATGCACAGTTGGACGACTAATCTGTAGAAAACGGCAGACAGTTTGTCGGTGGTCGGTATACCCCAAGTATGGTAACACAACGGGAGGCAACATTCCAATTCCACTAACATCCCGTCACTTACCTTGCAACTTTGTCTCCTTACTTTACGACATCCGCGAGGGGAAATAGGGCGGTCCTGTCCATAACGCTGTGGGGTTCTATTGGTATTGACTGGGATGCTTGAAGGCCAAACACGACAATAAATATGTACACCTATTAGTTACACAAGTGGCCATTTCCGAAAAGTCTCTAGTAGAAACTGAATGGGACAAGCTGAAAGCAGGGCATATGCCATGTATTGAAGGCCTATACCCAGCAGTGGACGCCTATTTATAACGACGTTGTATTACAGTTCCCCATATTAAGAAACGTTTTATGTCATGGGTATCAGAAGCTAAGAGGAGTATTGATGCTAAGCCTAGACACGAAACATATTTGAGTGAGCCACGCCAAACTTTTTTCGGCGCAAATTATTTCACAGATTCAAAGTATTTACTGCTATGTAATGCAAATAACTAATCTACAATCTAAACTGCTCCATTCCTGGCATATGGAAAACGGTTAAGGAATCCTGAATGGCGACATCACGGCTGAGAGCGTAAGTGGGGCGCAGCAGCTACACTACCGAAACATCTCACACGCATATGAACATGCATTTTGACCCGTTACTGCCTTTTTACAATTCAACTCTAGGCGCACATGGCTTCGTAGTTAGATATAAAGAAATATTAGTAATGGCACATGGCGAACAAAGATTATCTACAGTCAATTTCAATTAATCATATTGATGCTCGGCGGTGGGCGACGGACATAGCGAAACATATGTACTTCCCGTCTGAACTTCCCACGCAATCGGTACATGCACGAATACGGAACCACATTCAAAACCTAGTTGTTACATAAATAGCAACATTAAGGCGGGTAGGCAGAGCACATATAGCAAATGCTGAAACCTTTATTATATAGGCTGTTGCAAGCGACATACAAACGTTATTTACTTCCTTGCAAACAACAATCGTAAATGTAAATTACCGCACAGTCATTCTGCACCACAATATGTACGGACATTGGCAAGGGTTTTTATACAACATTTTTGACACGCTTCAACAGTCAGCCTCTTATACTGTATATCAACGATTGTGTATTCATAACTTAGCAATCGCGTGCTGCTTTGTATACATACAATATACCTTCGGAACTTGATGGAATAGGGTTACTCACACCACGACACTCGCTTGACCCGTTTCGTTGGCGGCCCGGCGTGTACTTTCGGCGGCAGATGGGATGGAATCTTCCTCAGGGCACTCTGATAGCGGAGTAGAAACGCGTGCACCGCACATTTAACTGGCGAGAGACTTTTTTCTGACGGTTTCAGCGATACGCCGACTGCCACCGCGGTAGACGCTTTGCTCGCGCGTCTCCTGGCCACACGTTTCCCGGCCCTACGCCTCCTACGACGGCCCTTTTTCAGGTCATCGGTGACCTGCGGCGGATCTTTGCTGACCATCACGAAAACGCGGGAAAAAAGGGGGATGACGCAAGTGACGCGGACACGACAAAATGGCGGCGCGCGAATTAAAACTTAACCTAACTATAACTTAACTAACAATTAAAATATAAAATTTATAAAATTAAAAACAAGTTAAAACAAAAACTATATAAGACTTATAACTATAGGGAGCGTCAGAGAGACTTGGTCGACACTACACGCTAGGACTACGTAATACGACGTACGATCCCGTTGAGAACTACGTAGCAATTTATCGCGATAAGATGATTTAAAATTTAGAAGGAATATGGGAAAACTAAAGTTTTCACCAAAATCGTTCGCGAGCGACGCGCAGCGTTCGGATCTGTCTCAAAGACTGGCCGGGGAAGGTGACCGTTTAAGATTCAATGTTCGCCTACCCTCAATTTTACATTATCAAAGCCTCATCCGTTCGAAAATTAAGACATCTGCCCTCGTTTATCATTTGCAATTTCATATTTTCCGTATAAATGACCATCAAATAGTAAACACATTATGCAATTAATTTTTACATGAACAGATTTATTTTATACTTTATTAAAACAGTTTAACGAGTTAAAGGAATATAAGAATATTGTACATTTACCGAATGTAATGAGATTTTTTGTGTACTATTCTTGCATACGTGTCGATACCTATGTCAGAATGTGCATCGTCCGTATTTAGGCATTATTGTTAGAAAGAAATTAAGCATTAAGCCTTTATAATTTTCTGACACATTAATTGTCTGACCATGGAATTTTACGCAGGATCTTGCTATCTTGTGTAAACATGGTCTGTAAATCGGCACTATTCCTTACGCAGTATTTCATCATTTTATTTTGTCTGCAAATCATCTTATTGAAAAATTATATGATACAGTTCTTTGAAATGCATGGTTCAATTTGTATGAGGTGATAATAAATACCTACCAAAAAGTACTTTCTCTTCAGATTATCTATATCAATTGGGTAATACTCAAATAGGTTATAAAATTGAGATAGTAAATTGGTAGTATTCATCTGATTAATATTAACAGTGCAGGTCTGTAAAAATAATGTTTTGATTTACATTAAATTGATTTATCTTAATCAATGAATATATGCATTGCTTCAAAGTAATTTATATGAAGTATACTTTATTACCTGGTACATTGTCAGTTTGTCACCTTGGGCAGCTAATATTCAAGATTAATAATTCATTTGTTAAAATCAATGTGTAATAAATCATTTAATAGCCCTGTTTTAAAGTTCCAAGATATGTCCATTGTAATAAATACAAATTATCCATTTAATAATAATATTTAAAATATAAATAATTGTAACAATATTTTATTTCATATAAATTCAAAAGTTATTCAAAATTTCAGTGTAATTAAAACAACAGTGTGATAGAACAAATATTTTCTCTCACTTTCAAAATTAAGATCCCAATTCCAACCCATTCCAAAACTTATCACTATATTCACAATTCCCTACTATATCATGTAAGTCACGACATACACACTTTCAATAAATCAAAGCACAAGCCAGTCCTCACACAGTGCACACAATGCAAGTTCATACTCGCCAATCGATGAAAAGCTCCATTCACCCTATTCACACATAGGTACAGCGCAATACATCTCCCAAATGTCCAACCCCTTGCTTTCACATCAATAACATAATTGAAACACGATGCTCAGAGGGGCGATCCATCCAGACAAACACTGACATAATTATAAATGTGTATATGACTATACTACTTTATACGTAGTAAGGGATCTAGACCACCCTTGACCTTCAATTCCCCATGCTCTCTCACCCTTGCATGCAACACCGTTGGGGATTACCAATACTGACTGTGAATGGGTGACCGCTCAACAATGCCTGCTTTCGTTTTGATGAAATAGTAGTTATTTTGATTGATGTAAATTTACATATGAATACACTTTCATGTCTTTGTACACTAGTTATTCAAGTTTGGTATGTTTATACCTCCTTTTATACAATTTTGCAATTATTTACATATTGTAAATGGGATAGGTAAAAATATATATCAAGCCAACAGAAGTTCAATGATAGCAGTTTATTACTGACTACTGCTTGAATTTTTTGTGTATCAATTCACCAGAAAATACCTTTTGTTTTTTTTTTTTTGTTATATTGCAGTGAGTAAGGTTTTTTCATTAATGTATTTACTTGTAACTCAAATATTATAACCTTGTTACTAAATCTATTGATCCTAAATTAGATAGGCCTGTATTTTGGTTACTAAAATAAAACATATACCTATATAATATTTTGTTTCACAACAAAGAATAACAACCTATTTATGAGTCAGCACAATATTTTGCCTAAAAAATGTATTAAGATAATTTTGAATTGAATAGTTTTACAAATAAATTATAATACAAAAAAATACAGAATATTTTTACAAAAGTGTAGGAATTCATTAATTATGGTCTTTAAATTAACCATTTTTGAACTTTCATAATTTGAGGGTAGACCTAAGACAGTTACAAGGTTTATATCGAAAATATCAATAAATAATTCCACTTGGAAATAAATTAATTGAATTTTTTATAATCTTTTTAATATAAGTGATTGGATAAACTTACTATTTCAGTTTTTCCTGTTTGTGACTGTAGAAACTTTGGAGAAAGCCCTTAAGCAATTTTAATTTTATGTAATGGATTTCCTGGAGTGAATTGATGATGAAAACCACTAAAAGCTTAAGGTCCTTGGACTTAATGGTCATTATCATCATCCCCATCTACAATAGTCCATTGAAAAACTTTTGCAAAACAACAACATATTAACAGAATTGGAGTATCATTCTAAATTTCATAATCTTATTGAGGAATGTAAATATTGACTGGATAAAAAAGAACTTATTAAACTGTTTTATTTCATTCAAATAGTATTTTTCCATCAAAACAGATCACATAGGCAGCCTCTGTGGTGCACTCGAATAAACCTTGGCTGCGGGATTGACCCCTGCACTGAGAATGTCTGTGTCAGCCACAAGCAATTGTTTTGGGTTTGGTTGTTTTTGAGACCGAAAACTAATAATTCCTGATATCAAAAACTTGATCTTAGTATGGGGTCATGACTATGTATGTGACTGTTCAGTGTATATTAGGTGCTTATTTATAAAAATTGCAAACTAATTTTTTTAATAATAACCATTTTTCCTTTGCAGTAATTTTAGAATTTGTAGGTTACAAACAGTTAAAAACAAGGTAAATCCTGTTTTATAAGGAGTAATCGCTTATGTGGAGGCTAACTTCAAATAATTATGAAGTTAAGTATATATATCTTAAAATACATTGGTATAATTAAATATTTTTAACACAATAATATTTTGTGTTTAACATAGTTTAATCTTACTATGAACTTAAACCTAAATAAAAATAACACATAACTTCCTCTATTAAAAATGAAATATTGTAAAGAGGATTTCAGTACAATTTATGATCAAACCTTTTTTTGTTAATCAATGAGTCATTGAAATAATCCTAATTGGAACAGCATGATGACTTGCACAACAAATTTTAAGTTGAGAGTACGCATTTTCTGTAGATTTAAGGTGATATAGGATACTAGTTAAATGATTATTTACATTGGCACATTATGGGAAATCAATATATTATTTTAATGCCTGTAATGGAAACTAAAAATACAGAACAAAGAGTAAAAATAACGGAATATAATTTTTCAACTCCAAATAACTTTAATAAAAACAGATATTTGGGTTTATTTTGAAGCGTATGTATATTTCTAAATGTAGTAATGGTTTATTTAGTAATAGGAATCAAATATTTAATAAAACAAAAAAATTGCTTTAAATGACCATGACTTCTAAATGTTGTTTTTAGAATTGTTGGTTTTGTTCCATTTTTTATTGTTTTGTTTGAATTATGTTCAATTGTTTTATTACTGCCAATAAAAGTTACCTACTGTGAACTGTATTTCATATAACTTAGCTACTGAAACAGATTTTAGAATTGCACATAATTACAAGATATTTATATGACTTACCACATTTCCTCATGACAAGGCATTCTTTTCAAATTTAATGGAATTAAAGTGCCCTTGCGAGAACAATGGAAAAAAAACACATTTTCTTTTTTGTTCCAATTACAATTAAAGTATAACTAAAACAACTGGTTTTAGTCTGTTTATTTGTGACCTAAATAATCAAACACAAAAATATTTACTGTGGGCAATAGCACAAGACTTATACAATTCCAATTGGAATGCTACAGGAAGTGAGGGTCTATATAAATCGAAAACGATTCTTGTTTTGGGTAAAAGGTCTAGAAAAATCAAGGGAGAGTAGTCAAAACATTACCATCATAAAGAAGTTGTTTGTCGTCTGAATGGAAGGTAGATTGGCAAAGGGTGAAACGATGATGAAGTAAAGTACTTACCTTCCTGGCTTGAGCCCTCCTTCTGGTTTTCATCGCTTGGTCTCTCCCTCAGCGAACACAATAGACTTACAGCTGACATAGCTTGCAGATCTAACGCACAATATGCTCAGTCTTCTCTCAATATATTAAATCTACTAAAACTCTATAACAACTTTACAATATTTACAAAATTGTTCAGGAAATTATTCTATCACCTAAAGTATTGTTTATATCACAGACTTTTCGTTTTTCAACAATACGAATCAAAACGTCCACGCACGAAAATACTATCAATATTTGTAATTTGTAGGACTTTAGGTATAATAAACTTATTTACACATTAAAAACTAACTTTATATTATCTAATTTTAACAAATACGCGCTAGCGGTCACAAGATACTCATAACTAAAAGAATTTGTCAGTTTTCGATGCAAAAATATATAAAACGTCCGCCATATGCCTTATGGGACGTTTATTGTCCGACCGGGTATGATATTCTCTCCTTGTATAGAATCATTAAGACAATATGTTAACATTTAATTTGGTAGCATTACATTCTGATTCCAGTTGCCATTGTAACTTATTTTTTTTAAAAGGAAAGTGCGTTGTTTTAAAACAGTTCCGTACCATACACGATACAAAATAAAAATGTATAAAACTATTTTTGTTGACAAATATTAATTTAATGTATTTCTACATTATATTTTTATCATAAAATATATAAAAATATTATACACCAAATAACTCATATTAAATGTGCATATATTACTGGCAACATTGAATGCCAATCAAAAATAGGCTTTTTTCTTGTTGGCCTGTGATAGGCTTTACAGAATTTATTCTGATAATATTTTTATTTATTTTATTTAAATTCATTGATAATATGCTATAAAATTGAATACTATAATTTTAAATTTGAATATACATATTGAAATCTTCAATTATTCCTTTACGCCTTTTTAAATTAAATTTTAAAATATTTTGAACGTCACGTTGTTATTTTTATGTCATAAGTTCTAATTTCTGAACGATAAGTCAAATTCATGTCTTGAGAGCTTGCGTGCGGGTGTGTTTTATTTCATTAGGAATTGTAAGTTTTAATAAAAATGGCTCTAAAATGGACAGGAAATCATAGTGAATCGGGTATACTTAGAAAAACGGAATGCAAAGAGAAGAAAGAAGAGTTATTCGTGTTCGGCTACTCGTGCAAATTGTTCAGGGACGACGATAAAGCTCTGCACATAGATCAAGGCAAACACCTCATTCCGTGGATGGGGGATGAAACGTTGAAAATCGACAGGTTCGATCCGTTTTTTACTATAAGACTGCTAACTGTGGCGCTAATACGTATAAAAAATTCAATTGTCAGAAAAGTTTAAATTTTTGGAAGAGCTTTAAGATTTTCGCAGAGGATGATGTTGAAGAGCGGCGCAGGAGACGATCGGCGGGCGCTCCGGCTCGCGGCATCCGTATTGTTACGGTGACGGCCTCCGTCGGTATGTATACTTTGCAACGGACTAATTGACTTCGCTAATGTTGATAACGTGACGTTATCAGGGCTAGGATGTTACTTGACACTCAACTGCAACGTATATTGCAGGATACCAGTAAGTTACTATACTGTACACTATTCCAACAGATAGACTGTCATGCTAATAGTATGTTCCGTTTATTAAAAATATACTATTTTTCCAATGAAAATGATTTAAGGGTACAAAGTAATAGTGAATATAGTTTGTTTTTAATTCTCGTCATTGATGTAATACAAGAATTTAAATATGTGATGGCATATGTTAATTGAATTTAAATGTGTCCCACATTATATTTACGAATTTTTGTGTTAATATTTTCATTTAAAAATAACAATTAAAAGTTATCACTTAGCCTAGCATATTGTTTCTTAAGGAACCACATGGTGTTAATTATCAAAAATGATAAAATGCAACAATTATGGTTGCACAGCAATCAGTATTGTAACATGAGTGTGTAAGATTTTCGCCATTTATTAACCTTTTGTGGTTTCTAATGTCATGAATAATGATTGTGGTGCAGTTAATATAAGAGAATGGTAGGATAAACATTTAATCTTAAATCTCTTAGTGACATTGCATTAATATTGGCAGGTATGACGCAAGAGGAGCTTTGCATGAACTCTCAACACTGGAGGCACCACCTGGTGGGTACGACTGGCGTGTGGAACTCACCAAGACGGAGCTTGAAGTGGAACAGCTGTGCGATGAGGAGAGGTACCGGGCATTGCACACTGATGAAGATGAAGAGGAGATGTATAAAGGTATATAAAATCATCAGTCTAAAACTGGCAAGCTGTTAGGACATTTGTATCTTGTATGTTTTTACATTGCAGGTGAACAAAACATCAACTAAAGTTATGACAATAATATCAGTAAATATTATTATATGTTTATGTTGAGATTACATATTTAGTATATTAACACTGAATCACTATTTCCAATAAAATAATTATCTAGAATAAGTCCTCTACTGAAAAATTCTTTTGTGTTTTTAAGTTTATAACATGTTTTCTATAAGATTTAAAACTTACAACCATATTCAGAGACGGTTTAAAAAACTATTTTGCTTACCTTACCTTACCATAAAAAAATTTGAATGAGGAATACAAAATATTTGATAACTAAAATAAGTTTTAAAATTATCTATGAATAAAGTTGTTATTGACTAATAATAAGGGTAGTTCCATGTACTACTTAGGAATAACTTATGGGTAGTTTTGCTCTCTCATACATATAATTAAGTGAGCAGTCTATTCTTCTTGTTAGTGTCACTAATAATTATAAACTAAATAATTGAATAATGTAGGCCTTTTACAAAATAATAAATTTCAGAGGAAGAGCTGAAACGTCTTCACGCAGCGGGCTACGGTCAAGTAGGGTTCAACTACGAAACGCCAGCAGAACCTGCGCCGGTACCACAACCTGTCGAGATCGATGAGCCGTTTGAACCAACTGCCGCCTTCAAAGAGTTGCTACCAGCCAACACCCTGTTTGTAAGTCTTTTTACAGTATGAAAAGTACTTGAATTTATTTATTACTAGCTTTCCTATTAGGCGTCGCCCGGGTGCAGTTACTTTTAGATCCATATCAGACACTTTATTTTGTGTACTGTTTTACATTTGACCTATATGTGATTGCTGTCTATTATACTGCTTTTCTCCATTGCATGACACAAGGCATGCAGTTCTGTCCTCTTATATCCTATTTCATTGATTCTATATTCCATCCCTTTTAGTTTGAAAGAGTAGTAAATACTTGTATTAGAATTATTTGCTCATCCCATGGTCACACCAAATTTTCCGGGATAGAAAGTAGTACCCCCATACCAAATTTCATCAAAATCGGCCCTGCCATTTAAGTGTGAAGAAGTAACAAACACACAAACTTTCTCATTTATAATATTATTAGGATTGCATGATTCGATTGATTTTGATGCCAATTCTCTCTTATATGATAGAAATTAAACCTAGCCACAGTGTTTTATACCAATAAACTTTCTGAAAAAAAAATCTAAATATGAAACTTGAAATCCTAGAATCTACTGCATTGGCTGCACAATATCCTATAAAACAGTCACACCTCTCCTTTTGCATGTTTTATCTTACTACTTTTCAACATAATGTCCCCAATGGCTGGCATTTTATTACTTTACAGTTCACACCAACTGTAAACACATTGTGGGCAACTGATATAAAGTTATTTTCGTCTGTGTTTACTTATTATATTGTGCAGTAAAATTTTCCTTCATAGCATATAAATTATACTTTTAACGCTTCAGTTATAAATGAAATTAACAGGTTGTAGTGAGCCAACTCCAAACATAAATTTATGTTGTGACTGTTGTAGAAAATCAATTTTTATATTTAGTCTGTTAATTTATTATGTACAAAAATAATTTCATGCCATTATTGCAACTGACTACTTCATGAATAGTAAAATTTGATAAAACACTGCATTTATTATGTTCGAATATGTATTAGTTATAACTTATTAGTAGTGTTGCTATCTTTGATGATTCGTTCAGAAGTCTAATCATACAATACAATACAACTCTTTGAGCACTCCTTGAGCTGTAGAAACAACCAACGTTTTTAGTTGGTTAGACGCCGGTTGCCAAACGAGGGGTCGCGGGTTCGATCCCCGCACCGAAACAAATATTTGTGTGAACCACAGATATTTGTTTCGGGTCTGGGTGTTTGTGAGACCAAAAAATTTCTCCAAGTTCCTGATACCCAGGACACAATATTCGATCTTAGTGTGGGGTCAGGCCTATGTATGTGACTGTTTGGTGTATTTATTACTATTTATTTATAAATTAGAACTTAACAAGGTCATTTATATTGGATATATTTCTTATATTCCGACAGCCAGAAACCCAGAAGCAAAACGCGATAATAGAGAAAACAGCGAAGTTCATAGCCAGCCAGGGTGCGCAGATGGAGATACTAATCAAGGCGAAGCAGGGCGACAACCCTCAGTTCCAGTTCTTGAACAAGGAGTCCGAGTTGAATCCCTACTACAGCGCGCTCATAGCCCTCGTCAAGTCGGGCAAGTGGCCTGAGAAGCAGGCTGCTGTTGTGGAAGGTAAGGACATCAGATTAGATTGAAATATTTTGTACTTATATATTGAGGTTGTCTGGAAGACATAGAAGTTTGATGATAAGACCGCCAATTGTTATGTTTAGTTCCTAGTTTTGAAGTATAAATAGATATTGTAATTGCTGGTATCTGACAGCGACAAATGGAAGGAAAGGAGGTAGGTCTTGCCTAGCAGTGGGAAGTAAGGACCTTATAATAAAAATAATAAATATATCACATAAATAAATAGATAAGCTAAATTAGTTATTCTTGTTAAGGAAGCCTTGTTAAAAGTATTATGAACACGAGGAGGTGAAATGTGGATGAAGTAAATGTGATGTGTCTGTAATTACAGACCAGTATACCAGGGGCGTGCGCTCCTTGTAGGCAGAAATGCAGTGCTTTACTTGCCATTTACAGATATTTTATTATAACGTACGTACTTCTTAATGACTTTAATTAACAGTAAATAAATGAATAAACAAAATATAATAACTTAATAACGCCTAATATTTTATAAATAGCACCTATTTGCAAGCGCACAAACATTATGTTTGCCACTCGAAAAGCAAAAGGCGCTGCAAAGCAAAATAATGTACCTAATCAACCAAGTAATGCCGCCGCGTCCCGCATGACATTTGTTTGCATGTGTGTTGTAATTTTGGTGTCCGTGCATAGTCGCAAACGCACACACGCATGAATATTGAAAGCCGCGACTCCTGCGGCAGGCCTCGGAAGCTCGGCAGTTGTCGGGAGTAATCGGAAATGTTCGTTGCCTATAATCCGAGTAAAAATAATAGACAGAAATCTAATAAACTGCGCAAAATGCACATTATGCATTTTTGTTTGGTAAGGTTTTATTTCTTTAAATAGCACAATTTTTTTGTGTTTCGCGGGGGCCATTTTGCTTTTTTCATGTGATAAGCATTGTTTATTATTTTGTTTGCGTCAGTTTAATTATAGTTTTCTTATAATATTTTACATTTTAATATTTGAAAGTGTGTACATTTAACAGTTTATTTCTGAGTTTCTATAATAATTGTAGTGATTTGCTTTTACTAGTACGTTTGTTGATTTTTTAAAATGTTATTTGATTGTGAGGTTTGTGTTGAAAGTGTGTGTTTATTAAAAATTAAAAATAACAAGTTCTCACAATTGTCATTCAGTGAAAAGATTCAAATTTTGTCTAAAGGTAGGTGTGTACCCGAGTTACAACAATTAAATCAACAAAAAGGGAATGTAACTCGAAAGTTTCATGTTAAAAGTTATGAAACGTATAACTGGCTGTGTGGTTGTGTACACACGATTAAATTATATTGTTTTCCTTGCATATTGTTTAGTAATTCTAGTACAGTGTGGACTGATTCAGGATATTCAGATTTAAATAATTTCTATGCCGCGGCAAAGAAGCATGACCATACAGAAAAACATCTGGAGGCCTGCTTAAAATTAAATACTTTTGGTAAATCTCGTATTGAAATGAGTATCAACAGCCAGTTACGATTAGATATTGAGAGGCATAATGCTAAAGTTGATCGCAATAGAAACATTTTTCAAAGGCTGATCGATGTTGTTTGCTTTCTGGGAAAACAAGAATTAGCTTTTCGCGGTCACGATGAGTCAGTATCGTCGTTGAATAGAGGTAATTATTTAGAAATAGTAGATTTATTAGCCAAGTATGATGGAATTTTAGAAACCCATTTACAGAGTGCAAGTACCTCATTCACGGGCATGTCGAACCGTACGCAGAATGATTTGATCTCGAGCGTTGCATCTGTGATGATCGATCGCGTTAAAGCCGAAATTAAACAGTCCGATTTTGTCGCCGTCATGGTAGATGAGACTCCTGATGTTAGCGGCCGTGAACAATTAGTATTAGTTTTGAGATATTTTCGTGATTTTGAAGTAGTAGATCGATTTATCAAATATGTTGATGTCAGCGCGGATCGGACCGCTGTAACCTTGAGTTCTATTATTTTGGAAATTTTAGAAGAGTTCGATTGTGTATCCAAATTAGTTGCACAAACTTACGACGGGGCAGCAGTTTTATCCTCACAAATTAATGGCGTGCAGGCTTTGGTGAGACAAAAATGTCCACAAGCTATGTACGTTTGGTGTTCAGCACATATATTAAATTTAGTTTTATCGAAATCGTTCGAACGAGTTGCTGAAACAAAACGCTTTTTTAGTATTATAAAATCAATCGCGGCTTTTTTTCACACCAGTACAAAGCGAATGGCCCATTACAACAACTTTGCCGATATGAAAAAGCTGCCTCGTGTCGCGGAAACAAGGTGGACATATCATTCGCGCACGGTTAATATTATTAATAATGCGTCCACCCACCTCCTAGAATTGTTTGAAAATATGAACGAAAATACACAAGACTGGGATGGTGAAACACTGACACAAGTCAGTTCATTTTTATATATTATGAAAGAATTTGAATTTAATTTTCTTTTAAAATTTTTCGCTGATATTTTTGCAGAAACGGATATTCTGTACGATATTTTGCAAAAAAAAACTAGTGACATCGCGTATTGTGTAACAAAGATAAAAGAGTTAGAGTCATTTTTAGAACGTTTTAGAGAGAAGTTCGAGATCTATTATGATGCCGCCGTTCACATTACCGGACCACCTAAAAGAAAGCGCAATGTCGATGATGTAAAAATACATTATCGGCGAATTTTTGTTGAAATAATTGATAATGTAGTCAGTGAATTAAGAAATCGTTATAAAAACATTAAAGATTTAAAGTTTATTGAGCTACTTTCTTGTGAGAATTTTAAAAAATATAGTGAACGTTTCCCTGAAAATGAAATCAGAGAGTTCACCAATAATTATCAGGCACATTTTAATTTTGATAAATTGAAAAATGAATTGCGCTGTATTTATAGATCACCTCAATTTGCAAATAGTTGTGTATTTAGTATTATTCAAAATTTGTATAAGGACAATTTAAATAAAGTTTTTTCTGAAGTGTTACGATTAGCGAAATTCATTGTGACTATCCCAGCAAGCAGCGCATCGGCAGAGCGTTCATTTTCGTGTTTAAAACGTATCCACACATATTTGAGAAACACACAAAATCAACAACGACTCACAGAGCTTTCCATGATTTCTATAGAAAAGGCATTAATGATAGAATTAAAACGCAATCCAACTTTCTATGACGATATCCTAAAATCATATTTAAAAAAGGATAGGCGCATAGATTTAATCTATAAATGAATGAGTAGTTTTTTTTTACTAACCCGTAATTTTATTATTAAGTTTATTTATATATTTTGCGAATCACATGAAAATCGGTCTTTTTAAAGGCCACATCGGATATCTTGCAAGGGACGTGTTCTATAACCATCACTCACTTGGATAAGATATTTGAGGTGGTCGTTTATTTACATCGGGCTATAGTAATCTCAATTAACCGGAACCTTGAATATGTGAAAATTGAAGCTGACTCGGTGAGGAGTTATAATATTTTAGTTTATTAATCATTTACTTATTAGACTTTCTTCGGCCACGACAATCGATCGCTGGTTTTTCTGCGTTCCGTAGATGTATATGAATAGTAGTACATCTAAGACTTGTTCTGTTGGCATGGTTTCCGACTTAGAGATCCGTCGCGTGGCTGTGGCTATGCTAAACATCTATAAAAGAAAAGTTTTTGTGCCGAGTACTTCGCCGCATACCCAGTATCATAATCCTGTGCACGCCACTGCAGTATACCAATTAGTATTATGCAGTACTAACCCGTAGTACTGCCTACTTCTATGAGATATTGTGAAGGTTCCATAAGGCCTTGTCAGAATATTAGTCACTGTAGAATTTCCAATGAAAGTGTTAATACGGGATGACCACCATGATTCAGATATTTTAAGGATTTGTTTGATGTTGTGGTTATCTAGAAAGTCCTCGTATTTTATTGAGTTTTTTAAACAATGTTTGTACTAGCTAGTATAGTTAGTTTAATAGATAAAACTTTATGTTTGTGGAATATTTTATTCAATGATACATTATGAATATGATTTATATTATTGTAATTTTGAAAACTGAATGTATTTTTTCTGTTCAGAAAAACCGCCGGAAACCGAAGAGTACCTTCATCCAAGCCTAGCGCCGGCTGTTGTCGAATCTGTAAGTATATTGATAAAAATTTATATGCATGCAAATACGAACATGTAATGTATTGTATCAAGCACTCTATGGCAGTAAATAGTTTATCTATGGCAATTAAAGAAGACAATATCTGCGCTACGATGGTTTTACGCCCCTTTCCGCCCCCCATTATCGCTAACTATCTTGGTATCGACCAGCCGAAATAGATTTCCTACATGTTACTTTTTTAAGTAATCGGTTCATTATAGCCTAGGTTTATGTTAACGTTATAAAAATGTTCCTAATTATCAAGCTTGTAGTTATGTCGGCGACAAAGATTTCCACCTAGCAATTAGTAAAGCTGCTGTTCTATATCGCCCACAAAAAGTTGCCGACGTATTCCTGCAGGTGGGCCGTTTTGGTATGTTATGTGTAGTAGTCTATAGTAATTAACTGACATGTGTATCCCAGGCGCCGTCAATCCCGTCGATCCAGTACAAGCCCTCCGCGGACTGCGACTACACGCTGCTGGTGTGCCGCATGCGGGGCGAGGCGGCGGGTGCGGGGGGCGCGGGGGGCGCGGCGTCGCCGGAGCGCGCGCCCGGGCTGGCGCCGCCCGGCACCGAGCCGCTGCCGCCGCGCGCTGATATATCGCGACCGCCTGTCATATACAATACTGGTTAGTTATTACTGCTTGCTGCTTACATATCTAGACGAACCAGTGCACGCACGCATATGTACAAGCATTCAGACACAGCCTCCGTGGCTCAGTCGGTTAGAAACCACCTGTGAAACGAGAGGCCGCGAGTTCGATCTCCGCACCGAGAGAAATGTTTGTGCGGCCCAAAAATATTTCTTTCGATGTGTTTGTGACACCGAAAAGTATCTCATAGGTTCTTGTACCCACGACACAAGACGCGATCTTAGTGTGGGGTCAAGACTATGTATGTGACTGTTGGGTGCTATTTAATATTTACGTGCACACGCACGCTTGACGATACAATCAGCCATGAGAATTTACGTGAAGTAAGTAATGTTTCTATGTACCTTGACCACCTGATGCCTTGAAATTGGCCATTCCGCCAAGCTAGCAGGTAGGCATACGATCGTAGTACATAATAACACTACTCAATCATCCACATTTCATGCGTCAAAAAATAGGTGACGCCTGGTTCCCCCTGGAATATTGTACTTTTGTTTTTATTCGTTTCTGATTTTAGATAAATACTAGCGGCCCGGCCCGGCTTCGCCTGGGTGCAAATACAGATTCCAGTCCATATTTTATTTAAAATCAATATGACAGCCGTTGTCTAAACTGCTTATCCATTTTCAATCCCATCCTGTACCTATTCTTATGTCCCATTTTATCCACCTTATATTCTATTCTATCCCATCTCTCCAGATTCAAATCATTATTTTGCTGTGGAAATATTATAACACTGTTACTACTCCGACGACATTCATTGAAATCAATTAAAAGATACCATAGATGACCCGACCACGCTTCGCTATGGCTTAGTTATTATATGATGAATTTTATATTGAATTATTTAGCATAGCAAAAAAGCCCGACCCACCTTTGCCTGGATGCAGATATTTTTTTATTTTACTCCACACCAAATACATGTTATTTTTCGTATAAGCTCTTGTATACCTAAACATGAATTAGCTATCCTACTGTCCTGCTCAATTCCGTCCCATCCCGTCTGTTCAGTCACTTCCCGATACGTCCCGTCTTTTCTCTTCATTGACCATCCCGTCTTATACCGTGCATTTACATTTCGTCCTATCAAATGTGTCAGCTATCCCAGTCCTCTCCCCTACCTCCCACTCTATTATATCCCGTTTCTCCATATCCAAATAGTGTGCCTTATAAATTTTTGACATTAAACACTTTAGCGATTTTGATTATCCATGCAATATTCCATCCCTTATTTCACCCCCAGTATGCTGTTTTCCAAAAACATTACGCCATTACTTTTTGTTAGTAATAAAGAGATTAAATATAAATTTTCATAGAAATACACTCACACACACAATTAATGTAGTAACGGTCATTGAGTAACGGTAGTAACAATTATATATAACTGGTTTCTCAAGACACAGACAACGCCTAATTTGAGAATCCCTGCAATATTCTCCATAATTATATAAAATTGTTATTTTATTCAGTTCAGTTCAGTTTTTATTTTTATGTGTTATTTTATGAAAGATTTTTCATTTTCAAGTGACATTCTATCTTGAAAAGAAGTAAAACTTCTTACGTGTGAATATTATTTATTTGATTGTCCTATATTTATTTAGCTTCATAATATACTCTTTAGTTTACACAAATTAAATTTCTGAACGTATGCATAAATATTTGACAACCAATTTAAATGTCAACCACTTTTCATTACTGTCATTATTTTACATCTTTAAAATCTAAAATACGCCATTAATCGAATATTGTGGATATATGTTGTCGATTCGAAACCTTTATTTAAATACGTTATTTAATTTGAGGGAAGAGTTTACCGTATTGACGGTATGAACATTAAATGTTTGACAGTTACAAACCCATGAACATTTTACAACTCCTTATAAATAAGAAATTAATTGAAAAAACATTTTCCAGTAGACCAAACTGTAAATCTAAACCATTCTCGAATCTCCACGAACACACACAAAAAATTTCATCAAAATTGGTCCAGTCGTTTAGGAGGAGTTCAGTCACATACACACGCACACAAGAAATATATATATTAAGATAAATAAACATAAGAATGAATGAATTAGTGATTAAATTCTTCCATAAAATACTCTCAATTTAATAAGACCCAATAAACATTTATTCTATATATATTTTTTTGTACAGCGGAACGCACAGCAGAGCCAACACCGGCTACACACTACCAACAGTACGCAGCGTACTACCACCAGTACTTAGCACAACAACAAGCCCAAGCGGATGCCCAACAGCAACTTAAACAGGCCAAGAAGGAACCACCAGTGGCAACCGAGTCCACGGGACTCAGTCTCATGAAGAACTATAATACTGACTCCGAGAGTGATGTTTCTGGTGAGGGTAATATCAGAATACTCTAGCGTTCTACATTGATATTTAAGATTATATTTATAATGTTTTTAAGATTGAATTATGGATTGTCTACGTTAAACGGTACTTTACACGTACGGTACACGTACACGGTACGGTACTTTTGGCAATAACGTGATTGTTATGCTATTGTCAAAACATTAGGAATAATTTTTCTTTATGAAATGCATTGTTTGAGATATGTTTTCTTAATATAAACAACAAGCATTTTATACTTCTAAATCGAATGCTGTGTACAGTGTACACACATACGTATATACTCGATAAATTTTCTCGGTGTTAAGCAAATTCAAACGTATGTATCATGCAAGTCCCAAAAAAGTGCTCTAAGCCAACCAAAATGTTCGATTCGAACATGGTTCTCTCTAAAAGTTTCAAGCGGACATTAAACATGTTTCTACGTGTAGATGCAGGGTCGAGCATGTTTGCAGACAGCCATGCTCGGATGAGACATGGTCGTCGAGCATTTATGTATGTGTGTACCCACCATTATAGTATTAACATGACTAATATAATTAAATGTGAAAAGATTAAAACTGTAATATTTTGACAATACCATAACAAGCACACGTTCGCCAAAAGACCCTAGACGTTCTATATATTCCTAATAATAATTGGTTATGGTTATTGTCAAGTGGTTGTGGTTGTGGTCTTATAATTAGTGTTATCGCACATTTTATAGGTTACGGATGTCAAAATATTGATATAAATGTACTTACATCTGAATATATGAGCATTCATCATATTCAGTAACAGGAGACACATTGCTGGTCACACAGTTCCTTCGTCCTTCCTTCAACCTTCGTCATTGTGGTGGCTTCACCGTCTCAGATGCTTATCTATAATCATGAAAATATATAATTAACTAAACATTTACATATTATTACAGAATACGAAGACGAATCCTCCTCTGACGGTAAAGACAGTAATCCCATTCCAACACCGCCGGAAGACGTTCAAGTAGTGATCGACAAGATGGCGGCGTACGTGGCGCGAAATGGCGACGAATTCGCAGACATCGTACGCGCCAAAAACGATCCTAGATTCACATTCCTAGAGCCTGAAAATATATACTATCCGTTTTATAAGAAATTGATGCAGCAGAAGCGTGGTATTGATGTGAATGGCAAAGAACCGAGGAAACGAAAATCTTCAGGTGAGTTTACTTCATAATAAACGATTTTTTATATGAATATGTTAGTCCGATTGGCTGAAGGTCTTCTGAGTTAGTGTAACATATATCCAAATGAGTTGTAAATTGCTGCCAGTGATAACCACAAAGTCCATTCCCGTCAACATTATATTAACTTACTTGCAGGCAGAAAGGGTATTAAAGTAAAATAATTGATGAATATAGTGCAACTACCTTGGTGGCGTAGTTGTACTAAGGTACGCATGCAAAGCTGAGGTCTAGGGTTCGAATGCCGAGTCAGGCGAAGTGTTATTGGAATTTTTTCTATTCATTATCAGCCCCGAGTCAGGAATTTGTGCCCGTTTTGGCGATAGGCTCGCCACCTATCCCATCGTGGGACGGAAAATACAAGGCGAAATGTGGGTGTCCAGGCACCTCTGCCTACCCCTTCTGGGAAAAAGGCGTGAGTTTATGTTTATGAATATAATGTACAATACATTTCAAGATTTCTCATAATCGATTTCGTGCAGAATTAAATTATTTTTCTTATTTTACAGCACCAGTATCGTTCTCAATAAAGAAACAAAAAGAGCCAGATCCTGTGCTGCCCAAACCAGCATTACCTTACGAATCAAGTTCTGACGAGGATCCAGAGAAACAAGCCGAAAAACAGGCGGAAAAAGAAGCGGAGAAAGTAGAAGAAGTCAAAGAACCACCGAAAGTTGTTCCCCAACAACAATTATACCCTTTGAACTACATGCCGCCAGTCGTGGTTTACAAAATGGAAGGGCAGCTAAACCACGATTTACCCACAATAAGAACTCTAGAACCTATCAGACCAATGGTGCCGAAAATAATACCCGTTAATGATGTTAAAATACCTCCAAAGATAGAAGCTCCACCGCCACCGATAATAACGCCTGTAGTAAAATCAGTGGAAATAGTAAAAGAGAAGACTCCAATCCAAGAAGAAAAGAAAGTAGAGAAAATAAGAGAGGAAAAGATAAAAGAAGCCAGTCCACCACATAAAAAGGAAAGAAGAAGGCATTCAGAACGGAAGAGAGAGTACAGGAGTAAATCAAGAGAAAGAAGGGTCGAAAGAAGTCTCGATAGAGAGTATAGGAGATCAAGAGAGTACGACAGAGATAGAAAAAGAAAAAAACATGCCAAAGAAGAGGTTGTTATTAACGAAATCATATCTGTGGAGGACAATTCAGATGATTTGATTGATTTGACTGGGGATATGTCGGATTCTAAAGGTAATTATTTTTAGTGCAAAAATTGTAGGTAAAGAATTATACGGTGGTAGTTGTCCAGATCGCCCCTTATGTATGGTTTTCCAAACGTAACGTGACTATGCTCGGCAGAATGGTTATAAAAAAGTACTTTCTTTTGATGTGGTTATTTGAGGGCAATGGAGTCCTAACTACCAGTTAGTCTGATAAGTTCTAAGTTGCATGATTGAATTACCTTAGTGTATAATGTATATTTATGTAAAGGAGAATGCGACACGGAGGTGGAGCGCGTGAAGCAGCTGGAGCGGCGGCGGCGCGCGGCGGAGTTCCTGCGGAAGGTGGGCGTGGACCCCGGCGCCGCCGCGCTGCCCACCACCTCGCTCGCCAGCGCTATGGTATAATATATATCGACTATTCACTATGATTATAAATTAATAAATATACTTCTAATGTGAAAAATCGACACCTTGCAAGTTTACGTTTTGAAAAGATTATCAGAAAAATGTGTATAAAATTAATTTGAATAACAAAGGGGAGGCCTTTGCCCAGCAGTGGGACACATTATAAGATAAGGTATATGTAGCCATCAGTTACATAGTCCTGGCCCCAAATTCAGATCGAATCTTGTTTCGTGGGTATTAACTACGAGAGATTTTTTGGTCTCACAAACCCAGATCCGAAACAAATATCTGTGAAATAAACATTTGTGTTGTAGCACAGTCGGCGTATAACCAACTACGCCATGTAGGCTATAAAAAATCATATTATTTCTCTGAGTGTGATTTGGTCATTTTATGCAATTCGAAAACACACTTAGCGTCGTAGCATCAAAGGCATTGCACATAAAAATCACATCATGTGTGTGCACCAAAATAATTTAATGGTTTGATTCCAAAAACAATTTTAAATACAGGTTGACAACTTGGAGTCGAGAAAGAAAAAGGAAGAGGAAGAAGAGGAGAAACGGCGCAGAAGAGACAAACGACGGCATCGGGAGAGACGAGGTAAAGCATATTTACTTAAGGGTTTCTTAGATTTACGCGAATGTTACTACATTGAAATAAAACATATCATAAGGGTAGTTGTCTAACACTCAGACATGACATAAACATTTCTGTCAGTGCAGGTATTGAACCCGCGGCCTCTCGTTTTACAGTCGGCGTTTAACCGACTGCGCCACGAAGGTTGTCATGTAGTTGGAAACGCCATGCATGATTGGTCTGCTATGAAGGATTTTCCACCACCCTATATGTTTGCATGAAACTATATATGTTCATTTTCTGTTGGTTACAGAATATGAGGACGATGTGGAGAGGTCACATCGCAAGAGCAAAAGGAGAAAGTATAGGTACTATGTCTTGTTTATGAAATTTATCTCTCCAAGCATTAATAGAAATTATTATGGTATATTTGAATGTCAAGACCCCAATACTAAGCATAATTTATTTTTATTTTTTTATTTTTATTGCGATGAATAGCGAGACGAGCATGTCGTTCGCCTGATGGTAAGCGATACGACCGCTCATACACAATAGCAAAACCAAACGACACCTTGAATTACAAAGCAATGCTTGGCATTCCACTGCGCTCGCCATCCTGAGACATAAGATGTTAAGTCTCAATATGTCCAATTCAATCCGAAACATAACAGTGCATTTACACTACTGTTTAACGGGAGAAATAGACACTGCGGTGGTACCCACCTAGATGGCCTTTCACATATGAGAGACCTACCACCAGTAGATAAAAAAATAAAAAGATTTAGATATTCTCCACTGAAAAGTTACATTATGAAATGCAAATAGGAGAATTAATATTATGTAATGGAAATAGTGTTCAAATATAATAAATGAGCTGTATTAGCCCATATACGTCCCACTGCAGGGCACGGGCCTACTCTACAATCGAAAGTACGATTGAGAGTGGTTAGGCCATATAGTCCACCACGCTGGCCTAATGCGGGTTGGCGGACTTACATACCATAGAAATGAACCGCTATGGTATGCAGGTTTCCTCACGATGTTTTCCTTCACCGTATTAGTGCGTGGTGATTGACTATCAATACACACATGACTCCGAAAAGTCAGAGGTGTGCCCTGGGATTTGAACCCGCGACCACCGTGAACATGTTGGCAGCCGCGTCTGGTCCGTTTACCAACAGGCCACCACGCACTTACCAACAGGCCACCACGCACAATAAATGAGCTAAGCATATATTTTACATACCCCTCTTAGTGGAATCAGTAATAGCATTTGATACTGAAATTAGCATTTTTTTGTCTTACAGATCATCAGAGGACGATGAATCAGATTATGACGGGTGAGCTACTTGCATTGTTTTATATATATAATCACTCGTGTTTTGCAGATATTTTAAAGGGGAAATTGGAATGACAGGGGGCCTTTGTCCTTCTGGGTTACTGATATCGTTATTGGTTGAATAACAAAAATATAGTTTGACAATTGAATTTTTGCGTTAAATATTGATAGAATTATTGATTGCGTGGCTCACATACACTTTTTTATTTTTGTTTGTTATTTTTGAACATAATAGACCAGAACTGAACTGGTGGATAGTTTGCTGTTTTCTCGTATTAGTTGACGTGTTACACCAAAACTAATGTATAATAAATACGCATACATAGAGCTAATGAAAAACATGTCTAGTTGCAGAAGGAAAAAGCGAAAGAAGGAGAAGAAGCACAACTCCAAAACGAAGAAGAAGAGAAGGAAAGAGAACGAAATAGAAGACGAGGGAATCACACTCCCGCCGAATATTGACTTGACGAACACACTTAAAGAACTGCGGTCGGCCTCGCCCACCAAGGAGCTCATGCTGCAGAACATAGACACCGCCTTCAGGCCTGACTCCACCGACGAAGAGGAAGAAGGACAGATCCCAAGAGAGAGAAAGAAGAGAATTAAAAAGGGAGAAAGAGAATACAGCGAAGGAGAGTGGTCTAGTGATAGCGAATGCGATTCAAAATCTTCGGGTAGGAATTTTTAATTTTTATAAGAAAATGACGTATTTTACGTCTGCTTGTAATGTCAACGTATAGTAACGTCAGTTGTAAATATCCCGATGGGAAAGATAGGATTATGTACAAAAATAAAACGAGGAATAAATTAGTCGTGTAGATAGATAGTTTAGAAAGGCTTAATTGGAATAATATAATCAACATATTTTTATTGATTTGTATAAAGAAAGGTAAAGGTAGATAGTGTTGGATGTAAGCGGCTTACATCAGATCGCTTATATGTCTTTATTTTGTACCCAGCAAAGTACTTCATTCTGTCGAGAATTAAATATGTATAATGTGTGTATAAATAATTTTGCTCATAAATTCCTATCCTATAATGTTTAGATAATTTTAAACATATACTTAGTAGATTCAATTATGATGCTTTTTAACTACGGTAGATTGTTCTCGAACTGTTGTTAAGTTAGCTTATGTCAGTAAATGGATTCTAATGTTCGCATTTTTAACTATGCATAATTGTCATTTTGGCACTCTGTTATTGTGGAATTGATTATAATTTTTAATTTGCAAACTTACAAAGACCATTGAGAATATAGTTCCAATTAGGGGGACATCAAAATAGTTTAGTGATTGTCGATTACTTGTGACTACATTTGGTGCATAGGTAGTAAACTAGTCTGTAACACGGGCTCACAAATATTTTGTGTCCTTTGTCAGATTTTGAAAGCTACTACATTCGTAGTTGCGATATAAATATACAGGGTTAAAAAGCATGTGAAGAAATGATTTTATATTGTTCATGTTAGTCTCAACATGTGTGCAATTTTATTAGATGTTAATTCAGTAAAATAATCTTAGAGTACTTAATACCTAGAGAGAGCGCTGTCAAACGTTTGCGTCTTCAAAAACGTAGATTTTTTGTTCGTAATGTTGGTAGCACAATTACAAATTGCTATAAATTCAGTTGCTAACTCAAAGTTTATGATTTTTTTATCCGCATAAAACAATTTTGAAAGGAATTTAATAGCACTAAACTACATTTTTGATATTAACACTGTCAAATATCAGCCAATAGGATGGTAAAATGTTTTTGAAGTTGGAGCGCCTCCTTATAAATATATTGTAATCTAAAAAATAACGAGTATCAGTTTTTTACAATTCATAGTAAACATTGTTTCTTGCGGATATAAATAATTTGGTATTCCTGTAATGAATTGCGTGTGTAAAATAATTGAACGAAAAAGTTAATTATGACGCACTTGAGAAACTATTTGGTGTTATTAGTGTCTCGAACCGAGTGATAAATTACCACTACTGAACAATTGGGAATAGCAGAACAAAAAAATAATTACCTACTTTTTTCGAACGTAATCGTGAAAAACAATATTATCAATCATTGTAAATTTATAAACTGACCTTCAAGATTGATGATAATTAATCAAATATAATTTTTAAGGTCAATGTTGTTTTTAAAATACCAAAAAAATAATAATTTGTATTTAATTCAAAAATTGACATAAGTAACCATCTGCTTGGGATTAGCTCCACGTTATTCTACTACAGGAATCATCAAAGATTCCTATCGAGCCTTAGACTAACCCAGTACTCAAATAGCATTTTGTATGCTAAGACAAAGTTAGCTCAAAACCATTCCAAGTCTTCGTAACTAACCAACCTAATTTTAAAAACTTTACATTCTTAAAATGTTGGCGAATTGGTGTACGGCCCTAAGGTACGAGGTTATTGTGGAGGGGAAGAGACAGTTGGCGCCCTGGGCTACTTAATATTAGCGTGCGAAAAATAATGAGCTATCGAGTAGACTACGTATACATACAAATATATAATATTTCTTTTAAAAATCTGTGAGGCCAGGTGATCCGAAAGCTTTGGAAAAAGGAAGCATACAGTTGTGAGTTGTGAAGTCATCTCCGATAAGACGCGGGCACGCGTGAGATTGCGATATACGCACTTGGCACTACACACCAAATATTTATATTAAAAATGTTTTTTGCTTATTCATTTTATCAACCAGTTTTCATGTTGGTTTCACGAATCACAATGGATTATTCTTAAACTTTTAACGTTATGTAATATTGTACAAATTAGAATATAGTCATCAGCCATTTCACCCTCGCTGTTTACACTAGTCTAAAGACTTCCGTACTTTATCTCTCCCGTCATCTTTCTACCAGAGGTGGGTCGTGTACCAATTTGTTGGACTATAACTTAGTATATGTACATAGCATGTTATGGTGTTGTTTGTAGTAGAGATAATATATCTTGTATATCGGCCTTTATCCGATAAGTATGGAATATTTTAGAATTGAACGTGTGAACTATTGTAATTGGTGTTGACCTAAAGATAACCTCATCGTGAACCGACAATGGTATTGTGTACGCGCCTTATGTAGATGTATAATAGTGAATATGGTAAATAAATATTATAGTTTTATAAAGTTTGTCTATTTTATTTATTTCTATCCCTGACCCTTATGGTGATGCTTTTTGATGAGATATTGATAGCCGCTCAAATAGCAACAGCCAACAACCGTACGCAATGAAGCAAAACCCACAAGTGATTACATAGTAGATACTAACTGATTATAATCAATGTGGGTAGGTATATAAATTGTATCTAAGTAAAAGCTAAGCAAATTCACGTAATTAAAAAATCACATACCGACACTCGCAGCGACGAAATCCGAACGTTCGAAGGTGAAGGAACTATAAAAGGTTGGACCAAGTCGCTGGATATAAGCCGCTTTCAACAGGTCACTGCGAAGATCCTTGCGCTAGGTCTATGTTCAGCGGTGGACTTCCTGGGAATGAAAAAGAAACGAATATCATACAGAATACCAATATACTCGATCCTGTATCTATAGTTTACTACTGAATCGAATGTACCGAAATAATTCTGAACAAAATATAGAATAATGACTCAACATCTATTGCATTGAATTATTTCTATTTTTATCCACTATCATTCAGTTAAATTGCCGGGTTCCTTATTCAATCACTTAACCCACACATTGTGGACTCCACGTGATCTTACTACGCAGAAAGCACGTGCGAAGACTCGGTCATCGTAATTTACCAATTGCTTAGTAGAGATGTATCGTAAAAACTATTCTCTTGGATTATACTGCAGTCTCTTATATGCATTCAGCATTATATAATAAAGAAGAGACCTACGGCTATGTAGGCTATAAGTACATAAGTCAGGGATAACTTAAGTGAGAAACATACTGCATAGTGTCAAGTTGGAGATCTTGTGAAGTGCGGATTCAGGGCACAACCCACTTACTTTCTAAATTTATGTTCTGAAGTATTCTTGGTTAAATTATCTTACTTAAATAGTGAAGATGATTATCATAAGAAGACATACATAGCCTATCTCAAAATAATATCGAAGGTGTACCTATGTCTATTGATCGCATAAGACTAGCCGCAAGCGTGTATACTAAAATATAAGCCTACTCTGGGTTGAAATCATTGAGCTCATTCTTAGAAATGTCAGTGTCTTGTGAGATTCATTATTACTTATGCATATTATACAAGGTATATCAATACTATCGCTTCACGTCGATCTCCTGTCAGACAGTGGTACCGCCCCGGACGAGCCTGCCCATTCATGCCGAGTCATGACTGAAAACAGTGTGGTTCTACCACCTTTTTTACTGTATCTGTATCTGTATCAGCCCATATACGTCCCACTGCAGGGCACGGGCCTACTCTACAATCGAAAGTACGATTGAGAGTGACACTCTCAACCTTTTTTACTACTACATAAAATTATTAATAAAAGACATTCCCGCTTGCAATGTTGTTTTCTTCAATGACTACTCGTATTCGTATTGGCGCGAGTAAGATATTGCTAATTCTCGTCACAACAGTAATCCCACCATCTCTGTCACTAAGATATATTTTATCTGCCTTATTTATCGCTTGAAACATTGTTTATTTTGTTTTAAGATAATATACACTTTATAGTCAAAAGACATGTTGTTATCAAAACAACGTAGGTTACCTATTGTTACAGATAATCTATGAAGTAATGCTTCGAGAAACTTTCGGGAAATAATTACAGCTACGTTTAGTTAAAACTTTAAAATTCAATAACACTACAAAGAACACAGAATGGAGAACGGACAACTGTGGCCACAACTGGTCCCAATAGATGCCTTGACGATTATTTTCTAAGAAAATACACTTTTACAAGTGAAAATACCTATGCTATGTGTAGTGAAGGATTTGGCAGTGCTGGTGTGATGAACCCCTACACACCGTTACTGTCAATACAAATAAAATTAGAATAATTTCGTATATTTTTAACGAACTTAACGTAGATACATATTCGTATAAATATTATGTAAATTAATTCCATCATCAAATTTTACAATACATTTTACCCAACCAAAGGAGAAACTCTCACATTTCATAAATGGAAATGTAATGGTTAAGCTCAGGTTATCTACATTAGATAAAGAAAATATCATACAATTTCACGAAAGGCTTTAAGGTTATCGGTCAAATATTTCCATTAATATTTATGATGACGATAAAAATGTTTATGGTTTTACACCTAAATTATCAAAAGCAATATAAGTAATACATAGGGATATAATGAGAGGATCGGATATAAACTCTACCAGATATTTTACTCTATAAAAATAAATAAACTCATGCCTTTCTCGCTATAAGGGGTGGGCAGAGGTGAAAGGACACCCACATATCGCTTTGTATGTTCCGTCCTACGTTGAGATAGGGGGACAGCCAATCGACATATCGGGTACAAATTCCTGACTCCGGGCTGATAAGGAGCAGAAAAAAACAATATAGCTTTGCCCGAACCGGGGTTCGAACCCAAGACCTTAGCTTTGTAAGCGTACCATAGTACAACTACGCTACTGAGGCAGTCTATAAATATACGAAAGGTTTTATTAGTTTTGTGTCACATTTATAGGTTCGAAACTGCTTCTAATAAATAAAATAAATAACACCCAACAGTCACATACATAGTCTTGACCCCACATTAAGATCGAGTCTTGTGTCATGGGTATCAGAAACTACGAGAGACTTTTCGGTCTCACAAACACCCAGACCCGAAAAAAATATTTGTGGGCCGCACAAACATTTCTCTCGGTGCGGGGCTCGAACCCGCGGCCTCTCATTTCACAGGCAGCGTCTAACCGACTGAGCCACGGAGGCTGTCAAATCAGCAATATAATCGGATTTCCCCCAGATTACATTTAAACTGTCACACCCATATCCCATAGCGGTAGGCAAAGCAATGGACATGACATAAGAGTCTATCTACTAAAAATATTGGGTGTGTCTACCAAATATGATCTATCCAAGGTCCATACTGCCACCGAACAACTGACACAAAAACTGAAAAAAAGTGGAGATGTGTTGGTCGGTTTGTCTTTAACATCCCCGTGTAATAAATAAGCAACAGATTGACTCCGTTTCTGGGCAGCGATAATTATGTAGTTGAAAGTGACACAGCTTACTTTATATTCAGGAAAACTGAAAATGCCCGGTTTCCTGTGGAGTATATGGGAAAGTAATTGTATGCAGATTAGCGCGTAAAGGTTACTATCAAAGTACCTAATAACTATCTTAAGATTTTTATTTAGTTTTTATACTCTTTATTGTCTTTTTTTAATTTGTATAAATGGTGAGCATGCCATTCGCCTGATGGTAAGTGAGATGTCTGCTCATGGACAGTAGCAATGCTTAGCATTTCACTGCGATCGCATCGATCCTGAGACATAAGATGTATGTCCAGTAGTTACCCTGGCTAAAATGTGCTTCAAAACGGAACACACCTGTGCATTTACACTGCTGCTTGGTGGGAATAATAGACATTGCGATGATACCTACCCAGGCAGCCTCTCACATATGAGAGAGCTACCACCAGTAAAACAGTTGTACATCTTAAATAAATAAATAAAATAAAATTTATCAAAATATTAAAGGAGGCCTATACCTAGTAATGGGTCGATACGGGCTAAAAAGAAGAAAATATGGTACAAAAGTGCACAATTATGTGTGAGTACACTTATGTGTGCTGCTGACTGAAAGAAAGGAAAACATTGGAAGTAAAGCTATAACATACTTGGAGTTTTCTGCATGAATTTTGAAGGCATATAAAGCGTACCACATTCGTCAGAACTATACCTCTGAAGGAATTTATATCCGGGAAGATAAAAACAAAAGAATATGACACTCGCCTCGTTACATTATGCAGAGCGGGTAAAAACAATGATATGAAATATTCGCCAAATTTAGCATTTGTTCAGTTGGAAAAAACCTCCAAAACTGGTTCTCCCCACTTAGAGATGGTCCATGGAATTCTTATGTATTTAGTAGGCACTAATATTGTACTCGTAATAGTTGCCACTTGCCTGTCACATGACAGGCATCGCCGGGGGCAAAATTATGGCGGATTATTATTTGCTTATTTTATCTTACTTTAACTAAAGCCCGCATTATCTTAGATATCAAACTCTCGAGATGTTCTAAACGACCCTATATAACTGCTTGATAACAAACGTAAAACTATTATTAAAATTAAATCACTCGAAAAGCAGCCACTGTTTTGTGAATTTGAAACAAAAAATATATTATAACTATGGCTGCTGAAGTGGTAAGTAAATATTTATTCTACAATGTTTTAACTTAAACTAGGATAATATAAGGTACATTACAGAACAATGCTTTCGATGATAATTTACTGATAATACCATTTACCTACCTAACAAAAATATGCTTAAATAATAATACAATATTTAAATTTTCTTAAATACAAAAAAGTATTTTCCAAATCGGTTCATGCGTCTTCGAGTAATCGATGAACATACATTTAACAAAAGATTCAGACGAATTGAGATCCTACTCCTGTATTTTGAAGTCTGTTAAATATAAAAATTACCAGAGTAGTGGAAAAATTATTTGTACATAAATTGGAATTTTATTAAAAGCTCTCTGGTCCATATGAGGACTTCAAGATTGCATTTATGAAATCAATTGACAACCTCCGTGGCGCAGTTCGTTAGACGCCGCCTGCGAAACGATGAGTCGCGGGTTCGATCCTCGCACCGAGAGAAATGTTTGTGCGGTCTAAAAATATTTCTTCCGGTAACCTGATACCCACGACACAAGACTCGATCTTAGTGTGGGGTCAGGACTATGTATGTGACTCTAGGGTATTTATTTATTATTTATTTAATTACAATTCCTATGAACTTATGACAGAAGGCCCCGGTTTCGATGATAGACCCGTCGCAGTTGTTGCGTCCGGAGCCCACGTTCAACGACAAGCCCATCGACGCGTTCCGCGACTACACCATCGATGACACCGACCCCATTAAGGAACGTGTCCGCAGAACTTACTACGAGATGCACACCAACGTTACCGTCGACTTTGTCAAACGTGAGAGCTTTGGGAATAACATAATCCAGCATAACAAGATTAGATTTGAGGACTTGACTGACGAAAAAATAAAAAAAGATGTACCTAAACCAATAAAATCAATAACTAGACAGGTTACGGATTAGGATCATAAAATGCATTCTTACACCATGCCATATAGAGCCCGTGGACTTAAATTGTATATTGTGGAAAGAGGTGCCGCTAATATTAAAAATGATGGGAATACATGAGAATATGAAATATTGCGGATTAGGAACTTATCTATACAAGAAGCGATAGCAGCACATAGCCAAGCAATATTAGGATTACTAGTAATGAATAAAACTAAAACGGAGTAATATCTAGGTACCTAGAGAGTCTACCAATTTCTAATCAAACAAAGTTTAATGAAACGTTTCCTCCACAGAAAAGCGCGAGAAATGGTTGAAGTTCAACCACTTCAAGGCGACAATTAAGGACGCTCTGATCAAGCTGAACGAACTGGTCGATGAGTCTGACCCTGACACCGACCTGCCGAACATCGTGCACGCCTTCCAGACTGCTGAGAGGATCCGTGAAGACCATCCTGATGACGACTGGTTCCAGCTCACTGGTCTCATCCATGACTTGGGCAAGGTACATCATCATTTACAATTTTATTGCACTAACTGCAAGAATTGAGGTTATTTCTCCGGTCGATGCTACTATGCTAGTTTAGTTGAAAGTTGAAATTCTGGTAAGACAGACATTTGCTTTTGTTATGATCCTGAATTACTGGAGTTTCAGAGGTGTAAATGAGGGCGGGAAAGCTTTCTATATCATGTTAAGATGCAGGCAATGCTTCTATAAGATGGGTTTTGGTAGGTTTCAGTGTTTAAGCCTTGTGTACAACGCATCGTAGGCGATTTCAGGGATGTAAATATTTTCCCGCAAAAGCTACACCAGCTAGAGCTATTAATTTGTTTATCATCAAAATAAAACACCATTTGTCCAAAACAATGATACTTGATTATTTGTTTAAAGATAAACATAATTTGTTATATAAGTGATACCCTCCATGACATCACATAACCCGAATGCCCGATAAAAATATTATGCTAATAAACAATTATTTTATTACACGGTAATAAAATTCGGAGATAAAATAATAGTTAAGTGGCAAATTGAAATTACTGAAAAGAAAAAAACTAGGAAGAAGTGCAAAGAAAATTTCATTTTGACCCAATTTGGCACTAGCAATTACGAATTTAAACACTTTAAACACATGCAACAAAGATGAAACAGCAGATCTAAAAATATGTATACTATATACTATATAGTCTAAGGAGAAGGAGTCAGCGTTTGTACTCGCTTATAAAAATTAACAAAACTTAAAACACAGAACAGATATACGAGTAAAACATCGAAGGCTAAGTAGCAATGATTTTGGTGCTACCTATATTGCCGCTAGATGATAAGTTACATTAATGAAAATTATATTTTTCACCAGGTTATGGCCTTTTACGATGAGCCGCAGTACTGCGTGGTGGGAGACACGTTCGTGGTGGGTTGCAAGTGGGCTGACTCCATCGTGTACGGACCAGAGAGCTTCAAGGACAACCCAGACACCTACAACCCCAAGTATAAGTACGTCGGACATTTTTTTAAACTATAAAAATATTACACCGCTATCACCAAATCTCAGTACGTAAAGAAATATCATAATGGATTATTTATTTAAGTAACGCTCCTATTTCATAAAATTACATAATATGCAAGCTTCAGATATACATATTGACTATTACCTATAAGCAGAGCGGATCTAGTAATTGCCTGCCGGCACCACTCCTTGCCTGTGGGACCAAGTAAAAAGAAAAGATCAGTTGATTACTATCATTTGTCATTATAGGTGGTTTCCCAAACGCGCTATATACTAAACTCTAACGGCCTTATTCATAGACAGTTTTAAAACCTATTTTAGTTATTGAACGTTAAGTCCCTTTCGAACGACTTGAATCAGTTTGAGCGAAGAAGTCTAAACATTCTACGAGAATACCTAAAATAAGATTTGAAATAGCCTATACCAATGAGATCTCAATCGCACGGGGCTATTTCAACTCGCGTTCAAAAAACGTTTCAATGAAACAAATGTACATCCGTTGGTTTGTTCACACGAAGAAGATTTAAAACGCGACAGTTTTTTATCGAGCGCTGTCAGATTTTCGACATTGAGCTTTGGACGTAAAATTTTGATTTCATATGAACATAAATATTGGGAATGTAAAAAACCGTCAAAGTCGACCCTTTTTAAGCGCCAGTGCGAATGGGGTCTAAGGCCGTACGTATTTAGGAACCCCACATTTAGGCGTGCCGGCAAAAGCCAGTCAATAAACACTTATCTGTCATCATTGTTCACGTCATTCAAGATATCACTGTGATATCATAATCCTTTACTTGCCGCGGAAATAATAACTCGCGAAATATAGAGAGGTAGACTGCGATTAGTTGACAGGAGACGCCATGTGGGATAGAGTTATCGTATCTGCCGTAATAATAATGATTGTGTGTGTATAGATAAATTGTTTGATACATTGACATCAGCTAATCCAGGGTTCTAACAGTGTCAACGGGCTATCTAACATCCGACTTACCTACTTTATCATCTTAGAGTCACGTTGTACTAGTCATACTAAAATAACTATACAAATCTAGGATTTTAATCTAAAAGAGAGTAACTTTCCATATGATTGTAAATATATAAAAAAAACATTCAGTCGAATTGATTACCTCCTCCTTTTGAAGTCGGTCAATAAATACACCCACCAGTCATATATCAATACATAGAGCCCTGACCTAACACTAAGAAATAATATTGTGTCGTGGGTAGCGACACAAGACTATTTCTTAGTTTGAAGAGATTACGAGAAACTTTTCGGTCTCACAAATTCTCAGACCAGAGACACATGCTTGTGGGCCTCACAAACATTTATCCCGGTGAGGGGTCTGAACCCGCGGCTTCTCGTTTCACAGCCGGCGTCTAACCAACTGAGCCACGAGGATGCTTAAATTATTAAAAATAGCAAATGCCCTAACATTATAGTCTTACAGAGACTCATTCCTCTGTTTCTGAGCGAAATAAAATCACAAAGTACTAAATGGAAAAATATGTAGTGAATAAAATATTGCGTTTTTTGCAGCACTAAGTACGGCATGTACGAACCTCACTGTGGACTGGACAAACTCCTCATTTCCTGGGGACATGACGAGTACATGTACCAGTTCCTCAAACACAACAAGGCCAAGATCCCGGAGAAAGGTCTTTACATGATCAGGTAATATTATTTAAATACACCTATTTGAATCAATGTCTAATTCTGTATCAACTCGTATACGTCCTACTGCAGAGCGTGGGCCTCCTTTACAAACGAGAGTATAATTGAGAGTGATTAGACCATATAGTCCACCACCATAGCCTAGTGCGGGTTGGCAGACTTTACATACCATACATTACTAATTCTTAGAAATCGCTATGGTATGCAAGTTGTCTAACTATGTTGTCTTTCAACATTAAATCGTCTAATTGTGAGAATCAAATTATATTGCCACAAGTGTTTTTGTAGACGATGATTACAAATTGAGGATGAATAGAAATACAGATGAGGAAGTATTTCTGTAAGCAATTTAATGTGCAACCAGTTGAACACAATGTCAAAATGTTTTGTCTGGGCTAGTGACTTCAGCTAAATTACTTCGAGCTCTGTTGGGAGTGTCAAAACATTTAAATAGATCAGGTTAAAGGTCATATTTAGGAACATTGAATATTAAAGTTTATCTTTTTTTTTTTTTTTTTTATTGCTATGAATGGCGAGACGAGCATGCCGTTCGCCTGATGGTAAGCGATACGACCGCTCATGAACAGTAGCAAAACCAAACAACCCCTTGAATTACAAAGCGATGCTTGGCATTCCACTGCGCTCGCCATCCTGAGACATAAGATGTTAAGTCTCAATATGTCCAGTAGTTACTCTGGCTACAATGCCCTTCAACCCGAAACACAACAGTGCGTTTACACTGCTGTTTGACGGGAGAAATAGACACTGCGGTGGTACCCACCCAGATGGCCTCCCACATATGAGAGACCTACCACCAGTCTATTTTTGATTTGCTAAAAATAAATATTTATTTAGGTATCACTCTTTCTACCCGTGGCATGCTGGCGGCGACTACCGCCATCTTACCAACGAGAAGGATGAGGAGATCCTCAAATGGGTGCTTGAGTTCAAGTGAGTATTTTTACTTAGTCTAGTAGGTAATTTGAAAAGCTAGTGAAAAATAATATCCACCCTATGATTACACGACCAGATTAAAAATTAATTCTAAGCGGACGTGAAGGTTAAAAGTATTAATAAAATCGAATTTTCATTAATTTTCCAATTCTACTTTTGGACTTTTTAGATACCTAATTGGGAAAATTATTCAAAAGGAAATAAGTAAAAAAATTTTGGAGTATAAATTTATTTTTACAGCTTTTATGACTGAAACGCTCCGAAATGAAAAACCAATGCTAAGGGAACTAATAAATAATGTTTGTTGCAGCAAATATGATCTGTACACGAAGAGTGAGAAGGTGCCCGACATCGAAGCACTCTGGCCTTACTACGAGAAACTCATTGAGAAGTACATCCCTGGAGTCTGCGAGTTTTAAACAAGCATTTCTACATGATATTTAGACACGAAATCCACTATATTTATATTAATGTTATTATTTATTTCAGTCCCTTATTAATATTAATAGTACTTATGTATAATAATCGACGATAGATGATTTGTTTATTATTTAAAAAGTATTAAAAATATTTTTACACTATATTCGTTTATACACTCGTTAATAAAACGTTATCAATTTAATTACGTTTATTTCATTTCATCTAAAACATTATTTGTTATGTCACTTATCACTTTTTAAATGTTTTAAAAATTAGATAATATTCTTTATTCTTGCTTACAAATATATCAGGTTTGTTCTGCACTTATGATCGGAGGATTTGTAGTCATTCCAATATATAGAAAATGACGCTGAAATTTTATAATTACGATGTTTGTAATTGCTAAAGACTCCTAAAAACTATAAAGATATCAAACAACACCTTTTTTATGGCGTAGTTACTACTGAATTTTCTTTTAATCAGCTCTTATATTTGCAAGTTTAGATATCTCCATTTCCTGATTAAAAGGCCGACGTCAATGTGCATCATAATCCACTCGACTGAATGATATAGTTAAAGCGTATTCAAACGGTTGCTATATTTAGCAGAAACATCCCGTAATCAAATAATATTGGTGTGTTACCAGGAGTGTAGGAGCCAGAAATATACAACTTTTTCTGTAATAGGTTTTTTGGTTTGGTTTGTTTTAAGAGCGAACTTTTAATAATTTTGGAAATCGCCTTTCGTCAATTTAGTTTTATATTAAAACTTTTCAAATAGGTAAGTATTTGTTAAGAATTACTATAATTGTCTTATGAGGAAATCTGAATAGGTACCAAAGATACCTTTGTAGAATTTCTATGGTACCTATGTAACATACACTAATACGCAGTGGATCAGCATCATGGATATTTTGTTTTCGCAGGGAAACACTATTTTTCGCTAAGCTGCCTGTGGGAGAGGCGGAGCGGTGATTTTAGTTTCATCGGTTTTTCGACTCAACGTTGAGTCACCCAAGAAAGATGTTACTATCCGGGCGACCGTTATGTCGAGTCCCTACCAAATTGCTACACCAGTATACCAAGCATAGACCCCACATTGTACCTCTTCAGCGCTTACGAGGGATTCCGGGATTCTAAGGCAAAGCGCCAAAGTCTCGCCGGAACAAGAAAGGTGGACTACTTCGTAAATACCTCCCAATCGATTTTTTATTATAATAAAGGCCTGCGCTCTGTAGTATATGCTATGTATCATTTAATTAAATTTAAATGTATATGTACATTTTTATGTTTAACAATCTAAAAATGTATACCTAACAATCGTATCAATTTTTCATTAGTGTTTTTTTACTAATCAGCACCAAGATCCACCGTAGGACATAAGCGCTAAAAATAACACGTCGTTCCAATTTTTATACCACTACTAATTTTCAAGAACACTACGTAATGTTTGGCCCCCTAAACATACGCAAAAAATAATCAATCAAATAATATAGTTATCGCGCTAATTAATCTCTTTCAATTGGGTGTCGCATTTAATAGAATACGTATATTGCGAATGTTATCAATGAGAGGCGATAACCTCTCGTAAGTACGGTCGAGAAATTATCCAGTGCTGGCTTTAAAGATGTTGAGCGATGCTCAGAGAAGCAGTCTGCGGTTAGACATTGATCGAACTCCCGCCAAAAATGAAGATCAAACGCGTAAGTTGTTTTTCTATTTACGCAGTAAATAAGGTTTAAAAAAATGTAATCTAGTATTATACTTACACATTAATTTAAAACATTTATTGTACAAAAGATTAAAAGAAAATTTAGGTAGAAAAATAATTTAATTTATTAGTTGATTCAAAAGCATTAAAGTGATATTTTAATTAGATATTAATTTTAATAATGTTTGTTATTGCGAAGATTATTCCAATAAATGTATGCATATTATCGATAGCACAAATATTTTGAACGTTGCAAATTCTGAATCATGAACACAGAATAAATTTATTTATTTTTGAAATTTATTTATTTGATGAGACACCAGCTAACGTAAGAATATTTTTAAACAAATGATTAGCATAAAATACCTCTTGAAGCTTGCTTATATAAAAACGTAATTTTTTATAAAAATCCAAAAATATATTATTCCCCAATTCAATATAAACACTAACATGTTAAAATCATATATGTATTATGTATCAGTATGCAATGTTTTATAATTTTCAATTTTACAAAGATCAAATCTTATCAACGACATTAAAATAAGAATAATAATAATTAGAATCTAGCTATCTTAACAACGTGCTTAGAATGTTATCATTTACCTACCACATTAAACCACACGTTATGTCCATGTTATGGTTATTCTCACGTGCTAAAGATCAGGGATCAGCTAATCAATTCACATTAAAGTTGTAAATAATCTATCATCTTTATCTATACAAACTATTCTTACTTCTTGCAACAGATAGGAAATATATTAAACCACGGAATAGACCATTACTTTTGATTTCTATGAAAACAGTCACGAAATAAAAAAACAACGTGCAATTTCCGAAGTGCTCCCGAATATGGCATAATGTTGCCGCGTGTGCAGTAGTGTCACTTCCACTTATTTTCTCTCTTCCGTGTATTAAACAATTGGGGACAACCTTCAATCTACTACTATTATTATTCAGAAGCCTTGTTGTATTATTTTTATTCTTCCATTGTAAATGACAGTTAAATTACATTATCAGAGGTGCTAAGAATCCACAAGACCATGAAATTCAGGGAACAATTAAGTATTTTTAAATTTTCAAGCTATTTAATAGTTTATATAGTTTATTAAATATGTTTATCACATTCTATGTGGGTTTTAAGCCCTAGTAAACAGTTAGGAGTACAGTTCGAAATACGAATGTCTTATTTGAAAAAAATATCACTTGGCACATGCATACATTTTAACGCACTACTGCCCAACAAAAGTTAAATTTAGTCACAACACTTCAGCCGCTACCTATTTTAATTGCCAACTGCATTAGTAATTAAAAACCGTAAGCCTAAAGTACCCTTTAATCGTAGTATCAACGTTATACGATATATCAACGTTCGAACTATCGCCGCTCAAATTGTACCTAATACCTACCTACTTTCACTTATTTTTTTACCGAGTCATTAATTGGCTTATTTTAAACACAATGTCAAATCAATTTATTTCTACATTGTAGATCACAATTAAACCAATACTATGACACCGTGATATCACGAACCACCTGTTTCACGATATCTTTGAAATTATACACGTTTCCAAGAATTATTTTTCGCATAAAAATGTACTTCTAATTTAAATACAATTACCACCTTCACTTATTTTACTAGTTTAACAAAACAGTCGTTTATTAATTAGGTATACATTTCTATGCATGTAATTTATTTATTGCAGCTATAACAAAATATAATCAGCGGCAAATTGTTACACCAAATTAACTATCAGTAAATATTTTTATTAGCACAGTCGGTAATTAATCACGTGGCATGATGATAAATGACAGTTCGAAGGTTCCAATCCTAGGTATTCAGGGTTAATTTAATACTATCACTTCGACCATCGCCTCTTGTGAAAATATAATCAAAACATCTCGAGATAACCTATACATCTGAAAGATCATTATAAGAATTTCAAAGTTACGTGAAATACGCCCTAAATCTTGTAAACATTTGTCAACACAATAATCTTATGGCAGTTATATCTTACGACAATGGCATACGACATTCTCCCCAAGTAAATAGCGCATAAGGCATAACGTGATGGGTGGATCGTAGTCTGTGCCAAAAGGCATGCAAAAAATAAGCTAGTTCCGCATCTTCGGCGTTATTTATGGCGCCACAAACGTCCTCTCGAGCAAGGCTGCTATTTTTCCATTGATATCAATAAATGTACCGACATACATAGGCACAGGTTGCCTAGAAGTTTACATAAATAAAAAATAAATGAAAAAGAAAAACATGAAAAAAGACTTACCTTTACTCCTTCCGATGGTGACCAGGAATCTCCGGTGTCCATGCTGGACCCGTCGCTGCTGCTCCGGCCAGAAGCGAAGTACGATGACAAGCCTTTAGAGGCGTTTAGAGACTACACCATAGATGACACCGACCCGATTAAACAGCGCGTCAGGAGAACCTACTACGACATGCACACCAACATGACTGTGGACTTTGTGAAAAGTGAGTCCACTGAAGAATATTTCTTGATCAGTTACTTTTTGACGCTTGCACCCACTTACCGTAAAAAGGTTAATTTTTTTCAAATTACCTACCAAATACCGCACCTGCTTTTTTAAATTCTGGGTTAAAGATTCTCCGACTACGGGATAAAAAACATCTTTACGTAGGTGCAATAAATTGAAATGAGTTTTTATACAATATACTACTTACTATAGGTAGCCACCTGCCATCCCATATCAATAGATGTCCTTATGCGAGACCTATGTTATGCAGTAGAATTCTCGATACTGACGAAGATGATGATTATGAATATAATATTAAAAAGTAAATGCTTACATATTTAGCAAATAACATACTTTAAATAGCTGATTGTCCCATCAGGTAAAATGGATAAATGGTTAAAATTCAACCATTTCAAATCCACCGTGAAAGAAGCCTTGATCAAGTTGAATGATTTGGTTGATGAGTCTGACCCTGACATCGATCTGCCGAATATCGTGCACGCCTTCCAAACAGCCGAGAGAATCCGCGAAGACCATCCTGATGACGACTGGTTCCATCTGATTGGACTCATCCATGATCTTGGCAAGGTTTGGCATATTCATTTTTTAATATTGTCTCTTGGTGTCATATAATCATTTGATAGGAATGTGTCAGTTTATTTTTAAAATCTTGTTTAAAATGTACTTTATATTACAGTGTATTTAAGTATGCAAATAGTATTCAAAATGCGATAAGTTTCGTTTATTACAATAAAGAATAAAGCGTGCGACATTGTATGGTATATATAATAATTACGACGTTTTAAATACTTAACTGAAATACATCCTCTAAACTCTAAATCAACAATATATTGCTTTATATAAAAAAAAATAATTTACATATGATTATGATTTATTAATTCATTACCGGTCGAAAAATACTATTAATACAAAACGTTTTCCTTAGTAAGCATATTATATTTCTGAATGATTTCTTTTTTAGTCAGAGGTATATTTAATGCCGATTGCTGTAACTAATTCCATGTGACTGGTAACCAGGTGATGGCGTTCTACGACGAGCCCCAGTGGTGTGTGGTGGGCGACACGTTCCCAGTGGGCTGCAAGTGGGGCAAGTCCATCGTCTACGGCGACGACAGTTTCAAAAACAACCCCGACACATACAACCCCAAATATAAGTATGTGGGTTTTATATTTATCGCTCATTTAAAAAAGGATTTTTTAATCTGTATCTATTGTTTAGAATATCTTGTGACTGTGATTTTGAAGTATTTTTGGTTTTTGCACTAATGATTCTTTGATTGAGTTCCTTCTTTATTGAATTATAATAATTAGTGAATAAAATTAATCGTCATCGTCATCTTCAGCCGAACGAAGTCCAATGCTAGACATACATATGCTTTCCGCCAGGAAATTTCATAGTGACCTGACGATTGTTTATAATTAAAATAATAATATTTAACCGAATATATTAAACTTGCCCTGTAAATCTGTATAATGCATACTGAAGTTGAGCGAGTTGGTCCAAAAAATAAAACGCACTGATCTTTTTAAAGCCAGATTTGGGTTATACAAGTGCAAGTCATCTTGTAAGTTGCCAATTTTACGAAAATATTTAAGAAAAAATGTGATTCCGGCCAGGATCGAACTGGCGGCCTTCTGCGTGTAAAGCAGATGTGATAACCACTACACCACGGAACCCGTTGCGTGGTTTGACATAAGTGCTGTTCGGATTTCGGCAGTATATTATATTGAATATGTGCTGTTTTATATATAGCACTATTCGGGACAGATAACGGTTTTATACACCCATTAAGGCAATTATGTTTTCTTTGCTTTTTCTACTGCTTAAGATAAAGCAAAGGTCTCCGACTTAATGCAAATTGTAAGACTACAATTGCAAGAGTATCATTGCTAAAGCGCCTTATGTGAGATTGTTGGACGTCCTCGGCGCGATTGCTATGGCTCATCTAACATCAGATTGTAGCCAGAGTAACTACTGGATATATTGAGACCTAACATCTTATGTCTCAGGATGGCGAGCGCAGTGGAATGCCAAGCATTGCTTTGTAATTCAAGGTGTTGTTTAGTTTGGCTACTGTTCATGAGCGGTCGTATCGCTTACCATCAGGCGAACGGCATGCTCGTCTCGCCATTCAAAGCAATAAAAAAAAAAAGATTTTTTTAAAACAAACTAAATGTAGGCCTGCGATGAAAATGTTATCGTAATAAGTCTAAATTATCTAGTAGTAATATTGATTGTCTTTTTTTTATATTTCAGCACTGAATGTGGAATGTATGAACCGAAGTGCGGACTTGAGAATCTGATGATGTCTTGGGGTCACGATGAGTACCTCTACCGAGTTTTGATTCACAACAAGGCCAAATTGCCACAAAAAGGGCTCTACATGATTAGGTGAGTTAGCGATAGGTACCATCTATTAAGAATTGGGTAGATTTAACTATTTATTTCAACGCTTTTCTGAACAATTTGAATTAATTCAGCCACGTTGATATTCAGGTACCACTCATTCTACCCGTGGCACGCCGGCGGTGACTACAAACACCTCCTCGTCGATAGTGACTATGAGATCATGAAAAATGTTCTTGAGTTCAAGTAAGTGGAAAAATATTAACTCAATTTCAATTTCTTTAACACCACTTGCACAATCTGTATACTAATTTTACCTTTACCTTTTTTTCAGTAAATATGACTTGTACACGAAGAGCGCCGCAATTCCAGACATCGAGGCACTTTGGCCCTATTACGAATCACTCATAGACAAATACATTCCCGGAGAAATCGAGTGGTGAAGACTGAATTAATTTAAATCTTTAAAGATGTTTTGTGATAATTATTTTCAAAATACTACTTTATCACTAGGGTGTTAAGGCTCAATATTTTAGATATTATTGTTTTATTTAAATATTCACTTATACAAAATATCATAATTTTAGGGTTTGGTTGTGCCTCATATTCAAAAGCATTGTAATCTCAAATGTTACAGGTATTATGTATGTATATTAGTTATTAAGCTTAATCCAAATGTACAATTTACTTAAGATAAAATATATGGAGTGAAATATATTTTCTGCGCATTTATACGGCCTTTTTGTTTTATTTCTATGGATCATGATATTCCAGCATATTTAGGGAAACTTCAGTTGATTAAAAAATGTAGTTTTTTATCCGTGTCTACTGTGAGTGGGTCGACGGTTGGATCCCCGATACAGGCAGTAACTTTACATTTCAATATTTAAAAAGCTCTTAATGCGTTCTGATGACCACAAGTAGGGATAGTTAGGGTATTATAGTTAGCAATGCTGTAGTGTAATTTGTAAGCAAGGGTAGGAAATAAAACCAAAACAATATATAATAAATCAGGAACTTTATTTAAGCTATATTTACAAAAATACAAACATCTCAAAATAGATAATAATAATTGTAATTAAACTACAATACGATCAACAACCGAGTCAGCAAATTATAACTACACGCTTCACAAATTATATATTATGTACACACAACATATTGGAACTTATACGAGTTACATATCTGGATACACGCCGCATAAAACTACAAAAAATATTCTTTTGCAGGAACAATATTTTTATAACAAATGTCCAATGTACAAAACTCTTATTTTGGAAAATGTGAATATATCGCACCTTTAGAATTAAAGAGACCTAACTAAAAAAGCTTATTATTTGGGAAACGTTCTTTAAAGATTTGTAACATAAGATCTATTCTATCTTGTCTATTTTTTTTGGATTCGGTCAGTTTAATTCTAAGCGTGCGATATTACGGTTAGTGGATAGCTAGCGGTAACTAAATGAGACGAATCCAAAAACTTAACTATACAAAAAATAGAACAAAATTCCAAAATGCTTCAAAATATATTTTGTAGTTTTACGTCGCTATTATAAATGACCAGTCTTCAAAAAATGCACAAATTAATTGAAAAATCGACTGTCAATCAATTTTAGTGAATATGCGATTTTATAACTAAACTAATCAAATATTAATTTTGACAGTACATAAATTGATCCCTTCCACGCTAAAACAAAACAATGATATGCTAAATAATATCTGATGTTTTCTTTCAAAATTCTTATTCAATGTTATATCATCACAATATTAATATTTATTATATGTTCATTCATTACATTCAATATGAAGGCAACCACAAAATACTTGTTATCATATTATTAGAAAATAATAATGACAAACTTAATTAAGTATACACTTTCATTGTTCAAAAATCATTCATTAATATCTTTTAATTGTATAAAAATATTTAGTCAAAATCATTTTTGGTTCGGTTTTAAATGAAGGAAAATAAAATTTATTATTTAAACACAATTAACAAATAAACATTTTTCACAGCATACATCGACAAATTACAAACCATATAAAACTAGACTTTTTCACTCAGAATAATTGTCTTCACAATATTTTTAAATAAAACAGGTTGTTCATAATGTTCACTAAATTGTGTGCCAGTGTGTGCACAAAATGCCCCTATATTAACCCATAATACAATTCCATAACTTGTTTTTCAGAATCAAATAATACGAAAAATTCAAAGTTAATTATTTCATCCCACTTCAAAAATTAAAAAATCATTCATTCGGTTACTCCATTCGCTCAAGATACGAATTTTATGCGTAGTATTCAAATTGATTCAACAAAGCGAAATGCATTTAAGTATGTGACTTTAACAATAAGTTTACTTTTATAGACATTTAAATATATGTATGGTTTACGCGGAGTTTAATAGTCTGACATGACCACTATAATATTTATATCATTTTAGGCGATTAAAGCTGAACTACATGTAATAATGCTAATGGCCTGAAAATATCCTAGTAGTAATTATATTATTAAATAAACCGCGTGAGAATAGTAAAGACAATTGGCGTTATTCACCGACAGTTTTAAAACTTACTTTAGCTATATAATGTTTTATGTTCTTCGCTCAAACTGACTTCAAAAGTCGTTCGAAAGGTACAAAACATTCGATATCTAAAATAAAGCCAAAAACAAACTATCGTACATACGTCTTACGCATAGAGTAAAGAAGCGGCTACAGGTACACAAAAAGTGTCATAAGGCGATCTGAACAATGGATACTTTTGTTATGTGCACACTCTATCAGTCGTTATCATATTATGTCGTGACCTTGTATGTTCCATTGTCCTGATTGGTTAGTTAGCCACATCTAGTATATATGACCGCTTCTTTACACTATGCGTAAGACGTTCGTACAATAGTTTATTTTCGGCTAAAGTTCAAAAACCGTCTGTGAATAATTAAGGCTGACTTCAAACTCCCCAAAGGCCGCAACTTCCGCAATCGCTTACAATAATATGGACTTCTTACCGAATCTCAAGCTTGCAAGTGCATCTCCAAACATCAAATATATATATTTCTACATAGACACGGAATCCTACGTATATCTATAAACTGATTTATAATGTCATGCCAGATAAAAAATTACGAATAGTTTTATATGTGATTAAATTTATTAAATTTGATTACATGTTCACGTACATGTTAATATATTAGTCCCAAAAATATATACCACTACGCAATCTACAACCCCGTAACGATTTATTATTTGTGTTAGAATACAAAACACATCAAGTTTGGTAAGCCGACGTCGCATCAATCATTTAAAAAAAAAAATAATGTCCAATAAATATATTTGTAACAGATATGCATTAAATTTATAATTATTTTGCATTTAATTATCATAATTGTATAAAATATCTTGTGAATAAATAAATTAAGGAGACAATGTCGACCACAACAAACTCATTATGTTCCACAATACAAGACACAATATGCAATATCATCAAGGCCGCCTCACGTTTTAAGGCATTTCAGCTACCCCTATCCTAATGCTATGGCTTGTCTTAAATAATACCACAAGGACAGATAGTTGAAAACTCCAAAACGCGTATAGGATCCCAATATAACCTATCCATTACGTACATTTTAGTTTGGTGATTTTAACTCTTTAATGGGTTCATTTGTGAGGCACAAACAAGTTTAAGCAGTGTGTAGACATAGATAGGAAAAAAAGAAGAGAAGTAATCGAAGTTAGTGTATAAAAAATCTGAAACTACAACAAAACAAAAGCTCTTGTTAAGAACGCGAATTTAGACAGATGGATAGCTGTATCATATTTTATTTAAGATTTTTTAGCCGCACAAATTCATCGAGTTAACGGTCGATATCGACAACTTGTATAAATTATATCGACAGAGTATATTCAGGTTCAATCAATGTGTATTATTCAAGACCACCAAAGCAAGATGTTAGCCCACCTAAAAACCTATCAGTCTTTAATATTGGAAAGACGGTCTCACTCACACGCCGAATAAGGCCATTTTAAGGCGATTCTAATATCGATAACAGAAGCAAACGTTCCGTAAATATCACACTCTTACATAAGAGCTACCTTTAGGAATGTTATCTTACAACCCTTGCGAAAACATTTTAGAAACCAACTTTTTAATTCACAAATTTTTCGATAGACTTCCATCGATATGTGACCATCTTTAAATTTATCGATAGTCACACAACATTTTCTTTCAGCTGCCAAAAGCCACACTGCATTCCAAAGATTATAAAAAGTTAGCTATGTATAAGTTATTTTTTGTTTACTAAAATATTTAGTTTCAAAATCCAATTGTGATAATTTCAAGCGGGCAATGTATGAAATAGCACGAGCGCAAGATAATTAGGTAAAAATCTAAAACATTAACTATCATAGAATGTACCAGGTCACAGAAATTTAAAATTATTTATAATAGCCAGCCCTTTAAATCATCATGTTATGATATCGATAAGCAAATTTATTTAGACTTAATGGAAGTCAGTGATAATACTTAAAGAGCAACGACAGGTACTTGGTCAATACTTTCTATGGAGGGAACAAGGAAGGAATTTCTAAATTAGAAAACAATTTTAACATCCTGTGACATGGTTTAAATTCAAGCCATATTTATTTTTACCAGTAGATTATTACGAAGGAAGATCATTGGTATATTTGAATAGACGCAAAATGTATTGCTATTAGTATAATATTAATAGATATCCTTCGGAATTCGTATTCAAAATAGCTTGCATTATATGAAAATAGAACGCCACTACAATTGTTCAAAAGCGTTATTTTTTTAAAACACAACAACAATTCGATTATAAGTCAAAGTCTATCATTGCATTGTTTTAATATCGATAAAATTTACATTATTAATAACCTCCGTAACATTCACGTAAAATTTTCCGTCTTACTTTTAGTTTTTCTTGCTAAAGACCTTGCATTTTTCTGTATTGTTCCGTTGTGACACATTGTTGTGTTCATTCTCTTTAAGGCAAACACTCAATTCCTTAGTCTTCTCGTTGTAGTTAACACTTTTGTCACAATACTTACTTTAATAGAAGCTACAGTTAGCAGAGCTACTTAGGGCTACTGTCGAGTCGATGTAACAAATAGCGTATGACGTTATCACCGTTTTTACTAGCTTATGACGTAGATGTCAAAGTCGTCATTATATTAAACATATCAATAAAAAATCGGATAGTAAGTACTACTTAAAGTTTCGATAGATAAGTTGTAATGTATTGTCGTTCGTGACTGCTCATGCCACAGTGAGGGTATATCTAACAGTTATATAGCGGAGTATATAGTGCGTATATTACGTTTCGAAGTGCTTGTATATGCTGGTGACGTAGGCCATTACTTGCTGCCAGTCCGGCCTCTCTTGCTGGATCATGTCTTGAATGTTCTGGAAACGATGAATTGACATTAGCGTATATAATATCGATATACAATAAAATAAACAGAAACAGAGACTATCATGTAGGGCATTTAATACGCAAAAAAATAATTAAAATTTATTTTGAAAAAGTTATATACAAATTAGACTGTTCTAATATAGTCGATATATTAATTATGCTCATTTATACAAACAACATAGACATCTTAACCCAATTTTCGAGCGAATCCCTTATTAATTTAAATACATTTGTATAAATTTGATTTACGAAAGACTACAGAATACTTATAAATAAATAAAATCAATGATCAATGAACGCAGTATATACGTACGAGCGTGGTGGGTATCCCGACGGACTCGGCGGCGGCGAAGGCGACGGAGAAGTTGGTGCGCTTGTCGTGCGGCGCCAGCGTGGCGTACGGCACGCGCGCCTCGCCCAGGTACGAGTGCAGCAGCGCGCACAGCGCCATGCCGTCGTTCCACGACGAACTGAACGACATAGGCCAAATTACATTATATTGCAGGTACACTTTTCAAAATGGAGGCCCAAAATGATCGATTCCGACTATCAATTTAGAATGTCGACAAATCGGACCACGATAAACGAATGGAATTTCCTCGTATTTGCTTGATTTTTTCTACTGCTACCCTCCTAAAGGTCATAGCGTGATTATAAATATAGCCTATAGCAGAGGCGGCTCGTGAAATTTTTTGATGGGGGTTCACAAAAAAATATTTGAAAAACTAGAGCTTACTATTTATTTTATTTGTATACAAAATCCATTCGCCGGTCTTTTTGGCGTGCGAAGATATCTATTACTTTCTTGTGAAAATCAGAAATGGAATTAAATAAGCGTTTTTTTATGCTTATCATACACTAGAGGCCCGGCCCAGCTTCTCCCGGGTACAAATAGATTTCTGTATAATAATATGTACGTATTATTATTATACATATAAACCTTCCTATATAGGCACGTTGCCGCCGCCCAGCCGGCCAGTACCGCCGCAAGCGCTACGTCCCGCAATTTTAAATCTGTAATATCTTCGAAAATATTCATTTAAATCTTGTGCTGTAAAGGACCATATAGATCTATACTAAATCAACAATGTATTTAAGCTATTTAATTGGATAAGGATTAATGCTCTATTGGTTAAAATCGCTTCGAAAATTAGCCATTATTTGTCGTAAAAAGTAAATGACAAAAAATGTTATTGTGGTATATCCATAAGAGACAGACATATACCATCGCGGAGTTTTCTGTAGACCTTTTCAATGTGTACAAATATATAGTACATTATTTTGATAAATCTCGTAGGGTTCAGCCTGCGTTTGCAATGTAAGCGGAAAAAAATGATAATGAACGACATCACATTAGAAACATCAAAAATTACAATATTTCTCCACTATTTAATGGATGTTATTATACATGTAAACCTTCCGATTAAATCACTCTATCTATTTAAAAAAATGTAGTGATAATGCATTGAGGCGGTCTTGCGCCATAGTATTTCGCGTAAACGTTTTGACTTTATTTAACGTCGAAAAACAACGTTCACATTCTACTGATGTCATAGGAATGGTGCATACAATATTTAAAAGTTTTATGCTTTCAACAAAAGCTGCTATAAATTACTATTAACTCATTAAGTTGTTTGTATACATAAGAACGACAACTGAGTGACGCGTGAGCGGCGCTCCAGATTACGCTAATTTCTCATACGATATCTTTTGTTTCACGCGTCAGCCCGCGTCGATTGCTCTCTTTCCCACGCATTGAATACAGTACTAAGAATCGTACTAAACTTCGTTTCATAGGAGCGCAATCGCTGGCGCTCCACTCGTTACAAATTGACGCTACATGTAATATAATAGACTTTTTATAGGCATAGTAAAATATAAAGAATGTAATGTAAGGATCTTATGTATTATAGATATATATAAATTATGAAATTAGCTAAGTATGTAATTTTCGTGGGAGTGCACTGCACCAGCGCTCTTTCGGATGAGCCGCCACTGGCCTATAGCATTCCTCGATAAATGACCTATCCACTACAAAATTACCAAATTATATTTTAATAATTTATGTAAATTTGAATGTATATGCTACATACCTAAAGTTGGTGATATCAATATTGTTGTATCCAAGAGTCTTCTGCTGACACCACTTGAGCAGGGCGTTGCGCTTCGAACCGCCGTTCTTCACTTGCAACGCGTTCAAAGGATCCTTTCTTTCACCTACATTAACAAAATTAGAACTATTTATGCAATGAAAATATTACATGAAATCGGTGTTTTTTTTAGAAAGCATCGTGAATGTATCCGTTTTGTTTATACATGTACATGCACACATATAGAAGCTAAGCTATAACATAATATTCTGCTCGATATCATTATAAAGCTTGAAGACTCTTCAATTATATCAATTTAAGTTGTACGTAACGAAATTATGAATTAAATCTGTAGTTATAAATCCAAAGCAGATTAATCAATGCGTCGTATTAAGTACTGATATTTCTCTATTTACTGTTATTACCAAAAATATGTTGAAATTGCATATTGGATATAATTGAAAAGTCTTCGTGTCTTTGAGATGTAATACTAGAGAGGATAGCGCGAACAAAATGTAACAAAAACCAGTGGCACTGCAATTTTTATTCCTGTTTCTGTCACTCCTACACACATAATCTTCTCTCTCGCTCCACTAATAATAATGTGTGCTTGCAGATGCATCTGCATCTTCGTGCGTATCTACGCACGCACACACTGCGCATGCATCGACCAGGCACGCAAGAATCCAGTAGAGTGAGAGGGAAGATCCCAGCGTAATAATAGTCGAGACATAAATAAAATTACGCAACCATTATTTTTACACGCACTTTGAACACGATGTCCCTTAGTACAACATCTGTAATATTTCAGCATTTTATTCACTAGCATATGACTCACAGATGTCTCCATACGAGTTGCGTCGCACGAAGGACTCGATGGCCTTCTGCTGCAGCGAGAGCGCGCGCTGCTCGTCGGGGATGTTGGCGCCGCCCGCCGCCGCCTCTGCCCCGCAACCACAGTTATACGCGGCTTAGCACACGACACCACCACCGCACACGCACACACACATACGCACGCACACGGTTTTGTACATACTAGTCCTAGGTGACACTTGACAAAGTGACTACAATTCACCTGAAGGTAAGCGCGGTTTGGTTCAGACAAAGTATTAAAGTCTGATCTGTCTTTTTAGCCCATTTGTGTAACAAAAAAGTTGATGATAAAAATAATCGTCAGTTCGCCAATGGTTGTATTGTGTTTTGGAAAGATTAGTTTAGGGGACAAACGTAAAATATTTAATTTAAGAGTGAAAATTTATATATTTTGCCTTGTGTCAAGACTCAAGTTTTATTGAAATTAAATATTTAACTAGACTTAATTTTTCTTTAAAGTTTAATTATATTTTACGTTATCATCATGCACAAAACCGTGAACATACAGAAACATAAAGTGAAAATATTCGAGGAAATAATGACATCATTCGCTATACCGCTATATGCCACCATTAATATTTATAGTCACACTTGAAGAGTGCCATATTCATTTTTTTTTAATCGATGAGATGTCTGACAACAGATATTTAAAAGAACGATGAATTGTGGTACTCCATGAAATAAAGACTACTTGAAAAAGGGCACCCAGTTTGCCTTAATAAGTGAGTATTGTGAAGCCCAAAAATGAATCTACATGGAAAATCGTCGTATTGTATACGTCATGTAAGTGGTAAGATAGGTGTCTAATCTGGATACACCCTGGAATTTATCATTGTGACGAGTGAACATTATTCAAATATATTAATTTTAGGATTTATCCCCCTCCATACCTGTACCATAACGTTGAGCCCAGTGCTACTCTTTAGATTTCAAAAAATAGTCGGCACAAATAATATTTTAACTCTAAATTCTTACATTGCTTATGTACACAATTCGAGAGTATTTAGCATTTTTAATGCAAATGATATGAATATTTAAAAGTGCATAATGCTTTCATTCGGTTCTCGGTAGTGTTTTCAAGAACTTGTGTTTACTATTTACAAGTGCAGAATCACCATGTACCGCATAATTATACGAAATTGAAGTATAAATAGCCATTACAAAACTATATACTTTTAATTGACTATTATGTACATTATTGTACAAACAACGTGGAAAACGCCCCTAAATAGGAATATACAAAAATAAGTGTCGTAATTAGTGCTATTATCTTCCAGATTATCAATAGCATTACATTGCGTTCTTTAAAGAAAAATAATCTTAATTAATAGATCAAATTATTAACATTAACAATATCATATATATTTTATACCTTTTTTTGCATTATGCTGCCAAATAAAAAATAATTATATTTATTTCACATTCATATTCAGGAGTCCCCTTTCACCCTGCACAGGTATAACTAAAGGCCAACGCAGACCGGGACGGAATGGCAAGGGATTTAACTTTTTACCAAAGGATAATTCCATCTTATCTGTTCGGTATACGGCATAAATTTCAATATTTTAAATTTATGCCGTGGCAAAGAAAGGGTTTACTCGATTATGTCGTGCCGTCCCGATGTGCGCTGGCCCTATATCTACATTTGAGGGTGTAAAAAAAACAAAGTATTCCACACACGCATGCTTGTAATAAGTTCCAAACATGTCTGCATATAAGACAGATAGAAAATAAATTAGTGACGTCGTACACAACACATAAGTTAGAACAAGGCAAGTGGTCGGCTCAAGCGTCCGTCTCATGCCGCCATGCTGTAAGAGAAACAAGCAAACTTACATGCAATCAAACCTACCTAGTACCTACTAGTGCCTACCACCTGTCGACTATCAACTACTACGCTCTGATTGTGATGTTATACTACGCATATTTTTAATTGAGAGTGACGGTATAACAATTGCTTTATTATTTTGACTTTATAGAATCGAAAAGAAATCATGTGAATTTAAATAATCGGTATATATTTTAAGTAACAAATATTAACTAGTCCACAAGAAGTAGATTTTAGTATAATAATTCCTAAAAAACATTTGGTTGAGTGGCAGGACAACAGCTGTGGCTGATATCACTTTTTTTTTCAACATTTTAAAATACATACATATTCTATAACATAGTCTTTTGCTCAACTTATATTTTAATTCCCTTTATCTACCATGCAGCAATGTATAGCAAATAGTTCTAATCATTTTAAAAGCCACTTTCGGTACCATAGTCACTCAACTTTTATTTTTAATTTGTCATAACGATGTATCAATGTATAGCAAATACAGCAATGTATAGCAAAGTCTATCTATGACCATAATCTCTCAACTTTTTTTTTAATTTCTCGTAATGTATCAAGCAGTAATATATAGCAAATAGTTCTGACTATTTTAAAAGCCACTTTCGTTACCCTAGTCTTTCACTCTTTTTTGTTTTCTATAACGTTATGTCAAGCAGCAATGTACAGCAAAGTGTATGTACTAACCGGCGGTGACGGGCGAGGCGCGTGCGGCGCGCGGCGGCGGCTTGGCGCTCATGCCGCCCATGCTGGCGATGCTGCTCATGCTGGACATGTTGTTGGCGAGACCGTTGTGCGCAGACCCGCCGCTGTCCGACATGCCGTTCTTTATCGAGCTGCTTGTTGTCGACACGTTCACTGTGGTCTGCACCTGACCGTAATCAAATTGATACATCGGGGCGAAAAATTGTAGCATCTACAAAAGGACAGAGCGGAAAGTGCGCAGTGTTCCGACGTAAGTGGTGCGCTTGCTCCAATTCATCTCTAGTGGAGTGTTACTGAAATTAGTTGTCCCAACGATTTTGAAAATTATTGCTTGTATTATGACAATAAGTTTCATAAAAATGAAAATTATATTTTGATTTACACGGTCGTCTTTATAAACTCCAAATTTGTACTGAAGGGCCTATCTTTAGTTTTTAAATCAATGGTTATAGGTTTCTATCTATCTATATCAGCCCATATACGCACGGGCACGGGCCTACTCTACAATCGAAAGTACGATTGAGAGTGGTTAGGCCATATAATCCACCACGCTGGCCTAGTGCGGGTTGGTTATAGGTTTGGCTTTGAGAAAAGTTTCATAATTTTTGCAGTCACAAACGACTTGGTATCGTACTGTGGAGTTACAACTCACTGTGACTGTGTGTTTCTTATCATATTTAAAAAAATATACAGATATTTTCGGACTACTACGATTTCTGAGATTAATTAAATAGTGACAGATCATACCGGCGGCCATTCGTTGACAGGCGTGGTAGCGGGCGACTGTTGCTTTGCGGCTTTAGCTGCGTTCTCTATGCTCTCGATCAAACTCTTCACTGACAGCCGAGAGTCTTGCCGGCTTACACCTGTGAAAACAATAACGATATATTTTTCAAACTTTACAAAAAATAAGAATAGTCATATTTTAAATCATATATATATTCTAACTTTTAAAAGGCTCAGATGATTACTCAATAACTGGCGGTACGGTCAACAATGACTTTTGTATTTACCATAATAATTGAATAATTGTTGTCTTTGCGTCTAAAACATAAAAAAGAAAGTATAACATATTCACCTTTGTTTCGTCTATGCGAGGCGGCAGTGGCCATGATGTCCTGCAGCGACGCGCTCGTCAGCAGCGGCGGGGGCGGCGGAGTCTCTTCAGAGCGCGGCGGAATCGCTGAATACATACACACACATTATTCACTCATCATAACTTATACTCCTTGTATTTGTACTGTATTAGCTCACAGAGACAACGGAGAGTTTGAGTGTAAGGGCTTAGGCCATAATCCACCATTGATCGCCTGGTACGGGTTGACTTCACACACCATAGAATATTTTATTAGGGTATCTTTGTAATTAGTTAGTCTTTAGTATTTGTTTTTATAGAACCTACCCGTAAAGAAGTTATATTAGACAAAACATTATTCATTTAAAAAATCGCATTTTTATTAAAAAAACTTATTTCGTAATTACTTAATTCTATTACGCATTTCCAACACCAAAATGCTGTAAAAACTTGCAAGCCATGTTTCTCAAGCGGCATATATAAAACATTCCTTAGTTTATTAAAAAGGACCTGCACCTAAATAATAAATAGATTATTACTTATACCTACAATGTGATCTAATTTTCATAAATATATGTATAAAAAGAGGTTTTAACTACAATTTCGTCGCAAAGAAATGTATCACTATATAATTAATTTAAACTATTTTTGATGTAATGAAAGGACGATGAATTTTATAAATTAAATAAAAAAATGGTAACAGATATCAAATCAAATATAGAGCAAAAATATTTTTTCTATGATGTTGAACTATTATTAGATTAAAATAATTTTATTATTTTCCCTGCAATTCAAGAAATAATTATAGGAAAATCAAGAACGTCATTCGATGAAGCTCCATAGTTAGATTTAAATGATTTTAATGAGACCTAAACACATAATTATCGACATTCTGAAAAAAGCGATACATTAACACAAGTCCACCACCGCACCCCGTCACCGATCAAACGACACACGACACCGCTCGGACATATACAGTTATTTACATTCATTTTCACACTGGTACGTTTATTTCGATTCACAAAAGCCTTCCAACTTACGTAGAGGTCTCGAAGGCGGGTGATCATTCAGAGACCTGATAGGATGCGATAGGCGCTTATGCTCCAACGTCTTCCAGTACGGTTTGTCTCTGAAATTACTCGTCTCGTAATTCGATTGGTTTTGAAGGGACAATTTTCGTACGGGCACCTCTGGTTTATGAAGCTCCACCGTTGGCATCTGTTCTATGTTTTGGACTATCTCGCCGATAGAACTCGTTGGTCTCTTCGGTGTATTCGCACTTGGAGTTCGTGAGAGGGAAATTATAGATTTTGTTATGCTCGACATCTCTTTAACAGCACCGTCTGGTAGTATCTCTGGAGAATTTTGGCCTTCCTTTTTTGGTTTCTTTGCTCTTCGAGGCACTTTGAGTACTTCTTCCCTAGGGACTGAAACGAGGTCTTCTGTTTGGTTTTTGTTCGATATTTTATCATCGTCGGCAATATTTTTATCTGCAAAAGCAGTAATGACTGGTCCAATTTCTTCATAATAATTTTCTTCTGATTGTCTTCTAGAATGAGATACGTTTAGGTCGAACGGCTTAGTTTCACCCAATCGTTCATTCTTTTTTATAATCGGATCCGGTTGAGTAGGCTGCTGTACCACTTGTGTCGTATTTACAATGAAAGATCTATTCTCAATTGGTTGATAATATTGATTGTCAATTAACCATTCTGGTGTTTTTAACAATTTGCCAACAGGCTTCGATATTTCTGGAGGTTTACTGGGCGTTTTACTAGGCGAAGGTGTTTTAGATCCTGGCAAACTATCGTTTGACCCGTAACTCTTCCACGAGACGAACGAAAGTGGTTTCACTTTAAAATGCTTCTGGTAGAGGCCTTTCTTTTTGTTTGCATCATCTTTTTTTGTTTCGCTAGGCGTGTCTTCGGTTATAACTTGGTCCGTGTCATCATAATACACCGTTTTCTTGTCAGCCGATTCTTCTTGCTTAACAATCGGGGCATTTGTTTTAAATAGCATCGGCTGTATCAACACAGGGCTTATTATTATTGGTGTTGTATTATCTATCTGACCGTTCATAATTTTGATTGGAGCCATGAAGGTTTTTAGTTTACGCCGCGGCGCCACAGCGGGTGCATTAGTATGACTATGCAATGCTACCACCTTGGGCAAACTGTCATCGTGACATGGATCATTGGTGTTTATTTTCAAGTGATAGCTTACATTATGATCAATATTTGGCTTTGGTATTTCTACAGGATTTGGTTTAGTTGCTTCCGTAAAAGAATTATTATTTTTTATAACTATCACAGGAAAGTCTTCTTTTTCGTCTACTACATGCGTGTCTGTTTTATTCTTTGGTGTGGATTCGTCAACTACATCTATCCCTGTTTTGTCCATTACCTTTTCAATCTCTTTAGCATCCTCTTTAATTACTGGTTCTTCTTTGCTTTTTGCGCCAAATGTCTTTAATTGCAAACCAGACAGCACCTCTTTTGCTATTTTGTCTTGTACAATATGCTCATACTTGGATATATCTGCTAATGAACTCCTTTTACTACATGCACTACTATTACTACTAGATCGACTCAATGATGATCGTTTTACTTTACTGTTACCGATTATCCTCTCTATAGCTGCTTTAAATGTTACTTTTAATTCCTCGTTCACGCTTTTCAAGTCATTTTCAATTTTATCGTTTACAATAACTGGTGTCAGTTCTTTTGACGGAATGACTAAAGGTTCTAAAAAATCTATGTGTGATGTCGTTTTTATGTCATCTGGATATGGGAATGGGAGAATATTTTCCGCTTTAACTACCGGTATATTACTTGAAGTATCTATTTTGGATTCCTTTGCGACGTCTGTATGAATCACATTGTTATTTTTCTCTATTGTGGATACAAACACGTCATCAGATCCGTCAGTATATATTGACAGTTGACTATCAGCTTTAGCGCCATTCAAAAACTCTATACTGGTAGCTTCTTGCAGAGCATCTTGGTACGCCTGGTTAGCATTTAAATTTTCCATACTCAAAGCTTTTGGCTTTCCGTTAAAGACTCCCGAAAGACTTCTCTTGAAGGTCGATATATTTTTAGTTCCTATAACATTACTAGATTCTGATTTTGAAAGTACCTTAACACTATTCAGATCACTTAAATTCTCAACAGAGGCTGTTTCGTCACTAAAATCTACTGCATCCTGTCTACTGATATTTAGTTTAAAAATATCAATAGCATCTTGCCGCTTCAGCTCTTTGTCATCCGAAGAGGGTAGGACGACTTCAGCTAGCGTTTTACTAGAGTTCTCTTCCGCACTACTCGCTGAAGAGTTTTTTCTTAACTCGTCGTCATTTGTTTCGTCAGTCGTCACATTTTCTATTTCAAGTTTGAAAGGGTCTGTCAGATACTCAAAGTCATGGATCGGTTCAGGTACACTGTTCGATCTGAAGAACGCTTGGTCTACTAAGTTTTTCTCTTTCGAAGGTGGATCAGTCACACTATGCACTCTGGAAAGATATCTAGTCCTTATACTCTTAAATATTTCCTTCGACGGTCGTTCGCTCTCACTGTGTGAATCTAAAGAGTCCGAGTCTTTGGAGAACTCTTTGTCCTCGTCCGAATCGTTAAGAACGCTATCCATTGATTCTGATCGCTCTACACCTGTTTTGGTACATGAAATTGTGATTAGACATTTTTAAAGTATGCACAGTACATTTGATGACATATTTCAACGCAGATTAGTCCAACTCGATTGGTTAATTTGAATTGAAATTGAAAATTCATTGAAATAATTAAACTAAGTTACTAATCAAATCATATAACCAATCCAGTTTGAAATAATTTTATTAAACAGTTAGTTCTATGAATCTTAAGTGTACATTAACGCAAGCTTTACACAGAATTAGTGCATGGGAATGCATGTTAATTCTGCTGCGGCGGGTATCGGAAAATATTGAAATATTTCAGAGATAGAACCCCTCTTATGGTACATGCATTAATTTAAGTAAACGAACGGTAGACCCCTTTGTATGTAAAAATCTGTTTAAGAAGAGAAAATCGAAATGAAAAGTCATACAGCAATGTACCATGTCCAATAGCATTTTGTCATTCACATGCAATTTTTAAATATCTTAAATCGGTTGTATTTGAGTAGTTTAAAAAGTAAATTAAGGTAAAAGTGTTCAAAAATCCAATAAAAAATAAATCCATACTTATGTAAGGAACATTTGACATTCTACTTATCCCATCTACTAAAAAAAATGTTATTCAAAAACACAACAGAGTTAAAACAAATTACTACATAAAGTCTACAACATTTAAACTGATTCAAATGAACATATATTGCCACCTTAATTTTTCACTTTACCATTACAAATTCACTCCTAAAAACTCTTTTTTTTTTCTACAAAAAACACACATTACTGTTATGCTTATTCCAACCTACCTATCTCTATAGCCTTTTTGTACTATTCACGAAAAACATTCAAATAATCAAATATAGTGCATCTAATCTACTATCATGAACCACCCCCCACTCACCCTTCATGGAGTGTATCTGGTCTTCGAGCAGGCGTATGCGGTCTCTGGCGATCTTGTTCTCAGACACGAGCCTTTCGAGTTCGCGTTGCGCTTCCGTCTTGAAATCGTTGGCGACGCGCACTGTCATCAACAAATCACTCTGGAATTGCTTCCATTCCGTTTCCTGGAAATTAAAAAGCATTCTACATATTATTAAACACTGGTTGTTATTATTTTATTGACTCCCTGGAAACGACGAATGTCCAGATATTTTAAAGAACGTATTTCTTAGAAATTCTTCATGCAACAATTACGAAGCACAATGGGTGACAATCATGATGAGATATCAATCATATGATCTTTGTTACATTATCGCATCGATCCTAACCAGACTTCGTGGCAGCTTTAACAGTATTCTGAAAATGATTGTAGATCACTGTGACTGTCTTCTGCAAAAGATGCGGGTAGAACGAGTTAAAGGCATATTGAAATAGTATTTTGTTTCATTATTACTATCCAACTAAACTAACAGGTACCGTTTGATGTTTCATACTTTTCAACTTTGTACAGGCGTAACTTACACAATTTCAATTACATTTCACCTAAAACCATGGAATTGTGGCTTTACGGCAAGCGAAATTAAAATTGTGTGAGTTACGCTTGTCTAAATATGTTTAAAATTGAAAAATATGAAACGTCAAACGGTACCTGTTAGTTTAGTTATAAGTAGCTCAATTGATTGTGTCACAAACATTCTACGGAATTTATTATTATTCTGAAATAAATTATTTGATTATGTGGAATATTACATCTGCAATAAGCCTACAGCTTCCAACAGGTCGATGTGGAGATCTTTGGGGGAGGCTTATGTTCAGTAGTGGATTTCCTGTGGCTGAGATGATGATGATGATGATGAATAAGCCTACGTTCAAGCCGTCAGCTACTTGCGGCCGGTGGCACTGGTGATGACGATGATGACTTGGATGATGACGGTGATGTAATTAGTTACGAGTGGTGCGCGATACATACATCTCGCTCCCTGTCGCGTGTGAGTTGCGCGAGTCTCTGCCGCGCGTCGTTGAGTTGCCGCTCGAACTCGGCGGCGCGCGCGATCGCCTCGCCCGCGCGGGACATTAGGGATAACTTCTCGTCAGACGCTAGCTGCACCTGCAGACAATACATTATAACTAAATATATTTCATTATGTACTAAATATACGCAGAAAAATGCAAATAATAATGCGGTAGAAATAGTAAATTACAGTGGTGATTTCACCGAATATTTTAATACTTACAACATTAATTAAAAATGTCACAAGTAACGGCGTTTTTGGTCATGAATTGGTTGATATATATTTTTATATATTAATTATGTATAGTCAATACTGAAGTCAGAATTTATTTATCAGTTGTCCGTGTGCTAGAAATTTACCTGTATTTGAAGTTCACCGACATTGTCCTGCAGCGTTTTGATCTCGCCCTGCATGGCTGTTTTCTCTTGACGCAGTTGTTCCAACTGGAACTCCAGCTCCGATATGGTCGATTTGGCGTTGTTTTTCGATACCTGCATAAAATAAGCGTTGAATGATTTAATCGATTTCATTAGGTTAAAAGAGACCCACGGCTCAGCCGATCACAAAGCTAGTCATCAAAAGATTTACTATAATTTTACGGACTGACAAAAGGTCCAAAATTAATTATATTTACAACGCATTTTGCATTTTTACTATTAAGAGCTTGTAGTAATCTTTGAATTTATTGTTGCTTTAAGCGTAATACACTTATTGTACGAGGGGCGATCAAAAAGTAATGATAATAAGTATAAAAAAACAACGATTGTAGTTTAAATTTAATTTATTTTTCTACATAGTCTCCTAACAAGTCGATACATTTAGTCCAAGTTTCTCCAAACCTAAAATACCCTTTAAAAAAAAATCTGTATCTTGACTATCCCAAAATGCCTCTACAGCATCCATCACCTCGCTATCATCCTCAAATTTCTTGGCCCTGAGGTGTTCCTTGAGCCTAGGAAATAAATGAAAATCGCTGGGGGCTAAATCTGGAGAATAGGGCGGGTGTTCGACCAGTTCGAAGCCTGCTTCTCGAATGGCAGCGATCGCAACTTCGGCTCTGTGTGCAGGAGCGTTGTCCTGATGAAACAGGACTTTCGCTCGGAGTTTGCCCCGGCTTTTTTCCTTTATGGCGTCTCGCAGTCGTCTTATTTGATCAGCGTAGTAGGAGCCCGTAATAGTAGCTCCCTTTTCTAGGTAATCAACCATTATGATTCCCTGAGCATCCCAGAAAACGGACGCCATAACCTTGCCCGCCGAGCTCGAGACTTTGAACTTCTTAGGAGTCGGTGAGGATGGCCTTTTCCAAGTCATCGATTGTTGTTTGGTCTCCGGATCAAAATGATGGATCCATGTTTCGTCCATGGTCACAAATCGTGACAAAAATAATTCTTGGTCAGCCTGGAACTTTGCAAAATTGGCTCTTGAAATGTCAACTCGCTTTTTCTTTTGTTCGTCCGTTAACATTCTCGGGACCCAACGCGCGGAGACCTTCTTCATATTCATTTTGCTGGTCAAAATGTTTTGGATGCTGCCATATGAGATCCCTGTGACCTCAGCTAAATGTCTGATGGTTACTCTTCGGTCTGCTAACACGATATCTTCGATTTTTTTCACGTTTTCCTCCGTGAGGGACGAGGTTGGGCGTCCCTCGCGATGTTCATCTTCTGTGGATGTTCTACCCAACTTAAACTCTTTGCACCACCGTGCCACCGTAGAATATGGAGGAGCAGAGTCCCCCAGTGTCTCCACCAAATCGGCGTGTACCTCTTTGGTAGACATTTTTTTCAAACAGAGGTACTTGACGACGCATCTTACTTCGTGTTTCTCCATTTTCGTGTTGTCGCTCCGACTGCTGGTATTCAAATGAATGTAGCTCCTCCAAATGACGTCCTATTTATACAATTTTTTAGCTGGGAAGTGGTGAAGGACTGAAGAAGCGAAATGTTTTTTTTTTTTAATTTTTATCTTTATTAGAATTACCCGTTTATCATTACTTTTTGATCACCCCTCGTATATCTCAGCGTCAACTTGATTTAGTACCGTATCGAGTTAGTTTATTTAATTTCAAATATTTAGGCACATATTATAGTATGTAGTGTGCATGCGTGCGTGCGTGTACGTACGAGTGCGTCGTCGTGCAGCTTGCGCGCGTCGTGGTGCGCGCGGTCGAGTTGTCGTTGCGCATGCGCGAGGCGCTCCTGCAGCGCGGCCGCGCGCGCGCCCGCCGCCTCCGCCTCGCGCCGCGCCGCCGCCGCCGCCGCCTCCGCCTCCGCCGCGCCCTCCGCCGCGCCCGCGCGCTCCGACAACTGCACACAACACTCAGCTCAATCAATAACACCCAGCAGTCACATACATAGTCCTGACCACATGCTAACATCGAGTCTTGTGTCGTGTCTGTTAATACTACAAACACTTTTCTTCCTCGCTAACTGAACTTCCATTTCTAGAGTCAATTGAACACGCCTTGTACTTTGTTTCAATGTTTAACAACGCGCCCGATATAAAAAATAATAATTTAAGTATACAGATTTCATTACGATACTTTTCTTCGCTATTAATGGTAACGATAATTGGGTATTTTATTAAATCCATACATTGACATAAATCAGCATAAGACCACATTAATGAATTAACTACAAAATGGTTAAAGGTTTTTATGTATATTTCTGAAAATTCTGTATTCCACACATAAAATACAATCATTAAAACAAAACAATGTACGTATTGATAAGGGGAATATTCATTTATATATAGTTGAATGTACAACGCACTTGACCGTAAACTTATATGGATGTATAGGCATGTGTGCGTGCGTATACGTGTCCGTGCGTGTACGTATACGTCGTCGGTTGTGTACGTGTGGGTGTGCGTGTACGTCCTCGAACTAGTTCGTGTGCGTGTTCGTGTGCGTGTTCGTGTGCGTGCGCGTGTACGTATTGTTCCTCGTGAGTGTACGTGTGCGTGTGCTTGCGCATGTACCTTGGCGCGCGCGGTGTCGAGCAGCTCGGAGAGCGTGGCGAGCTGGTGCTGGCGCGCGGCGGCGTCGCGCTCGGCCGCGCCGCGCTCCGCCTCCGCCTGCTCCGCCGCGCTCTCCAGCGATCTGCACACGGACAAACCACCTTGTCACCTTAGAGTATTTATAATATAGACTCTACATTACACTACTGTCCACAAAGGGTCGTATCACTCCCCATCAGGCGAATGGCATGTTAGTCTCGCCATTATTGCAAAAATAAAAAACAAGTCCATTATTTAATACTAACGTGACTTGACGGGTCAAAATGAAATATGTAATATGTCAGAGCCCCATACATCACATCACGTATTGTAGTCTGCCTTGTTGTATCATTCTAATAATTATTATGAATAAATTGTAGTTATAGGGGAGATTACATTGATATTCAAACCAAGATATTTCACTGCTTATTACCTAATTCTCTCTGTGAGAGTTTCGTTTTCTTTGGTTTTCTCTTCTAATGCTGTTTTGGTTTCTGTCAATTCCGCTTCGAGTTGTTCTTGCTTTGCCAACAGATGCCTCTTTTCTTCCTGTGATAGCTGAAACAGATGAAATATTTTTTTATTAAAAAGTATTTCAGGCGTTTCTATTTCATTCTATGAAGTATGTATTACCTTCAAAACGGCCAGTAGTTGTTGGTCGGTGTCGCCTGGTGCTAATGTTTCTGGCTCAATACCTTCACGAAGCAACATTTCTTGTAACGTGTCCACCTGGAATACAACGACTTTTTTTGAAGTACCATTCATAAGTATCAGTTTATATAATTTATTTACAATAGAACAGAGTTTCTTTACAGATTTTTAGATTTTCATAAATGCTATGATTTACAACTATTTTAAGACCATAGAAATAATTTCAAAAGAAACCATCATTATTCTGATTAATATATTATTATATCAATTAAAGAAATATTATTCACATATATTTTTCTTTACACTTTCCATAGCATCTGTGGTATTTTATAAGTACTCCGGACCCACAAAAAATCCCCCCAAGTCAATCTCCCTAATAATTCGCCTACCTTGGTCCTGCTGTCCTCGAGTTTCTCAGTCTGCCGGCACAGCGACTCGAGCAGCACCTGCTTCTCGTCGGCGAGGCGCTCGTTGTCGGCGTGCGCGTCCGCCAGCTGCGTCTGCAGGTCCGCCAGCTCGGCCAACGTCGCTTGCAGCTCCTCGCTTGTACTGCAACATTGTATGAAATAAATGAGAATTAAATGTTTTTTTTCTTTTCTTTTTTTTTGTGGTGGCCCGAAATGAAGCCTACACTCCGCCTGATGATAAGCGCAAATGGCGTCCAGGCAGAGTATCGAATAGAGTAGCATAAGACGGTGGTCTAGCTACAGTCTAGCTCCTATCGCTTACCAACAGGCAAATGACAAGCTCATCTCGCCATGCATAGCAATAAAAAAATAACTGAAAAGTAATTTGGGACATTCATAGCAGATGCCTCTTAGAATATTAAAATAAACTAAGATAGAAACTTAATACTCACTGTGTCAAAAACTTTATTTCAGAACGATATAACATCCTTCCATGTTTATAGAAACTGTTTTTCTTAAACAAACAATTATGGAATATTTTTCGGTTTCATTAGTTTAGATATTCTCGATTTACATTTGGACAATGATATTAAGGAAAAAAACAAATAAAAGCAACCAAAAATAACTTAGATTTTCATCAATAAACTTTGTAATTTTCCTATATGAAACATCATTACTCAATAATGAGCGTTCCTTATGGGAAGACCCGTAATGTCGTCGAGATAATTATATGTACGAGTAAATGATTACCATAATTACTGACGTTTATGTGAGGCAGGTCATTTGCTGATAAGAGATTCGAGCTTGGGACTTTGAACATTATTGAAACATAGTTTTGCAACAAAATTGGTATATGTTTACAGACCAAGGATTTTTTGATTCTTATTTACTATGATTTATTTTCATAATAAATGATGAAATTATATACGTTTTATAAATTTTCCCACATTTGTAATTCCGCATGATGTGATACATACTCTTATGAAAAATATAATGCTATTGTTACTACTTGCTACGAATAAAATTAGCAACAGATTTATTGAAGGAACGGTCAATATCATATGATATTTACAAGCTTATTTAAAATGCTTTCGAATATCTTCGTATTCTGTATATTTAAAATGCAAATTGAACAAATCATTCAAATATAGGAAAAAAAGTAAATTAGTGGAGGCGATTCAAAAAGATTTCTTGGAAATACTAGTGAGTGAATAACAGGCGGTCTTCATTGCACACGCACATGGCGTTTACACATGCAAGTTGCAACCGAGTGCAACTTCTTTGAATCAAACACATTACACTTGTCATACGGGATGATGGATTGCTATTTCTTAGTTTTCGAGCATGTTTTGTCATGTTTCAATTCAGTATGTTTGCCAAATATGGTAGGGACTAAGCTTGCAAATCCAGTACGTTTGCCAACTATAGTAGGGGATTAAGGGCACAATATAAAGTAATGCATTATTTTATGCTTAATGTGAGCGTGTGTGGCTAAGGTACCTACATCATTTATATTTTTAAGAAGAAGCTCTGTTATTCTTCGTAATAAAATAATTCTAGATTTTACAATTAAGATATAAAAGTATGGGTACAGATTTATTAATGCACATACAAGGATGTGTGAAAAACATATGACGCCCACTGTCATGCACTAAGAAGTTTTAGACGCGGAAGAAAGTCAGCGCAACATGATTTTGACTATTAAGCATATGCGTGACATGATTTTTTTTCTTCTTACTTTCCTCTTTTATGTAGTTTTAATAGTTTTTCAGTTTTTACATATTAATATGAGTGCTGACCTATAATGGTGTTCCTCCATCTGCAAGATGCGATCTTGCAAACATGCGACGGACACTTCGCTGAGCGACGACGATGAGTGCTTGTCCCATTCCGGCGTGGTTGCCTCGCCGCTGTCGCCTTCACCCTGGACAACATACTCAACCTTTAGCAATGGAATATTAAAGTACATATTGTTTTAGAGTCTGTAGAGCTTAATCAATCATACTAGTACAATATGGGATGTATGGATAGAAATCTTTGATATCGCCTAGGTTTTGAAGTGGCTTTCTTGTGGTTGAACCGTTGATAATAATAATATATTATTTATTGCACACTCACATATTTTACAGAACAGTACAAGTTTACAGTTATAACTAAGGATAAAATAATGTACATACAAAGGGCGATCTTATCGCTATGAGCGATGATGGTGTATGAATAGATTTAATTAGCTAAGTTAATGGCAAACCTACACCCACTTTTGGGTAGTGGCGCCGTTATTGATGCTTTATGGAATAGAACCGAGATCAATGGAAAGATTTGATATTTGGAACGAAGTGTCACATTATATTCAATTGCAATTTGTTTTTGTTGTGATAAATAATAATGCAAATACTTTTTATAGCATACCATAAATAAATAATTTACATGTTATTAATTCTCATTGGCTAATGACCTAAGTCTTAACCTACTAATGTATGCATATGTGTACCTACAGTAAATAAATGACTAATTAAGGGGTTTGGTATGTGTGTAGTCAGTACCTAGTGCGTTAATAACTAAAGTAGTCTATACCCAAAGAAATAAATCTTAGATCTATAGACCATGATAATACCTAGATCTTATTATAACAACGAAATGTTTATTGCTAAGATGTCTATTGTCTCTGGTATGCAGATTACGCCACGATATTTTCTTCACCGTGCTTAGTGCTTAGACTTTCAATACAAATGACTTCAAAGATTCAGACGTATCTAATCCACGATTACTGTCTCGGCAACTGCGTCTAGTCAGCTATCAACAGGCTACCACGCATTTCTGTATCAGCCCATATACGCCCCACTGCAGGGCACGGGCCTCCTCTACAATCGACAATACGATTGAGAGTGGTTAGGTCTTCTAGTCCACCACGCTGGCCTAATGCGGGTAGGTGGACTTACATACCATAGATTTTTATAGATCCCTATGGTATGCAGGTTTCCTCACGATGTTTTCCTTCACCGTTTTAGTTGTTGTTCAAAATCAATATGATGCAAGGTCAGCAAATTAAGCATAAAAAAATATGTGACCAGCCCACTGCTACTTCAGCTTCCTAATCCAAGATGCCAATCCAATCAACAATAAGACATGTAGGTATAATGCAGTACTGGTTACGTACATTATGCGCGAGCGCGATGGAGGCGGGCGCGGAGGAGTGCATGCGGCGCGGCGCGGGCGCGAGCAGTAGCTGCCGCTTCTCGCTGTCGGAGAGCGGCGAGTGCGCCACGCCGCGCAGCCGCGCACGCAGCGCGCCGTTCTCGTCCGCCAGCCGCTCCAGCGCCGCCTCGCGCTCCGCCTCCTGACCCTGCCGATACATACAACAAAGTTCTTAATTTGATCAGCAACATATGAAGTAGTGGCCTTGTGGAATAAAAAGGAATAGCCAACTCATCTGAATCTTATCAATGTTATCACATCAAAATTGATATGAAGCGATTTGTTGTGAATACGAAATCCTGATTCCTGACTCCTGACTAAGATTCTCACACTAAGATCAAGTCTGGAGTTGTGGGTGTCTGAAACTACACGAGACGTTTCGATTTCACAAACACACATTCCACAGGTATTTTGGGTCTGGGATAATACAAAGATCATACAAATATATTTTGTCTCGGTCCGAAGATCGCAGGTCCGATCTTCGGACATCCTATCGTTTCACAGCCGGCTTCCAATCAACTGCGCTAGTGAGGCTGTCGTTATAGATTTTCATAGTGACTTTAATCACTTTACATGAGGTATGCAGTATTTATGACTAATGAAATAATTTAAAGAATGTCCTTTATGATATAACGTGTTAAGCATGGTTAAATTATGTATTAAAAAAATCTTAAACTAAACCAAAAACCTCCAAAACATGGGTTTCTTGATCTGGGGTTCAAACCCAGGACTTTGCGGTTAACAGTTAACACCTCATACATTCTCCCATTAAACTTATCCGTCAGTAAAAAATCTAAATCTTACCTTCAGCCTCTCAAGTTCAGTTCTCAACTTGTCGGCTTCCGTGGCCTTCTCCATCAGCTCGTCCACCCTCGCCTGCAGCTGAGCACGCTCCATAGCAGTCGCTTCCAGTTCCCTTCTCAGCGACTCAATCTCCCGGGCTTCGGATGCCAATGACGCCTAAAACGCAACCAACACTTACAAAAATACACCAGAAGGCATTTTTAATTAGTAAGTGTATTTTGTATACGAACCTCAGATGGTACTCTAGGCCTGAGCTCCACCTCTTGAAAGCCCGGCATGTGGTCTGCATTTAGCGTGACAGGGAGACTGACGCACTCCTGGGAGCCGCGCTCGTCTACCGACACGCCCAGTTCCTCGGCACTTCCGTAATCGTGCCTGACCCGTCCATCTTCGTACTCCAAAACCTCTGGCAATTCGGGATCCTCTAACACCGCATTATTATTGCCAAGGTCCTTTTTCTTGTGCGCCTTGTGGAGTTTCTCCTTGGAGCCGAAGATCTTTAGCGTTTTCTCTCTGGCCGGCGCGACCTTGTGGTGTTTGGAATCTAAACTCGAGACGGACGGGGCGCCCTTTAGGGTGGCCTCCTGTTTCCCCTGACTGGGCCCTCTACGGAACAACGATTTGAACTTCATCATCTTGACGTTTTATATCATGTTCGTTTTCGTATCACTGATCGAATGTGTTCGAGTTGTTCATTTTTCGACATTCACTGAGAGCAGACGCGTGATCGGAATCAGTAGCGAGCGCGGGATGGCACGTCTGCGCGGAAACTATCACATTAAACAATCTGATAGCGTAGCCGTGCTGTTTACAACTTTCATTGTTATCTTTACGACGCTCGTGATATAATATGCTAATTGATCAATGATAAAAACGGTAAGTACTCTTTATATATAACGAGGTTTGCGTTTCGCACACCGGAACATTTCCAATGATTACCCTTGGTATCTCTACTTCTTATAAAAACTTCTCTACGCTTTCGGGAATTATTAAGACCACAACATCGTCAAGCGTTAACTGTCACCAACTAATATCCAAGACACAGAGAAATTCCCACAACAATGTACAAACGAAATAAATGAATAAATTATAGAAGCGATGGGCACGGAGCATGTTGTACGCACATGTAAGTTTCGACTTACAATGCTGACTCAACCGATGTTAATTGAATGGCATTCCGACACCACACTTAATTACGACCATTGCAACAAACTAAGTATAGCTATGTATAATGCATAAACTGCCTCTATGAAACATGATATTCTACAAATAGAACAGCGCATGTTTACAATTAGAAACGCATTTACGGCAACTTGTGACTACGACAGAGGAAGATTCGTAATACTTTAGTTTAATAATGCATTGGATAGTAAATTAAGTTACAAAAACAACGTAATTAATTATAAAAGTAAAGGAAAAAATACACTGTTACCCAACGCATTTTACTCGATAACTAACAACTTTCACATTATTTAATACTGCACGTCGCAACCACAGCACACGTTTATCAAATGTAACTGCATACAAAATATGATACAATTGGCCGTCCACTGTCCGTCAATTTATCTTATAATCCCCTTATTGAATGGACGTGTATGGCTCCCCTCGTATGCAAATAGAGGGGAGCACGGACACCTAGCAAGGGCTAGCCTTTGTACTACGTTTCAAGCTATCGAACACTCGCATATCGTCACCTTTATTGTGTCTATTGTATTCTGTGACGTCATGTGTACGGATTATGAATATTGTTACTCTTTATTAAGGTTGCATACGGGTCATGTTCAACTTCTTGAGTACAATGGAATAGATTTAAACGATGCACGATGTCACATGTTCAACGGAGGGTGATAGAAATGGATCTACGAATTTACTGGTACATTTTGCTCCCTTTACGATATTAAATATATTGCATAAATGTTGTGACTATTCAGTGTAAATAGAGGACATATTGCCAATATCGCTGTGCCGTTAGTGTCGCCAGCAAATGTATTAGGAAACTAAATACACACGATAAGGTCAGTGACCAGACATGGTTCACTTAACCTTTGACTATAACGTTCATGGAAGCACGTCGAAATAGTCAAGTACATATAACATGATAAATAAGCCAATTTATCCATAGCAATATTGAAGGTGAAATAATCATCAATAAACTCAAAAATGAAAAAAAATTAAACGCTCTTCCTACCTTGATATATTTTCATCTACTATAAGTTATAATAACTTTATCCGTAGGGTCATCATTTGCTTTGTTTTGCGTTGATTTCAATACAATATAAATTACGTTGAAGACCCATAAGGCAATTAACTACATCCTTTTCACTCAACAACTCTACCTATATCGGCGTCTTTTTCCCACAAAAGCCTTTCAGTTGCGATTAATATTTTAAAACTTAATTAAATCCTTCGTGGGAATCGTGTTGCAATATGCAATTCTTTTGATATTACGAAACCGCACTTAATTCAATCTCGGCAAGTCCGTGAAATTGCCTTTGATATTCATTCATAATATTTTTGCAAATTGTTGTCCTTATAAAACGTGCATTGCGTGTGAGTTATGGCTCTCGTATTGCCTCATAGGGGCATGTACACGTCCATTATAATCCCACAAATTTCGGGCTAATTTGGCTCGCTAATTCAATTGAAACACGCCACGTCTGCGGACGAATTGGGAATCTAGTGACGTGATTAGTAAGCCTGGAGCTAGGTTTATTTTAAGGCTACAAGCAAGACGAATCGTTAAATGGAAAACTAAATATAAATTGTAAACTGAATGCAGGACTAGTTCAACTAGATTTATTTACGTATTGGCTGATAAAAATAATAACACGATCTTTAGTGCTGTTTGAATGAAGTGAAATATTGATGTATGTGTATTGGAATAACCAGGCACGATATTCCCATAACTTAAATAAATTGCAGTACATGCCTAATAGGAGTTTAAGTTCCCCAGACAAGTAGCTGCCACGTCACACCACTAACGTATGTTAATGTGAGGTTCATTTGTATGTGCGCAGGGCGCGAGCAACGGACATCAGCTATCCTAGTTAGGAAACGCGTTGGACGCCACCGCGTAACACCGCCGAAGGTATTGTCGGCGGAGGAAACAATCGTAACTCACCGCAATGAGGTCACACTTTTGTGGAATGACATTTTAACAACAAACGTGAATATTTTTTTATCATTCTTGATGTAAGAGTTAGTGAATTTAATTTTATTGAACTAGCTAAAGACTACTGTCAGAAATGATCACAAAGGTATTAGTTAACTATTGATAGATACATTAGGATTATGAAATATTATAATATCAATTTTATTTAACAGAGCCAAAAATTAGCATAAGCCGTCTTGAAATAAACTTAAACTCAATATAATTTCTTACGAGACACAGACATGTTTCCTAACCATTTCCAATTCCCAAAGGATTCGTAAAAGGCGTACGTAAACGTTTTTCAAGAACCCGATCCGAGATTAGTCTCGATCTAAGCAATCTAGTAATGCCACCGCCAGCAAGTATAGAACAGCTCGTAGCAGACGTCGCCGTTCTTATCGTAATACTTCTGTCGACCTACCCTACTTTATCGCACAACAGTTAATAACCTATAAATCGATTTGCTTTCACCAAACCTGTCCGCGAGGTCGTCGCAAATCAAATGCCTAAAGCCGCTTCGTTGAATCTCGTACGCATGCATTTAATATAATGCTTAGTTTATCTATAGAAGCATTTTATGGCTACAAAACATCTCTCTTTATTTGCATTGTTTTATCATCCTACAACGCAATATCAAAATACAGCGCAATATGATTTTCACGTGTTGCGTATAATTTTCAACGGGTTGAATATTTGAAATCATAGGGATAGAAAATAAAATTATTGGCGCTTAATCGATTACTTAAATTCTTTTAAGTCAAAGATGTGCTCTTCTAAAGTAACGACATCTCTAAAGAGCTCTAAACAAGTAATTAGATTTTATATCGCTCTTATTGTTCCAACTGGGCGTTGCTGGCATTTTTCTCATTATGAGAGAGATTTCATTATACCGCTACATTAAGCCAGACATCTAGGGACGGTTATTAAAAAACTTATTACAGAGCATTTAGCTATTCGAGAAGGGTTAAATTAAGTTTTTTGTCCCTCGCAGATTCTGGATAATAAAAACGATGAAAAAATTATCTGATGCCCTCAAAGTAGATTTTTAACGGTAAATATGACCTTGTATTATTTAAGCTAATACGTGAACATTAGTCTGATGGGGATTTGAATTCTCACCTTAGCAATAAAACGTCAACGACCTGACAAAATCGCCTCTGATTTACGATATGATACGATGATTTATTCAAAGATATTCTTCGGAAAACGAGTATTCATTCAAAATATTAATTTATTTATGACCGTGGTTTGCTGTGCTTATGGTTGAATCCGTATACTAATCAATTATTACATCCAGTATCTTTTTGCGAGGAATAAAAATCAAGATACTCAGCAATTAACGCTGTAGTATTTAATAACAACATTGTAATGGGTAATTAAAATATGTTCTTGAATTATGCAATGCATGCAAATATTTAGTTTCAAATGTTGATGACAATGACACATAACAGCAACTAAGAAGTCTGTAATTGTGGTAACTATTCGTACTTTACTCAACTTATTATAAACATCGACGATCGTACCATAAATGATGAAAATACAAGTATTACACAATTTCTAAGCAATGATTACCACACTAACTATTGTTTTTATGAATACTCAAGGGCAATATTTGAATATACTTCTATCTGAATTGCTAACGAAAGGTACATTGAGCATAACTCGCCATATTACAGCGCTCAAGTATGGCCTATTCTGATATCAACCAGTGCATGTCCAGCTTGGAAAAAATGAAATAATTTCGTTGACTGAGAATGACCAGATGAGCGATAGTCCCCTCTCGCAAGATTCCTCATAGTTAATACGATAGCCTTACATTTTCCGTCAGGTGTAATATTGTGACTTTACCGTGCCAGCATAAAACTCTTGTAACCACAACAACCGCAACATGATAGTAAAATAAACTGCTACATTATAATACTTTCACGCATCTATTCTTGGGGTAAGTAAGAGTATTACGACGTACCGTGTTACTATTTAAAAACCTATCGGCCTTTTTCATAGAGTTATAAAACTCATTTTAGTAATCGAATATTTTGTCTCTTTCGCACAACTTTTGAATTCAGTTTGAACGAAGAAGACATTCGATGACTAAAATAAGTTTTAAAACTATCTATGAATAACGCCATGTGTTTCTAGCAATACTATCTCACAATCATTGGCCACAGGATATCCCCGAGTCAACTTTGGTTTTCCTTATGATGACATCTCTCTTTGACTCATGTCCTAACATTATAGCGTAGACAAAACCTTCGTGGTATTGAGCACAAATCATGCCAGGAGAAATAATGGTTCTCGAATAACGAACATTTCAACAAACAAAGACAATCTGTATGAGATAGCATAGAAAAACCTTCATAGTATTGAACACAAATCATGCCAGAGGAAATAATGGTTCTCGAATAACGAAGATATCAACAAACAAAGAATATCTCTATGGGAAACAAAACACCACATATTTGACAACACACCATCACGAGACTACCGTGGCGATGTCAACATAAACAACTAATTTGAAATCTCCATAAATCTCATTTAAAATTGGTCAATTTGTGCAGTAATGGGCTTTAACACACATATCCATCCAAGGTTGGCTAAATATAGACACGTCTCTCACTTTCTACATTCGGACGCCATCCATCCAATTGCTTAGTTGCTGTGGGCATGCTTGAAATTTTAATCAAATGAATCATTATACAACTACCCACTCAGTTATTTGCATACAGATGTCACTCATAAATTAGTATTATGAATTGCTCGTGATTAACTCTGATTTATTGGTGTGTATTTATCTCCGGCGCCAGTTAAAGAATGCGAAAGTTAGAACGCCTATTACCTAAGTATTTGTATTTTTTCCTTGTAATATCAAATATTTTTTACCGTTTTTTCTAACAGAAAATGATTTTTTAGTTGCAGTAAATTGTTTACAAAGTTACCACTAACATAAAGTATCTATAAAATATTAAAAGTGATTATAATAATAAAACAATATTTTCTGGCGGTCTGAAGTAATTGATTATGACTTTTTCAACAAATTTTAATTGCAATCAAAATCAATTGATTTAATATTGTTTTTACATATTAATCACAAAGACGAAGCGTTAAACGAAACAAAACTGCATCCAGTAGCATAGTCTCCATTGAATAGCATTCCTGTGATCAGAGCAGCTAGGATACCGGTGTGGTAGGGTGAACGACCAGCCGCGGCCGGCGCGGTCGCTGCGGCCTAGGGAGGTCGCCTCGCCTGCCAATATGCCTCGATACATTACGCTGTACATGCTGCCAGTATAATATCGTGTGTAGAGGTTAACTCAATAAAAAGCTTGTCTATGGTAATTCAAAATATATGGTAGATAATCATAATGAGTGTAGCTGGCATGAACCATAGACAAAGAACCATCAATAAAATTAAAATTGTTTTTCACGTTATAATGCTACCATCGAAGTTCGATATTATTGGGATATAGGTAGTGTCTATCATCAAAGGTTATAAATGCGGTTTTGTATAGCTAGTGACGAGCCATTTTATAGTGCATTGAAATAAAATAATAATCTCGGGTTATAAAAAAAACGGTGAGGTATTCGAAACACTATTAATTTACAAATCTTGTTCGGCTGACAACCGGCTTAAATATCTGAGAGCCGATCACATCTTTCCTGAATTAATTTTCTTTGAAATGATTTATTTTTGCTATGTACATTAAATTTATTGAAATACTCAAATACGTAAAAAGTATATAATGTTTATTTTAGTATAATCTTAACCGTAAATAGTGGGTCATATTTAACAGAAGTTTTCAGTAAATAGTTGACGGACGGCGACCCAGAAAGGTCACTTTCTGCAGAACCACTTTTTTAGTTTGATGGACAGGCAGACGATCCAATAATATCGCTAACGGTTAATACTTCATACACGAAACATACACAGTGCATTGGAAGCATGTCTCCATAGATTATTGTGCTATTTAGCTTGTTATCACCTTTAAGTGGGCCTGAGTTTATTTTTCATATTACGAGTAGTTAACAATTCATGGCTTTTCTGTCACTTAAATACTTCATGAGGTTATAGTAATATTATTTTTGGATTCATTATAGAGCACAGCTTTGTTTTTAATGATTTTGTCGAAGGTGTCGCTTTAATCCTTTATAAATACGTTGGTATTGTTATATCATGAAACAGGTGTGTCAAACTCTTTAGATATTGTTTTTTTTTTTTTTTTTTTTTTATTGCTATGAATGGCGAGACGAGCATGCCGTTCGCCTGATGGTAAGCGATACGACCGCTCATGAACAGTAGCAAAACCAAACAACCCCTTGAATTACAAAGCGATGCTCGGCACTCCACTGCGCCCGCCATCCTGAGACACAAGATGTTAAGTCTCAATATGTCCAGTAGTTACTCTGGCCACAATGCCCTTCAACCCGAAACACAACAGTGCGTTTACACTGCTGTTTGACGGGAGAAATAGACACTGCGGTGGTACCCACCCAGATGGCCTCTCACATATGAGAGACCTACCACCAGTAAACTAATAATTGTAATTGTACTAGATTTTCTCACCCATTTCCGTTAGATTCGCAGGAATTTTGTATCAACTAACGAGTGATTGTCACAAAAAATTATATCATGTTCCTTTTATTAGCGGCATTTAGGGAAAAATCACATTCGTAAACAAAAGGAGATTCATAAATTAAAAAAGCGCCTCTAATTATTATAAACGTAGGAAGCAAGTGATCAGAAGTTGGAGTGCAAATGTGAGGCATACAGTGCGATGGCACTGTGGGATACTTTCTCTGTGTTCACTTTGAACAAACCAGTTTGCTTTGCCATCAAGTGCACTGCAAAATGCGAATGGAAAAAGTGATATAACCAATTCCATATTTCAGACGCAGTTCATGTCTACACATTAAAGCCGTGTCGAAACTATTGTGATAATTTGGAGGATTCTTCAATACATTCAACATAAACATTAAATTATGTTGTATCATGAAACGTATTGAATGTATACACACTAATAAATAAACAAGCTTCATTTATTTATATTTAATTTCCCTATTGTTTCTTGCTTAATTCATGGGAAAACCGTAAATACTAACTACTATGAAATCGTAAATAGAAATAATAAACTGTTTAAACTTGTTTAAGTTAAAACGATTAGTATTAAAAAAAATAGCAACAAATGTACCATCCAAATGCATGCGTATCAACATAAACCATATGCACGCATTGGAAATGCGATAAGCCACGTTACGAATGAATGAAGTTAATACATTGCGTTTGAAGCTATGCAAAACGGCTGGGCGCGCCCGCCGTGAATGCAGCCCATTGTTACCACCCTTGCCGATTTTCCTAAGACTGTCACAATTTCGAAAACACTGTTTCACGTCCCATCAACCTATTTATGTCGTCCCGACACGACGATCACATTTTTTTCCGGGTGGCCGTACAACTTTATAAATAATCCATTAGTAATTGGATACGACACTTTTAATCGAGTTTTTTTTATTTATGACCTGCCCAATTAACTGCTGTATTATTCAAGGACATCCATTTGTCCCGAATTTATTAAACCAAAAGGAGGTAACCCTGGTAGAGTCGGAGTGACTGAGCGCACCGGCAACGCGGCGCCGACCACCATGCTATAAGGATTATCCTGCTACAATACCACATAGCATACTGAGAATTACTTTAGCGACGCGGTGCAGTACGCGCATTGGCGAGATGTTTTTTTAAAGTTTTAGTTAGATTTAATTAAGCCATCCATTTGGGCCATCCAGATATACTATCAACTAGACGGGCGGTTAACTTACTACGCGAGCCTTCTGAATTGCTTCTTTGAGCTTACCAAGAATCTAAGTTAATACGTTAATGTTTAATAGGCAACGCGATTACTCAAAAGAATAATTTTCATAATGTATTAAAGGCATATATTATGTGTGAATTATAATTATCCTCGATAATTCATCGTTCCACGACCGCCACATTACTTCACAGGTGCAATCTGACCATTGCGAAAACTGATGGCAGCTGTGTATGTTATCTAAATGAGTTTCTGTAATGCTTTTGAAATTAAGTGAAACGAGGGTAACGTAAAAGTACTGTTGTTTATAAATAGCATTGTTATATAGGCATAAGTCAAGGAAAATCATATTATGTTAAGGTGCACGCTGATTTCTATGTAGGTATATATTACCATTTTAAATTTCTGGGAACCATGTTTTCCTCCATCTTAATTGGAACATTTGTTAATTTTTCGCATATCGTAGGTAAAATTTGAATGTTATTTCCTTAATTTCAAATACGTTTGTACAGTTGTTGGCTATCCGAATGATGTTCGATATTCTCAAGTTTAGGAGCTCAGCGAATATATGAAGTTGATTTTAAAATGGCATCTTTTGTTAATCGCTATTTCGTGTCCTAAGACCGGTAGGTCTTATGAACGTGATCATCCAAACAAGATTTTAACAAATATCCTGGGAACGATTTTTCCTTAAATTAGATTTTCCTTAACGACTGCAAGTGGACACACAGAAGGATCCATAGCCTCCATTCATAAAAGTATGTTGTGCAGTACACAAGCCGTAAGATAAAAATAAAAAAAATTAAAGCAGAACTATCTGCGTAGAATTCAGAAATATCTGCTATTTCTGTAGCAGCTGAAACACTGACCCAACATCACTTTTTATTTAAAACAGCTAACCAATGAACCCTATCCGTGAGACAAACACATCTATGACGTCATATTAATTGAGGACACAGGGAAGTATGTACAAAAGAGCATTATATCAAGCAGTGAGTGAAGTGAAAAACCATTTGATACCGAAGTGCGGCGCACACATGCGCGTCACATGCGAACGAGAGTCGTGACTAAGGCCAACGCTGCCGAATTGAATACTTGAGTTATTGATGTGGTGTAATTAGTATCGTGAAAATTGTCGCGTAACCTTGTGACGAACCGCGGCACAATACACCATCCTTGGAATACACTTGGATAAATAGCCGTTACCCAATCTATGCTGTTAGACTCGACGGCGAGCCGAACAATAAAACTTAATGGACAGAATATGTTTAGTTTACGACGTATGAATTTGCCGATCATTAGTACTGTTCGTTTTCTTTTAGTTAGTATCCATCTATAGCTTTAAATGCAAGGATGATAAAGATCGGTCGATATTGAGTAGAAAAACGAATCCTCGCCACGGCCAAGTTACCACCCGATAATAGTAAAACTTAATCGAACAGCCTATGCTATAATGTAAATTCGACATGCCCTTATATCACACTTGTGTACGTGATATCGGTGAATTTATTCATTCAATCCTACATAATACACTGCCGAATCAACTTGGAATTCATAACTTTACGTCAACAGTCTGTATGCGGTAATATATTCATGAATTATCTATTCATAGAAGGAAATATGCTTGACATGTTATGGAGTGTATCAATCTCAACAGTTTTCTCATACCAATATTCAACTGTATGGCTGTAACATGCCATCACATTAAAATTTTCATACCATTTAAAAACTATTACTCTATTATATTATTTATCTATAAGAAAAATAATGGTCTACTCTAGCGTAGGAGCAATGGTTAGGACATTCAGGCAATTTCTCCACGAAGTATAATAAGTACAATATACATGCCACCCCACGTCGTAACTTCCCAAACTTATGACAAGGTTTGTATAAAGCGCAGGTCCGGCCGGGTATGGAGTACTGTTCGCACCTCTGGGATGGATCCGCCCAGTACCTGCTCGATGCCTTGGATGGATTGCAGCGGCGGGCCATCCGCATTGTGAATGATGCAGACGTTACGAGCAACTTAGAGTCGCTACAACTCCGGAGGGATGTCGCCTCTCTAAGCGTGTTCTACCGCCTGTATCACGGGGAGTGCTCTGAGGAATTGTTCAACTTGATCCCCTCCTCTCCATTCCTTACCAGAACCACGCGGGCTGGCTTGCGAAGCCACAGCTTGTCGGTCCAAACCATCCCGGCGCGAACCAAACGGTTCTCTAATTCTTTTTTGTGCCGCACCGTCAGGCTGTGGAATTGTTTGCCATCTCACGTGTTCCCTCCTTCCTACAATCCTGGGTCCTTCCGCCGTGGTGTGAAGAGGCACCTTAGCAGGCCGGCATAATTGTTTCCATTGGCATGGGACTGCCATCCGATGCCAATGGATACTCTGCCTGGGCGGCATTTGCGCTTACCAGCAGGTGCAATGCCGCCACTATGTCGGGCCACAATAAAAAAAAAAAAAAAAAAAAAAAAAAAACAAGAGGCGCTTGTGAATTGTTGGTGTGAAAACAAATGTATCACCATTCAAACACTTCGCACGAGTAAGGCAGTTAATTCAAAACAAAGCATGTGCGACCACTTTGAATGTAAATAAGGAAACTTTTACTTATTTCACATGGCAAACCTTTAGAAAGTCTAAGGTATTTGTAAATTTTTGAATAGACGACTATTACACTAATGCATATTACGCAGGTGTTACGATGTTAAACGCATTGTAAATATAGATTCTTCGAAGCAACTATTCAATAGGTCCCTATAACGCATGGGACATAGCACGACGTTACATTTTAAAGTATGTTCATATGCACATAAAAAATACATATCAGTGGAAATACAAACTCTAATAAAAGAAGATAAAAAATATATCAAAGAACCAAACTTATTTTTTTCAATGTCATTCAACTTCGAGAGCTTTTTACAGCCCATCTCTTAAGATAACAGTAAATAGAATCGTTGCCACCTTTCTGAACCTATCAATTTTCAATATAGAACGGCTGGTTTTATTATTTGTGACAACAACTCATTATTAATGAATGGCCATATTCGTGTGTACCTTTGATATTACTTGATATTTTTCCTTAATGACGATGCTTTATGTAGAATAGTTATAAGTCGAAATATGATGGCTCCCCATTAATTATGCAACTGTTACATATTGTGTTAGTATGAAATTATAAGATGTATTAGACCGATTAAATTTTTTTTATTGCCATGAATAGCGAGACAAGCATGTCGTTCGCTTGAAGCGATACGACCACTCATAAACAATAGCAAAACAAACAACACCTTGAATTACAAAGCAATGCTTAGCATTCCACTGCGCCATCCTGAGACAGAAGATGTTAAGTCTCAATATGTCCAGTAGTTACACCGGCTACAATGTCCTTCAATCCGAAAATCAACAGATAACTCCGTAGGTGTAAAATTTCGTTGACAATTTACATTCCCGACTCTTTAGTTTCTTAGTGGAAATAGAGGGAAATATGATGTAAAGTAAAATCATAGGTCTAGAGCTTAGTTTTCCTAAAGTTAAGTTAAGTTAAGTTTAAGTTAAGTTTTTTAAAAAGTTTACTAAATGTCAAATATTCAGTCGTCAGTCGAAGTCCAAAATAAGATACAATAAACTTATTTTAGGTTCCAAGCCAAAACTATATTAAAAAGTTCATAAAAGACTGAAGTATTTTGTGGAACAGAATTTTAACAATTCATACCAACGAGTAATTAAGACAAGTACACTTAATTTCTTGGGCACTCATCATGGCTGACCATATCGCTTTAAATTTCGCGACCATAACTGTTTCTTGCGTTAAAAACTGTAATGCCACATACTCTTTCACCGAATTTATGAACCACTACTGGTATTATAAATCCTGCTTATTTTTTTAGTTATCTGTTCTTAGTAATTGAATAATATTTTCTCCTTAACATGTTGTAATTGCTAAGTATGAAATGCAATTAACTGACAATAATATGGGGAAAAAAGGGTTACAAGAAAATTTAAAGCAGTCTACTGCATAAGCCGTGGATATAATATAGCATTGTTTTAAAATAGCGTCAAACCCTGAAATACTTAGAATTAAAAATAATTAATAGTGAAAAGAAATAAGACATCAGCGATAAAAGCCGGAATATTAAAATTTTGTAATTATTCTATTGTGTAACCAGTGAAATTATTATAAATCGGAATTAAACTTTTATGGCCAATGCTTACGTCTCTTATCTGAACGTTGGTGAATGAAATTCACATAAAAGAGACAATAAAATAAATTCACTTCATGACCGAGAGAGCTGCGTAAAATCCAATATCTCCGTACAAAACCCACAACTATCCAATATCCGTCTCAATACATAAACACGAATTGGTTACTGGCGAGCAAGCACCAGTAGCTAGTGCTCCCGGCATCCGATAAAAAAGGGTTCACTCGACAACATCGTGCTCATCCAATCGGATGGACGTAATAGTTGTAAAAAAAGTGTGAACCAACCGTACAAGCGTAGAGCGAAATTCTTAGGAATTCTGTTCTTTGTTTCAACTCCTACGAACTCAGTTTCTGTTTCAAATGTGCCCGTTTTAATTAAAGGACTATGTTCTCAATTAGTCTTTTACTAGTCCGTCGATTTATGTTGTCGCAGTACTTCCTCAATCATTTCTAAGTTTCTCAATAAAATGGACGATGATCTATCTGAGACACACTGTTATCGTGAAATATTTTGTTACAAGTGATTATTTTTTTTTGTAACACCTCAATAATATTTCTTCAGTGTCTTAATCTAGAAATATTCCAAAGTAAGACTCAAGTACGTTTTGTCCTTAGCTTAATTGAGTCGCCATCGCACAGCAGCTGGCTAAAGTTATTACGAATCGATCTGTGCAAACAAGTCAGCACATAATCGCACACCTACATTCGTTGCTACTGTATTACACACGTTGACGATTTCATTGTTTACATTTTAGTCGAAACATCGTGCATAAATAATTGTCATAGGCACAGTATTCTTCGTATTTACAAAAAAAAAACTTAGGTTTTAGCAAGCAATACTGACATATTGTGGCAGACGGTGCATTACCCTTTAAGTCATTAGTCGAGTTGTTACGATGACTTTACTCTTAATCATAAGTTTATTTCCAGTTAATACTGTTTAATTGCGAGTTATTTATAGTAATGTGTCAACTAATCTGCATTTTCGAGCTTCATTTGTCCATTTCTAGTAAACACAATGTTTTGAGGTCGCGTTTCGTGAACGTGAGTCACAGTCTTCACAGAAATCGGAGCAATCACTGCGGGTCAAATTGTAATATAATTATGCCCAGCGTATCCGGTCACTTATAACCTCTTATGTGGTCGGATTACCACCTCTTATGAGATTCAGTATTGTGAAATGAAATAAAACGAGTCCAAATATTGACCGTTATAAGTTTGAAAAATATTATTATTCTCTTATCTTAGTATTATTGACAGTTCTTGGCCATTACGACCGGTCTTTAGCGTTCTCGATTTAAAGACCATTGTTACAATACTATGTAATTTAAATCTAACTCAGCAAGAGCTAGCAATAGTTACAGCGTAATTATGATCTCTACTACTACGCATCTCTTTCCTATTAAATATGTCACAATTTATACTGTACTGTGAAATTATTACTTGTAATCTACTGCAAGTGATTCGATATGTAAATTGATATTTTAATAGTTCACATGTGTTTTATCCAAACAGAAAATATAGGAGAAAGGGCGATAGAAATTTTAAGACCGGTCATAAAATTCATCATGGGTTTGATAAAAATAAACTTTTATAATGCGTCTGTAATTCAACCAGAAAGTCTATTGCTGCAAATCCCATGCCAATACTGCTATTAAGCGTTTTTATGGAATATTTCATTGGACGTACTACAATTTAAGACCGCCAAGCATTGCGAATAATTGCAAATGCACAAAGTACATCCTATTTAAAATACTTCTATTAATAGTCTTAGACGGTGTAGATAAGGAACTAATAGCGTCGCATTGCGCCAGTAATTATTATTATTACGATATTAGAATTCTTAGTTTTCTAATAAATTACCCATTCCTTTAGGGACTTGCAAAAAAAAAACATGAGTTTAGATATTTTTGACGTAACGTGGAAAAGAAATATTTCGTCAATTTGGATATAAATAAAATCGAAATTTTTAGAGGAATTTGATAGTTTTTTATTGATTGGTTTAAATAAGTTGTGTCAGTTAACGAAAAAGACGATATATCCCTCAGTGGCCATAATCTGATGAAGTTATCAGACAATAATAGTTACTCTAAAGACATAAAATCTAAGATTCCTGCGCATTTCTTTATTAATATTCATAACCTTGTCGAAGTTTTCCTTAGCCATTGCATGAAACATAATATTTATTCAAATTCCACACATGCATCTCGGCTTATCAACCAGTCGGCAGGTAACATATGGAAATAATAGTCAAAGGACGCAAGAAACAATGACAGAGTGAATCGATCGCACGGTAGCCATGTTTGTTTATTGTTTAAATAACTGTTGCTGGTACGTATCACATCAACTATGTGTTGCGGTATATCGCTGTTTTTAAAGTGCCTAGATTTAAAAGCTTCTCTGAAGTCTGTAGCATCGACGAGGGTACTTCAGGTTTTACCCGGCAGGTCATATTTTTCATTATGTAACGCTCGCCGGAACTTTATAATTAATGTACTTTAGAAGTTATGTAGACTGGTTTTCTATAAGTAAAGTCCAAACTAGTATTTTATGTAATGTGAAGTTTGCAACTGCTTTAATTTATGAACAAATCTTTGTCTGCTCATATCAATGTTCTTGTGGATTAGAATAATATTTCTGACCATAGTTTTGGGCACTTGTGTGTAAGTTCTATGATTCTCTCGGAATAAGAAAATTATTATGTAATACATGAACACTATTCTGCCATTATAGAGGGATGTAAAAATAGAATGCCGAAATTCTAATCATAAAATTATTATCATGGCAATGATTTCCGATAGGATTAGCGTCTGTGAAAATACTTTATGTAAATACGATAATCTTAATTGGAAAAACATTGATTTGATTTCATTGCCATGTAATAAGCCATTGTAGATTGCAGATTATAGGAAACGTCGATATATCATTAGGTTTCGCAAAAAAATAAAATAGACGTAAACCTGCTAGGAGGGAAAAGAATGACTTAATGCAATTTCCTTTCCGCGGGGGAAGCAAATTACAAGAGACGATGAACCCTGTCTCATGGTGATACGGCTGCATAAACCCGACATGCTAGATACTAGTTAACTATTATCTTTGTTGGATTTCTTGTCAAATAATAGTGACATTAGACTTGTCACGTAGGCTTTAAGGCAAAACTTTCCCAGTTGCTGATACACTTAAAATGCACGTGTTAATAATGGATGAGTCTTAGTATATTAAGGAATTCTTTAACTCCTGATACCAAAGTTCTTTATGAAAACACAATTTACGTTGCTCATAAATTCATATTTATAAAATATCCTTGCGTGGCACTAATTAGTGAAGTTATATTTTTTCTAATTTGCATATTTCATAAACACATTTAAATCGTGTTACATTTCTTCCGATACCTTGTTACAATATACAATAAGCTTCGTTTATTACCAAGGAATTTATGTCTCATTTACGAAGACCGTTGTTTCCGTTCAAAAAGGTCAAACTAGGGACCGACATAAAAAGTGTAATGTAACTTGAGCATCAGTTTAACATCTTGAAGCATATTATTATGCTTGCACCACGAATATTATTAAACGGCACTTAACAAGTTTAGCACATAGTGGCTTCTTTCTTTCCTAAATATATTTAGTGATATCAACAGTAGGTTGAGCACAAAAGCGTTTAGACAACAAGATACCAAGTTAATAAGTTCAATTTTTGTTACACGTCTTGGTAACACGGATGCTAAGGTCAAAAATCAACCATTTTCGCTACTAATTCCGATCTGAAACCACCACAAATTATATTCCACACACACAAACACACACCATTATCGGTTTCTTGTGAAAAAAATCGACTCGTTTGTCACTAATTACAAAAAAAGTTCGAAAAAACATAAACCGCCGCCGATCGGACGACGTCCGCGGCTCACCGAACCAAACAAACTTGCCGTTGCCTGTTGCCGTGTACAGGCCAACGGTCCAACCATCGAAAAGGTATGTCTACTGTTTCATTTTATTACCCTACCAGTTTAAAAATTATTCTAGTTAATACTAACTTACAGAGCATTGGACTGTCTTTGAAATCTATTCGGATAATGTATCGAGGAAAAATATTCCACGTGTGCGAGCAGGACGGCTATAGCTTTGCTTCTGTGGTGCAAGTGAAATGGAGTTCACGATGGAAGAAGATAGCTATATGGGCAAAAAAAAAACTGTATATCACGTGTGTCAACTCGGGTTATCCATGCACTTTAAAACGATCTCTATTCTCTTGTATTAAGTCATACAATTGGATATCAATTTGATTATCTATCGTTTTGGCGCGCATTTTAAAATTGAACATTCGATCAGTGATATCGTAAACATCATAAAGGACACAAAACATTTAAAAAATCCTTCTTAAAATTAATTTAAATAACTTACCTTACTGGTAACGATTTGATGGTTTTACGGAATGTTTTAGCGTCATTGGCGTTGGTGTAAACATCGTTGTTATTGATATTTTTGGTAACTTTTATATTTTTCTCAGCAACTTTAGGCTTCAATGTTGGTGGTAGGATACTGTCAACATTGGGCGATGGTGGTTTGGCTGGTGCATGAGACTTTTTCACAATTTGTAAGACCACATTAGCGGTTTTCAAGTCATGTTTTTTCACCTCCTTAAATGGTTTTGGCCCGCCAGGATCGGTTGGTGTAGTAGGTTTACTCCTAACCGGTCTTTCTGGATCACTAGGCTTCTCTGTACGTTTGACAGTTGGTTTTAACCGTTCGATGCTTCGTTTAACTTTAACCTTTGCTGAAGACTCTTGTGGGGGAGCTAGAAAATATATATTTATTTAAATTTTGTTTTACTTTTACATAAAGCTGCAATTATTATTGAAGTGATATTTACCTGTCCTTGGCCTATTTCTAGTAACAGGCTTGGTCTCCGCGCTACCTATTTTGGTAGTTTCTTCGACAGAGCTCGCGCTAAAATAAGCGGGTTGTACCGCTTTACTACGTGAACTGAAGGTCGCTTTAAAAAAATTCGCCGAGAATCCTTTGCTTTTTATCCCTGGAGACTTCGGGCTGGTCGATGGTTGCCTAAAAAAGTACAAAAAGATTAGTTTCGGTCAGGGGACACCCGGGTTTGAACCGGGGACCTCTCGATCTGCAGTCGAATGCTCTACCACTGAGCTATATCCCCTTGTACACCGCTGTCGAAAATACGTATCAGTTGATAATTTATAAAGCGCCCTCTATGAGAACAACTTCGCATTACTATATAATTCAATGCTTAACCGACAGATGTCGCTAACAGGAACTTCTTAAAAAAACACAAAATTGTGTTTCGTAAAAAAAAAAGGACTTACTGAAGTTTTATATTGTTAGGCACCCCTGGCGCCTTTTGCTGCATAACCTCCTCGATCTGTAACAAGAGAAAATATCTTAAAATAGTTGAGATATAAATGTATCCCTAAAGATCGCTAATATAACGTTATGCGCAAAGCTTGTAAGAAAAATAAAATAGAACATCCAGAATATCCTGCATTACAATTTTAAAAACTTTAGATCTATTTTAAAGCCTGATTATATGTAAATAAATAGAATTATACAATTTCTTCGTACATCACTCACGAGACGGCTTAACATGATCCTGATCACAACATTTAATGAATTGTGCAACCACTTAAAGGAACAATGTCGAGCAATTAATTTCTTATCTTTAAAAATAGCACGTCATATACAAGATAGGTGATCAATTGAATTTACCACTACAAACTGATACTGCCGAGTCCTTCGAACGCCTGTCCACATTATTAAAGCTTTTCACAAACACAACGCTTTTAATATTTGCTGTAATTTTTCCGCAAGGAGCAGTTTGATGGAATCAGAAATTGTCATAGTTTTTTGTATGATGCCGCCTGGCTACCAGTATTGAAAAAAGAGGTTGGTAAATGTTAATAGTAACTGTTTTTCAGTTTTTGCTTATTTCTAGATTAGGACCTTTAAGTGCGTGGTGGCCCGTTGGTAAACGGACCAGACGCGGCTGCCAACATATTCACGGTGTTCGCGGGTTCAAATCCCAGGGCACACCTCTGACTTCATTTTTTTTTACATTCATGTGTCGTCAGCTGCTTACTGTCATTAAGGCGAAGCCAAATAATAGACCACTAGAGTTAGGCTAAGTATACCAAGTGAATTAAGTATTATCATATAATTTTATACATGAATATGGTTACGATAACAAATAATTTCAAATAATCCGAATAGACATGCTACGGTTGGATAATAGCTATGTCACTTTGACATCACTGCCGTGGCTGCAACGCGCATTAGCAATTTGCGGGGTCTGTAGATCTGAATGTTATAAAATTATAAATAACCTATCTTCGATTTTTAAACTTATTTTGATACCTATAATAGTATAATAGAAACGGATACTAGAAAAGGATATTTAATGTCGAAATGACAAGTTTATTAGCAATTTAAGGTGTGGTGGAAATAACACAACATGGTATATGGTCTCACATAAAACAATTTTGACATTAATATATAGGTATATTAATAGCAATAGTTTCAAGTTAAACTGCGACCTAATAATATTCGAGTTTTTCAAAAATATAAACTTGCAACGTATTCAGTATTTTTTAAAAAAATCTAAGCATTTCTTTAAATGCCAGATTGCCAGAACCAGATGAATTTTGTCTTAAAAATGATCAGTGGAAATCCAAAAAGCGACTCCATTTATTTTTAACTTTTAGGATTGGACATCTAACGTTACTCTGTCAACCATTAAGAACGTTGAAAAGATTATAAGGTCACATAACAATGAAGGTTTTAAATAATAAATAACACCCAACAGTCACATACATAGCCTCAGGGCTATGTGGGGTCAGCCACACACTACCCAAGTAACATTTTGAACTGTATAAAAGCTGTATTATAGACTATTTGTTTTCTACAGGCTGTTAAACGTTGCTGTATAAAGACTGTATAGCAAGCTATACAGCCCTTATAACTCTGAAATGGGCCCCAAAATTATACAGCTTTAAGTGTAGATTTTGCTATATAACAGCTGCATAATAGCTGTACTATTTGGCTGGCTAAGATACTATTTAGATACTTTTATACAGCTTCCATTCTCTAATTTTCCTTTTTATTCTTTTATACAGAATCAGGCTTGTGAAAATCTTAATAGAAGAATAAATATATTATAATTGTGTTCGTTTCTCCATTTCCATTCTCCATTTTATTTCTTAATTTACTATGTGCCAAGGCAGAGACCATATGTGAAGTATGAGTGAAAAAAATATTTGATAACTAAGTGGTCTTTCCTGTTTATCGTTGTTATTATGCTTGCGACTGATATTTTTATGTGAATATGTATACTAATTAAAGCTCAAAACTCACGCCCCTTCGAAATAAAGGATATACATACATTTTTTCTGTAACAACAAATATGTGATCATATCTGAAAGCAGTTTTAAGAGTAACCCGGACTGTTCTATTGATAGTAAACGTAATTGTGTGTACTATACAGTTAAAATCCTTAGTAAATTTGTACTGAAATTTCAAAAACAAACAAAAAAATATCTCGTAAAATTGGAAAGCAATTTATAGGTTATGATAAAATGGCGTCCTTAGTTTATACAGCTCTTGCTCTTCTAGTACCTCTTAATGCAGCTTTTTGCATAACAGAGTCGTTAGTTAAGAACGCATCTCAGCCTAAAGAGTAACAAACTCTTCTACATGAGATAGAATTGTATTACACTATTATAAAGGGAATTGCTTGGTAAGAGTATCCTAGATTTCCGTTGTACAGCTATTATCAAGCTTAACTTGAAGGCTGAACAACAGAGTAATTTTACACCAATATTCAGGCTATAACAATATTTAATGCTCTTGTACAGAAGTAGGTTATACAAAAGTATAATTTGAGAGCAATATACAGTTATTGTCGTATAAAGTTGCTGAACGCAGTTTTTTACGCCGCGGTCTGTATTTTAGCGTTTTCCAATGCTATTTAAAAGCTAAAGGTAAAAATTTAGGCTCTATACGGCCGTTAATCAGCTATACTGTATACAGTTGTACAGTTATACTTTAGTCCAGTCCTAAACATATTTTTACACTCTTGTACAACATTTTTTAAGCTTATAGCTGCTAATGCGCTGGTAAATATAATATTTTTCCGCTTAAATGTTACTTGGGTAAGATCGAGTCTTGTGTCGTGGGTATCAGAAACTACGCGAGACTTTTCGGTCTCACAAACACCCAGACCCGAAATTAATATTTGTGGGCCGCACAAACATTTCTCTCGGTGCGGGGATCGAACCCGCGGCCTCTCGTTTCACAGGCGGCGTCTAACCCATTGCGCCACGGAGTTTAAAGAAAGATAGTGTAAGTACTCGGCAAATGACTCAATTGATTCAACAATCGCATGATACTTGAACCAAATTGTAGTCCTCCCACATAGCACCCTTTTTGCGGACAGAAAGAAAAATATCATTTTTAGCCATGAACCTTATAATTTGCTTATTGCGTTATTAGCATATGATTAGCAACATATCATAAATCATTATTCCATTACGTATAAAAACGAATTGACAGCTGCTTATTACAATTACATAATATATACAGGCTACGGACCTTTTCTAAATTTGCCTCTTTAATATTGTTTCAGTTAATTGCATAATATAAAAAAGTAAGACAAATTAATGACGACGTTAATTATTACAGGAAAGGTAAAACCTACAGACTCGATTTCTCGAAGATAAGATTGTTCCAACTCTACGGGAGCTTTAATGCTCGGTGTCATTACACTGCGTGCCAATGTTGATCCTGGCTTACAGGAGTTACAGTGGTGGGTGTGACGGCGTGACAGTCTCAATTGAAACTCTACTCATCATTAATTAAAAGTTAGAAGATTTTGTCTAAAATATATTGCTTATTGTACCAGATGGATATGGGGAGTAACACACATGAAGTATGCGCCTAAAAAACTAAACACAATATAATCTGATCAAAGTATTAAAAGCTAGTTTTCTATAAATACATACGGTGTTTACCTCCAGATATTTTCGAGATATCTCGTGATTCCGCAACCTTGCTCTGGTGCCTTATCTTATCATTATGATATAAGCTCAAGATTTCCTATCTTTTCGTGAGTCGACATTGAAATGTTACTTCGTAATTTTAGGTATTTAAGTTGTGATGTCGAGTGATGGATTATTCATCATATCTTAGTCTTTTAGGATTGAGAAAATTGTCTGCCTAAGTCTACCCCAAGCTGAGCTAATCTCGTTGCCTTTACTTCCTCTAGTAGTACCTCTCAAACAAGTTACGGTTGGCGGTCAGCATACTGTCCCTTGTCTTTTGCGAAGCAAGATAATTCTGCGAAGCTCGCATCCCCTGCTGACTCAAATGCTCCGCAGCCATGGCTTTTACCACCGAAAGGTTTTACTAGCGATAGTCAATCTTTTAGAGCTGTGTGTATTTTTAGTGTAGCCACTTTGCCTCACCAACATTCAGAAAAATAATGGTCTACACAGCTTCATGGCAATATAAGAACGGAGACAGCAGATTAAGAAAAAGCTAGGTAAAGCTTAGAATTTACTGGCATATACATATTACGTGGCAAACGACATGTATCAGTAAAATACGTTTTAATATCACTTAAAATCTATGATTCCCATGGACAATGTTTCTTTTACTTTTTACTCATAAGACTATTTAGTTATTTTTATCCACCATTTAATAATAACTGAGTAAAAAACGCAATGTAAAGTTACTATAGAAAAACTAAGAAACTAAAGCTTATAAAAAAACGGCGCCCCATAAAGGAACAAATAGTACAGTCTAATTAATCCATTAGTGTTTACTTAACACTGTTATCTGAAAAAGAACACTACAGTTATATTATTTAATTTTTGCTTTGTGTAAATGAACGAATCATATCTATGTAACGTGTGTTTCGAGCCCCTATACAGATATTATTAGATATTTTGTGTTATTAGAAGGGCAAATTATTTTAATTTTCTATTTTATAGCAAAGAGACAGCAGGTCGGCAGCTTAGGATTTTTGTCCCATCTCACATGTAATCTTTTAGTGAGTTCAAGCTGTTTATAATATTGGAATATTAACTTTCAGTTAGGCTTATTCAAATCCATACGTGACGTATGAGTACGTCTCGAACCTTTGTCCGTTTCATCAGAAATATTTATTATCGCAAAAGAAATCTGCCAATTCCGTCTGCTTTTCCTAGATTTTCCAGTTTTAAGACTTGAGGACGAACAACTGAAACCAAATCAGTTTTTGTCATGAGATATTTTTTATATGTGACGTAATAGGTTAATAACAGTGCAACCATGATTTCATACGACCATAAAACCCGGGTACCGGTGTGAGAAACCTCGACAATAATTTGAAATCGCACAATATGACGTAAACCGCGCCTTGTGCGGACACACAATAAAAATGTAATGAATTGAACAACTTGTGATGTCTCTGTATGGAACAGAGTGAGGGACAAAATGTATTAGCATTTAACTGTATGCAATATAAATATTTGTACTCCTGAAATAATGACAGTTCAATCGGGTACCGCTAGTTTTCGTCATATTAAAGATTTGTTTGCCTCTTAACATAACATACAAGAGCCGTAACATAAATACATTGATGTATCATAATTTCATCCACTTTTTTTTTCATTCACTCCCCTCAGCTCATTTAATTCGACGACTCTACTTTTTTAGTTTATTATTGTTTGCTTTTTCTGTTGGAAATGGTAGCGACTGGACACATAAATTTCTTTGTATTTCGTATGACCAGAGATATTGATGGAGACCGGAGGCTTCGATTTTTCATTTCATTTATTATACATACTTATGACTCTCCCAATAGGAAGGGATAAAAATCTAGGTCACTTTGTTACTTTTAAGAGACGATTTGTTAAAACAATTGTTTTGCAAATAATAAAAAATGCAACTAGCTCATCGGTTGTTTATTTGACATAAATGTTCCAAGATATTCCCGTTACTTGATTTTGTAGATAAAAAATACGAAGATTGAATAATGTTGACCGGCGACAGATAGCCATCTCGATGGTTACTCTATGTGGGTTAAATTGCATTTACCGTCAGGTGCATTATAATACATTATAGCACTTCGTACAATGTACAAAATACATGCATAAGAAAATGAATACTAAATATTTTCTACATAAAATAAGAGAGATATTTAGTGTGCTAAAAGGTAGCGAAGAAGCCAATAAATTCTGGTTGCGTATAGCGCCGGCCGATATGATCTGCAAATTGTGAAACTGCACTGCTTATACTGATGAGATGTTCGCATAACAGACCACAAATACAAATTACATATTATAATATTGTCGTGGGAAAAGGACGTAGCGGTATTACGAGTGTTTTAATTTACAATATTTTATTTAACAATGTAAAGCGAGCCAACACCTAAAAAGATGACCACGACCACTCTACCAAGAGTGACAACGACTAAGAAATTTAACAATGTATAGGTAATATGGTTGTGGAATGACGAATCGAGGAAAAGACCTCTCCGCAGCGAAATAAATGAAACTGTTTGTGGGCCCTAAAAGTTTTTCATATTATCTAGAACCCATTAGGTACTAATGTCTCAACTTTTTTATCTTGAGACGACTCTGTGTATGTCGTTTTGTTATTTTGTTTATTGTAAAAAAAAATAGTCATTTGATGAATATTATAAAATCTTATTTATATAATGGTCTTTTTCGTTATTGCAAAGCATCGTCACAAGGAAATAAACAAAAACATGTTCAGACTAGACCGGCTGGCGCGGCGGCCCGAATAAATCTCTCTTCCGCTTCCCTATACATTGCGAAGAGCCGAAAACTAACTTGTACTCAACTATTGCATAGTGTATACCCACTTGAGGCTGTATCTTAATTGAATGCATGTTGCGAAATGAAAGCTCATGAATCAATGACCGCAAGCAGCCTGTCGGTTATCCATATAATTTAAGACACGAATAATATTGTTGAACGCGTAGCATATGTTTGAAATTCTGATTTAAAAACAGGTTCAGGTCTATTATTATGGGATCGAATTTTATATTGTTGTCTATTATGAGTACATTCCTGCAAACGTCATTATTAATCAATCAATAACTCAAGTAAATTGTATTAACGCGACTATTTCTTTACGAATTTATTTATCTTCGTCCCCCACCCAAACTCAGTGCCATCGCTTAACGCAGTCATCTTACAATCGATATTAAGGCCCAGTTGCATGAACTTAACTTTAAATATAACTTTAACTTCAACGCCATACATTTGAGACCCCATATGTACGGCGTTATCATTGTCAAAGTTAAAGTCATAGTCAAAGTTAGTTGATGCAACTGGGCTTAAGTATAAGCCGTATGACGCGTTATATAACCGAGGCTGGATTTAGAACAACGCTTGCAACAGATGCCGCCTACGCAACGGTCCCGTGCAAATTGCACCTAGCTGTTTGATTCATTGACACGGCCCCGCGGCCGGATGGCTGCGGAAACAGAATTATCGCTAAATCTATGCCGCAATTGAGAATGGTTGTAGTCGAATTTTAGTTAAATAAAATTATATTACTTAACGTTTTTAGAGTTTAGGATCAGAGTAAGATCGCAACATGTGCTTGGATCTCAACATCGCTTAGTCAAGGCATCAACATCGGCAAATAAAAAGCAGACATAATGCAAGATGAAACATTAGGCGAAATAGAAAATGTGTGAGAGAATTTTATAAATGAAGTCAAAATGCGTCGCCGACCGCCGTCCTTTAAGAATGTTAGTTGAAGAAGAAATGGGAGCATAACGAGGTATTCTGGTTACGAGACCTCTTGCAACCTTTCATATACAAATGAACTCAAATTTAAGTTCAAAATCAAAACCAGATTCTACTTCGGTTTTTCGTGAAAGCACGTTTCTAATAAGTCTTCGCGGATTTTACGAGACCCCTTTAAATATGAGGAAACTACAGATGGTACTTGCAAATTACAATACAGACTTAAGTCTTAACTTATTTTTAAATTTCTGATAAAGTTTATTCCTAAAATGAATACTTATAAATCCATCACTGTGATTCTAGCTACACAATTATAAACAATTTCAACACCTTCATAACTAATTTTTAATATAGTTTTCCTGTTGATTGATGACTACGAGTTTGAAAATGAATTGGCGTGGGTTAGCGGAACTACAATCTTTATACAACTCATTCACAAATCCTAAATGATGGTCTATCTACGGCTCATTCTGACTGCCCGACTTTATAAATATTAACACTGGACGAACTATAAATATGAGCACACATACAAGAGTCACGTCATTTTCCATATTTCGTGGATTTCTCTAGCTTCGTAATCTGCACTGTTTAGCATATAATTTTTTGTCTTATTTTATACTAGTGGCCCGTCCCAGCTTTGCTCAGGGTGCAGATGCTTTTTTGATTCCCCTCTGCATCAGATATTTACAAGTTACTATTTTACAAACTGGGACACCCTGTATATGTGTTTTACTTATAAATCTTCCTCTTGAATCACTCTGCCTATTAAAAAACACGTGCCAAAATCGTAGCGTAGTTAGTCAAAACATACATAGGGGCAGACCGACGGGAAGCGACTTTGATTTTTATTACGTTTTAGTGGTTTGGGAATATCTCCTAGTATGCTAGTCATGCTTGGCAAGATGTTAAGTCTCAATACGTCCAGTCTTACCAGGCTTCAGTGTCCTTCAAACCGAAACACAACAGCATTTATACTGCTGTCTTGCAGGAAAAATGGACATCATGGGCTTTATTCGAAACTATAGAATGCAATCATAAGTCCAAATGAACATCCACAGCAACTCCACGATGTGAAGTCAAAGTAAAAGCAAGGATAATTGTTAATGTTTATCGGAGTTATCGTGCCAGACGTGGTATCAATCTATCGTACATTCATCAACATCGTTGATGTTTACAAGTCGGTACATTTACTTGTACATCCAAGTACCCGATAATGTGTGGACTTGTGTGGATAAAAGATATGCGCAATACAAACTCTGTGATTTTTAATTATCATTTTAAAACTTCGTGTCATCGGAAATAGTAATATATATTTTTTTTTACAACTAATAAAATACAACAAACAGGTCAATATAGAGAACCTTTTGTAAGGCCTATTTTCAGCAGTGACCTTCCTGCGGCTGAGATGATGATGATGATAAATAAAACGGCGAGCCTAAGTAGAATCAATTTACTTCTAAATGTCTAGTAAATAATCACAAAATATAAATAATGTACTGATAACAAATATTTGCCTTGATATTATTTGTCTCGATGAGGCGTGAAATCAAATAGTCTTCTATAATATAAGTACTATTTACATAAGATTTACATAGATTTCAGTAGCTTCATCGTCCTGTATTTTAATAATGGCGATAGGCTCGCCACCTATCACATAGTGGGACGGAACATACCGGCGAAATGTGGCTGCCCGTGAGAGGCGTGAGTTTATGTTTTATGTAATATATTATTGTTGTACAATTCAATAAATAATGTATTAAATGCTTTGATAGAATTAAATATCAATTGATACTATAAAAACTAAACCAATTGAATTACGTATAATTATTTAGTTCCTGATACCGGGACCTAGAATGAATAATTTTTACATTATTAGAAATTATAATGCTGACATTTTAAAATAACTTAAGGAAAATATAATAATCAATATGTAATTTACAATTACTTTATTGTGAACACATAAAGCTTTTCGAGGAATAGGGTCTACACACAGAACAGTTCTGTGGGTCTACAAATCAGCAACAAAAATACAAATGTCTATCTTGACAAAAACAACATTTTACTTAAACATAAAATGAATAAACAGGTACATCCAACATTCACATACATAGTCCTGACCAATTAAGATCAATTAAGTCGTGTGAGTAATATGGCCTTTCCACTCTCAATCGTACTCTCGATTGTAGACGAGACCCGAGCCCTGCAGTGGGACGTATATGGGCTGATACCATACAGTATAGTCTTGTGTCGCGGGCATCAGAAACTACCAGAGACTTTTCGGTCTCACTAACACCCAGACCCGAAACAAATATTTGCCTAGATGCGGGGCCCCCGTGGCTTCAGGTTTCACAGAAGGCGTCTAACCAACAGAGCCACGGAGGCTTTATGATATATTACATGGTCAAGAAACAAAAAATATGGCGAGGTACAAGACTATTTCCAATATCTCTCTTTCTCGCGATCTGTCTTCAGCCACAGAAGGTGCACTGTGGAATACACGCCTCCCTCAAGGCTTATTTGAAATATGACTTTTCTTAATGCTTTATTATTTATCATTAAACGCAATAGCTGCTTATCCTAGATATTTCACTAAAGGTAATCCTAATTAATGATTAGGCACTTAAAATGTATCATAAGCCATTACTAGTAACTCAACTGAGCTACTATTTGATTAACCAATCACAACGCAATAAAAATACTGGTTTAGGCACCAGATCAATTACCTCCTGCTACTTTAAAATCAACAAAATATTTCTGATTCATTTACTTAAATTATAATACCGATTAATTTACAATGTCGGGTTCCATCTCAACTTCCTTAGAGAGCCGTCGCTAATTATATACACCCATTTATGTATATTACATAATGAATACCAATATATATAAAGCTCTGTATAAGGACGTAGAAAAAACAAATATAGATGCTGAAGTAAGTGAATTAATAGCAGAACGGTGTCGCTATTGGTTCATTTGCAATTTTTATTTATAATAACTTAATACGACCTCAATGTGATGTGAATGATAAATAGACAGAGTTAGTATGTGTCGTAAGAATCAGAGCTCAATTGTTTGATCATTTACCTGATATTTCTAGAGAGGTGTTAACGAATTGTTTAAGCACATCATAAATTTTCTAACTAAGCTTGGTAACTACTCGACAGTCTTACGGCCTAAATTAAAATTCTTGATCTCTGTGTAGGGATCACGAAAATAAACCAAACGCGATTTTTATTGAAAAGTTCATGTTTATGTTATCCTGATAGTATAATTTGCGGGTTCGATCCTTAGATAAAATTAGGATCGCTGATTGATTTTATTCGTAAAAAAGGTTGATGGTATGGGTGGTAAATCCTGAAGAAAACATGATCTTGTTGGCAAACAAAAACCATGAACCCACCATGGCTCGACGACCACTTCAAATAATTTCTTAAGATTATGGCAATTGAACATTAAGTAATGAGAGTTGTTAAACCATGTCACAAAATATTTGATTGAATTGAGGGTTATGATATTTAATAGAATGATAACGAATTCCTTGAAATACTCCCTGCCACGAAAATTCAAGAGCATATACGTAAGAGTTAGGAATACAAAGTCTTCCTTGAGTTTAAAGGAAGCTTGAGTTTTACATATTATATAAGCATACATAGGTACAGACAAAGATATATTTACTGCCATAGATATAGGTAATACATTATTGTTGCGATTGTGGTTTTGATGTAATTCAATGAGCGTTACATTATTTTATTATTGATTTTAATATTTTCATCTTGTAAGCTGTAAATAGAACAGTAATTTTTACTTTTGATAAAATTGTATATAGTAAGGCATCTATGTGATCCATTTGTAGACAACATTCATAAGGAGCTGAGGGCTCAAGGTTGGATAAAAAGAATTCATATCTCAGAGAAAGAATGACACTCAAGTCTTACAAATAATTTGTGAATGATTCGTAGCAATTGTAAGAAATTAGCAAGGACGCGATCTAGCAATTATGAGAAAAACTCTACGTAAAGGTAATACATTTACTTGCTGGAAAGTTAAATAAATAATAGGAATAAGTCGATGAAATCATAAATCATAAAATACAACACAGAGTTGTTTCAGAGGACTATTTCCAGTTAAATAAGTAAAATTTTCTGCATTTAATATTAGGGACATATGTACATAGGTACTTATTAGATTCCATTTATCAGTAGCGGATAGAGTTCTCAACCCCGAACAATATAACATCTGAGTTAAATTATATTAATAATAGTTTATTCCTTAAATTGAAGTGAAGGTATCACTTGAATTTAAGGAATAAAATATATATCGTGATAAATATATCGTGTCTTCAACATACGGTACAGAAATGGTAGTTATTATAGCTACCGTTTTCCGCGGTGCTTAAAACAGCTAATTCCTAAAATAACAGCACTGTTAAAGTTAACTCTTGGCTAGACTAGTTTCTAGTCTTGTCAGAACATTCAAGTCATTCATACTTTCTTATGGCGATTTGCAAAATATTACTTATTATAGCAAAAAGCGGAACCAACGTCATAGTATACTTTTCTTGGTAGGGTAGAGTTTAAGGCATATGGAACAAAATGTGGTCACGACCTGAATAAGAGTCGTTTTACTTTAAATTGGTAGGATTGCCCAATTTACGATGAACTAAATATAACGATATAAAATCCTCAAAGAACGCCATCATGAAAACTTCAGCTTCTTAATTCCAGAATAGATAAATATATTACTAGTAGATTGGAAATTGTCTGACAGAAAAATAATGCGTACTTTTCAAGAAAATTTTTTTTTTTGATGGAGTCTTATGGACATCAAACACAACACATACTACTAAACAAAATGCTTTAAAATTAAGAATTATGTGGCACATTAAAATCATAGGAATAATATTTTCCGTCAATGTAAATAGGAAATTTATGCCATAATAACCTATCTGGTTAAAAAATATCCTTTAGCCGTACCGTTGAGTATCATTTAATTATTTTTGATATACTGCTAATGCATATACACTTATTTCAATTAAAATACTCATGTCATTATCACTCGATATAAAGTTGGTCAGTGAGAGAGCCCTCAGTACTTTATCTCAAGGCCTCTCAAGGTCTCGTATAATGCTATCCCTCGTCACGCTCAATGCCCTTCAAGACAGTTCTCCACAATTGCACGTGACGTTGATTGGAAGGTCATGCCGTCCACTTGCTATAAAACAAGATGACCGCTTCGTACGGTATCCTTCGTAATTCACATCTGTTAATCCGGAGGATATAAACAAACAGTTAATACTCATTTATTTTATTTTTAATGCCATAATTAGTGAAATACGCAAATTCACGTTATCATGAAATTAAGCTAACAGCTTAATTACTGAGTAAATAGTCACATACAGTAATTTAAGTTGTCATTTTGCTTTATGCTGCTTATTATTCTGCACATTGTAAACTCAATTAAGCCTTATTTTTGTGCTTAATAAAATTAAAAATAATGAATAAAGAGAGCTTACCGATAAGCGAAACCCTTTCCTATCCATTTTTATAAAGTTTATACCACAAAAACTATTTTATTACTGTAGCAATTTAGTAAACAAATAAGGCAAATTGACTGCCACTAGCAGGCGTTCATTAATAAAATTCGCAACTTTAGAAGAAACGTACAAATGACTACGATAAATAAAGACCTTGTAATTATTGTCAATGAATAACCAGTCCTATACACTTACTTTACCGATACATAGTAATATTTAGAACTCATTGATAAATGTAGTATTAATGGAAGTAGCAGATATGGTGACCCCGTTGCGAAACATAATTATTACAGAAGACTTACGAGTTACGACTCATTACGTTCAGTAGAAGTAATTGCTGCCAATTTGCTCTTCAATGAAAAATTAACTATTTTACAAATTACTACCGAATTTCCGTAGGCTACAATGAACAAATTATACAAATATTTGTAATATTGTTATTGATATGTATTTTGTCACTGTACACGCTAAACTATCCTTTCTCTCTCCTTTCTCTTATCTCCATCCAAAGGTTGCCTGGAAGAGATTGCCTAGTGCAATAAGGCCGACGATTGTAGTTATTTTAAATTTAATTATATTATGTACTTATATTAATTTTAAATGTATCTCCGTTTTTTCCTAATGTAAAATTAAGAATGTAATTAATAAAGATTAACATTAACCAAACCTATAGCTGAAAACTCTATGGTGTGGGCTTTTCTTACACATTCTCCTGTTGTTGTCTCTATCTCATATCAATATTGGAATACAAATACATTTTTATTATTTTATAGAACTAAATTATTATTAGTGTTCAAAAAGTTTCACGACTCATCACATGCCTTAACATAAACTTTGGATATTATCATCGCTTAATCATACCTTTGTATCTAAAATCACGAACAATGTAGATTGTGTAATCTGCTCAATACATCCACGAGTTTATAGTAAATTTAACTAGAATGACTAAAAAATCATACAATACAAATAAATAAAATGCTAAATGAACGAAGTATTAGCAATCGTCTTTATTGAAGTCATTTTAATAACTTACATTGGTTAAGGGAAAATATGGGTTCCGGGGAATTCCAGTTGTCATATGGTAAAGCAATTATGTTTGTTTTGGAGACAGTGATGTCATCCGCAGTGTTAGATAGCATCTGACCAGTGCAAGTTGCAACAGGTCCGAATAGAAAATATACTATGTATGTAACTTTTTTTTGCAATTAATGGTCAGACGAGCATGCCGTTCACTTGATGGCAATCGATACGACCGCTCATGAACAGAGGCAAATCAAACAACACCTTGAATTACAAAGTAATGCTTGACTTTCCACTACCCTCGCCATCCTGATGCATAAGATGTTAAGTCTCAATACGTCCAGTAGTTACTCTTGCTGCAATATCCTTCAAACCGAAACACAACAGTGCCTTTACACTGCTGTTAGGCGGGAGAAATTGACATTTATTACGGTGGTAGGTACCTACCATGGCGACCTCCCACATATGAGACCTACCACCAGTATCACCAGTGTCTGTATATAAATTGGGGCGTATTGGTCCCACTAGTACTATGTTCCTTTACGATTGCGAGGAACCTAAGGATAAGGATAATGTATGTGACTGTTGGGTGTTATAATGTCCTTATTTATAATGGTACCAAGTAAGATATGTGGATTTCAGGTATGTGTGAACGTTTAGTAAAGATATCTCAGATTATCTGAAGATATTGTTCGTCCCCAGCATAGTAAGCAATGATTAATTACAATGTACTGACTATAGGTTTAATTTCATATTTACCATGGGTCGCAAAGTATATTCTAAATTAATTAAAAAAATAATCTGTAAAATAGATGCTTTATTAAGTATGTAATCGTCATTGTCCATATAATATTGCTATTTCTTCAACATATACACCGTAAGTTTGTTTTAACCTAATATGTCTATGATCTATGTGCACACTCAAGCACCGTTATATTTTTATTGCATAATAATTTGTCTTAAATCGTTAATTGCTTCTCTGATAAAACAAAATCCTGTGTGGACAAAAATATGAGTGACGTTATTTGGGGTCAAGTGATTTTTACAATATTATAAATAAACATAATTACGTGTTTACATTTGCTCTATATGAATGAAATCCATTTAATATGAATGGAACGAGAGTAGATTTCCTTGAAATGCCGCCTTTGTAGTGTTTTCCGGCAAAAGGTACATTTTTACATTTTGCTTAATGACCTCTTCCATTTGCTGCTTGTGAATGGGTTCTTACGTTTCCATTAAAACTCTCCTTAACATAATTACTAACACTTCAAAGGTTATGGTATAAATATTCCTTACACCTATGAGGTTGAGAAATATTATGCATAGCATGTGGACCATATCGTAGTTAAGTTGGATACAACAAAATTATTTTCTTGTTATGTTAGAATATAAAATTATGCAATGGAAGTGACCTCATTTGAAAATTGACATTAATTTTAAACTACTTGCATTCATATAACAAAGTTTGGTCTTACTTGTGTGTCATAAAAAATAGATCATCACGCACGTTATCATGAAAAATACAACGTAAATATCTAAAGAATTCCATAGATAAAACAAAAACCAACCTGCAAGTGCCTGTGTATGGCACTGATGGTAAAAACACAGAGAAAACAAAATCACAACAACCACAACACAACAAATTCACAAATGATTTTCCAAAAAAAAAAACACTGAAAACCGAGACGACCGCAGTTTATCAACTCGGAAACTCGACTGATAACGCAACTGCGCTATTTTTGATAAGGATAGCGTGTAACACTACGCTAAGCCCGCCGAATAGCGCCAAATATTGCAAGTTTCTTTTGTGGACATTCGCGCGCTCGTCGTAATGTAGGACTAGTCGCTGACTGCCGACATCCTCGCCGCTCGCCACGTTGCGTCAGCGCAGGAGTGGGTGATATGATAAGCGTTTTAGCGAATTTTGTATGCGAAAGAGGTTTTCGTATTTCTAATTCACATTAGCAACGGTAAACACTGCACAAGCTGGTCTAGACTCGATGTCCTCGAAACATGACGCTTTTGACTTACGAGCCTGTTATATTTGTCATAAATAAATTATAGAAGATGACTTTCACTTGTCGGTTTCGTTTTAAATAAATAATTAATGTATTAAACTGGTGATTATTTTTTATCATGAAAATAAACAGATATTACACACTCCTGGTATACATAGGTGTCTGTGAATTTCCTATCTTTCATTGAAACATACCTAGGACTCATTTGTAATTTACCAAAAGCTCTCCCCATAATTGCTACACTTTACTTATAATAAAGTAAATAAAAATATGAATTTCTTTTATAAACTATTTCTTATTCAAACCTAAGTTCCTGCAATTTCAAGTAAAGTAAATTTCCAATTTCCGATATTTCAAAATAAAATAAAGCTATTATAGTTTTATAGCGCTTGTTCCAACGGATACAGAATCATACCTATATTTAATACCAACGAAAAAATTACCCAATCTGTAGTCTAAAATCCAATCTAGATTCTGGGACACAAATAATAGACCTTTCGTTTTCTTTGTATGCGTGAAGAAATATTCTCCAGTCGGCTTATGTAACAACACCTTTACTTTGAATCTTTGATGCAACACAGTTAGACAAGTTATATTGCATTCAGGCAGCGAAGCTTAAAAGTCAGTCCTGTTAGCAAGCAAAGGGCATTTGAAGAGTAACATGCTATTTATTGGGAACAATAGACTACAGTATGCATTGTTGAACTTTGTCAAGCACTATAAAAAAACGAAACAACCGGAGTAATAAGTAAAATACGATGACGTATTGCAAACAAATCTAAAGAAAGTATTATAATACCATAGTTCTAAAAAGGACCACGGTAGAAAAGGAAGTATGTATATGCAAAAACAAAGATACAAAATATGCCGAACGCAATCAGGTAGGTAGGTACCAACAATTCTTTTGCTTTATAACTCACGAATTCTTAAAATGAAAAAAATAATCTTCGATTAGTTAATGAATACCAAAAAAAGCGTCAGTAGTTCATTACAAATTCTCTGGAATTTAATTATAAAGTGACGTCATTATACTTCGCTTTTCATAACTATGTAATGTATGTAAAAGGTACTTTGCCAAAGGACTAATGGGATAGAACGCATAACGAGCTCTCCGAATCATAGGGGATCTTGGATTTATTATACGTCTCTTAGTTAGAAAAATATTAATTGTTGTGCAAATAAATTACTATGTGGCGGTCAACCTTCTAAACATAACAAGGACATCGGCTTCTTTTGGCGTATCATTAGTCACAAACACTACAACTTGATTCGTGAGAAAAAACACTTTAATAACCTGCTACTAATTACCAATATTTTATTACTATTGTCACAATAAATCATTTCAACGATGTTTCAACGTCAATATATCAGAAGACATCTTTTAGACAATTTCTTAAGTTTCCATCTCTTTCTATATGTTCTATATTTGTTTTTCTTCCTCATTTATTTCGTTACAAGTTAAAGACAAGCGAGTTTCCCAAAGACTCGCCGAGCTTCTAAGTTAGGTGTCAAATCTGATTTCCTTGTTTTTCCCGTGGTTTATCCTAGCTGAGTTGGAGTTATAAAGGTCGTCGTGTGGGTATGATAGTCTATCATTTTCACCAGCCTATAAAAGTTTACTAGGATCGGACCTAAAATAACAGCTTCTGAGCACGATCCTTGACTTCCGTCATTCATCTTGATAAACCAGTCTATGAAGATCCTCGCTCTACATGTCCTGACATATATATTACTTAGTATTTTCACCAACATTTACGAAAACTCAAACCTGCAAAAAATATCAAGTATTACTGGGCTAACGTAAAGGGTTCCGCAACCCACGTATGACAAGGTTGTAGGAATAATAACTGAAATTTATTTTTATGTGATAAAATCGAAGGAGGAGCGTTGTCATAAATTGTTTTCTGGTCGGAAATGTATTTTTTTATTTCAACATAATTTTAAATGTATTGCAAATAAATTAAGGAGTTGTATTGATTGCGGCAGATATATTCTTTAGCCACTAAGTTTATATTACAAATAAAATTAATCATAGCATCTTCTACTGTTTCGGTCCGAAAAATCGATTTTCTGGTCTTTATGATACAATAACCTTAGATTATCCACCTGTGTTCTTTAGAAAAGAACCGTTATTATAGATACACTAGCGGTCCAGCCGGGCTCCGCCCATGAGATTTTTGTTACGACAAAAATTATATCGCCTATTTTCATCAGGGATAACGTAGGATTTGATGCTGAAAGATTTTTTTCAAATCAGTCCAGTAGTTTTAAAACCTATTCAATGCAAACAATAAAATCTATCTTCTTTATAATATGAGTATCTAGATGTAAGCAAAATATTACTAAGTCGTTCTCTATCTCCTTATATAAAACTTAGATAACGTAGCCGCAAAATGATTTTTATTCATGTTTCAGAACAATTTAGCTTAACATTTTACGATCAATCGCGTTATTGCCGACCATTCTTTGAAATTATATTTCAACTCTCACAATTCAGATATAAAATCATCAAAAACACTCCCTGTAATGTGCCAACAGCACAACCCACGTAAATGCATCAATACAGTTGTGTAATACATCAGGATAACAATACAAATCGCCCACACAAACCATTCGATCCGCGAAAGGTACTGTCGAATTGAGGTGTATGAATTAATTGCGCTGGGTTCATTCACTCTTCCTAATCGGTTCACTTAATTAAAATTTATTCTACTTTTTGCACTAGATTTATGCAATGAAGCAGTATCGTTAACTTTTTATGAAGACAAGAAAACTGCTTAGCTTCCCCTCTATTAAACAAGTCCGAAAAAATCTATCTACTACTAGCTACCTGCGGCAAGATGGGACGCAGGACGTACCTGGATGCGTCTGACAAAAGATGTAGAAAAGTGGCATAATATGAGATATGCCAGTCTAATAATAGGAATTAGGACCCTACAAGCTGTGGACGATGATGAAAAGCTATTGCCTTTGTCACCAGCTTATCAGCCAGACAAATCTGTGGATATTCCGGTTCAACTGGGTTACCAATCTAATCCTTTAGCAGCATACCAGCTAAAAACTCAGTGACCATTACAAGGATCAAGATGTCTGATATCTCAGGGGTTCTTAGGTTCTTCTAGGTTCTAGCGCGGTATCATTATTGGTTCTTCTAGTTGGGAACTTCTAAGATTATTTGTCCGTCACTCCAACCTTAGAGAGAATAGCATCATTATTTTAACTGCAGAGATAAATTATGAATTACTTACGAGAGGTACAAGTTAATTTTACTAATCACTTTACATGCACTTGTGAGTTAAAGTGTATCTTTAATTGAATCTGTGCTATAATGAATGTGATTAGTATACGTAACACGCGCCTGCCTTCGTTGGCGATGTCCTTTTAGTACTGCACTCGGTAATTTAGAGGTAAGAGGATGTGAAAGCAAGTCCTTGGCTGTAATTAAAAGGGATATATGTTTTACATGAAATAAATATGCATTAGATGCTACATTTTAAGTAATTAAATTAACTAACAAAAAGTTTTGGCTTCTTTTTCTCCTGTTTGCCATGTTCTTACGCATTAGCTTATAATTTTATGAGTAAAAAATACCTATCTAGCATCAGTCCCTTGGTGGTCCCTTGTGTTAATAGAACAACACACATTATCAAAAGACAAGCAGCAGTATAAAAAATATGTTCTCACACAAACTGTAGCCACGTAAACAACGCATGAACATTGTAATAATTATCACATAAGTGTGAAAAATATCTCACGCCCCATCTAATACGAAAGTCGGTCAATGTCGTCAAATTTGCAGGTTGAAATCACTTAGAGTCTATTAATTTGTACTTTTTACTCTATTTTGTTGAGAATAAGGTTGAAAATGCGTTAATTGATTGGTGTTTGCATAATGAAAGAGTAAATCAATTAATCATATGATTAGAATAATGTCGTGATTGAATGTAAGGCACACCGCGTGGGAAGCGACAAGCCAGCGCGACACCAAACTGTACGGCTTCTATGAAATCGTGTTTACTCGGATATTCGCGTAATTTATGGCTTCCAGATCCGTTGGACCTAGTTTTGCTAATTTCATATTGCTGTGATGCAATAAGTAAGAAATTGGGCGTGAAGAGATATAATACCAATATCTATAACCTGTGTTCGATTTCGTTTGATCGAAAACTTGTCATTCTGATCATTTAAAACGCTACATTAGCACAGCATTTTACTTAATAGTAGTGATATTTAATGGAATCCAGATATTTTTTCGATTCAATATTGTATTTGCGATGCCCCGAAACAAAATTTGTAGCCAAATTTTAAGTCGGAAATAAACTCGACGAACTATGGTAGAAAATAGTGGTAGATATTTCTGCCTATCCCTTTGAGGATATGGTGTGGAAAGTTTGAAGCTATATGACATATTCTAACCCCACAACAAGATAGATGTTTAGCTAATAGCTCAGTAGTAGATTTGGATAAAGTTAATTAATTATTTAAAACACGAGCCTGTGGGCGGCGAAAATAACAAGTTTAATAAAATTCAGACAAAAATAACAAGTTTAATAATAGAACCATAGAGGCCGACAAGTAAGCTTCGAGCTCATTATCAAAATTACGTTATTTTTAAAACTGCTCGAAAACAACACAGTTAAATATGTTTGTCACATTTATCCTTAAAAAAATTAAATTCTGTTCACTCTACTCGACTGTAAAGTGTAAACGTCCGAGGCTGTGAGCTTGATTTAATCTTAATAACCAAAATGCAATCAACACTTAATTTTAACAGCAAAAAACAGAAGAGCAAATTACGCAATACATTAACGGCGCTATTACTGGATTAAAATTATATCTGCGTAATGAACGCGTAATGGTTGATCTTTGTCATCGTTTCCGTCAGGTGCCGATTATGGTGTGGGAGGAGAATGACATAATTATATTAAATTTGCATAATTTGTTATAACAAACTATTGTTAATAATACATATCAAGTGATATTATGACGGCATAATGTCCCTGCATTATTTATGGTTGGATGTATTGTCTTACAAAGTCGCATACCTTGATTTATTAATGCTATTCATATTTGTCATCTGGGAAAATCGTTTCATGTCACGAGAGAATGTATTTAAAAGTACTTGAAAACTTCCGAACGGATTTTATATTAAACCACAAAATGAATCGAACTGGACTTAGACTGAACATAGGTATAATTACGCTCAACGGTTACTTTCATACAGGGTATATCAAGCCTGCTACCGAAAACGAAGCCGGGTGGTAGTTTAAGCGACTTCAGACACAATGCAACAGAAAAAGTTGCAAAAAAAAGTGTCAATTTTTTTTTGTTATTTTTTTCCTATGACCATATTTGTACATTTTTTCCTAAAATAATAGTGTTTACCCTTTTATTTATAAATAATCTAGGGTATAAAAGTGTTTAAATTATTATTTTAGCAAAAACTATGGATTTACCACCCAAAAATGACGATATTTAAAAAATCATAAAAAATAATTGTCGCGTTTCTTTGCGAAATTTTTAGTTACATTGTGTTTGTAGTCACTAAAACTACCACCCGGCTTCGTTTTCGGTAGCAGTCTTGAGATACCCGGTATAATAAGTATTGTATATTGTAAAGTTAATTTACTAACGTAAAAAGAAATATAGTATTTGGTGAATCTAACAGAAATATATACAAGGTATGTTTCGCAGTCCAATAATCAACTCTGCTATCTCTAGAACAAAAACCAACGGTGAGAGACTACATTAAACTATAGCATTCAAGTGACAATAAGTTGAGAGATTTGTCTTTTTGGGGTATTATGAACAGCATCGACTGGCTAAAATATTTTAAAGGAACACAACTAACTGCTCTGTGAGGTCACTCGAACAAAACATCGAAATTACGTTAACTGGTAAATCCATGCCAAATCAGCCAATGAGGAATAACATCATATCGCATATATTGCTAGTTCTTGAGGACATCATTCTTATTAATAGGTAATTTTATCATATTTGTGTTTTTGAATATGAGTTTTTCCCTTGGAAAACCTAACATTCAGCAGTGGGCTGCCTCTGATGGAAGAAGAATATGGTTTATTAACTACATACTTCAATAAAATGGAAGCAATTAAACACATGAATTATACTTAATCATGAACTTGAATTAATTTTGTTAGATTCACGTTTGAATTTAAAGCTTGCTAATACAGATTAATCTAATTTAGGAGAAACTCAACACAGCATCTGATTGATTTTAATTATGAATCACCTCATACCCATAATTATGAATGGATATTTTCATCAGCAATATAAATACGAACAGCATAAAGTTATGAATGACGGCGTCGCGTCGGAGCGTTGTGTGCCGTGAGGCGTTTGCGTCGGCGTGACATTCGGGTCAATACGAGCTGTGGGTTTCGCTCCACTCTGACTTATAAACAACTATTCTAGCTTTATGCGATTCTAGATACCTCGTGGATACGATGCTAGTGGAAAAATATTACGGATGGTCTGAATAGACAAGAGTATAACACTTGTCGAGAGCGTAACTGCTTCCGTGAATTGTTTTTGAATGGCATTACCAGTCAATAGTCACATAAACTTGAATTTCATGAAACAAGCATAATCTTCCCAATTGGAGAGTAACTATAAGTTAGTTTGACTGTATTCTAAGTTATTTTGTTCTAATGGATATGTTCTTTAAAAGTATGTTTTGAACACATCTTTGCACTTACTTTTTATATCAGACATAAGTCTACCATTATCATAGTGTGCTTTGATTTGCCTAAAACAAGGGATCCATCACTCAATAAAAAGTAAAGAACAATGCTCCATTACGTAATATAAATGCCTAGCTCTATCTCTCACTTCCCATATCGTAACATTATAGTATTTTTGTCATTAGACGTTCTAATCACGTAGGCAGCGTTCGGAATAATCCTTCACAGAGATTTGATATTCTAAACGGCAAACACCTCGAAATTGCTTCTATTAACAGTCGATGACTTTACCCGGCAGGCATTCAAAATACTCCGATAAAATTGTTTTATATCATAATATTATACAGAATGTGCTTGGGCGTTTATTGGTTGATAATTTTGAGTAGGTTTGATTAAATTAGTAATCAATTTTGGCACATAATGGCGCCTATAGTCTGGTAATGTGCGTGCAAATGGATTTATTGTAAACACATTTATTATCTAGTATATTTTACTACAGGTCTTAAATATTATGTTCACTGTAGTATCAATAACACGGTAATTTAAGCAAATTGTAAATCATAAACACGAGTGTTTTCACGACCGTACATTCTCTACGAAAACTACTCTATGAAATTTTCTGTTACACTTATTATGGGAAACTTCGTTTGACTGGATATTGATTCTGCCTTCTTTGCCAAAATATAAATTGTATTATTAGGTATATATTTATCTCAGTTACTTGATTTTTATAGTTGTTGTAAGTAAGACAATAATGAGATAGCGCACGTATTTGACGGTATAAATTAATTTACAATATTGGACACTAATATACTTCAAAATCGAATTTTGTATCTTTTAACTACTTCACTTAACAGAAATCATAATTAAATTAAGTATACATATTAATATGTTTTTAAGTTATAAGAAAGTACTTACCCATTTTGATTCTTTGGCTCCATGCAGTACACCCGACCATAACTTCCGCTTTCATCACAACTTACAATGTTTATCACTTGTATATCACAGTATATCTTTGGATCAGTCACTGCTACTCACAATTCCTTTTAAATCACAGACTTAATTGTTATTATCCACAACATTTACCTTTACACAAAAAGAACGCGATATGACATTAAAATTACAACCGGGAATTCTTAATATATTTTAAACAAGAAACGTTCACTACACACGATAGTTATTAATATTATTTATCGTTGAAATATTTATTGATGTTCCATCGAATACACAACGGCACATACACACAATTTTAAATTTACGAAACGTTCCAATTAGTTTATCTATCAAATTTTTATGCAAAGTAATTAACACAAGAGATTTTCCACTCTACATTATATAAATAATAACAGTATATTTCAGAGTTAAAACCGAGCTATCGTCGGATCGCGAGTGGTCGTTCTAACCACCGGGTTCAGTTAAACTGCACTGTTTTCTATTCACACGATGACCATCATGCGCCGGTCTTGCGAGAAAGTCCGTGAAATGATTTGACACTTGCCAGTGAGACATGCAAGCTGTATACGTAATAATTTAATTATACTGCTTTTTAGAGATCGTTATTAATTGGATTAATGTGGTAAATGTATTTGCGTGCGTGTTTATTCGTTTTTATTTACATTTTACCGAAGAGGGTGGTAAGATATTCGTGTCCTCTTGACCACTTTTGGAAAGATTTTCGAATCCAAACTCACAGCGATGTATTGCTCCTCGTGGGCTCTATAACCAGATACGGGAAAGGTCGTTGAGAATTGAGTAATGAAACATACTCGTATTTTGGAATGACTAGTAATTACTACTGTACGAATAGAATAGTATTAGGAAACCATATTTGAAGTGGACCGAAGTCTAAGCGTCGTTGAATCTCTATAATGTTAATCCCAGCTTAAATAAGTCTACGCGAATAGTCAAAGTACTTTTAAGGTTTCACATTTTAAACAACAGACGGATTTCAAGCGGTATACTAAACAATATTTTTCGCCGTATAAACATTTTGTTTGTGTCTTTCTGTATACTAAACGACATTACGCATAACGCTACCCGCGGTACTGTTATTCCAGGTTTCAGTAGATTTTACTATCGATATCACCGATTAAATTTTCCCACTGCACTCTATTAACTTTTGTTTGTCCGATACCGGAACATAAATAAATCTAATTGGTTCAGGATGGTTTAAGCCACATCCATAATATTATAGAGCAAATACAGTCTTAGCTTGTTTTAAATATAAATAAAGAAATACCAAAAATTAAATTAAAAACCCCGGAGCACAAAGGGTTTGCGAACCAAATACAAGTTTTAACTTCCCGAGAAGGGTCGAGCCCCCAAACTTATATGTTGGCACCTGCTTGTTTAATATAATACCTTCTACGGCCGTAGACATGTTAATATTTTATTAATAGTCATTACAAGGCAATCGATACGTATTTACCGTGATGAAACGAGTAATTCACGTTCTCCCCGGTAAAAGTCTGGTAAGAAAATATTTATTGCCACCCCACTATCACAACGTTGGCGTACACAACAGCGCAGCTTTCCCCTACTTTTGTGTTTAAAATTCCACTTTCAAGTAAAATCATGGTGTCAGTACAACGTAATGAGCGTCGCCGAAAGAAATCTCTAGTGGAGTTTACGTCGCAACGTCGGTTAAAACAAAAAGTGACGGACTTTCGCGAGTTAAGTGCTGTTTTATTGCTGTAGAAAAACTATAACTATAAAAGCGTAAAGTTAATAGTTGGGAAAAGTGAAATGCAACATTACGTAGCTGGTACATGTTGTAAAGATAATCGAGGCTTGTGTCCATCCGGCCGTGCCGGCGACTAAGTATTGCAGATTCACAGATGATACTTTCATATACTTTTTTATGCTGAACCACTTGTAAAGACATACTATTGGAAAATAATGACTTGAGATTGATGCATTTCTTCATTTTATGAAAATGAACGGAATACATACTTAAATCACGGTTTTCATTTGTTGAAATGATATGGCATACCATAAGCACCCGTTACAGAATTTACAGCGCGATTTGGAGGTAAATAATAATTTAATTGCTAATGATTCTTATTTCCAAGCATTTTTTCACAATTTTCACATATTATTTTATAGTCAAATTTATACTTTTTATCATCAACCCAGATATGACTAATAGAATAAAAAACTTTAAATAGTAGGCACCATAGATTTTTTACTGATAAGTTCTATTGTTAAACCTTTTCTGTTTCGGCGTTCTGTTTTTTTCTTAATTTCAACAGAGAACACAATCATCACAGTGCTAGTTTTGTATCGCGAAAACGAATTTCGATTTGTTTACTTTACCAATTATAACTGCAATCACACTCAACCGTTAAATGTACTAAGCATGATTGACTATAGCCATGACTAAATTTCAGGAAATTTTCGTTTCTACATAATTTGTCAATACCATTAGGTGACGCAAAAATCTACTATGTGTAACAACCATTGGAAAAAATATTAAGCTACCCATATGATCAATCAAAACAACTTTACAAAATGATTGTAAACATTGCTTGAAAAATACTTTAATTACATCAATTTGGTCACTAATTAATCATATTGTACTAAACACATCGACTAAACAAAAATCAAAATCGTTATCAAAATTACATAGTCCTTCGAGCCACGACTCACGTAATCACTACATCGGTAATTGCTCCAATTTCTTCAAACAATCTAATGTACACAAACAACGCCTGTGTCCTAAATGCTCAAATTATCGCATTGTCAATATGGAGGCAAACAGTATGGCTTTAGAAAACATCCTGTTGAAGTCCACACCGCTCTGTATTGTACGTACGAACAATCGCGCCGTGTTGGGTTACACGTACGTCACGATGTATGTGGACCGTGAACTGCGACGCTTGACGGATTTATACCAGCTTTGAAGTCTGCCATCCTGCGCGGTCTTTAAATTGAGGATGTATGTGAATTATTGACACTTAATTGTATCAAGATTGTAGATGCCGTAGACGGAGACTTCGCTCTATTTAAGCTGTGTTATTAAAGTTGGCGGGATTTGGACAATATAGCAAATGTAGAGCCAGTTATCTAGTGAAATATGTTTCGGTATTAGCTACATCATCGCGTTGTTCCGTACTATTTAGTATTTACAATTGGGAAACTTGAACTAAAAATAACTAAATTACTATTTTTGATTTCAGACTGCTATCAATAGTTTTATCGTTTGAACAATGCAAAGGGAAATAAGAGCTCCGTGTCTGGTGGTTAATATTTTTTGCCATTAGCCTAAACTCCTCCAATTGGAAAATAAGGATCATAACTATTTATTTATGCTCATAAAGTACATGTAGAGCAATCGTAATTAATAGATTACTGAGTCTTATTGCATGTTCTCAACTTCACGACTGGCAAATCCTACCTCGTCTTAGCTAGGTTACCTAGACTCAAACAACTAGTTGTGTGCTTTAATAATAACTGATATTTTCATCTGAACTTTAGTTTAAATGTTACAGAACTGAGCTTACTTTATCTCTAATCATAACCATGTTTGCAATATCTTGATTCTAGTGTATTTGCTCCCTGTAATAATATGGCCTTTTGTGTGTATTATCGAAATAATTATACAGTATAAATTACTGCTGCCAGTGTTTTAGTAGTTTCCAAACATTTGCGAAATGTCAATGAGTAAACGATAAGTAAATAGATGCAAATGTATTTGAATTGCATTTAATAACAACCTTTAGTACTAACTACTAGGTATATTGCGATAGATATTCCGAGCGCAATGCGGTAATTTTAGTGATGACACAATATGTTTGACTTATTTTGTAAATCATAATTATACCTAAATTATATTACATATATAATTTTATTTTTACAAATAAACAATTAAGACTGTTTAGTTACTTATTAATATGAAGATAACTTCATATAGTAGTAATGTATTTTAAATAGAATAATAATGTTGCTGCTTTCAACATAAAATATTGTAATGAAAAACACTACAGTCAAGTTGCGAATTATCAAAAACTGTTCTCGCACATAGGCAAGATAAAAAACCGGTAAAGCTTGTTAGTTCACATAAAGAATGCGAATTAGCTTTTTTCGAAGTGTTTAACAATGTTTATTTATGTTGATCCGGTTCAAACACATATCGGTTACACAATAATTAAATACACGCCAGTGTTCAAGCGCCATGTGTTTTGATATAATAATTTCAGATCGTGTGGTGGGAATTCGGCCAGTATGATTCATTATTTGTAAGCATTTATGAATTCCTATTTCCTATTCCAGGAATTTTTAAATTTCAAAAGTGAACCAAATATGAGAGTTTGTTTATCACATGAAAATAAAAAGTGAGAATAGCTATTTCAAGAGGTACATTAGTATATGTTGAGCGAACTTTGTTGTTTTCTAAATTTACTTAAATTTTTATTATTTTAAGTACTTAATTGAAATTAATTCAACGAGTTCTAGCTGACGTCCGCATTAAATATCAAATAATGAGCCTCAATCTTCATAATAACTTACTAACCGCTATTATGCTAATCTCGGTTACTGGTAACTAACTGCATCGTTTACTTTGAAGGTCAAATATGCATGATTGCAGGCAAAGCGGCATACATCTTGCAATATTCGTTTCATCGGATATTCCGCAACTAGGCACAAAATACTATTGAGAACTTCCCTATGTACATAATAATGAATACATTGAAATCTGAATAGGTACTTTGCAGAGATCTGTATGATATTATACAAAAAAACTATAACAGACATTGTTGTGAACAGTTCTGATTATTTTTAAATTTGGGCAAGGGTTTTTTTTAACTTACTTGAAGCTGTGAATTTAAAATTAATGCCTACTTCAATTGTAAATTGATAGTGAGTTATCCAAATTCCACCATGTCTGTATTTTATTGCGCCTATGTGGTATGGCCGATAATATACTAAAGTAAATAACTGTAACAAAATCTGACATAATCACCCTGACATGTGGTTTAGATATTTTCCAGTCGTTTAATCAACCTTCTGAGGACCTTCATCTCGTATATCTTAGTGCGATATAACACAAACATAATACTTGGTGAGACAATAACATTATCTACATTTATTTTAATTCTAAGTTATTTGAACAAGAACAAGATATATGTATTCTAGAAAAGTGTGCGAGGAATTTAAAGTATTATTCTCCACGTATTTGGTCAGCAGGACGGAATATTAGTAAATTCACTTCTCCGCGTCCCCAATCGATAACTGTTCAACCCTCGCTAATAATAGCATCATGCATTGTAAACCTATATTGTTATCGACGGAGTAAAAATACTAGAAACAGACGTAAACAAGCGCATAAAGCTATCTCGGTGCACAATTACAATGCGATCGATAAACTTAACGCCTCCTGATACTGACGATTCCCGCCTTTTTTCACATCAAAACACCGTCAATTTTGTCAACACTCAAAACGTAATCATAACGAACACTTTCAGTATTATTTTACAAATTATATTTACAATATAAACGTACTTTCGGTCACATAGTGTAAAACAAACACTCAGATGTGGCACTCGCTACGTGCGTCGCGTAACTGACTAGTAGGGAGACCGGCAGGACGCTAGAGCGCGCGCCCAAACTATTATAACCTAACCGATTGCGATGGTAGGGCCCGCCGGGAGCCACCGGAGGAACAAGCGGGGACAAATGTGGGGTCGGGTAATCCATTCATGATAGGGGACGATACATCTCCGATCGCTTCCGCATTCAACGGCCGCTGCGTAAAAAGTTTACCTGTGGGGTTGCGGTTTTATGTACAGTTAGACGATTTTGTTGGACATTGCACATTTTGCAGTGACTGTTATTGCTTATTATTGTACATAAAATAAGAATAGATTGTCTAGACTATTTAATGTTTTTTATTTTTGTTTATGTGTTTGTGATAAACGATAGAGACAAATTATAAAATGAATTGGTACGGTCTACGTTATCACAAACCTAACGAGGTCACCACATCGGTGACCGAACGCTAAATTCAGTCCCGGGAAACGGGGTAAAGCTAATGCGATTTTTAAAACTCGCAAAATTATTTGGGTTTAGCGCCTGACTTAAGAATCGAAGTTAATTATTAAAATTCATTTTTCGTTGTTTACGGAACGTTATTAGCTGGCGTACCTACTATTAGAATTTTGAACTGATTGTACTGATAGTTTTTCAGTGGACCATGTTATGATAGCAATTATATGTAGGTACTTAATTTTTTTTTATCTCTGAAGCACAGCTGCTGCATTCATTGATCGAATGTAGCATGTGTTGGCTGAGAGCAGTGAAGTTTAACAAAATGTTACTTTAACTCTACAAATACGTAGTTAGAAAAAACAGTGCTTAGTCAAAATCCTGTAATACTAAAGTTACATTAAAAGTTGTAAGTTAACAAATTAAATAAGTTGAGAGGATTGGAATCAACAATTACGCCAAAGTGCACTTAAACATAAGAAAAATATACTAATTATTCAATATTGGCACCAATTTGATAAGAATGTGATAACAGCTTTGCGACGACAAGTTATCGCAGTGAATTGGCTATGTATGCGATCTACATGAAGTACTCATACCCACGCTGAGGACTCAGAAATACAGAGAATAAGTAGTAAAAAAATAATTCAGCAATACATAAGGCTCGCGCTGCCCCGTAGCAGATGCGTGAACAAAATTCTCCCCTACTCAAATGTTGTAAAGCGGTCATTACACACAAAAACTGCATGCGAAGTGCGGACTGTGTTCGGGAAACAAAGTGAAGCGTCAAAAGAGGTAGCTCCATAGTCTGCATATAACTTTTATTTTCGTGGTTTATCTATAGCTCAGATGCCGTAATTAGGATAGTGCTAGCGGTGCCCAGATAAATCCTGAAGGACGGAGTAATAACCAGAATAGACCAAGATTTGTGGCGCTGCCATCGAAGCTCACACCGGGCGTTTAAACTTTTGTTACTGCTCTGATAACATTTACATATTTACTCTTCATCAGATATACTTTTCATCAGATGCTTTTCGTCATCATTCGAGCCATAGCAACCCACTACTAAAACTAAGGAACCTTCCTAACAATCTGTGGTAACAATTTTCAATTCACCTTTTCATATAACTTACATTTTTCATCCGCTTTCTATGTACTTACTAATTACTAATAGGTATCGATTGACTCATTTTTATTGCATTAAGTTTTGGATCAAGTTCATATACAGGCATGTAGAGCATTTGGATGAATTGATTATGCACCTTAATAGGTTCCTCTGTTTTTATTTGCCTCAACAGCAGTACTTTTTTAAATATATAAAAAAATAACAAGATTTACTGCTCAGTATGGTGCGTTGGGGTCACATCGTAATACAAGGATGGAAGAGGTAAGAACGTAGACTCCTATATTATATGAGCTTACGTTTTTACCCCCCATATATTAAATTACCCCCTTGGCCCTTACACACTATACTATACGGAGTTACACCAACGCATTTTAATTAATAGTAGTAGCGAACAGGGGCGGACCGGCAAATTGTGGGGCCCTGGGCTAATACGACTCAGAGACCCTCTATTCAACTAATTGTTATTGCGTCACAAAACTAAAGGTAAAAATAGGACAATAAAACGTGTTATTTATTTTAATAAAATTTACCCATTTGGTCCTAAAGATTTAGCGCTGTTTTATAATGTCGTTAAAATTAACATTTTAAAAAAGTTAGGCCTAGGGCTTTTTGTATCCATAGGGCCCTGGGCTTCAGCCTAAAAAGCTCTTAGGTAAATCCGGAATTGATACAGAAGATATTAAGACGACTCTACCAATTACTTATGGCCTTAATCATGCCTTAATCAAAGCTAGTTTTCAAACCTATTTTAGTGGTCAAATGTTTTGTCCTTTTCGAACAACTTTCGAATTCAGTTTAAACGAAAAGGCAAAATATTCGATACTAAAATAGGTTTTAAAACTTTAATGGAATAAGGTTGTTTCAATATAACATATTTCGTTTATCCGATCTACTTAGAATAAAATGAAACAAAATTATTATTTCATACAAACTTTATTTAAATCAAAAAATAAAATCTACAATAGGTAATCCTTTTATTCTCAGTTATGTATAGTTAAAAATTTGTTTCGGTTTTTCAATATACGGTCAGGTAGTGTTTATCCATAACCACCACATTATCAATCGCTTCAAGGCATAATTTACCCTTCTAGTTACAAATATGTTACCACATTTTTTTTCGTAAACCTAACACTCTGCCACTATCGCCGTCGACATTGGACGATTACAAAACATAATTAACGGAAAACACTATAGCATTTTCCCGCTATTTGCACCAGTTTTAATTACACTATCAATGTCTTCAACAATCATAACAGATATTTTTCAGAGTTTTAATGCATTCTATAACGCAAGAAATATTAAGATTTATAATGTCTAGTATTGTATAAATATTCTTTTTAAAATATAGTAACATTCAACGACTGTAACTTTCTTATGAAAAACTTGTAAATGTATATTTATTTATTCACCAATGCAATATAACTGTTACATTCTATAAAATATAATCTGGGCCTAAATTCTTTTAAATCCGGCGCAAGTGACAGGTTGTTAAATTCCACTAAAACTTTACACAATTATCTTAACAAATTATATTAAATCCTCTTTTACTAGCTAAATTACAATGCATAAATTTTATTTTCAATAAAAATACATATCTCAATATATCAAAGAACACCTATGTATTTGTTGTTTAATCGGTAACGAATGAGGCACATTATTATTACATATCTTCACCTATATTTATTATGTACACAAATGTTGGACTCGTTTTCACTAACATAAGACTCTTCAGTCCGTTCTTAGGTACTCTTTAAACGAAATCATTTCATGACGCAACACTTACGTTCGTTTTATAAGATATACTTTACATCAACAAAATATCATTTACAATAAAACCATTATTTGGTTATTCAAATAAATCAATGGTTTCGTAATCACATTTAAACACAATTCAAAGTCGAGATGTGAGCAGAACAACAAAAGGGAAAACTAAACAAATGTAAAATAGCACGCAATGCACCGACAAATATTGCTACAATGAAACTAATGAAGTACGACAGTCGACACACGTTAGCAAGTCGCTGGCAGTCGCACGTCGCGGACAACTGCTACATGCTAAGGATATGTTCACTTGTCAATAAGATATAATTAAGTCTACTCGGCGTCCTTGCGTTCTCAAGTTACAACAACATCTGTAAGAAATCTTAAAATCAATAAAGCTTAATTAGGAAGTACGTAAAACAATTCTTTTCCTAAAAGAATAACCGCTGTGCTAAGTTCCCATAGAAACAATTATTATTTATCATAATAATAGAAAAAAATTGGTGATAAGTGTATACACACGTCTGTACATATTTGACATAATTATTTTAGCACTTTATTATTAATTTTTGAGAAAGCACTCTTGGTGTAAATCTAATTTTTACAATAAAGTATATATTACTCACTATATCAACAGGATATCAAAACTTTATACTTATAACTTTCGCGATATATAAAATCATTTTGACGTCATTTGGAGAGAAGTAGCCATCAGATATTTGCACCGTAGCCTCTGACGTAACTATATTAAGATCAGATTCCACATCGGCCTAAAGATAAATGCAATAAGATAGAAGCTATAAATATTGAGAAAATAAATATCAACTAGTCTAATCGACGTTCTCGCTTCTGGTCCACGTGTCAAACTTACATGTAAAATACTCAGTAATATTCGTTTGTACTATCGTTTAACACAGACGGCGACCTCGAAGGCTACGGCGCGCGGGGCCGCCACCCGCCGCGCCCGTGGCGACCCGCGGCCGGCCACATCAACACACTCGACCGTATACAACGCGGGCTTCTTTGGATCCGACTTCGGACTAAACTACGATACGACGAGCAGCGCGCGCGCGGCCGACGCCGCCGCCGCTACTTGGCCAGGCGCCGGCGCAGGCGGTTGCGCAGCGCCAGCGCCGGAGCCCACGGGCCCGACGCGCGCTTGCCCAGCGCCCGCGCGCACCGCTCCGGCGCCAGCTTCGACACCTTGCTGGCCGGCGCCGGGGACTCGCGCCGCGCGCGCTTGCCGCCCACCGTCTCCGCGCGCGGCGGCGACGCCGGCTCGTTGCGCGAGCGCAGCGCGCGGGACGCCAGGCACGCCGCGGGCGGCGGGTCCAGCGTGGTGGAGTGCACCTCGGCGTCGTCCCGCGCGCTATCTGCGCGGCGCGGGCGCGGGCGCGGCGGTGGCGACGGCGACGACGGCGAGGGCGCGGCGGGGGCGGCGCGGGCGCGCGCGCGGCCCCTCGCGGCGCCGAGGTTCTCCTTCGAGCGCGTGCCCTGCCGCCGCGCCGCCGGGGCCCGCCGCGCCGGCCCCGGGGCGCGCGCCGAGTTTCCCGCCCGCGCTCCCGCCGCCGCGACCGCTGCGGCCGCGCCGCGCAACTCCCGCGCGTACGCTCCGATACTGCGTGTGATCTTCTGCGCGAGTGGCGTGGAGGTAGCCCCCTGCGAGCGGGTGGCTCGCGCGACGCGGCGACTTTCGTCCTCGGCCGGGGGAGGCTCGGGCGCGCCGGGGGCCGATTTGCGCGGTAGAGACGGTCGCGTTTCGGCGGGTGGAACCGAAACTGAGGGGGGCTGTGAGGGAGCACGTCGAGTCAAGATCACTACTCGATCGAGCGCCGGTGGAGCCGGCGGGGCCGGTTTCGTAGTGCGAGTGGCCGCCTGCCGAGTGTTGGGACGCGGGGGTCCTTCGGCATCGTGATGAGAGCGAAGCACACGATCGTTGCCGGCGACGGGTTCGTCTTTGCGCTGATCATTGCGGGGACGTCGACCGCGGGGTCGCGGCGGCGCCTCCGTCGGGGAACTCGAAGACACCTCGTTAATTTGAATTCCGCCATCATCTTCCGGCAGACGGTCGCCTCCCGCGTCAATTTGGGGCTCTTCGGCATCCGGTGGTGGCGGAGGTGGTGGGGCGCGCGTCTCCGGTTCTGCGGGCGGCACCGGTTCCGGCAGTAACGTCGCAGGCGGCGGTGATTCACGGTGCTCCGAAGGAGGCCGCTCAACGCGGGAGAGTTCTTCGGGCACGGCGGCGAGCGTATTGACGACACGCGTGCGGTTGAGCAGGCGCGCCATAAAGTAGGACTCCGCCGGGTTTCCATAGGTCGTAATGGTGTCGGAGTCTTCTTGCGAGGTAGATTCGTCACGAGGCGCGTCGTCAGTTGGTGCAACGGAGAGGCGCGAGTCGAGCGTGGCACAAGGCGGCAAGGGTGCAGGGGGTGCGGGGGGAGCGTGGGGGGCAGGCGCAGGCACTGGCGCGGGCGGGGCCGAGGGCGGGCGCTCGGCGTCAGAGTACCGCGTCATAATGGTGAGTCCGTTCTGCGGCACTGGTCGGTCGTCGACGGGCGCGGGGTGCGCGGGGGGCGGCGCGGCGTGCGCGGGGGCGGGAGGCGCGGGCAAACGCGCGGGGGCGCCGCGGGAGCGCAGCACGGTGGCGCGCGGCGGGCCCGGCGGGTCCAGCATCAGCGTCACCACAGACGTGTTGTCAGCGCGCATGCGCGTGTTGGACCATCTGCACACAGAAAACATGCCATTACATTTATGTGAATATTATTTTGTTAGTATATGTCTAATACTACATTTGTGTAGCTTAAGATATGACACTAGGCAGTTGTTGTAAGTTGTAAGCTCACCTTTCCAAAGCGTGATCCACCAGACTCTTGGATGGATTTAACCAGTCTCTAGGTTGGCTTCCGTTACCGCCGACGAGTGCCGCCTCGTTGTGTTTCTCCGTTGCTTGCACTAAGCTGACGGCACCCTCGGGCGATATCATGTTCCAAAGACCATCCGTTCCGAATATTAAACACCTGAAATGTTTAAAACATATTTATAAGAAATGTTGGAAAAGGTCTGAAGAATTAGATGGAATGATGTTGTAAAACCTCATTTAATGACAAGACTGTATTTTTCGATCACTACAATACGAATATTGACGGCAGACGACAAAAACTACCGCACATACAAAAAGTGCCACCTTACGGTGGTAGGTCTCTCATATGTGAGATGCCATCTAGGTGGGTACCACCATAATGTCTATTTCTCCCGTCAAACAGCAGTGTAAATGCACTGTTGTGTTTCGGATTGAAGGGCATTGTGGCCAGAGTAACTACTGGACATATTGAGACTTAACATGTTATGTCTCAGGATGGCGAGCGTAATAGAATGCTTTGTTATTCAAGATGTTGTTTGGTTTTGCTACTGTTTAAGAGCGGTTGTATCGCTTACCATCAATGAAACGGCATGTTCGTCTTGCCATTCATAGCAATAAAAAAAACCATCATCTTATTAATGTTACTTAATATTATGGTAATTTCACATTAATATTAAAGATATGATTTAACACAACACAACCTCTGTGGCGCAGTTGGTTAGACGGCAACGAGAGGCGGCGGGTTCGATCCCCGCACCGAGACAAATATTTGTGTGGCCCACAAGTATTTGTCTGGAGTCTGGTTGTTTGTGAGCCCAAGTCTCTCGTAGTTCCTGATACCCACGACACATGAATAGATCTTAGCGTGGGTTCTAGACTATGTATGTGACTGTTGGGTGTAGTAATACCTAGTAATTATAAAGAGTAAAAATATAACTGACCGGAACTTAGATGGATCAATAGTCAAAACTCCAACATCAGGATCAGGACTGACTATAAACTCATCATTCTGCGGGTTATAACTCCACAGGTCTCCAAGAGACCTTGCAACAGCCAGGAATGGTATCTCATCCATAGGCGTGTTCTTTTTGATTGGTCCCTTGTGGCCAGGACGAGGTCTGTTCCACACTACACGAGGCACGCCTGCCTTTGAAACCACTTTGCCTCCGCATCTTTGTATACGCTCTATCTCTGTCGTAGACTCTGGTTTGTGATCTGATGTTAATGGTTTGGCGGCCCACTCTTCACAACCTGCAAATTAAAATATAACTATATTATTACCGTCCTAAGGAAACCACAGGAGTACGTCGGCAATGTGTGCCTGAACCTCAATATTCCCGATCCTCGACCGGAGGGGTAGACCAAAGAAGCGCTGGCTAGATGTCGTCAATGAAGATATGAGGGCCAATGGCTTCATAGTAAGGACTATTGAGGATGCCGAAGATTGGGAGAAATGGAGAAGAATTTGCCGAAAGGCGGATATCCCGGGCACCGGCCGAGATAACTCCAGGTAGAACAAAAAAGTTGTTGATTGTTAGGCACAGAATGTGTTATGTTAAAATGTACCAAATAAGACCTATCAGCCTATAATTAATAATACAAGCAAGGTACAAGGCTTTTTACAGAATTCTAAATGATGCAATGTTTCACAATTGTGAGTAATATCTACAAATATTTTATTTAGAAAATACTTCATTAATTAAGTGGAATTAATAGAATATAATTATAGAGATTCATAAAATTTTATGTGTAATATTTTTCGCATAATGAGGTTACATATGAGTAAAAATGCTAAATATGTTTATTAGTGCTTCTATTACTTTCTGGGGTAAATACTTCAGAAAAATGTATGTATAATTATTTTTTTTGTAAGTAAAACATGTTTAAACTATACTTAAACACTTGGAGTGATGTACTTCATAAAATGTTTGAGGCTAGATTCGGAACATACATAGAGATTGTTGAACAAGCTTTTTACTTCTATTTCTTTGAGAACCATTAAATTCCTGGTTAACTGGATTATAAAAATGAAATAATTCCTAACTGGTATTTACCACCTATGAATGAGTTATAGAATCTAATAATCTAAAACCAGTATTGGTAAAGAATAACTAAGAAAACGCTTACTGTCTTTCTGGTAACCAAGTACAATAGCCGAGTCTCCAACATGTCCAATGTATATCTTCCCCCTCCTTATGAATGCTACACTTGCTGTAGTACCGGCAGTGCTAGGCAATCCTGTTACTGTCTTTGGCCATTTTTCTGTCAACAAAATAATATTTAATGTAAAAATATTGTTCTCTATACAAACCAAAAGTTATTTATTACATATCAGGTTCAAGGAAAAATATTCCATTTGTTAAATTAACTATGTGTGGTTAAACACAGCCTGGGTTTTATTAATATGGTGGTTTACCCGCTAACATAATACATATATGTTTCAGCCATTTGAGCATTTGAAATTGATGAAAAATGGACATAAAATATGTTCAAATTAGTCTTGCATTGACGTTAAATATAAATATTTCTTACAATCAGTGGCATAACTAAACCACCTGAGGCCTGTGGTAAATCATCAGAAGGGACCCAGTCTTTGTTGTGTTGAGAGAAAAACTGTTAAATTCCCTTTCTGGTATTTCAGAGAAGGCCAATAAGAATATGCCAGTGTCATTGGTGGTTGTCGCTTTACACGCAACATCTTTGGGTAAGAAACCCCCTAATTCCATTCCTGTGATTGCTCACTACAGATTAATTTCTGGTTCCTTTAATTATGATACAAAAAAATCCTTAATTATGTTTGGAACCTTGAGATTGGGCAACAGTCCAGACAATGTGCCTTGACCAATGTTGTCATGAGGATTTTGAAGTACATAGAAGTTCCATTGACTATCAAAAAAATACCAAGATACTTCAGCAAGAGATCCATCATTATGTGGGCCAATGCCAGCAGAGCCCACTATGAAACTAAGTTGTTGTATGGTCCTTACTATATGGACAGTGCCCAATCATAGCAAGGTTTATGGGGCCCTGTAACTGTGTGTGTATTTTTCATTTATATAAATCATTAAAAACCTTGCTATTTAGTCATTATCTCTACATCAATCTTTTCAGAAAACCAAAGTCTAGCAAAAAAATAAGAAAATTGTTTTGCATTCTCATTTTGTAGGTATTTTGTGAATCTCGTCTAATGTAGCAACTTCTTTTCTTTTTCCATATATTTATATACTGTAAGATACATTTGAATATTATACTAACATATTTATAAGAGAAAACTTGTAATTGGCCTTCTGTTACATATTTTTCTTAATTTACTACTTGTATTAGCTGTTAGTTTTCTGAATGTAAAAAATAAAATGTTCAGTTCTATCTCTGCTTATGGCCTCACTGGTTGAAGCCGGCACCCCTCAGGATGGGGCCTGTGGTATTTTGTGTGCTCTGCCTCCCTATTGTTATGCCACTGCTTATGCAAACTATATTTTAGGATAGTTTTTAATTTTATAATAACCTTGACTTCAATAATATGTAATAAGTTAAAAATTATTATATATAGCCGGAATTACCTAATTGCTTTGCTGTGTGGTGGCTGTTGCTACAAATTCAGTAATTTTAAATAAAAATTTATGTTTCCTCACATAACAATACTAATTGGCTTGTGCATATATTTTAGGTTATGAAAATTGATATGGACATTTCTAGCCTAAAATGATTTTGTTTTATATAAATACATAATATTAGAATTATATTATGAAAATGATAATGTAATTGTGGAGATTCTGTCATTTTTCTCCTTTGCACATTATCAGGTGGATGACAGATTTGATATCAATATGTCTTCTCAACTTGTTTTGGGTTTATGTTATCATTTTTTTAGTTTAGGTCAATTTATCTTTACAATAATGCTATATAAGCCTTGGGGTATTTCAAAAAAATATTGCTAGAAATTTCTAACTGCTTTTTATAACTCAAAACTGTCCACCGCCTCAAAATCACAGTATGGTGTTCACACCATGTAATAAAGGCAACATATAACAATGTAGCCTTTTGATACTTTTTGTGAATGTTGACCTTACACGTAACATTTTCGTAAGAGGAAACCTGAGCCAATATAAAAACCAAAACTTGTAAAACAGCTTTCACTTGACACCCAGTGGATTTCCCAAAAATTATACCGATATCGCAACAACGCATTGTTACCGTGGGATGATCGCTCAACAGACAAACTAACCAACAATGAACATTTGGAAACTCTTGAACGTTCAATGTCAAACTATTTGGGAAAAAATAATAAGCAACGTTTAACAAGGTCACTATGGGCATTTCGAACAATCACTTCTTAATCCTATCTTTTCCTAAACCTCAATGCTGCACATCGTTTAACTAACGCGAATGAAGATGCAAAAACTTGTTGTGTTTACCTAACTCTTTCCACATGTTCAAGTGGGTCAGCATGTAACCATTTCTTATAGCTTTCAGAACATCCTCGTCGTTGTCTGACCAAAACTGTCTCTGCTTCACTATAGAGTCCATCAAGTGTTCCTTGGCGAACGCGGCCGCCTCACTTCCTCCGTGGCCGTCGTAAATTCCGAAGAATGCGTACTCCAAGTCCCTCTCATCCTCAGTTTGTTGATAAGCAACGGAAAACAAGTCTTCCATATACTTTCTCCCGCCTTGGCTACAATGTCCCGTCACACGCAAATTGACGCCGATAGACGCGGGCATTTTTTAACTACAACACTACAACTTATAATAACAAAATATTTATGATTTCATTGTAACACAAAACGTTTCCTTCCTATACATTTTGCATTTGCAATTACGCGAGTCGCGACTGACGACAGATCACGTGGACATATTGATCACTACGCGTGCCCAGTAGCTTATGGGGTTTCCAACGTGTCAGAAAGAGACAACTATAGAACGGTCGTCATGCTATGAAAAGAAATAGACGCCATCACACTTTCCGCCATTTTTGTGCTAAGCCAAAGTTCGATCTTTATTTAGAACTTTTTCAATTGCACAACATTATTTGTATAACTATTACACAATATATAAATTTAAATTAAGTAGTATATTATTACAGATAAATAATTTGAAACTAGGCGTACAAAATATATTTACAAATAAAAAGTATTCACATTGACACAACACTCAAGTGACGGAAACTATTACGTTCATAAACAATACAAAACTACTACGTTCGGAAATCAATGATTAAGCTATCTTGATGAACATAGAACCATGCGTAGAACCAATTGATTGTAGAAGCAGTAGAACAGAGAAACAAGCAAGAAGGTTTATCCAAATCAAAAAGCTTATACCCAAGAAGCTTATACCCAAATGGATATTGCATTCCGTATATAGAAGTGAAGCCATGAGTGAAGCACATTCGACCTTTTGTTTTGTCTTCTATCTCCCTCATTCTTTGACTTATGTTGCCAATCCTTACGAATTGTTTCCCCAAATAGCACAAAGTAGGCACTGTTTTTATCGTTTTCAATTAACCAATTTAAATTAAAAGGTTCTATATTCGACCCGTACGTTTATATAAGTTTGTATGGTCATGATATTCTAAAAAACTATCCATTCGTTTTGGATTTCGTTTTTATTATTTAACTTTAGTAAAGTTTCAGGTTTACACGATTTCCTCATTTAATTGCTCATTGCACAGAGATACTCCACTGCAGTGTGTATTATATAATTAAGATTTGATGTATATTTTTAATTTGATTAAGAATAAGTTTAAATTAATTTATGTACTATTTCTTTTCACACTTTTTGTCAAAACTATTTGAGTTTATTTCAAAACGCGGCGGGCGAGTGTAGTGCAAGATTTTAGTGGAACTTTTGTTGATAAAAAAAACTGGTAAAACATGGACTGAGATCCTCAATAAAAATTGTATTTACTCCTTAAATCATCGAATACAATAAGAACACGTTGTTTTTGTTTTTCTTCTTATTTTCGTTTGATTTTAGGTATGTTTTTTGCAAACTCCTAATATGGCTTCGTGTGCATTCTCGTCAACATTGAGCCTGTCAAATATGGCTTCCTATGCATTATGACTTAGTTTAATAGTTTTCAGATTTTTTTCCTGCATGCTTTTATGATTCTTTCAAGCATGTAAATCTAATGTTGGGTGATGGTTCTTTGAGTGAAGATAAGCTTATGCTTTGGATTCTCACTTGGAATACGAATGTTCCTCTTCCCATTCACAAAAAAAGGATGTTATCATCTAAGGTTATCATACTCGAGTTTGTCTCGGAGAGCTCGGAATTCGGATGATGATAAACCTTTACAGTACTTGCATGCTGCAAATCCCAGGGGTAAAAAATTTAAAATTAGTCGATTGTATGGAAGAACGCAAAAATGAAGCCGTATGTCGAGGAAAACTCCAAGTTGACAGGCAATGCAGATTTGCCGGAGAAAATAAAACAGTAAAGCGCATTACACATAAAAGTCGCCGACCCTCTGACCTATGTCAGCAACTTTTTGTTGGCGGGGTAGTTGCAAGTCAGAAAACTTTATCGATAGTATGTTGGCGGCTCGACATGAGGAACTTTTTTGTGACCTTATTGCATGTCGCTGATCAAAAGAGTTGAGCATTTTCGTAGCCGACATACCGCCAGTATGTCGGCGGGCAACATGTACTTGTTGCCGACATTATTCTTTTCTTATAAGCCGCCGTGTTGTATCAGGGCAGCTTTGGTGTGTAGTGGAGAAGTGTGTAACTTTAGATTCACCAGCGGAATTTTCAAAGATTTTTTCAAAAGTTTGAAGATTTTGATCCCATAGTTGTCAAAATAATAGTGAAATGTATCAAAATTTGTCAAAGTTACGCAGTTACACAAAATTTTAAAAATGCGAGGTCTTTATAAGCTAAAATGACAAGAGGAAGTGTATCAAAGATTTGCACAAAATGTAATACCTATGCATACAAAGCCAGATATGGCTGTACTTGTTTTTCACTAGAATGTATACGAAGCCATATATGGCTCTTACAGGTAACTTCATATATAATAAATGATAATTTTTTAATGAGTTGATTTATGTTCAATACATACAAATAAACACGTTTTTGCCTAAAAACTTTTTTATTAACACCCTTCATAAGTCATGCAGTAAGGAGTTAAATACAGCTCACCTGAATAACATAGTTGGCTCCGTTTACCGTACCGTACTTTGTCAGCCCATATACATACCACTGCAGGGCACGGATGTCCTCTACAATCTAGAGTATGATTGAGAGTGGTTAGGTCATATAGTCCTCCACGCTGGCCAGATACGAGTTGGCGAACTATACATACCATATAAAATCTTATAAATAGTTATTGTATGCAGGTTTCCTCACGACGTTTTCCTTCACCATTTTATTAAACTCCGTTTATTAAACACTATATTTTTGTTCTGGTTCTTTTACGATGCGCCGTTGGCCTACTTGTCCTGATTCACGTTAACATATCTTATATTAATTCATTTCCAGCTGCTTTTCTCAGTTGTCATGGTGAATTTAAACGTAATTATTTTGGTAATTATGTATATTGATGAAATATTTGTATGATTTGATTCCATATTATAAAATTTAATTTACTGTGTCCTGGCTTAAAAAAAAGCATTGTCACTCTAAAGAAAAGGACAACAGACAACAGTGATGTCATTTCAAGGTCAAATTTTTGTACTTCAGTTTTTTAAACGGAATACGGAATGCAATATCCGTTTGGGTATAAGCATCTTGATCCAAATGGAGATTGCTATACAAAAAAAAATTGAATAAAAAAAATAATGGTCTTTTAAGTTTTATGTTGTCTTCTATCTTCTATTTTTCTATCCATACCATGAAATTAAAATACATGGCGAAACATGTTTATGTATGTATGTATGATTGTTACCATCAGCTGTTTCTAAGAAAAATTTGAAATAAATCGTTTGTTCAAGTATTATTGTAGATACCAGAAGAAGCATAGTGGAAGCATAATTAACGTTGACCATACGTCCCGATTTAGGCGGGACAGTCCCGCTTTCAGGAAGTCTGCCCCGGTGTCCCCAGCAAGGCCTACATAGTCCCGCTCACAGTCCCGCTTTTGCAAACAGACCAAACGATGATCAAAAAGTATTTCCCGGTCGAAATGCTTTATAGAACTATTACTGAAAACGGTTGGGTCAAATTATTTCAGCACTTTCATAAAAAATAATATTGATTTAATAAACTTTTCCACAATTATTGAGTACATTATGTGTCTGTCTGGAAGTCACGCCACTACTGGGGCTTATAAATCGTGCCTAACTATTTTGTGTTTAGTGCTATGATTATTTTTTTGTAATTCGATCTTCTTTATTAAAAACTTGTAAAACACCAAAAACTTTTTATTATTATTTAATTCCACAGATGTCTCGCTCTGGCACAAAAAACATTAAGCATAATGCATCTTTATGTTAGTGATTGTATTGGTTTAATTTGGAAACAAAGGTTTTAAAAGCAAACTGAGGCATTGTATCTTAAAGTGTAAATGTACATCATCATCATCATTGTTTCACACACAGGAAGTCCACTGCTGAAAATAGGTCTCCCCCAAGGATCTTCACATCAACCTTTTGGAAGCGGTCTACATCTACTTTAACTTAAAGGTGCATAAATCATTAAATTTAAATTAATAATGTGATATATCAATTTATTTCTACTAACACTGATTATACACTAAATCTAGCTACTCATTCTTCAGTAACATTCCAAGGTTTCTCTGGCCTGTGCATGTCCCAAGGGTTAGGTTTCTTGTATGTTTCTGGTTCTTGCAGCATGACACCTCCTTTCACCACCTCATTAAGGAATTTTTCCACCTTCCCTCCTTCTTTAGGTTGAATATCACAGTACATTTCTGTGATACCACTTTCCAAGCATCTTTGGGCAAACACTTTACCTAGGTTGATATATGCACAAGTGTCTTTTACACTGTAAAGTCTTTTACGGAGTGGCCATTCTGATGAGCGGGCTTGAATGACTGTTCCGTTCTGATAATGTACTACTTCAGCTGTCACTGTCCTCTGGCTTTGAATTAATACTAATCTGTAAATATACAAAAATATTAGGTGAATCATGAGGGTTATGGCTGCATTCACAGTCTGTGAGTTGAATTTCTACATTGAATTTTATTGCAATTAATGTTGTGTAAGTAAAATATAATTAGATGTCCATTGTCATTGATGGACAATGTGGATGATGTACATGTCCAATGCAAAATTTGTCTCTAATATCATAGCACATTTTATTAGTATATTTATTATGAAAATTGATTATTTTTTGGTAAATTGTTGCTTGTAATCATGATATATTTGAAATGATATGTAACAAATTATAATATGATTAACAGGTGAAGGGTCCACTGCAATACTGATGAATGTCCAACAATTTTAAATCTGAGTGAGTTTGTAATACTATTTACAAACTCTGCAATATCACTTTCAATGAAGAGATCAAAATATTGCATTCTAGCTGTGTAGACACACAGCAAGAATGCACAAAGTCACAGGTTTCCAGGTAAAATATAATGAAATAAAAATTGTAATAGGCCTAAAACAATTTTTTTATAACATCTTATTCCTCATGTTGTAATTTACAACTGTTATAACTTATAGTGTGGACAGTGCTCACTGCATGAAGTTTTGATGACTTTCATAAGATTATATCATTATTCAATTTCAATTAGTTAATAATACAAAAAAATATAAATTTTTATGATACATGGTCTTTACATGATGGGTATGATAAGTGTGTGGTGGCCTATTGGTAAACGGATCAGATGCGGCTGCCAATATGTTCACAGTGGTTGCAGGTTCGAATTCCAGTTCACATCTCTGACTTTTCAGAGTCATGTGTGTATTGATATTCAATCACCACACACTAAAACGATGAAGGTAAACATTGTGAGGAAACCTGCATACCATAGCGATTTATAAGAGTTTCTTTAGTATGTAAGTCTGCCAACCTGCACTAGGCCAGCGAGGTGGACTATATGGCCTAATCACTTTCAATCATACTCTCGATTGTAGAGGCGGCCCTGCAGTGGGACATATATAGGCTGATACAGATACAGACATGGTCTTTAAATTGATTAAAAAATATTTTCTTATCTACACTTTTGGTTTTTTTTTTTTATAAACTTAATAACCAATTACCTCAAAACTAAAAACAAAGCACATTCATCATTATTGCAGTGGAATCTTCAAGTATTTATATTAATTGCATTGGACCTCTTTAGTTTCAATTATGCTATTACTGACTTGTGCCAAAATTGTCGTCCAGGTTTTTCCAAATGATATCCATCAGGTTTTCGGGCTATCCTCATACGCTCAAGATTTCTTGGATTTCTATTCACGAAGTCCGGCGCTATGCTTGAATTACACCTCGCGAGTTGCGGATTAAATATTATTCTTCTTATTGTATTCATCATTTGTCTGTGATATTCTTCTATAAAGGTATTCCAAATAAATATGCAAATGTTATTATCTTCAACATAACCTTTTCAATTTCAATTTGACAGGTTTGGCTTTAGACAATAGAGATGTAACAACTATAAAATATAAATATCAAATCTAACAAAACCCAACGATGTTGCTATTAAAATAACGATTAATATAGCAATTTTGTAAATGTTAGCAACTTATTGATTTTGTACTTTTGTTTACTGCTATATAGTTGTATCATGGAGCTTGGACGACAGCAATTATTAATGTTAAATAAGTTGTCATATTTTAAAGTTAATATTGTTGGCAAATTTATTTACGGCCACCGAGACTGAGTGTTAAATTGGTTATATGTTTATAAAAAATTAACAATTACAAATATAGAATAAGCGGGTTTCGTAATTAGTTATTAATTCATCCTAAACCAAGTTTCCAACTACTATGAATACATTTTTAAGTTGTCACGGAAATTTGACAGACAGTTAACATCTGACTTCACTATGTTGGTTTTTAGCTGTAGGTGTGCGCGTACACTGTAAAAATTTTAGTCTCATATTCACTACCAATCACGACAAAAGAAGTATAAATTCAATGGTACGGTCAAGAGACGACCATAATATTCCATTCTGACTCTCCATTTAGAATGTCAGAGGCTTTCGTTCTATCAGATATAGCTCTGAGACTAATTGTGACATTATCAAATAGTTCAAACGGATGTCCACTTTTTCCAATTCTCACTCTAAATTTAGATTATCGGAACGAAGGTCCTTCTGATATCGATTTTGAAACCAAACGGACTAAAAATTTAATAGTTAAAAACTTTGTATCTGTATCAGCCTATATACGTTGCACTGCAGGGCACGGACCCCTCTACAACCGAAAGTATGATTGAGAGGGGTTAAGCTATATAGTTCACCACGCTGGCCAAGTGCGGGTTGGCAGACGTTATATATCATAGAAAATTTTACAAATCTCTATGCAGGTATGCACGTTTTCCTTTACGATGTTTTCCTTCACCGTTATATTTCGTGGTAAATGTAGATTGACTGTCAATGTACATTTGACTCCAAACTTTTCGAAGTGTGTCCTGGAATTTCAACCCGCGGTCACGTTCGTTCGGCCAACACCATGCATTAAATATATCAAAATAGTGACCACTATTTCCAATTCTGACTCTAAATTTTGATTTTCGGAGTAAAGGATTCCTGTAATATCGATTTTGAAACCAATCGGATTCATGAATAAAAAGTTAAAATTTACCTCCACAATTTTCTATTCTGACAATCAATTTAGAATTTCAGGGCGAAGTCCCTCAAATTTTGATGAAATAAACCCAACAGTCAGATAAATAGTTCTGTGATTAGAACACTAGGATCGAGTCTTGTATCGGAGGTATCAAAAACTACGAGAAACATTTCGATCTCACAAACACTCATAACCCAAAGAACAGTGGCGTGCCTAGGGTTGTGGACTAGGGCAAGCCCAATATTTTTTTTAGCAAGAATATGTATTGGTTCAGGAGCAAAATGGTATTAAGAAAGAAGAACGTGTTCATCATGCGATAGGGGGCGAGCCTATGCGATAAAAAATATATAGAAAAACGACCCGAGATTCGAATCCGAGACCTCAACTTTGCGCCATCGAGGCAGTCCTAGACCGGTAGGTCGTGTGGTAACACGATCTATCTAAGATTAGGATAAAAACTAATAAAATAATAACTGTCTTTATCACCGTTATGAAAAAATCTATTACAATAAGTTGTTTCGAAAAAATCTAATAGATGGCGCGATTTTCACAACCAGCTATTTAATATTGTCAAAATACTGAATGGCCTATCATTAGTTTTAAATAGATGAATAAAACAAATGTGTAAGTCAAATTACTTTTGGGCATGCATACGTAACTTTATATTGCAATTATTTTGTAAATTAATTACTATATAAAGTTAACAATAAAAAGCCACTACAATAGCACAAGTACGGCGCCGTGTTTAATTTCGCGGCCAGAAATTATTGTTATTAATACATTCATGTTATGTTTTTGTGTATGCATGTGATTTTTTGATTCATCATGAGCCCTGAAAGGAAGCTCTTGATGAGATCAATGGCAAACAGTGTCAACTAATATCTGAAAAGCACTACGATTATTACTTTCTACGCGAGCATAATGTTTTGAAATCTCATCACATATGTATCTGACGCATAAAGAGGTTTCTATACGCTGTTTACCGGAATTATGAAAATATATTAATGCATAATATAGTTTTCTGTACTTTGAGAAATCACAACAAATCAGGCGTAGGTTTTGGGCCAGATACGAGTAGTTGTTTGTCAACGAAATGTAATGAATTTACCTTTTCCTCGCCGATCAACACTTGCACGCACTTCAAACCATCACAAGGCACATTTTCACCCATTATTATACGTAATAAACGTAAAATACTATAATTAAACGAAAACTAAACGTAGATGTTTTGTGATTACTGGTTAATCGTCCGCTCGAAAGACATAATAATAAACGTGAAACTATCCACATTCCACAGGTCCTAAATTATGTACAATTCCAAATTATATATTAATAAACATATTTAAAACATCATAATACGGTCTCAAAAAATATCAATTTATTTTATATATTATCCAATATAACTTATAGCAAAACATAAATATTTTTCCATAAATTTGGATCATAATATGACGCGTCAAGTGCACAACTTCACTACGCGAAGCCGGGCATTTTGCTTGGTACAAATTGCATTATAGAATAGCAATATGTATAGGTACGTAGTGTCATGGTAGTAGCAATTCACCCATAGGTGCGACTGAGAGGGCAATATACGCCAAAAGCCAGGTAAAAGCACACGAGAGAGAAAAAGATAGATAATACTTTGGTGTGTTCCGTCTTTTTAAGATATTGCGTCACGACTCACGCGTGGACCAGCGTTGATTTTGAATGAAATATTTTTATGTTAGTTTTAGATCGCGGCGCTCGCTTAGGCGAGTTGCCAGGCGTGGCGCTGCGGGCGCGGGTGCTCCGTCGCAGGCGCGGGGCTCCATTATGGCCGCTGCGACGCGGTAAATTTAAAAATGATAGACGTTTTGCATGAAACGAATGTATTTTATTTATGTTACTAATTTTCCTTTAAGATTGAGTATATGCGTATTAAGTAGGGCAAGCCGGGCTTTTGGACTTGTATGGAAGTACCGCCACTGCCAAAGAAATACCTGTGGTTCATACAAATATTGGTTTCGGTGTTGGGTTCGGACCAGCAGCTTCTTGTTTCACAGCCGGCGTCTAACTATGTCACGTATGCAGTCAAACCTCTTCAAAATGAAGTAAACCATAATAAAATATTTTTATTGGATTATTTTCCATTCAAATATTCTGTTTGAGAAGATATCATTGAAAAGAAGCTGGCTAGCATGGAGCTTTTAAATGGTTTTTTACGGCCTCATACTAAAAAAAACAAAAAAGAAGGAACTCCACACGAATATTTCAACGCTGTTACTGTGCCCTGTAAAAAAAAGAAAAGTGTGTGTGCAATGCATTACGTCCATGGTGCAATGTAAAGTTAAAATAGTGCATAATTTATTATATAATCCATGTAAAATTGAAATGCTTAGTTTTTAAGTGTTTTGTAAGCGTCTTCCATTTTGATGTAAAATAAAGCATATATAAATTAAATCCTCATAAAATTAACTAACTTTATAACTATTATAATACGTATTATAACGAAATAACGTTAACATTATGGTTATCGATATTTATAATTGTATGTCGTTTGGTCGTTAGTCACATAATCGTGTGCACAGACGACTAAAATGATCGTGTGTATCCGATAATCAATCGTTATCGATGCGGAACATCGTTGTCTACCAGCGGAAGCACAACACTCAAAAAAATCACGTATTATGTGTATTCACTTCGCCCACCCACACGTTCAGTTTTGATAAGAGAAATATCAGTTTATGTTTATTCTAAGCACGTTTTGTTACCATATTGACGGAAGGTGATTGTTCCTGGTAATGTGACAGTGTTTGAAGTATGCGAGCAGCAGACATTGGAGTGTGGCAGTTGTTTTGTGTATTTAGTTGGGTCGGTGTCGACGGGCGGAACAGTGTTTTGTAATTAATTCATACGCCCACTGAGCGACGGCGGTGTGTGTATGTGTAGTGCGTGATGGTACATAGTAGAACAGAATAGAAGTTAAAATGTCACTACAGAAGAGCGTGAAAAGCGCGGGTGGCGACAGAAGCGAGCAGGCTGACACTACGTCGATATGCTCATCGGTAACAACACAACCGGATAGACACGGCTTTTTTGGAGGTGCTCAGTATAGTCCAGAACCGTAAGTATTGCCCAACTACTATTCACTGTATAATTAACGCAATAAATAAACAGCCTGGTAAAAACTCCCTACCTGGTGTAAATCTATATGAGCGTTCTGCTGTTTTGTAACTATTAACTCATCTGTTACCACGTAATCACAATAAACACGTTTAAATACATACATTAATTTACTTTAGAATTACTACCTACTTAATTCCCACATGGTCCATGAAATGCACCTTAGGATTACATTTGCTATTATATCTGAAAAAAAGGTAAATTAAACTACTCTTCAATATCTTCCAAAAGTTTATGTTAGTAGCATAAAACATCCATTATGTCTTGATATGATATCTATGTTGTCAAATACTTAAAAAAAAAGAAATATAAGCATATCACAGTAATTCAAAAGTTTCCTTATGTAATTAATCAGAGTAATTGCAAATTTATTACTGTGTGGTATTTCCTTTAAGTTTTTAATAAATGTTCCTGTCATTGATAATGCAAGTAAATATGAAAAAAAATATAGAATTAATTAGGGATAGTAACATGCAAATAGTTTTTATTAGAGTACGTAATTTGCTTGATATTAATAATTATACAGGAAGTTCTAACTTTGAGGTGCTAAAATGACAAGTTTATTAATTGTTGAGTCATGTTATGGAAATATTATACAAAGGCTAAAAATGCATTTTGAAAATTTTGCAAAATACTGAACACGAAAACTTAATGAATTTTTATTTTTTGGATGTGCTTAGTAATAAATGTTCAGTACTTTAGACACAAATTTACCAAAGTAAACATTCCAGCATTATTGTGGCTGTATATCCATTCTATGACATTTAAGTTAAATAATTAAACTGAACATTTTGACTGTGGTTATAAATTTATTTGACTTAATTTTATCATATTTTCCATCCTTAGAAAAATGACTTTAGTTTATCATATATAACATACTTAGAAACTTAATCATTATTATTCTTATCAACATTGTTGATTCAAACAAAACTAACATTTTTTATTTTTTATTCCTTACATGATATGGTCTGCAACAATACATATCATTATTTCTCACATGTCTTCTAGGAAGCCATGTTAAAAGTAATATTGAACCAATAATAAGTGTGTTAAGCATTGTTTCAATGTTGGATTATTTTTATGAATTTTCCAGAGTTATTTAGTCATGTTTTTTTAGCAACAAAGTTGATGGCGTCTACTCATTCACAAGTAGTTTTAGGTATGAATCCACCACAATTGGTAATTGTGGGTTGATATATAAAAGTTTTACTTAAGTTATGAACAATATAATTCTACAATTTTGTTGCCATAATTTTTTTTATAATTATGCTAAACAGCAAATTCTTTATTAATCACAACATACAGGCTATCAAATAGCGGTGACAAAATAAATGAGTCACCTCGTGTTTTGCACACACTAAACTTAACACTTTTTTCACATTGATAAAACAAGTGATTTGTTTTTCATATAGTTAACCATAAAAATATTATCAGATGCATATTACACATTTTATAATGGTTATTATTGTGTGTTGAAGAAATATTTCTTTTTACATAAAATAGACGGTAAGTCTGTCAATTATGTGTTTTTAGGGTTCCATACCTAAAAGGTAAAATCGGGACCCTAATACTAGGCCTCCACAGTCTGTCTGTCACCAGGCAGTATCTCATAAACCATGATAGTTAGAAAGCTGAAATTTCAACAAATTATGTATATATCCGTTTCCGCTATAACAACAAATATAAAGAACTGAAATATTACGGGATATGAAATATAGTGGGGACCACCCCCATAAAATAAATGTATTATATTCGTATTTTTTGCTCAATATTCATATTGATAACAGGTAGACGCTTAACATTTTCACAGAATATTTAGTTGTATACTACCTTTCAAAATAAATAATATTATTTTAAATTATTTATATAGTTTTCAATAATAACAGCTCTGCCAGACACCATCATACTTTTGGTAATAGGCAAGTGGATGGATTTCTATTGTATTTAATTACAATGGACATTTTATGTGAAACACATACATATTGGATAAAAAGAGAAATAATAATATCTATGTATATTACTTTAGATAGTCATCTTAATTACATAATCAATTTTGTGAACAACTTTAACTGAATTGTATGCATTGTGGAGTAATTAGAAAAAGTGATTTAAAGATCCACAGATCATGGGCAGCAGTGGTCCCTTACCATCAGGTGACCAATTTGTTTACTTGCAGGATCTATGCAATAAAAAAAGCAATGTGAAACTAGCTAACAAAGTACATGAAGGACAGATATCTCTGCAAAATACCAAAATAACTTATGTATATATTCCTATAGTTGTCTGGCAGATATTGCCTTAGAGTGATAAGACCAGCATTTATACTTCGTTGTTTTGTATTGTCTCTAAACTGGTATTTTTTACGGTGTACAATAAAGAATTAAAAAAATAATATGTAGCATAATATATTATACAAAACTAGTCATGCAACTATAGTGAATACAACTCTCACCAATTAAAAAACAAAATATTAATATGAATGTTTAGTTGTCTTCAAAATTCTTGTGCAAAATATTCCTCCATTGCTCTAATTTAAAAATATTTTTTTATAAAAAAAATAAAATTATAAAGTTTAAAACAAAATAAAAAGCATGCTACTTTTATATTTAATTAAAATGCATCAGAGTGGATATTTGAGGCCACAGTTATATTTTTTAGTTATCATAATGAGTCAAAATAAATCTTGATAAAAAGATAAAAAAAATCACACTTTACACATGAGAAAGTGTTGATGAAAGTAGGGTAAATACAGTGTTCACAAAGTTTTTACAAGAAGATTATGATCTTTTAATGATTCAGATACTTATTGAGACTCATTTGCTTCGTGCAAGTAATCATTACCGAATCAGAATCCAATTCCCTTGGCTCGTTTCAACATTATTTAGTGTTTGTAGGTTATATTAACATTAAATGCAAATATTTGCCCCCTATCACATCATGCGACAGAACGAACCAAACAACCGACAGAATAACCGACGAAACGTAGGTGTCATGGTTGCACCTCTGCCTACCTCTTATGGGAAAAAGGCGTGAGTTTATGTATGTATGTATTCTTCTGATGATTGCCTGTGTATGTCTATGAATTTATTATTATTTATAAACACGTTTAACATTTGCAGATTTGTCCGCATCTGAGATGAATCTATTATTGAAATACGAAATACTTTCACGCTTGGATGTTTCACACATAGGTAATTAATTGGAGGGACTGGAAAAACGTTTCTCAGCTTCCCAGATATTGTATGTTGATTTGCGTGTCGCAATAGCAAAAGTGGCAGTACTAGAATTCCCCGCTTGACTTCACAATACCACAGTTATCTTCTAGGAACTCGAAAATGTTCTAAATGCATGTCCATTCGTTATTACTTATTATACACTCAATATACATGTGTGGGCGAAACATGACAAAAAGGGAATAAATTATGTTTACTTTATCATTTAAATATTTTATTAGTTATGTGGTATTATATATATTATAATACATATGAATATGTTATGCCATCAAAAGAATTGCTCTTTTAAAATACTAAGAACGATGTGTCATGCATCAATAAAAGTCACAATATCTGTTCATTCAATACGAAACTCAGGAATGACTCAGGTTTGCATAGTAATCTACAACACGGTTTTTTTTTCATAATTTCTGAATATGGTCAATCAATGGCAATTTCATAGTTATGCTTGATTTAAGTTTTTTATGTCCAATGTCAAGGAAAATAGAACTCATTATAAGATCAAATATTCAATGCTCAGCTACTGGTGCCTGTATCGTAAACTACAGATTTTAAATTCGATTTTGAGTCTTTAACAATTATTCGAGTCCTAAATGCTTTATTTAAAATTTGATGTTGCATTTGCACCCGTATCAAATAAACAAAAATACTTACACCCTATTAATTCACTTTATTTAACGGGTTCTCCTAGCCTAATTTTTAAGGCGCACGCTATTTGCCATCAAAAACCATTCAAATACCTGCAAATCTAGGCCTTCCATGCTCTTTCATTGCTGGCGCCCTAGGCCATCGCCTGACTACGCTGTATCCTAACGCCGGCATTGCACTCTATAGTTCTAAACATATCACACATCTTACGTTAGGTACTAGGCAATATTATATACGTCATAAGATATCAGTTTTTCTAAGGAACTTTTCACTCCGACCTAAAACAAACATCTGTAAATCACACACAATTATATAGGTACGGATTAAGCCACTCAAATTATACCATAGCATTACCGGCACGGTATCCATACCTTGGACACTGGGTGGTTTTTTTTTCTAATAATTTATACTAAATTCGTTGCCTCATTTTGCCTACGGAAAATATGCTAATGTATCGACTTTTTCCATAAAGATGCTCGTCAGTAGAATGACGTAGCTCTCATGGGGTAACGACCTGCAGTATTGTAACTGATGCTCCATTATTGATAACACAAATTAGCACCCTCAAACAGTTAACTGCAAACATTCTAATGTAGGGTCAACATTCGATCCTAACTGTAATAATTAATAAGGGATAAAGAAGAAAAAGCCGTTACTTAAATATTTACAGAACTTAATTTATAAGTTCTGGAATTTAAAATTGCGATATTTTGTTAAAAATATATTACTTAACATAATAATACTTTTTGTAGGTAAACTACATATTCCAGTTTATTACCGATCGTTTTAAATACTACTTGAGTAGTCAGTTTTCTTGCCTTGTTTAATGTTATTTTACAAATAAACAACTCAAGCTAATTGAATCTACATTCTCAATTTTATTTGTGCATTTGGTACTCTGTTTTGCCTACACAAGTCGATACAATTGAGTTGACGTGACTGGCTCGAAAATAGAAATTCCTAATAGAAATGTGGACGCGGACGCCTTTAATGACACCGAAGGGTATATTTAAAATTTCTTTATATAGATACTTCCGTGCTTTTCTGAGAACAGTATGGTGGGGCTCCTCCGACCAGTTGGCGCTTGACAGTTAATTTGTTTCGCTGGAATATGTAATTTTATCTTTCTCTTAATTATTAGGCTTTAAAGATGAACGGAAGACGCTGGTGTTGTTTTGTTTTTAAGATCTGCGTTATTTCATTAGTTACGTGAAGAGTAATTTTCGTATTCTTCATTCTGTGTTGTAAAACAAATAATTACCAGGCTTATCACACGATTTCACGTACTGGCGCAATATAAATGTTATGGCACCAATTTTTTACCTCACGTATAGTAGACATTTCTTTGCCGAGCTCCCATAACAACGGAGCCTTCGTTTATGCTCACACTAGCGTTATTTTAGCTAATTACCGAAAAGTTTCCCTCTGTTGAAACTGCGTCGGAAAACGTATAATTTATTCAAGCGGTCTGAAACTGCGCACGAGATAAATGAGCCCCTTACATCCTGCAGAAACTTTGAAGCTAAGAGACTCACAACTATTCCTACCAAAGTAACATTATTCCAGGATACCTGAAATTGTAAGCACCAAGTGTGGTTTTAGTAAGATTCAATTATTCAGGAAACATAATTTGCCGGCTTTGTATTTACGCTCGACACTTCTAAAGTTGCGTAGGTTAGAAATACTACAAAGTCATTATGTAGGAACATAAAACAGGAGTTTGGTAGAAAACCAAGCAATTCAAATTAATTTGTATTTCAGCTTTGTACTTTACATCCAGGTTGGTATTGTAAACAAGCAGAAAGGAATCTTTGTCGAGAAAATAAATAGAAAATAATAAAAAAAATGACATTGTGAATAATGAGGCGACATGAGTTCAGTCTTGGTTTTAATTTTCATTTTCATTTCAAAAACTAAGTAATGTCACGCAAGATTTCTGATACCAAGGTTATATCGTTAGTGTATTCAACTGTCTTATAAAAACTTAACTCCATCAAGCTTCGATCAAATATACACTAGATACACAGTTCCTTGTAAAAGTTTTGTTAAAAAGTGGCACCGATGCATGACATGAAAAAAAGTAAACCAAAAAGATCACATATTCCAAATATATTAACACAAATTCCACCTTATTCCTGGAGCATAAAGTAGCTTTTCACGTAATATTGTCTTAACTTATGCGACGTTTTAGAAGCAACGGTCGGTGCGTGACTGAAGGCGAAAGAGTGCTTAAAGCACTCTTTTTTGGTGCCATTTTCTAAGCGCTCATGTTGTATCTAGTGTATATTTGATCGAAGCCATCAAGAATCAAGTATTATACTAAAATTAGTCCAACACATAGTATACCTCTTTTTTTCCTTTTAGACCAGTTTGAATTTAAAATTATACGAGTTACAGGGATGTTGTGCATTTCCGTTTGTGTTTTTGCCTATTTTTAATTATAAGGTCGAAAGATTTCGTATGAAATAACTAGCCTTTTGATAAAATGGTATTCTAGTCATGGTCCCTTCATTATTGTCATAGTTTTTAAGAAAAAAATAGGTTATGTCATTTTTATCAAGATTAACTTAACCCAAGCATAGCATAAAAATAGCAACATAGCTAAAATGTTGGTGTTGTTATTGTATGTAAATAGTTTGGTGAAAGCTCAGCCATTCGTTGTTTTTAGTCGTGGCCGGCATTCAGAACGGGGCCTTGGACGCACAACACTGACTCTTAATTAGCGGCCAAAATATACGTTGCAGAAGGGAAATAAGTATACTATTTTGTAGGAAAATAATTATGAATTCAATTCAATTTGCCTTTTTTATTGCATATGTTCACCAACTAGCAAACACAACATCTAATGGTATTACTGCCGCCCATGAACATCCACAACGTTTGAATCATGGATGTGCTGTCGGCCCATCACACCGAGAGGTCAGAGGACAGTGGGCAGGAAAAATAGTGGTAAGAGAAAAGGGTATTGGACATCCGGCAATCTCACTCACCGAACGTAACGTGACATCATATATGTCGCTTCACGTCGATTTTCTGTGAGACCATGGTACCGCCCCGGACGGGCCTGTCCATTTATGCTTAGTCATGACTGACAGCATCGTGGCTCTACCACATGTCTAGCATTTTTTTCATATAGTAACTCTACTCTCATTGCTGTAGCTCGCGAGTCGTGGTACATGTAATGTAATCCAGATTACCGACTGGTGACAGATAATTAAAAATCACCAATCATGCCGAGGTGCTCAAAATCGGTGTTCATTCGGTCATATGTAGATCATTATGATGATAATTACTCTCTGCGTATGGCGATTGCTTTCCGATGTAATATGAATATTCTAAAATCGTTCTCATAAAATGTGGAACAGTCTAGTAAAGATTGGGACTTTGTTTATCAAGATTGATGTCTTCAAGACTGATGTCTAACTGTATCGTTTTGTCAATACGACTCATAGTCTGTCTAACATTAGCAACATTGAAACTCATTGGTTTCCCGCCAGCATCTCTGCTTGTTTGTTTTCTTTCTTTAGCTTGACCTTACGAAACGCATACATCCGTCACTGCTTCCTAACTGTTAGTCATTTGTTTCTAAGACCCTTATCTTTTCTACGTAATTCCCTCAATGGAACAAGCAATTATGTCCATTGGTATTTGAAATATAAGTAATAAAATGTTTTGTTGAGACTTTTACGTAACAGGGTTAATGTGGGATTTAGACCTAAATCCACCTAGGTAAAGAAAATATGTACATGTTAAAAATATCGTAACATTTGATGGTGAATCGAAACAATAACCGCAAAAATATTATCATCGCTCTGTACCAATTTATATTAATTAATTTTCCAATATATTTTGTATTGACGTCACTATATTAAATATGAAATACTTTTGTCGGGAAAATACACATTGAGTCAGTATGAGCGTGCTGCTCTCTTTCAAAACAATAACACTTGAACAAATAGACTTGGCGGTCACCGCTGTGTGGTTTTATGAACGGCGCTGTTATTAATCGCTTCTAGTTAAGAATTGTTTTATGACTTCAAAATTCTGTGGTTTACTTATTAATGGAAGATATGCATTCTTTGTTAATTCTTGTTTTATTTTTACACAGGTTTCTGTATCGAAGAGTGATAAAATGTAACTGAATATTTTCGTTTTAATGTTTGGAATCGCCAGCGTGTAAATAAACAATCGTAACTTAGAAAATTCAAATATAATACTAACTAGAGATTTCATAGGGCTCGTCTCCATCTCTCATAAAGGTGTAAAAGTTAATACAAATCAATATAGATGTCTTTCTACTTCGGTCGTTGTCAGTTGTCACTGTACGCCTTTTTACTGCACTCCTCCATTTCGTCCGATCGTTAGTCCTATGATTGTAATTTAACCTCCTATTAATTTAACTTTGTGATTGATTTCGTTGCGGGTTAAAGACAAGTTAGATGTTCCCGGCGTCTCGCCGAGCTTCAATGCAGTGTCATTATAATGCGCGGCACTGTTGATCCTGGCGTTATGGTGTTGCAGTGGTGGGTGGGACAGTGTTCAATTGTACTATCGTAATTTTGTAATAAATTAGTCAGAAAAAGACACCCCTATTACTCAAGTCATTTTAAATTAGTTCATTTGTTTCGTCACAAGCCCTGCTTTTATTATTATCGCGTGCCTAATGAATTAGTTCAATTAGCCATCTAGTAGTATTACGTGATATTGCTGTACGTTCCGTGTTCACAATGTTTAGTACTTTTTACTTAGTGTACGCAATATTTTTTTGTTATTCAGCTTCGTATGGGAATTCCCAAGCACGTCCCATCAATTTCTCGCTGCTCTGATTACCTGTCTATTAGAATGTGAAAGTTATTATACAATAGGCATGCAAGAAGTACATTGGCTCGCGTTATTGCTGCATGGAATGGAATTTGTATTGAGCTTTGAGACACGCGGTATGTCTTTGAGGTTTCAAATTACTATTGTAATTGTTTTCTGATGACACATTCACATTTTCGATCATGTTACTTTGGAACTGGTGATTGTAGTAAAAAATATATATTTTCCATTGCGAATTTGAATACCAATTATTCTGATTTCTCTTATACCTTATTTTCCAACATTTGTGGCACCATTGGTGAAACTAGAGGCGTTGCGTTCGATGCCCATACCGATGCAAATGTTCTTTTTTTGGATCTCCGTGTTGTCAGATCAAAAAGCCTCGTAATATCTGATACCCACAACACAAGATTTGATACCTAGAATTACATTATTTAGCTGTTATTATATATTAAATTTTTTAGAGTCTGAGAATGACAAGGACCCCATAAATTTCATCATCATGCGGCCGTATAAAAACCATTTTCAAATGCTATTGTCCTGTGCATGGTCCTGCATGAGTTGTTGTTTGAAGGTGAAGGTCACGTGATATTAAACGCAGTACATACTGTATGAAGCAGCAATCGATGAAGGTCGTCTCACATGTGTGTACTGCATTCGATGAAAAGCGTTAAGAATTCGTATAGACCTTGAATAGTATTGCCAAGTGTAACTTGTTTAGTAATTTTAGGCAGGGGTTTAACATTGTGAGCTGAATTCAATTTTTAGACACATTGTTAGGTTTGCTATTCGTTCACGGATCATGGTTGTAAACTTGAACTCTACGTTGGTTGTTTTTTTTTTATTTAGTTGTTACTACGCGGTGAATCAACTACCTTCCTAATTGTAAGCGGTGGTTTTCTTTTATTTAATTAATAAATATTTTAATTATATACTTGATTCATAAACATTACTCTGCCTCTTTTATAAAATGCATAGTATCAACAATGTGACAAAATTGTATATTTAAGGGCTTTATTCATAGATAGTTTTAAAGTTTATTTAAGTTATCGAATTTTTTGTGCCTTTCGAACAACTGTTGAAGTGTGAGCGAAGAATATAAAACATTGGATAGATAAAATAGATTTTTAAACAGTTTAAAACCGTAAGTTGACTTACGTCAGACAAATCAGTATTATTAATGGAGTTAATACTATTTGTATGTCTATTTATTTCATTTGAAATACGGCTTTTTATTCTTGTAATATGTGGTATGTAACAGTATTTGGAGCAAGAGTTAACCTTAATATAACGATATCAACTTAGTACGTGTTCTTATCACGGCAGGCTTTACGTACAGTAATAACAATGCAGTATTTTGCGATTACGTAAATTGCAATTGACGTCCTTATTAAATGTTTGTGCGAATTTGGGTGTTATTTTTTGGGCAATTTTTCCTTTTTACATGTAAAATTATAAATTATTATCATCGATTTCTCGATCTAGCAGCAATTAATCGATTTAATGGATATGAATTCCAGGTCAATCGATATAATGTTAAGGCGTGTTTTGATTTATAAGAAAACAACGGCAATCAGAGACAAGAATTTGGTTCTGCCTTGCGTTTAGCTATCTCATTGCTTCGTGCCTTTTCCACAGATGTGATAAGCCAATTTTGAATACTAGTGTTCATAACTGTATTTCAAATCCCCAGTAATGTACACTTGTCTATATCATTTAATCAATAAAATCGATATTGTTCATTTATAATGGCAATGGCTTTTACTAACAGTATTGGATAGTAAAACAATTATCCGTATCCGCACATTAGACCTTTACGAAGGTGCTGGTGACGCCATTTTTGTTAACGCAGCTGCGGCACTATCCAAATCCGTGCAAATGAATACTTTAACACGTACACGGCATTGTATTGAATTTCCTGCTCGAACGTTTACGTTTCTGTAGCTAGGAGACATTTCACAAATCGCACGTGAAAATAAAAAAATAATGATTCATGCGTACGCGTCGCAACTTACCGCAGACTGTTCAAAACCATTGAAATTTACATTAGAATTGTAGCCATAAGAATATCACACGTAATAAATAATTTTATGTGAAATTTTACGCATCACCTCATGCGAAAACGCAAATAAGTTAATTAAAATCAAAAGAATTTATAAGTAGCGAGAAGAAATTTCTCCATGTCTCGTTTTCTTCTATGTACTTCGAACAGAAATACGATTAATTCGAAAAGCACTGTTGTGTTTATTACTTCCTATAAAAAACGTGAATAGGTAATTAAGTGGGATTTAATTGAGGCGTCCTTAGAGAGAGGCCCACGTGTAGTTTACAATTGTTTGCGCTGCAGCGTGTTTATCTTTACCTCCGGTGTAGCCAATTAGGCGTTACATAAAACTGTTTTCTAATTACATCAGATTTACTTCATTGTCTGCTACTCCTTAATTAACTTCATAGTGTTATAGACATCGATAAAGTTCAGTATAATGAATAATATTGAGACATTGAGGGTCAGTTACGTCAATTAATTTTGATCATTTCTCTAACTTTAACTTTGTTAATGCTACCTATTATACCTGTATTTTAATTGAGTATCATAAATTTGAGAATGATATAGTAAAAGCTATGGCCGTTTGATGCATCTGGCTTAAAATTAAATTCAAATTCGCTTTTTTTATCATGGCGTAAGGGATATATAAAGTAACAATAATTTCCCTCGTTTTTCACTTGATGCTCGTCGACCCATATCACAATCTGACAGGCGTCGAGAGCGGATGTGGTGTGATCATGTCCCCCTCCCCTCCCTGTCTCCGTATCCAATCCCCCCTTCTCCCGAGCGTACCTCAATTTTTGCCAAGCGTGCCGTCAGGTACAACGAACGCCTATTAGGGCGATTAACAACGTTTGCGCGTGGTATGGCACGCCAGGTTCGTTCATATGCTTGGGAGACATTCTTCAGTTTTAGGATAGAGTTTTCGAAATTCTGATTCTTGGTTGACCTCCGTTACAACATTTATTTCCTTTGCATTATTTAGAGAATAGTTTTTATCTATGTGTTGGCAATAAAAGTGTTATAACTTTTACTATGTTATAACAATACATAATATTTACAAAATTCGACGCCTCACTGATAATAATTAACACATCATATTCACACATTGTAAGTGTTTTGCTAATTATCATAGCATTACATAAAGTAGTTATACATATAAAATATGTAACCTCGGATCGGCGTGTAATTGACATAAACGTTATGGGCATTTAACATCTAAATACTACGGTTCGTGTTAATGGTCCCTGAATTCCACAAGACGATTGTGGGTTATAGGCATTCAAGGTTACCCATATATGGACAGGAATTCAACATCGCTAAATAACTTAAAGTAACGTTACTTTTAATTTAATGTGTTTCTATAAAATTTAATGGAAATGTAGAATTTTAACATATTTTTACATCTTTCGCTGAATGTTGTAAAGGTTGTAAAAACGTTTTAATTGAAATTATTTAACCTAGTATATTAATGTAAATATGATATTTTTGCGTGATAATTATGACAGTGATACCAATATTATCCAAACATTTCTTTTTTGCAATTGAACTGACATTTAGATCTGTGTTCAATATCTTTCGCTATTTTATTAACCAATAAATAAATACAGAGATGACGTAAAATTCCATTGTATATAATTGTTCATACATATTTAACGAAAATCTAAGCCAGATCAATTAAAGGTTTAGAAGGTAATACGATTAAAAAGCTTGATTGTCATCAATGTTGTAATGTAAAGGCAAGTGCGGTGGAGTGTGAAATTAGTGCTGAAATGTGTATATTGAGTAAGTGGTGTAAAAACAACTAGCCAATGAATGATAGAAAAAGAAGTAAACTCTAATAAAACAAATTGAGGTGACGTTGGGAAAGCTGAATTACAAATGAAAATCACCATGTTGCCAGTTTTAATAATCTTTTTTATTGAATCTCGCCCGTACGGGTAATATGATATTATATAAATTAACATTCCCTTATTAATTTTCGTGCATGTACGTTCGGAGTAGGATTTCAGCAGTTCAACAACCTTCAAAATTAAACCGTATTTTTGCAATTTCCCTGGTTTTGCGGGTATTCACGTGCGATAACTTATCATAAGCGATCTCTTTTCACGGTGCTCTGCGATCATAACTTGAATATTTTAAATAGAAAACATTGACTCTGATTCCTGTAATTTCTGTTTAAATGTTTTGTCTTTATATACGTTTACTTGAAGGATGACTGTTAATCAGATTCACTGCCCTTTTTTAAATCATTTGAAATATAAGTTTTTTACAAACCTAATATAAGTTTTTTAGAATTTCGCTGTAGTCATTATAATATTATTTTGTAGGCTTGGTCTTTATAACGTTGTAACTGGTATCAATCCTTATACTGTGAACGAACCGTGACGTAGCGGCAATGTGTAGTAAAGCTTGAGATATTCGCATGGCGTAATGGCGGCGCGGCGCGTCGGGCGACCTTCGTCGGCGTTGTGCATTAGTGGACTAATGCCTTTACGCTCGGCTCATTGTTATTTCGGTTGCGACTTGCCGCTACCGACCAGTAAGATAGACCTCCTTGCTTTCTACTGCTATGCATCTTTCACTTTCACGAGATTTTGAAACGGTTACGTTTTAAGATTTTTTTGTTACGTTCGATTGTATTTTTGACTACATTATTTGATATTTTTCATTTTTAGTATTACAAAGATCAATAACTCATGGTAATGGCCTTTTCGTTGCTATGGTAACTGTTTTCGGAAATGAATTTCTGGTTGGTCGTTCTTTTATTGAACATCGTTAATTTTATTGAAATCTTATCATCCTATGTCTCAGGATGGCGAGCGCAGTGGAATGCCAACCATTGCGTTTTTTTAATTTATAGTGCTATTTGTTTCTGCTACTGTCCCATGAGCGGTCGTTTTTGTTACTATAAGGCGAATGGCATGCTCGTTTCACCCCTCATCGCAATAAGAAAGCAACTTTGGTTTGGCAAGGGTTTTCCAGATGGCCTCCTCTATCTGTGACCGTATCGTCTCAAATATATTACCTTACCTTAGTGTTAGGTAGTATTAGTTTATTATATTATTTGTTAGTACAGAGCTATCTACGCTATCTCAAATTAATGTGAGATATATTAAAAAACCGCAAGACAAGGTAGAGTGTTAAATAATGAAGTACCATGAGCTTGGTGGTAAACAATAGCAGCCTTGTCATTTTGAACAATGTTATTCAGATAATCTGTAGATACACTTTTAGATCTTAAGTATGCATTTATGCAAAAAATAATGTGTATGTATAGGAGTGCTGGAAAGGAGCGATAAAAAATTGGAAACTGCACTGTCTTGACATTAAATCGGATTCCCAAAGTAATTTAAAGTTTTCGACAGCTGTCATGACATTTTTTACTTATACAATTTAGTAGCCAAAAACTGTTACTTTCTCGCAAACATTATAATAATGGCGAAGTTAACGGAAACAAATTCTTCGCTTTTCACTTACTATCACTTGCAAAAAATTGTTTTCGTTTCTTTTGCATCAAATATAGGAGACATTTATCATATAAATTCAGTATATTTTCTTGGACTTATTTTGCGAATAACATTGATTAAAATACCTCAACGGTGCATAATAATTGTTGCATTTTGAAAATGGTTGAACCAAAAATTAGGAAGATTACATTAAAGGGTTTTAGGCTATAAACATGCACTAAATTACAGTCTGCTTATTTAGTTATGTCAGCGACTGAGCTACGAGCAACCGACGGATAGATGTTTAAACGTTTCTGTCGCGTTGTTTATTTATTTTGTATAAAGACATTAGTATTATCAGTGTCCTCAATTCGTCTTCGCTTTAATCCTTGTTGTGTTTTTGATCGAGTTTACTTACAGAAAACGCATTTTATGATCACTTTGCCCGAGAACATTACTAGTAAAATACGTTACAAGTCATTGCAGTTCATCTGTTTTATAGAGCTCAAAAAATTAAAATAACCTTATGAATATGTGTAATATTATGCATTTTTCAAATAAAAGTTAATAATGAATTAGGTTATATCTGTTACTTCGGTTGAAAATATAAGTTCAATAAACAGGTATTCATTACAGGATAAGTAAATTTCAGCAGAATCTAAAGTTATCAAACTACAGCCAAACAAAACACGATTTCCACAGTCCAAACACGAACCTTGTTCAACAGTAATTCACAAGTACTGTGAAAATTTTCACACGTCTGGCAAAGGTCAAACGACATCAGTTTACCGACCTCAGCGCAAGGCCGCGCGTTACGAATTAGAGCGAGCCCCGCCGCGCTGGCAGCAACAATTTTCCTTTTGTTTACATTGCTGAGCTCGGAAACCGAGGAACCTTCCACGTCTGCGGACTGCGTTGTGTCAGCCGGAAATTGCGCATTATCATATTTTGGCATAAGCGTTTACCCAGCGTTATTGTTGTACGTCATCGGTTGTTTAAAAAGACGCAATATTTTGTCGCTTAACAATACCACGTAAGATCATTCGGACGTTCTTCTTATCTTACATGGGAAAATGCCTAACCTCGTCCTGATTGTAACTGCATAACGTTGTTCAGATTCTCAATAGGGTGTCGAAGAGCGGCAGATGATTATCTCTCCCCTACTTTTTGTTGTCAGGCACCGGTTTATTATTAGATAGAAATAGATTGCGTTCTGTTTATTGTAAACAAACTTTGATTGCCAAGGTGATGACTACTTCGCCAACAATTATATTAATTCAACTACTGACTATGAATCAATATTAGTTACTTGGTTTATTCGTAAAAACATACACTATACTTATGTCTTATCAAGTTTTATAATCTAAAGTTTATCCATGAGTAATGTTTGATTCCGTTTTCCCCTATTTCTATCGCTTCAGCCGATTTGTGTTCTAACTTCAAGAAATTGTTTTCGTTTTACTCCTATTGTAACATCTTCAGGATTAAATTGAAGTAAATAAGCCTTACCGCACTTCCAACTTAATATAACGAAATCTTTCTACAAATGCTTAAGTTACATTAACTTCAGGCGATGTTTGGACAACTGCGGACTCGCCTAACGATATAGTTTGGAAAACAAGGCAACGGACGGAAGGATTGAAGAAAATATTTCAAAACCCAAACATTCAAAGCTGCATGCAGCTGCATACCGTCGGTGTAGACAATTAATTGGTACACCGATGCTATCTCGTTCGATCTGGTGATTTCTCGCCTGGGGCCATGACTAATGTTTCATAAAAGTTGAATGACCCACATTTGTTATCGCGATCACTTTGATATTGCGTTGATAACTCTACAATGCATGGGTGTGGCCATACATACCTCGGATAGAACACATTCGTTGTCAGACAGGTTTTTGAGCACGTCAAATTGTTGGCTCATGTCTAATTTCGTATCAACAGTTTGGCGTGTGAAAGACTCTTCTATGTTCATTTTGATATCAATGAATGGTTCTCGTCGTTTCGTATCAGCCGTTGACATAGTTTAGTCGACAGCTAAATATGGACTATTGCAAGAGTTATCACATATACATAGACCCATAAATTTTGACTATTACAGGGGAAAGGATTTCCTCGCGATGCAAATTGAATTAAACTCCTTTAGAAATTATATCCGTTGTAATACGATAGCATTTAAAACACTGACAAATATATACTTAATTATACAGAATATTATGTAAACAATATTATATAAAACGGTGTCATTGGAATGTCTTATGTATTATCAGAGAAGTTGCTTACCGACTTCATTAAGGGCATGTAAAATTGATTGGTCTCAGTGTTCAGTGAGCAACGGTTATTAAGGACACGTCGTTTGTTAGGCGAAGTTTGTCGGGATTCCCGGATGACGTCAACTGTCTGTTGCAACACAGTAAAGGTTGAGGAATTTAAAAATGACTACCTCCGGAAGGATTCTGAACTTATGTGGAGTCGCATACATTTTGTTAATGATTCAAAAAGGGGTTAAATCTTTTGTATAAAAAAAAATACGTTCGCAATATATGTCTAAGTTGTAAAAATATGCAGTCATAACAACTATTCTCAGTAAATAAATTTAAGTAAAAAGGTAAACCTGTACAATGAGAACATAAATTGTTTAGGCTTTTTGGTAGACGAATATTCGTAGAAGTAGAAATTTTTACCTCACAGTACACCTTATAAAAGAACTTGTCTTTTTTTCGCTAGCGTGCAACATTCCGAATTCGTTACAGAATTTGACTTACACGAACATTCCGGTGAGATTTTATGCTTGAATACGCCTTTACTAAATAAATTGTGGGGTCGTCCGTGACGTCAATGTTTTGGGAGACTTGGGAATACAGTAGGTTACCACAGCTGAATTCATTTCACCAAAAATAGCAACTCTGGTATACCTAGTAACACAATTTTACATAAAACATCTTAATCAACCATTTGACTACAATGCGTCTTTTAGAAATCCAGTTTAATATTAATATTGTATAGTTCACCTAAATCTAAACTTTTGCAAACTGTAATAAGTGGTTTAAAGTAAAGTTTATTTAAACTTTTATGGTAATTGTCATCCTCTTAAGTCACAGGAGTCCATTAATAAACATTGGTTTCCCTGATACATTTTCTCACACATGACATGACTGAATTCTGAAAATATTGGGCACTGAATGAGTTGAAAATTAATTTCTACTATTTTATTTTTCTAGAAAGCGGACCGTATCGCCGAGCACGATACTGAAACGGGAACAGAAGTGGCTACGAATGTTAAACAACTGGGAGGCTTTCATGAGCAAGAACTATAAGAAAGTGCGCGAGAGGTGTCGCAAAGGTACTTATTTTTATACTTCTGATCATAATAGTTCGTGGTGTGATTGTATTAAAATTTATAGGAGTTGAAGCAGAACATATTAATCTTTTTTTTTAAGTGGTTCGAAAAGTATAGTTGTAGTAGAAAAACATGTTACATCACAATATGTTCAGTATTAAAGAGACGAAATACAAAATGATGTAATAAGTTAGATATAGCGTTAGTTAGGTCTAGTGTCATCCTTATTTAAATATCAGTAACGTTATTATGTCTGTCATTTTTATCTTTAAGACAAATAGTGTATCAAATCGACATTTTTGTCCAAATAAACAATAGTGGTCAGCAATAATCATATCAAAAAATTTTGTCGATTTTTTTTAATTCGATCACTTCAGCGTGCGATATTTGCAAATCAAACCCATATTAATTATGTTATGTAGATTATATCACAAATTTAGTAAAACATTTACTAAGTAAATTATATTTACCAACAGACTATCGCAAGGTGTGTGAATGATGAATGAAATCGGTCAGTGTAACCGGCGTGTAATACCCAGATACGAATTTAGAATTGTTGTAAGGAAATAAATAGGATGTTTTTAACACGTAAGTTAAGAACGTTTGAATGGACAGAATCTTGCCTTTTCATGTTTTAATTGCATAGATGGCTGGGAATTTTGTAACGTAATGGCTGAGAACGACCAAGAGTTAAACGATTATTACGGAGTAACACAATTTATGATCATCTGCAGTGGTGTGATGTAAAGTTAAATTGAAAAGGAGCTGTGACTACTTTAGAGCAGAAAGATTTAGATATCACAATATGAACCGAGACGAACACAATAGAGAGCTGTTTTCTTATAGTTTCAGAATGACGTCAATGTTTCTTTGTATTAAATGTTTTAGTTGAAGTGTAGACTAGTCTAATATTCTGTAGATTTTGTAGATATTACCTTGCTGTCCAGTTTATAATGCTACTTTCCGCCTTTCGGTATGAGGCTTAACATAAGCTAAAGCCAAAAACGCTGTCATCTTAAATGTAGTTACACGATATCGAGTTTTCCACCATCCTTGGTCGCTATATTAACTGGATACGAATATCCTAACATCATTACCCTCATCAAAAGATGTGCGAATATAATAAAGATGGGGCCCAATACTCGAGTAACACGTTCTAAAACCACGCCCGTTTGATATTAATGCAATATTGAACACATAATTATCGTGTTGTAATAGACCACACACTTCACTGATTACGAAATGTGATGATTATGACGCCACTCAACTTTTTACTTTGTTTTGACTTGAGTCACGGAATGAACTTTCTAGAACTATCCTTGAACTACATATTTTCTTTTACAATAATGTTTAATTAGGATGATTGTCAGTGATAATGATCGTGCTCATTCAAATAAAAATATTATCTAGTTATCTAGTGATAAAAATAAAATACAGGTCGGACATTGACATCACAAGGATTTTCTAAGATACATTTTTGGAATTTTAAACTCCCCATGATTATGTAATAACACTAAAATGCTAAAAAAGCTTCAACTCCTAACTTTGGGAGTGTACTAAGGAATTTTGAATTCCGTATTAGGTCCGATTAATATTCTGTAATGTTTCTGTTAATTTTTAACAGTGCTTAATCTCTCAGTATATTGTAATGGGCTCCTGATTAATAAAGTGACATTATTGTCTTCTTTCCATCACGATGGCCTCACTCGACCGTGATTATACTGCCATCTTAGAAGTTTTTTCTGATGTTCATAGTTTGATTAGTGAAATTGCCGAAGAAGCCCAGTAACTTTTCATTTTCCATCCCTGACTCGATGCTTGGCGGAGTACAAAGATTCTTTAGAATTTGTTGGTACTAACGGGTGGCTCGCGGTGATCTTTTTATATCAGTCGAGCCACTGATCCATTCTGCTATGCACTTTTAAAAATTTCAGGCCGGTCTGAAATTCAAGTCACGGTAAATACATGAATGATAATAAAAATATAACAGTTTTATAATGCGTGGTAAGCCATCGTGGTTGGTCCCGTTGGCTGTGAAATGGCAGTGTCCGTTACGTCAATTCCAAGAGAATCTATGGACGGTTGAAAATTATTGTCGCTAGGCAGCCTATCTTTGTAAATTCTGCAAGAAAAGAGCTTATTGGAATTGCATGAAAAATTGTTAAATAATATTGAGTTTTTACTTAATCTGTTTATTAAATTGTATTTATACGTCTACCAGAATTATAGATTTGTTTAAATTTTTAGGAGGTATTTTAGTTGCACACATACTTTTATAAATAACGCCCAAATGGAAATAAAGCAATGACATTAATAGAATTCTTTCGTGAAACTAAGACGAATTGGACAAAAACGAACGCAGGATGTAATTATTGCTTCCGTTCGTGTCTTTCTGTCTGTTCTGAAAGGTTCGACCGTCGACCGTCTCGCCGAATTCTTGATTCCTGTTTATTTGGTGGCATTCTTTCCCATTTTTCTTTAAATTCAAAAGTAAAATCTTCACGGATCTAATCTCTAAAATTTTTCAATGGTGCTTTGCAGATATCACTTTGTCATCGTCAGCAATCCAATATCACATAGGCACATAACAATTTTCATAGCGCTCTGTTTGAAATTAGATTCGACTTACAATCACCGATCTCTAGTTTATGACTTTTCTATGGCAATTTTCCTGAATACACGAACGTCATTACCGCATTGAAGAAGACATTTAAGAATTTCTGACTAAAAGTATGAAGGGACGATGGTACCTATAATCTTTCCTATTCTTCTGAAATGAAATGAAATGTATTTATTGGTCAAGTAGGCAATTAAAGAGCTCTTATGACAAGTCAATACACATAACACTTAATCTCTATATACAAAATGTTTTCTATACTTAGTATTTTATTTCTCTAGTGAAAACCGCTTCCCGAAACGGGTGGTAAATAAAAAAAATTACTGAATGTAAATGGTGTTAAACATTTTAATCGATTCAATAAATTATTTTCATTTCATTTCATATAATTCAATCTTTCTAAAATTGTTGCATATCAGGTATACCGGCATCAGTGCGTCCCAGAGCATGGTCCTACCTGTGCGGCGGGCAGCTGCTTCACGACAAGCATCCCAATGAGTACGAGGAGCTGCTGCAAGCGCCCGGCGATCCCAAGTGCATGGAGGACATTCGGAAGGACCTTCACCGACAGTTCCCCTATCACGAGATGTTTATCAGAGAAGAGGGACTTGGGTGAGTGGTTTTGTCGTCTTATTAATTTTATCCTCGGTCTATACTAAAAGTAAGTGTCAGATAATTGCGAATTATCATACGATTCTAAGACATGTGAATTGCCCAGGTGTATAACCAATTTTTGTTAATGGCTCAGAATACTTCAAATACGGGATTGATAATCACAATTATCAATTTATAATTAAATTATACTTTCGAATTGTTTATTTGCCCGTGATGCAGAGTTTTTATATTGGATAATTCAATGAGAAACTTAAATGTTTTATCAAATTCTTAAGTGTATTTGATACTTTTAAAAACATGGTGTATCAATGAATAATTAATTTTAATAAGATTTTTTATACGGCATTGTATACTTATGAAGCGAACAAATAAAATAATATCTACATTTATAGAAACTACGCGACCATTATATATTAGAAATCATTAGCTTTATACCTTTTCTCCGTTTCTATAACATTATAGTGAATGAATTGCTTAAAGCACGCGATTTAGTATTGAGTACTTTCGTGCAATTTATATCAATTACGATTTTGATTAATTATTCAATGGAAGAATTGGATAGAAATTTTGTGACTTGGAACTAAAAAGTGCTTGATGCATTTCTAATAATGTTGATTTTGGTATTGAAAATATTGTAATATGTTAACGCAAATCACTAGACTTTTGTCGCGTGTGCTTTAAAACATGAAATTTTAAGTTTCATGTTATTGGAAAATTGTACGAAGAAAACGGCGGAGGATAGAATATGGTTGGTCTGAGAGAATATAGTTAATTTTAGTTAAGAATTGCTTCGTTATTATTTAGCGAGTGGAAATGCCGTTTATAATGTTGGCGCATTCGACAATTTTTTTAAAATAATTTGTTCGTAACCGAAACTTTTAAATGAATTAAGGTCAGTTGTTACCTCATGCAAAAATTTCTGGCAAAGACTAGGTCAAAGTTACCGTGTAAAAGAGAATTCTAGGAGAAAATTTATCGTGTCGTCGAGCAAGCGCCGCGCTTTCGGAAGCGTTTTTGAGACTCACTGACTTGTATATCGAAATAGCACGAAGACATGCGGCAAAAGAAATATGCAGCTTGTAACATGGGTATAAAAAATACGAAATACTATTTAGCTTCATCCATGTTTAAATATTTTTGAATGGCGCGAACATAAAGGTCTCGGTGTGTAGATGGAATTTGCGAATATTCGTTTAAAAGCCGGCTATGTAAACAGGGCCACCGAGGTCGTCAAGTCTCAGTTTTCTTCCTGCATATAACATACCCAAAAGCCGGAGACCTATTTATTAATTTATTTGTTTATTGACGAGGTTTGTTTCCAACGTTATTAATATACGAGTATGCATATATACGTCCCCTGCCAAGCACGGCATTTATCTTCTATCAAATATACATATCGGGCCATAATCTACCATGTTGGCTCATTATTTTACTCATTATTACGTTCTATCCTTCGATCAAATATACACTAGATATAGGGCCCGGAATAAAGTAATACTTATTCATTTGAATTTCGAACTACGAGGTGTAGCAAAAAGTCTAAAATTATAATCAACTTCAGGTAACAATAAACCTTATTCCTTAAATTTAAGAGTTATTATGTTTTTGGACCATATTAAAATCAAATAAGACCACACGTTTATTAATGCTCCAATTTCTCTTGCAGTTTTGTAGGTCGTTACTTGTAATGTAGTGTATATTTGATCGAAGGTTCTATCACTTTTGTTACAGGCAACAAGAACTATTCTCAGTGCTGAAAGCGTACTCGGTGCTGAACCCGAAAGTGGGCTACTTCCAAGCGCAGGCGCCCGTGGCGGCGTTCCTGCTTATGCACATGCCGGCGGTGCAGGCGTTCTGGTGCCTGGTCAGCATCAGCGACAAGTACCTTAGTGGCTACTATAACCCTGGACTTGAGGTGAGATAGAGGCATAGGTAACCTTTCATCTACTTGTACCTGTTCAAGCACATCATTTGACGGTGTGATCAGCTTGCAAGGATCAAAACTTGTCTCCCGAGTCGGTGGCCGCGGATTCAACATTCACAGCACACCTCTGATTTTTCTGTCACTCACCATAAACTTTAACGGTGACCGACAAGTTTATGAAACTGCATGCATAGGATTTACAATCTCTATCCCATATGAAGTTTTTCATTGCACAGACTAGCGTAAAGTTCTAAGGTCTAAGTGCCTTCCTAATAGTACTCCCGATTGTAGAGAGCCAGTCTTATGCAGTTTTGTTTTTCATTGCAATGAGCAGCGAGACGCGCATGTCGTTCGCTTGATGGTAAGCGATACGACCGTTCATGAACAGTTGCAAAACCAAACAACACCTTGAATTACAAAGCAATGCTTAGTTTTCCACTGTGCTCACCATCCTGAGACATAAGATGTTAAGACATAAGACATATTGACAATGTCCAGTAGTTACTCTGGCTACAATGCCCTTCAATCCGAAACACAACAGTGCATTTACACTGCTGTTTGGCGGGAGAAATAGACATTGCGGAGGTACCCCTACCCTAGATCAACCACCAGTAAATACCAGTACCAGCAGTGGAACCAATATTATTTGTTGAACATGTTGTTTGTATTGCAGGTCCTCCAACGCGACGGCGACATCCTGCACGCGCTGCTGCGGCGCACGGCGCCGGCGGTGCACCGGCACCTGGTGAAGCACAAGGTGGAGCCGGTGCTGTACGCCACCGAGTGGTTCCTGTGCGCGCTCACTCGCACGCTGCCCTGGGACAGCCTGCTGCGCGTGTGGGACTGCTTCCTGTGCGAGGGGGTCAAGGTACGTACCACTCACTAGTGACTACCCGCTGTCTAACTTCTGTTCTGTTTGGTAATCTACTGACTAGGAATTACCCACCATCTAACTTCTATTTTGTTTGGTATCAGTCCATATACGTCTTAATGCAGGGCACGGTCCTCCTCTTCAATAGAAAGTACGACTGATCGGTCTAAGTAGTCTAAGCAAATAATTAATTAAGCTGCTTGACAATTTATTCTTCACAGCTAGATTCCGATGCGGTGGTAGTTTAAATTGCCGATTAACAAGTTTTATATAAGTTTATTTGAATAAAAAGTTTTTAAAATTTTACTTTTATTGCCTAGGTTGGGCAAACGAGAAAATAGCATACCAGACGGTAAGCGAATATCGTCGCCTATTGTGACAAATTTAGTCGTATGTAGGTGTGACACCAGCTTCTCATTATGAGAATATCAATCGCTTTCACTAATGTTTCTAAATAGCGGTAAAATCGATTCGTTATAATGTTAGTCATAAATAATGGTTTCAGGTAATTTCCTGCTAAAATATTACTCATACAAAAACCACTTCTATAATTTTATTCAAACTTGTTGTTAATAAAAGCCAGTGTACAAATCGAAATAAAATTAATATTTCCTTGTAGCAATTACTAATTGATAATTTCCCCTTATTTATTGCTGACTCCTATTTTGATTTAGAATGTTTTATTTAGGTTTTTTTAATTACATATCAAAATCATCCAACAGCCAGCCCGTAGTTTAAGTACATACCTTATCCATATATTTATATATAACTAGCGGCCCGGCCCAGCTTCGCCTGGGTGCATATATTTTTTTATTCCACTCCACACCAAATACATGTTGTTTTTCGTATAAACACTTGTATACCTAAAGCTATCCTACTGTCCGGCTCAATCCCGTCACATCCACCTGTTCAGTCTCTTCCCAATCCGTCCCGTCGCTTTTCTTTATTATCCATCCCGTTTTATAACGTGCATTTACATTTCGTCCTAACAAATCTGTCATCTATCCCAGCCCTCTCCCGTACCTTCCACTCTATTTTATTTTATGTCCCTTCTCTCCATATAATTCTTGTATATCTAAACATGACGTAGATATCCTACTGTCCGACTCAATCCCGTCTCATCCGCCTGTTCAGTCTCTTCCCAATCAGTCCCGTCCATTCTCTTTATTATCCATACCGCTTTATAACGTGCATTTACATTCGTCCTAACAAATCTGTCAGCTATCCCAGCCCTCTCCCGTACCTTCCATTCTATTTTATTTTATGTCCCTTCTCTCCATATACATCCATATATATATATACATATAAAGATTGCCTTATGAATTTTTGACATTAAAAACTTTAGCGTTTTTTATTGTCCATCCAATATTCCTTCCCTTATTTCAGCACCAAAAAGCTGTTTTTCCAAAAAATATTGCACGCCATTACTTTTTGTTAGTAATAAAGAGTTAAAATATTTTTTTTATAGACATAACTTCAGTGGTTTCGATTTTCTTAGATATAACAATTCAACCCTTTTTTACCCCCTTTAGGTATAATATAACCTATCTCAGTCCGATACGATGTACATTTCTATCAGTGAATTATAGCGAAGGAAAGGCCACTGTAAAAATTCGTGATAAAAATGGCATTCGATCTTGAAAAGGAGTAAGTATAACTTCTTATGCTGCATTTACACGCTTGGCCAACCTCAGCCAGCCTCCACCAACGCCAGCGTGTAAACGGAGTGTTTGGCTCGGCTGGCCTTATGTTTTTCATAGTTTATAGCTTGGAGTTGGTAGACGTTGGCCCAGCCTCAGCCAACATGTAAATCCACCATTACGTGTGAACATTATTTATTTCATTGTCTTATATTAATGTAGCTAGATATATTCTCCTTAGTTTATACAAAATAAATTTCTGAACGCATGCATAAACAATTAGAATCAATTAAAATGTCAATCCATTTTCACTGTCAATATTTTACTTCTTTAAAATCTAAAATACGCCACTAATCGAATATTGTGGATATATGTTTTCGATTTGAAACCTTTATTTAAATACGTTCTTTAATTTGAGGGCAGAGTTTACCATATCGACAGGGTGAAAATTAAATGTTTGACAGTTACAAACCCATGAACATATGGTATGGGAAAATCACGCACATTGTTTTGATAGATATGATTGAATTTGAATTTTGTACAGCGGTAATAAAGTACAAATTGACTCTTTGACGTTAGGAACATACCTACATTGTTTAAACAACAGTGAGTGCTTGTTATTTAATATGAACCTTATACAATAGCAATAAAGCTCAAATTGACTCAACGTTTTAGTTAGAAAACGTTTGTGTAGGGTAAAGAAAAGGGCTGTTTTTAGGGCTTTTCCGGCAATTATTCGAAATTTTCTCGCCGTAAAAACCATCCTTGGACTTTCACAAACATTTTAAAAAAAGAATCATCGAAATCGGTCCAGGAGTTGTTGAGTTATGCGGTTACCAACACATTTTGCGATTCATTTTTATATATAAGATGAATATACGCGTAAAATAATCTTATTCATCTTTCCAGGTACTATTCAAAGTGGCCCTAGTAATCCTGGCGGGAGCGCTGGGCCCAGCCAAGGTCCGGAAGCGCGCGTGCGGCCTATGCGAGACTCTCGAAGTATTACGACATCCTCCAGAGAGTGTTCTGGCTGAAGAGTACCTGGTGTACCACATGCAGCGGCTCAACCTCACCGAGGAGGACTTCGAGTTCGAGCACCAGCGCCAGACCGCGCGTCGACGCGCAATGCCTAATAGAAGGTCGGTTTAGTTGTATTATAGTCTATGGATATGGTTTGACAGTTTGTCGTAGATGGAGCGTGAGAGAAGGTAATATAGTACGTAAGAGTGAATGAGATAGAAATAGATATCACAGTACCATAGGTGAGGGTAACTTTGTGCCATTAGGGTAACTTTGTGCCACCAACTCTTGATAGTGTAATTGAAATTATCTTTATTGTGTTTATAAATTATTGACCTCTTAGAACAATTTAGAAAACTTTGACCTTTTCCCATAAGGTGGTCATAAACTTTGAGCCTTAGCACAAAGCACCTCACACGAAAGATACCGTAATGTCTATGGCTGTCTATCTCACTCCTATGAAATAGATTATCTTCCCTGTCGCTCTAACTACTGTTTTTGATTTTGTTGGCGATATCCACCACCTTAATGGTAAAGGTTGTTTTGTATCGGATAGTAGTTTGGTCCTGAAATGTTCCCCTATTTAATTGATATATGTGCTGTGTTGTTTCAATTGTTGTGAGTTGAATGCATGTAGAAGTCCATAGTTTGTCAATATTGATCTTTAATAATATGGAACTGTTTAGAATTGTATCTGTAAAACTTTTTGTATTGAAAAATAATACGCACAAGTTAAAATTTGCATGAGTTTGTAATTTATAATGAAAATAAATGCTCACTATATTTATTTATATTAAGTGATTATTGTTTCTCAACCCTGGGTATATATTCCAGAATAGTAAATTTTTCTTATAAATTATGTCGGTTTTCTGAATTGGAAAATAAAAGCATAAGACTTAGATTTCAAAATGTCACCTAAAAAGGCGACTAATCTGGTAATGATATACTAAATCCTTGTTGCACCAAATCCCTAAAATTCTTTAAAAATCTATATATTGTGAATATGGAAAAGACATGTGAGCATTTAATTTCTCAAAAACAATAATTACGACGATTGGCAATGCTTCACTAATTATAATCCCACCATAGTAATTCAGCCTTTAAATGAAAATATTGGATATACACCATGTATTTTATTGTAGCATGTACAAATATATTATGTTTATTCTGGTTTGTTTGTACAAATTACTCAAACTAAGTGAACTTGAACAGTATAAATTTAATTGAGAGGTTTCGTTCAGAAATTGTCATGTATTTTGATTATATAGAGAATATTATTGTGCACTAGCTTACTTTGTACAAAATAATTCGCATACTTACATGTTACTAGAAAATTAGTAGTTGCTGACCCACAATAACCTAATGCACACAATTTTACTGTTCAAGTTTGTAAAATCCATCATACTCTTATGTAATGTTTTTTATCATATAAAAACTTTATCACCTAAACCGCACCCTTAAAAGTGTATGCAAACACTCCACTATTGTGTTGGACTTGTTAGTCAACAGTTTTGTTCGTTTCCATAGGTCAATAGAAACCAGTTTATAACCATGGCTGTGTCGTGTTCGCAAGGATAATTTATATTTAAGGTATTATTTGAAATTCACCCTTAAAGGGACGAGAACTATGTGCTCGATTCCTCCTATTGTTCAAGGGTATTATATGTGCTAACATTAGGATTAAAAGTGGTGTACTAACATATCTGTGGCTTGAATGCTTTGACTGTGGGCATTGAATAATACTAGATTGGACATTGTGAAAAAAAAAAACAGAAAATTGCAGTAAGACTGTTCGAATTTTTGTCTCTTTTACTCGCACGCTGTCATACTATCTTCTATCTCGTTCAATTGATTTCTCGTGTATCACCCACACATTGATTTTTGTTCTCAATGTCCTTTCTAGTATAAAATCTCGAAAGATTATGGGTAACTTGGTTGTGTTACTGAATGCTGCCGTGAAGTATTTTATTCATGCCGCCGAGGGCTCGATAATACCAGTACCCCTTCCCTTTTTCCCTACCTTTTCGACTTTTCTTGCTTCGTATCATCCGGCGGCAAGACACCTTTGGTGCCTTTCGTAGGTTTATGAACTGTAGTCATCAGGCAGTGTCAAGCTACCTCATCCTACATAATATAGATTGGTGGTTTAATTTCCATCATTTACAAAATCAGTCATTTAACAGATTAGTATAATGATATTGGCTTTCTGAAAACATTACGTATAGTACATTTATAAACGACCTTAACATCTCGTATAAGGTATAGTTATTCGTTAGATATACCATAACATTATGTTCTCTTCATATAATCCAAATTGGTTAAATGGTGAAGGTGCAAGTTGGTTTAAAATTCATTTTTTTACCACTGGCAATGCTGGGTAAAATTATTGGATTGGCTAAATTTCTATGTGCTTGACTACCATAACAATTTGGGAACTATTTCATATCTAACGGAGCTAAAGTAGGTATAGGGAAATGTCACCTGGATGTATATGTTTAATATTCTGGCGCTGGGACCGTCTCCCTACATTTGAAAGGAAATGAGGGGGTACATAAGGTACTAAACTTTAGCTTTAATTTCCAGTGGCAGCTGATTCAGCGACTGCTCCTACAAGCGTTATTCAAAGAATAACGCCAGGGATCTGTTCAACACGCTGTGAAGCGTCCATTGACTGCCGTGTAGTTAAGTGTTTGTGATACAAGACTGTCGCCTCACCGTCGCCCAGTAATGGACGCGACGATGTGACCAAACGATAACGACTGACGAACTGTGGATTAGGGAACTTAGCATAATCTAGAATATATAGGGCCTTGCAGTAAACGTACCTATGCAAGTTTAGTTATGCATAACCAGCAATGGAATGCTGATTTTGCATAATAGTCCATAGATAGCCAGCAATGTATGCCGTATTGTGCGTGGAATATAGTTGAGGAATATCTTTAGGATTATCATCCATAGAGAAATGAGACAAAAGAAGCTAAGGTATACATTTTTAAATAACTCAATATTTCTAATAGGTAAGGCAGAAGCAGCATAATTTGTCTATATTAATTGGTTTATAGAGAATAAAGATGCATGTGAGTAACTCGTTACTGTACAAATATAGTTACTCTGTGGTGCCTGTGTAAATAAGTAGACGTAATAACAGATGTATGTATGTAAATGATTGAATAGTAGCAACTATGTAAATAAAAAAACATTCGATTGAAATTGTATTTGCTAGAACATTCCTTATGTTTTGTAACGACTGTATGCTGCGTGTTGATAATTGTAAACATTTATGATGAATGTTATTTGATATATTGACCTCTCCTGGTCTCCACTTAAAGTCTTTCGAGTTATGTTTCTTATAAAAAATTTAGTTGGGTCATTGTACCACAAACATTTCGACCCCTCCCACGCATAAAGGCGTATCGAGATTATGACAAGTTTTCAGTACGGTCATTTGAAGATTAATTATGTGATTATTCAATATTGAGTATAAATATTTAGTTTCTTAGAACTAGAAAGAAACTAAATATTTATACTCAATATTGAATAATCACATAATTAATCTTCAAATGACCGTACTGAAAACTTGTCATAATCTCGATACGCCTTTATGCGTGGGAGGGGTCGATTTACAGTGCTATTATTCCATTGTAAGGATTCCAAAAATAACCACTTTTCGTAAAATTATCCATGTATGTGGTTAGCCTTTCCATTAGTGTGACCTGATGTAACAAAATTGAATAAAATTATTTTTTTTGTGTAACGTTATTGCAAGGCCTTTTACAGAAGACATTATGTTTTAAATATAAAGTGAAATTTGGAAGTATTAAGTTGGGTTGAATTTGAAGTAATGCGGACAAACTTCATTGCACAAAGCTGATTAAGGTTACAAATGTTCATGTGTTCTTAGTTTTTTTTATAAATTGAGATTGTTAGTCCGCTTCACTTCAAATGCACATTTCCTTAATTTTATTGTTAACATGTAAGCCTAAAGTATTTCATTTATGTTACTACTTATATTCTCGAATTATAACCATGTGTCCCGTAACTAAAGATATATTCAAAGCCAACATTTATATACCGAATTTGACAGTTGTCCAAAGTGTTGCCACTTTTTCTCATTATAGTATACAAGTATAAAATTAATAGCTTTTAAAATTGTATTTCAATTTTGATGAGACTTGTAATAAGAATATTCTAAATCAGTTGCAATAGATCTAAAGATATTAGTTACGGGACAGCGCACAGTATTTCAAATGCCTCATGTGTAAATTAAGCCTCGAGTGTTGAGTATATGCGCGTGATAGTTAGTAGGTTTGTATGTTATCTTTTATATCTTCGACCATACGCTATTTATTTTGTTATTTTCATATTATGCGAAATATCACGGGCGCGGTTCCTTACTGTAATCCTTTGCTGATTTCTTATGAAATTAAAATGCAATATCGTGTATGATATGGTAGGATTTTTATTACATGGCAATACTGAATTACTACCAAAACATCCCGTTTGTATAATATAAGAATGAGATTGTATTAATGTGTAAAAAATCAAAAAGTAATATTGTAATTATTCCACATATCGTATAAATGTGTAAATAAAATTATCAGTGATTAAGGGACTGAAATTAGTTACGAGACTCGGGAAGAATACAATAAAAATATTACATTTTAGTGTAAAGTCTGCAGTCACCTCCAATGTATATCAATGTAGTGTCACATTCTGTGTTAAAAAATTTACTAAATATTATAGAGAACATGGAAGCACATAAACACATTTCAGAAATCTTTTAAGAGAGTGAAATGTTTGTAGTTATGTTAACTTTACATTGTTGATGATTTAAAAAAAATGGGTAACATATACTCAACAGGAAATCCTTATTGTAATTTTGAAACTGTGATTACACTTAAGCATTCCGCTAGCCGTTTTTATTGTATGTATGTAATAGGGTTTTCAAAATAGTTTTACCAGAGAATATATCACAAAAATAACAAGGCTATTTATTAGGTGAACCAAAACGTGTGGGTATCTTTTTTTATTTGGAATAAACCACTCATTTATTTACAATGGAGGTGACAATACAAAATATATATTTATAATATAGAAGCCGATGTGTTATAGTACATAAGACTATCTTTACTACTAGAAAAGTACAATTTAGAGTTATCGAATCATTTTGTGACATCTGTTTCATTCAAAATTAATTTGTCATCAGATAGTTTGATATATCATTTTCATCCAATTTTCAATATTCATTACAAGTATGGGCAAATTTGAACTCTATTGTAAGCTTTTCATTATAAAAATAGTGAATTGTATATAATCAACAATGTTAGTAAATATTCCCATTAGTTTTGATTTATCCAAGATTTATCCTCACATTCCCTCGTGACAGATATTGTAAAAATGTATCTAATTCCATGTAATTGTCTATTTTTAAAAAACAATGTAAGGTTGGTATTAGAAATCTACCAATTGGTATTTATTTTATCATCTGTCAACATTAATTGTTGACAGAATAGTCGTTATTTTGTTTTGTGAGTTAGGAAATAGTACTAATCATACTATGTCGTATAACTTTGTTGCAACATGAGTAAATAAATAGAACTTATATAAATTAAAATAGTTTGCAAAATGAGTTGTTCATTTTCAAATTAATCCATTACACTAACATATTATGTTGACCGTCATCAAATTTTTATTTCGATAATTTGATCAGATGTAAATATATAGCGAATTGTATTTAAGATTTTTAACAATCTAAAGGTAATTCAGTTTTAAGGCGTAGTTAATGTCTTGCAAAAAGTATTAATAATTGAGATTTAAGTAGAAAATATTTTTGGATATTGCTAAATATTGTATTGTTTAAAGCGATCGAAATTATTACTATTAAAATGTCAGGTTTGATGGCGGTAAATTGGCAATAATGATTATATTGTTGTTTAGAGAATTCAATAATTTGCTACAACATTTTTCATGGAATCAATCGTACGTACTTTTTTAATGATAAAAGAAAGTTATGAAAATTATATTTTTTCCAATTTGTTCATGATAAGTATGATCTGTGTTAATACAAATAATATTATTCACAAATATTAGTATACGTTACTTCAAAGTGAAGTATAGCGTATACCTGTTAATCGCGAGTGATTTCGACGTGGCGTACAAAGCCAAATAAGTTTATATCAAGACCTATCTTCTCTTACACGCTACCTGTTACCAATATTATATAAAAGAGTTTGAAAAGTGAAATACAAATTGTACGTTGAATAGGCTATGATTTAGTTAGGCTCACGCATACGCGTCTATATCGGTGCATAATGTATTTTTTAATAATTATCGCAAGTAGTATTTATGAACTGACAGTTGTTGATGTCAACTATGACAGCTGTCATAATTGACTTTACTTTATCAAAAGCGATGGCTTAATGATTTTTTTTGTAGGTCACAACTCGCGAAATTCTATTGTTTATGGGCTATCCGCATAGCTTTTTATTTATTTAAAAATATGCACAAGTGTGTATAATTTAGTATTTAGTTGAAAGGCTCGAAACTTTTTACATACTATTATATAACTATGTTCGTGCATATTGTCTTTTTCATAATAAGTGGCATATATGTTTATTTGATATATAATAAGTACCACAAATTAGCGTATATGTATAGTAGAAAGTTTTGGGTTTTAACCATTTTCCGATTGTCAAATGCTATTCATCTTTTTAGTCTCACATTTATGTTTGAAGAAATAACTCAATTTTGTATCGCTATTATTAATACAGTTTGTCAATAATGTAACTGAAGAATAATATTTCTCAGATTATAATATATTTTTTAAACGAAATATACACATTTAGAAATATTTTGGGCAATCGGTCGATGGTTAAATCAAGATCTACGCGTATGGAGTGTTGTGTGATTTTTTGTTTCCTTTTCAATGAATTTTAATTAAACGTTATGCGTGTATCGTGGTATTATAAGTGATTTTATTATTTGTTGTTATTGCTTGCTAAATGTTTTTAATCGTATTTAGTGGTAAACTTGCAAAGTTTGTAGCGACATCTAAGTAAAATATGTACTTCGAATTGTCACTGAAAACTATCTGATCTTATTATTACACGTCTGTAATTATCGTTTTATCATATTCAGAGGACCTGTTTATATTAGAAAAGAATCTTATGATAAATGAAATAGTAAATTCTATAGTAGTTGTGTATTCCAGATTGATAAGTCGACTTTCTATTCATAGATATAATATTTAATGTAATAATATATCGACGTGCAGCTTATCCATAGGAAATATAGGCTTTATTTCCATGCAATAGAGTTGAACATTGTGATATTTGTTCTCTACTTACAGCGCCTCTGAATATGTCGACAAAGATATCTATTTTCTGTCTACGTTTACTTCTACTCAGATGTATCTGATAAATCTAAATTAATTTGTATGTTTGTTTATAAGGGTCGATACCTGTGACAGTGGACAAGCTCGTATCTCGGTAATAGTTTTTCAAGTCGAGACTGTTAGATGATTCGATATCAAACCGAAGCGCCAATATTTTAACAGGAAATAGGTGATGGACAAACAGAAGGCAACTTGGCTTGGCAGCTACTTCCAAATGTTCCTAAAGTCTCGAATGGATGGGGACCAATTATAATACGACAAACGCAGGTGGGTTACAATATTTGATTTACCTCAATCAGAGTCGGTTTAAATTAATTTTGGCAGTACCTTAGAGAAAATGATAAACAAAGTGCTTCAAGAATTTGTATAGCGTTGCAGCCAGTGTAGGTCGAAGAATATTTTTTTATAACTTTCTTTTTATATTTCGCGGTTGCTCGTGCACCGTCGTAGGTCTCGCCCGAATGTTCCACAATGAACCACATTCCGTACACAGACTGTATTCTGTTATTTTACGAAACACTTGGGATAACGTGTGTATTTTTGTACAGCTTCTGGAGATTTTCATATTGCTGCAATATTCGTGTTGTAAATAAATATTAAATATGAGACTTGTTTTTTTTATTTCCTGTACATAATATTAATGTAGCAAACATTTTACTAGTCGATTTATGATTCCTGAACCATAAAACTCTATAATCGCCTGTAAAAACTTACTGAATTTATGATGTAATATTCTTAGTGAGGGGTATGTAGAATTAATTTAAATGCGGATCGTACTATGAGTAGAACTTTCAAACTATAGTAACCTCCTCCATTCTTTGTCGTACTAGTGCTTTATTGCGCATATTGATTTTAAAGGCTTGTCGAAACATCCTTCCTTTCAATGTTGCCCTATACAATTTTGTGTCGCATTTTCGTTTCATAGAATTTTCAAATCACAAAAAAGGTTAAAGAATTTTCATTTTATTTTCGAGATTTCTTTTAAATAAAAGGATAAGTAAGAAAAACTAAAATGCCAACAGAAATAAAACAAAATAATATTTTTATAATTTATTGTTTAATACAAAAACACCACTCAAGAATAAATAATACAGTCCATGATCCAATGTATTTCTGGTATTCTTAATGAAGAACCACATACTAATGGATTGGATCTCGTGGTTAACCTTTTTTTGCTTGTATTGAATATGGTTATGCGATGTTAACTCTTCAAAAATGTTAGTATTGGTTTGTTTATTTTGTAGCTTCGTAATCTCCACAACAGTCCATTGTTATTGGAAGCCCTGTTCTATATTATTTGGTCTGAAATCTATCGTATGTTTAATTTAGGCCAAATTATTAGCTCATGTAATTTAATGGATGTATTTTTCGATTATGGAGTGATTTTCTTTCCTGTTTGGAACATAGATTATGCCTGCTAAGTAATGGAATATGTGGGTTTGATAAACTTCTAGCTTGGATCTTGTTACAAATCAATAGTTGGTCACTTCTCCCTACAATGAGTTTGGAATTTAAGATCATTTAAACCGAATTACAAATTGATTCGTTTTTGAGAACTTTTGAGAACATTGAAATTCGTATTGGAGCATCGAGACACAGTTCACAAAATAAAAGCTATTTAAATTCTTTATACTGTAAATCACAAAAAATATTATTATGCTGACAAAACAGATGAACAGTTGTTAATTAAATATCTCGCAATAATTGAGCACCACATTCAACATTATTTGTAAATAATAATTTCCATTCTTTCAATCACCACCGCGCGTTGCTTACTTAATAGTCAATTAAAATCTATCGACTAATATCATGGTTAGTGTTATAAGCGTTTTATAATTATAACAAGTATAAATATAGCTTAAAATAAAAGGCAGTGAAGTGTTGTCTTTGTTGGTGACTTAAGTTTGATAATGGACCTTTAAATATTAAATTTAAGGTAAATAAAAAGTCGATTTATGTAGTAAAATATAATATAATACATATTGCAACTTGACGGCGCATGAGCATTAGTCTTGTGATAGTTATAAAGTTATCTATAAACATTCAAGTCTTTGTGTACATATGCTATGTAACAATAAATAGACGACAAACTACGCCATTCTTACTGAAATTATTTCTTAAATCTTAAACTTTTTAAAAGTAAATACATATTAGAAATCGACAAAATGGATATTGGTTATATTGTCCAAACTGAGGTTTTATAGTATGACTTCACAACATATCTCCGATACACATATAATGCAACACAGCAAAATCAAACAAAAATGCTTAGACTCAATATCGAGTTATCGATAAATAATCAACGTTACTTACAAAAGAAAACTAGCAATTTCTATCGAGGTTTATTGTTCAAGGCAATCACTGTTAGTGATTTGATTTTTTAACTAAATTGATTCAACATTTTTCTGGTTTCTGTTTTTATCGATATTTGAAGCTAATGATTTTTTTACTACAAGTTTGTCGACATAGTGTTTTGCTCGTAACGCCTTATTAACAATGCCGTAATATTAATTATTTTTAGTATGGATGAGACTTGTATGCAATTTTTCATAAGGAGCAATCGACTTTCATATAATTGTGCTAATATTTTGCTATTCTTTCCAGATGACTAGGAACCGTGTGCTTAGAATAATCACTGGTCAATGAGAATTCTGTTATCTAAGGTCTGCGTCTATAGTGACGATTAGCGTGGTTCAGGTCGACAGGCTGAGGTATTGTATAAATGCAAAATTGTCTAAAATATTACAACCTGTATAGAATATCGGAAGGCTTGGATCTCTTGTACCTTGTCGCAGGAATAAAATGTAGACGTAGAAGTGTATAATGCTTCTATAAATGCACGACAAATGAGGCCAAGAAATCGATAAAATATATCTTATCATTTCTCTAGCAATTAACCTATATGAATTATCAGTTCTAGAGACCAAAATAATGTTAAATCAATTTCGTTCAACTTGTTTATTGTTATAGATGGATAGGCGAAGATAATGCGGTATATCTACCCATTAAAACATATGTAATTGACATTTGTGCTTAACTCGTTGATTTTATTTCAAAAACATTTTTCGAAAAATCTCATTAAATAGATTTTGTTGTAAAAACACAATGTCAGTTTCAATAAATAATAACTATAGGCTTATTATAATTAAAAATAGAAAGTTATTACGTTTAACTGATTCATTAAGGTTACAGACAGAAAAATATAGATATCGATCGAGATCACTAAAAACATCGATATCGATATCTGCGCCTACACGTCTATAACAAAAAGTGAACGCTCAATAACAACACCGCCGATTAGCACAAAACAATTATTTACAAGATATGTATTTATTAAAACAATTTACAATGACGCAGTCTGCCACTTATATCACTGAACCAAGCTTTTTAAATACTTCGATTTCTTTTTTAATATATTCCTAAGGTCGTTTAGAACGTCTTCCCTTCCACTTTTCAGTCTATTCTCGACGGGGTTGTAGTATTTGTCTTCTAAGCTTAATTTGGCGAATTCCTCCTCTATAGTCGATGTGTATTCGTATTTGGGCCAATCGTCGAGTAAGTTTTCGAGGAAGGTGATCATATTTTGTACAGTTTCGTTGAGTTTGTTGAGTAATTCGACGGTTTTGAGCTCGTCTGGCGATTGGTTTGTTTTCTTTTTGGATTTCTTTGTGTTGGGCGGCGTTATGAGCTCGTTGCACACGCCGAGGAGGAAAGTTATTATGCCGGTAAACTGCAACAGGTCAATTTAATAAATTGTATTTTACCGCTGTTTTTTCAACTGGTTCAATGGAATGTAGGTTTAATTTAATTGTTGGATAGGTTACAAGGTACCTCTCGCAAGGTACGCCACAGAGCCCGGTTTGCTGTTTTATGCATCCAGTCGCTGCCGGCCCTCTTGTCATCTAGCTAGATGGCGTACCACGCTACATTTGCCAAGACGCGGTCTCCAAGACAAAAATAATGAAGTAATACTAACCACTCTCAATCGTACTGTCGATTGTAGAGTAGGCCCGTGCCCTGCAGTGGGACGTGTATGGGCTGATACAGACAGTATTATATTGTTTAGATTGAAGTACCAATCCTTATAGTATGTCTTAGACACAACAATGTAAATACTCATTATAATACATGGAAAATGTGTTTATTACCATAACCTTAACTTATATTGTTGAGATGTACACTACAACATGTATTTACTATATTTTTTTTTTCCAAACAAAATAATAAAATACCTCCAAGTAGTTGGAGAGTGCTTCGAGCCGATCCCGCATGATCCATCCGCTGTCTCCTGCGTACGAGTCTAGTTCTGTGGTGAGCGCGCGCTCCGTGTCGGGCAGCAGGCGGGTGACGTGTTCGCACAGCGCATGCGCGGGCGCCGCGTGCGACAGCGCCAGCTCGCCCACCAGCCGCAGCCACGACGCGTACGCTTCCCGGTACGGCACCGGCGAGTTCACCAACGCTGAAATATGTACATAAATATATAGATAAATACACCCAACAGTCACATATATAGTCCTGACCCCACCAAGATCGAGTTTTGTGTCGTAGGTATCAAGAACTACCAAAGACTTTTCGGTCTCGCAAACACCCAGAATCGAATATTTACGAATATTCGAATATAAATGAATATTTACAACCGGATATTTGTGTGAATTACAGGTATTTGTTTCTGTGCGGGGATCGAGCCAGCGACCTCTCGTTTCACAGCCGGCGTCTAACTAACTACGCCATGTCAAGATACATCATAGTTTTAAATTTTATACTGCAGTACAAATTGCGAAATAATGTAAGAGTACTGCGTCCAATCAGGGCTGTGAGAACCCAGTGGAGTAAGAGGCAACATAGTGTTACAGAGATATATGCACTGCACTTTTTGTAACTCCGTTTTTTGGTCTTTCTGATTGATTCAACACATGTCGCGTCTGGTCGGGTAACTGCATACATGTTGCGCTCCAAACAACATAGTTGCGTGTGCCACAATCAACGTCAAACCACACTGAAATCTCGACATTCCACAAACAGCCAAAAAAACTAACCAATAATCCTAGAAGGGAATGGGGCTGATATGCAGATCTTCTCTCTATGGCAGTACTTCTCCCTGCACTTGTCCATGGCGGTGCTGAACGCGTCGACGCATGTGTTGAGCTCGTCGTAGTGCGACTGCTTGTCTGTCGCGGGCCGCGAGTCCGCCAGCTCTATGCACAGCGCCACGCCCGACACCAACGCGTCCTTCAACCGGAGGTATGAGACCTCTTGCTCGAAGGTACGCGCTTTCAAGTCTGGGTCTTGGCACTGAGGAGGTTCCCAGTTCAGCATTACGTTCAGGTCGCGGTTGTCGCTGGAATTTTAATGTTTGAATTATTTATTCGTGTTTGTGTGGTGTGGGGATGAGCTAGGGCTATTTGACACGTAGTTGAAAAAAAAAAATGTGTTAGCTACTTTTTGTTTTGATTTTCAGCTTTAATTAGTCTCCGTAAATAAGCTGAATTTCTCGTTTATGTCATTTGTTTTTTGTAGACACTTTGGTGGAGAATTCAATATTTAACATCATTGTTCTAAAACACACTTCTTTAAAACGTTGATTAGTGCACAATTCTTCGTTTTATGCTTATTCTTGGCGCTTTTAGACATCATTAATCTTTTAGGTATCATTTTGCTTCTTATTATGTTCGTCTGGGCTCCACTAATGGAAAGTCCACACAGGATATTGTACTGACGTGGGTGCGGTGGGCAGCGGCGGCGGCGCGTGCAGCGGCGCGGGCGGGCCGGCCAGCAGCGCCAGCAGCGCCCGCTCGCGCGCGCACAGCGCCGCCCACGCGCACGCCTCCAGCCGCGCGCCCCACGCGCGCAGCTCCACCACCTTCTCGAACGTGCCGTACTTGTACGCGTATGTTAGGTGCTCCACGCTCTGCAACGTGTATACACTTTTATTACTACGGCTTAATTATTTATCTTTTATCTACAGGTTCAATGTTTAAAAAAACGGAATACTACATCAGGGTCAATGGAAAGTCCCATAAACCAAGATCGACAGTAGCATGCCTTTTAAGATGAGCGATTGAAGTTTAATACAGCTAAATCAACATATTGATTACGATTCACATATACATTGTGTTTTTGTATAATTAGGTCTTACAAGTCTTGCATAGAAGGAAACACAACATGCAGACTCCAAATAAATATTTGTAGGCCACACAAACTACTAGTCTCTTTCATACGGAGGCTGACTCCGTGGGCTTTCATTTCATATTCGACTTTCAACCGACTGCACAAAGGAGGTTGTCAAAATAGATACCTCGCATTCGATACTATTGCGTGAAAAATTAGTATTGATGTACAGGGCAAGTGCTTCAATCTTGACGTGATGCTATTGGACAGTACAATTGAAACTTATTGCGAAAAGAGCAACGCTAGAGTTCCTTGCCCTTTCTTCTTTGGCGAAAACAGCTTTGTGAACCGGGTGGTAGTGGAAAAAAAGTGACTGAATTTAACCCATTCAATGCGGCGCACGCCGATCGGCGTATTATTTTTTCTTACTCAGATGCTGACAACGCCGATCGGCGTAATGTAGAGTTGTTTTATATTTTACCCAAATTTGATTTTTTAATTATAAAATATAGACCAATGTGTTTATAATTTATCAGTGAAAAACCTGGTACAAATAGTTTCTGGATATTTCAGTTCTAGAAAAGTTGAGTTTTCTTACTCAGGTGCGGCAAACGCCAATCGGCGTTTTCCAGGGATTCACAACTATTGGTTTTAAAAACATGAATAGCATATTTATTTATTCTATTAAACAAACTTATAATTAAGTTAAATGTGAAAGTTTGTGAGTGTGGATGGATGTGTGGATGTGTGGATGTTTGTTATTCTTTCACACAAAAACGTCTCGACCGATTTTGATGAAATTAGTTATAGGGATAGCTGTCACCCTGGTTTGACACATAGGCTAGCTTTCAGTCCGAAAAAAAATATTATTCCCGGGGTCATCCTACGGGAATATTACAGCAGTCAGGAATTGAAATATAAATATTAGCTAATTTTTAAAATTAGAATGGGTGGCTCCCAATTTGACAGGATAGGATTGCAAGTTTTTCGTCATGGGACTGAGAGACGGAACAGAACGGGACATAACTGGACGGGAAATATAATCGACAGTGTTCAGGAAATTCACATTCGCGGAATTCATTGACAGCCTCCGTGGCGCAGGTGGCTAGACGCCGCCTGTGTAACGAGAGGCCGCGGATTCGATCTCCGCACCGAGAGAAATGTTTGTGTGGCCCACAAATATTTCTTTTGGGTCTGGGTGTTTGTGAGACCGAAAAGTCTCTCGTAGTTCCTGATACCCACGACACAAGACTCGATCTTAGTGTGGGGTCAGGACCATATATGTGACTGTTCGGTGTTATTATTTAATTCATATAGGTAATTATTACGCGAAATAATATGTTTTTGATGTGGACTGGTTTAAAAACTATCTACAACCGGACGAATATGGGACCGCTAGTCCAATTTACATTATACATGAATCCCTATTTTCCTTGGTCCTGCAACTGCTGCTGTCTTAAACACTTTTTTTTGCTTTTTTTTTAAACGGTTTTGCTGCTTAAAAACAGTGAGCAAAATGCGAAATTAACAAATATTATATTTCGTTTATCTTTTTTGTCAATATTTTATTGATACTCTGGCAATTATCACATCCTGATATTTTAATTATTTTTTAATCTCTTTATTTGAACTTTCACTTTTCCGTTTCTTTTGTGGTGCCAATAACGACTGAGATAAGTAAATGTCATCCCAAACAATATATCAATTAATATCTTAGGCGACTAGAAACGTTTTCTCTCTGAAAAAGAAGAACTGCATAAAAATCAACGTAATAAAACTATTTTACGGATATTGTCGCGGTATTTTAATATGATTTATATTCTATTTCTATTATAAAAATTGTAAATTTCAAACCATCAAATTTTATCCATTACACTGAAATCAATTCTGTCTATTTAACGACACCCAGTTATGTATACGTTTTCAATCAAGAAGGTTGAGAGAAAATATTTACTTATAATATATTATTAAATTATTTTTATATATTTTATTTATAATTAAATTCCTTTGATAATTTTAATAATAATAAATACCTATACACTAACTTTGTATTGAGATTTAATTATTATGAAATAAAAAAAAATGGTTTGCAACCCCTGATAATATTCGAAGTTATCAATAATATCATTTTTTATGCTTTAAACAAGGATGTTTGTACGACGGGGGAGCACAATAGAAATATTTATCAAATAAAGAGATTTACTCACCATTTAAATCCATAATCTATAAAAAAACTGCAGATATTCCTTTTCTCAAATTTCTATCAACAAATCTTCACGAATCTCATACAAAATTGGCTAAAATAATTAAATTAATTCTGCTACTTGCTAAAAACAGTCCTTATTGCAATAATTATAGCGTACTACTCGAGAAATCCCATGAATTCGAAATGAATAAAATTAAATTCTTAACGAAGTGCTGAAAACGCCGATTGGCGTTTTATTTTTGATCCGTCAGGTGCGGCGCACGCCGATCGGCGTTTACGTTAAGGAGCATGCCGCATCTGGGTAGCGAGAGCAAAATTTGCTGCCGCATTGAATGGGTTAAATAATGTGTGACATTTTATGGATTCAATAAATAATTTCATTTCATTTTAAAGTGGGCAAGTGAAGTGCGTGGTGGTCTGTTGGTAAACGGACCAGACGCGGCTGCCAACAAATTCACTGTGGTCGCGGGTTCGAATCCCAGGGCACACCTCTGACTTTTCGGAGTCATGTGTGTATTGATAGTCAATCACCATGCACTATTACGGTGAAGGAAAACATCGTGAGCAAACCTGCATACCATAGCATTTTTTATGGTATGTAAAGTCCGCCAACCCGCACTAGGCCAGCGTGGTGGCATATAGTCCACCACCCTAACCACGCTCAATCGTATTTTCGATTGTAGAGGAGGTCCGTGCCCTGCAGTGGGACGTAGATGGGCTGATACGTACGTCCTTGGCATGGTGCGAGTGGAAGGCGCGCGTGTCTGCGAGCAGCTGCAGCGCGCGCGCGGGCGCGGCGGCGGGCGCGGCGGCGGCGCAGTGCGTCCAGCCCAGCGACACCAGCTGCACGTGCTTCACCTCCAGCCGCGCGTACGCGCTCTCCGCGCCGCCCGCGCTGCCTGCACACGACACACTTGTACGTTGTCATACAGTAATACCCCGGACTTATGCGATAGGTGGGGCCAAGCAATAACCGTGCAAGTCGGGGTTCAATTGTGCAACTCCAAAAATAGTGTTTTTCGTTTCTTGTTAGGTTCAAACGACTCGTTATTTACTCTTTTAGATGACATAGTTAAATATCAAATCAATAATATGTAGGTAAAAATATCCACGCGGTACACGTTCGAACTTGTCGTAAACCGAACACTGGCAATACAGAATGGGAAAGCCAATATGCCAGAAAAACCACGTACCTCCGAATTCGCGTAAAACGGAGTAGCGTAAGTCGGGGTATTACTGTACTAGCGACCCGACCAGGCTTCGCTCGGGTAATAGCCCAGTCAAATAAAGAGTTTCATCTTGAGAGATAAAAGTTATTAAATTGCTAAAACAAACATTCATTTAATAATATGCGGTGTATTTTCGGAATCTTTGATATCTCGCTCAGCGGCGATAGATTTTCGAGACTGTTTAGAATACCAAAATAAAGGGATTTGCAAGTTTCCAGCTTATTATCTCTGAATCTCAGATTAACACTTTTTTTCGCCTTATTGGACTGGGCTCCATACAGATATTTCTTGAATTTTCTTCATACCAGAAACATCTTATTTTCCGTATCAGCTTTAGTATATTACAACTCAACCTAAGTACCATACCGTCTTATTTACTTGCTTTCCCATTTTCGCTATTATACAGTTCATAAGAAACATACTATACTGGGTGGAATCGCTTATCGTCCGGAAAATTTAATAGTGTATTGTGTATGTGACATTAACGTTATATACGAGATTTATCATTAAAAACTACAAACTACCCCATAAACAACATCAGTACAAGATGTCCCCAAAACACATATTATCTAAATCACCCTACACTTAAAAGTGCAACGACATGTCAATACTCAGGCGCGCGAGTGTATGGGTCACGCTACACAACAGCTGACTGTCGCGCATCGACCTTGAACTTACGTTGCGCCTATTTATCGGTATTATTACTCTAAATATTACCATATAACATTTTGATTTATTTAGAATTTTAGTGTGTTAGGATCATTTGAGTAAATGTAGTTGTTGCTAAGTTGTTAAGATTTACATTATTATTTTCATAACGTACCTACTACCTTAGAAAAAGCTGCATATGTTTTTATTTAAACGTTTTAATAAAGTCGAGAATGGACGACTTCGCTGTCGAAGGTCACGGATTCTTGCATGATTAGGAAGTCTGAACTTACCATTATCGAGTAGCCCCGGATAAGTCGTTAAAATAGTTCTTGTGCTGGGAACTCGTGGATTCATCATTCATGATACCATTCCTACGCAAAGACTGCAGATGTTCTGGATCTGCATACATCCTTCTTGCATGACCCAAGTTTTCATTGGATCGAACATAGCATGTCATTATTGTCACATACTCACTGTTCGTGTAATCACTCATTTTGACCGCAAGAAACTAACCAATAACCAAAATAATTTCATACAGCGTCACTCGGTACCGAATTTCGCACGACTGAGGAAGATCCCTGGAAGGTGTCGGCGGTGCGGGAGCGGGCGGCGCGGCGCGGCGCGGCGGCACGCTTTGTACTTGCGCTTGCGGCGGCGCAGCGGTGAGGGCGGCGCGATCAAAGGATTTTATTACTTAGATTTAGAAGTTTCTACTCGAATTAATATTGTATAAAGTAGGGTAACAATAATGTGTATTTATGAAGTTTTTTTTCATTTTTGTCATCTTTCTCTAAACAACGTTGTTTTATGAATAACATATTCTAAATTAGTAACTAGTAGTGGTAAATTAATTTTACACTACATAAACAAAAACATAAAAAAATTAAAATAAGTATGCCAAAGTGTTCTAAATCATGTACTTGCCATGCACAATTTTTTTCGTTACGATAAGCGATTCCACCCAGTATACACACATCTTTTTTATAGTAGAGAAGAATATAATATATACTAGATTTTGCACAGAAGCTTAATATCATTTGGCAAAATGTATTTTTCTAGACATTAAATTATCTTTCAAGAGCTACAAGGTAAGAATATAAGATAAGATCTTATACTTCTGGCTATCTATTTATTCATGGCTTGTTTCAATTTATTCTTGTAAATAGGCCTATAGTGTTATGGACTATTAAGTTAACTATTGTTATTAAGTTATCTATTGGTTCTGGCAAACCTTTGCCATTTCCATCATGTGAATATTAAAAATCTTGGAAAACAAAATTCTATAATATGAGAATTCTAAGAACCTATTTAAATAATCAATTTCAATTGAACAATGTAATAATTTGATTTTTGCAATAACTTATGTACACACTGAAATTTCATTCTAATAAGAATGAAATGAAATAAATATCAGTAGAAAAATAAAACTATATATTATCTTACCTAGCACATGATAGAGCTTGATGAGTAACAGTTTAACATGGAAGTTAGCTGGAGAGTGATGCAGCACCAACTCCAAAAGGCACAATGCTTCTATCACCGGTGCAGAACTCTGTTGCTGTAAAGCTACAAACAAAATACACAGTTAGTTACAGTATATTGCTTTTATATTAAAAAAAGCAACATACAGTCGAATTGAGCACCTTCTCCTTTTTTTGAAGACGATGAAAAATACTTAATTTCCATAAAAAGCGAACAATCAATGAAAACAATAATGGGCAAATAAAAATAAAAAATTGTAAACATAGAATTATTTTTTTTGTAAAAGCATCACAGCCTGTCAATGCCCTTAGGCTAGCCATTGACTTTAGCCATACTATATTACGCGTCTTTATTACATTCACCGGACATAAAAGCATAAATTGAAAATCTCACCAGCATAGAAATAATGGTGCGCCGCCAACACCCCGTACCCGTCCGCGGCGCAGAATTCCGTGGCGGTGGCGGTGACGAGGCCTCGCTGCAGGCAGCGCACGTAGTGTCCGCGCAGCGTGTGCGCCAGCGCCAGGGCCTCGGGCGCGGGGAGCGGTGCCGCCGCCAGCCGCCAAGCCGATATGCACGAGATGTGACGCTGCACGTCGTCTATCTGTTGGATATTATTTTATTTGTTATTCTAATAAATAACAGTATAATTTTGAATCAAAAAAATTGTAAAGTTGTATAAAATGTGTTCATTGAGATTTCAGTTATTTCTGCTTATATAAAAAAAAGTTCTGGAAACTGTTAAAATTGTATGGTAACAGAAATTTTATCTTGAGTACCTTATGGTGAGTGTATGGTTCATTAAAATTATTATTCATCTTCTTAATATAAAAGTAATTATACAACACTTACATTGTCCGGTTGACTGTTCTCATCAAAGCCCAAACAAGTCAAAAAGTCCCTACATTTATCTTCCCTCTCTTTTTGCGGAATCATCGCCAAATACGGTCTCAAATCAGGCACAGCGCACGGCTTATTCGCAAACACTCTTAAATACTGCACACACAGAGCCATACCGCTACCAAGTAGCGTCGAAGGATCCCCCTCAACAGACAACCGTTTCCATAACTCAAGCCTAGCTAAATATGGTCCCCTCAGAGTTCTCCCAGAAGTCATGCTTTCCACTAACTGGCATATAAACTCATGACACTTTTCTGCAGTATCATCCACACCATTTTCTTCGGTAATGTTTTCCTTCATTAATTGGAAGACTGAGTCAAAATATGGCATGTAGTAGTCCCATCTATCTTGATTGTCGTACAATAGTTCTTTGCAAACTGTGTTCAGTTTTTTCCAGTATCCAAGTTTTTTTAAATATGGTATAGAGGCTTGTGCAGTTGATCCTGGGACTAGTTGCGAGTATAGAGGGCTTTCGATAAACTTGAGGATGTCTTCCCATTTCTCTTGTAGTTCTAATATCATGATATAAAGTCTTGCTTCTTGCTCAGCTTCCATTTTGTTTTCGGATATAAAGTTGTCCACCATTCTTTGTGCTAGGGTGAGGAGAATGCCTTTTTTGGTTGGATCTTCAGTTGATTTAGCCTGCAAAAATATTAACGGATTGATTGTTACCTAATGGTGGTTTTATAATGCTAATTAAGTGTTAATCTAGTGGTTAATATTTATAACTCATTAATTTCCCAAAATTAGTATGATAAGAAAATGAACCCAACTTAATTTTATTAAATAAATTAAAAGTAACCATCCATTGATATCTCTCTTTTCTTTATAGATAGCTCCCTTTTCTTTAGGTCTTCTTTTCATAGTATAAGGTGCAAGCTTATTTTAAATAAGTTTTAAAATCTATACCTAGCAATGACATATGCATGAGCATATTCAAGTATTTAATCATTAAAATTCACACAAACCTGCAAGACAATGCTCATAACGGCCCAAAAGTAATATGGGTTCTTGGGTGCAAACTTGTAGAGGGCCATGGCAGCTCTCTGCTGACAGCGATGGTCGCCAACCCTCACATAAGACATGAACAGGTGGGAGTATAGCTCCTCACTTGTTGGCTCCACTTTTACCGCAGCCTCATACAGTGCACACACTTTATGCACTGAAATATGATACATACATAAACTCACACTTTTCTTCTAGTTTTTTTTTTACTTTATGAAAATGACGTAAGGTGTACATATACATGGTGGTGTATAAATGCTGATACATGGTACAAATTAATATGGTTGTTTTTTCTTTTTGGGTATGTCATTACGCTTTTTTATTTATTTTCTATTCCTCTGATTGTTTAATGTAAAATGTAGCATATATGCTTTCTTTACTTTTTTATTATTATTGTTATAATAATCATAGCCTTGCAGCGCTATCAAGAATAAATCATTTCTTTCTTTCTCTCTTACATGAAGATGGTTCAGAGGATTTTGTGCATACTTAAAAGAAAAGGTGACTATGATATTTTTGATGGTTGGTGCTTGGTAGGTATAGTGCCATCTGCTCAATACCAGATATAAATGTATGAGACCCAGATATGTAATAATAAGTGTATATCTTTACTTGTTAATTAATTATTGGAACACATATTTGGGATTACAATTGTCCAGTAATTGTAATATTATATTGTAATCCGATGTGTATTTACTGCCCTTTGATAAAATTTCCATTATTATATATAGTGATCAATATCCAGCCAGCTTCAAATACCTTACCACCAGTAACTGGGGCTATTTGTAACTTAACTTATCAACTGCGGCAATTAACCAATGAACTATTCACATAGGGATTATATCTAGGTAAATAACACATCAGGCATAGCTACTAATGTGTTGTGCCAAGAAACACAAACAGTGTGTGTGAGGTGTGAACTAAATGTAAGGTAATATTTTAAGTGAGCAGCCAAATATAAAATCATTGATAATATTATCAGTCAAGCTGTTCAATGTTTTTATAACTATATTTTAGTGTTTGTTAATCTCTTCTACATTTATGTTAGAAATATCATAGTTTTAGCTAGTCAGCAACAGAGGATAAATCATAGTATTCATATTTTTTTGTTAAAAGTAAGCACTTGCTTGAGACTGATTTATTACATCTCAAGTGAATGCTAGACATATATTTATAATTGATTTTATATTTCTATAACATTCACATGTTTTATTTATTACTTTTTTTATGTGACATATTAATAATTATTATTATCACCCTAAATATCAATTCAATTTGAATACATTGCAGATCAGTTTTCCTATTCAGTCAATAGCATTTTATATTCTGTTATCGCAAATTAAATTAAGTAATGTGCTACAAGTCGTAATTAGGTACTAATTTACCGCCATTAGTATTACTTACGCTGCTGAGACTCCCTGTATGATATCGTCATCGCTTGTAGCGTAGTATCGTCACTGGGCTTCTCGTCTGCAAGCGCTTCCAGTATTATATGGGCCTCCGGCGCCTTACCTAACCTAAAAAGTGCGAGCGCCTTCAAAGCTCGCGCCGCTTGCAATGAAGGACTCTTTTTTAACACTTTCTCCGCTTCCTGCAAAGCCTTTTTGTTATTTCCATTGTCCAACCAGTCTGAAAAAAACCGTTCATTGCCATATTTTCGCGTAATCTTTTCCTTCTCTCCAGGGGAGGTTGTTTCGAAAAATAGAATTGAAGTTACGTAAAGATTTTACCGTATATTGGGCGCAAACGGCGCTCCACGACACCCCCATCGTGCATGTGCTGCGGCCGCACCGCCATTTTTCATTTATAAATATTTTTCTCGCTAAAGAAATACGCTTTCCGTATTTTTAAGGCTTTCCCACAGCACGTTTGTTTTGCGAGTTTTGTCTGTGGTGCGATTGGATGACTGACATTGACATTTACATTAACGTTGCCCGGGCAAATAATTTAAAAGGCGTCCATAGACAAAAATAAATTTCTGTTCAAAATTCAAACCGATAATCTGCACCGTGCACAACCGTGTATTCTTAATAACTTAGGCAGCTTTTATCCGATTTTAATTATTTATTTCTCATTAGAAAGAACGTATTGATAGGTTTATCCAAGGAACACAACGTGAAGATCTTTTGCGGACCTAGAGAGTAGAACTCTTCAAAATGTAGTAGGATTCCAATGTCATTTTTTTGCATTGGGTTCAATATAAAAACTAAGAAGCTTAATTATAGTGGGTGAGAGAAAAAAGGATAGGGGCGAGCCCCCCTTTCCATCGCCCCTATGGGTGAGAAAATTAATAAACATGTGAATACTCCGATATCTTCGGCAGCTTTTATCTGATTTTAAAGATTTATTTTTCATTGGAAAAAACATATTCTTTGTATTTCTAAGTCTTCGTCATTTAAATGCCTATCAACATTAAACACATACTATATAAATATAACATTTTTAATAAAATAATAAAAACCGACTTCAAAACAAACAAAAAAACACTCTAAAGTAAAAAAAATATTAAAAATACCACGGCAAAACAAAGAATAATATTTATTGCATTGTACATGTACATGTGGGTTAATTTGGTTATTAAGTAATGTTTTTTGTGTAACTCAATTTTTTAACTACCTAGTACCTAGTAAAATAGTTGCTTGATGCTTTTATGGCCCGCAAATTTAAATCAAAAGAATTATTTCCATAACTTTTTCCAAATCAAACCACATTTGATTATCACAACCGTTAAAAACATTTTATTAAGCGTAGTGTCCTAAGTGAGAAAACACGGTTGGACCTAAGGGACTTTTACGTATATGTTTTTTGGTTGGACCACTCCTTAGGGCTATAGCTCTATTTTAGTCATAATTTTAGCTCACCCAGGTCTTATTTTATGTGCATGTTTAAAATCCAGACAATATTTTTATTAGATTTTATTTTAAAAGTAATAGAGTACATAAGTAAGTAATTATTATATTTTAAAATTACTATTATTGGGATAGTCAAACGAAAGAAAAATATTTTACAACATTTAATTTAACATAAATATAATTTACAAAAGTCAAACTTAAATCTAAAGCTTCATCACCTTAAGGCAGATTTATAATCGATCACCTTATAAATCCAAGCATACAAACGCGCTTGAAATCATTCATACAACTAAATCACTAAAGGCAGTAGATTGTTACTTGTAAAGCCTCGATAAATTCGTTTATTTAGCCCGAAGATCAACAGTTTCGAACCCAGATTCTATAGTAGATATTTTCGGAGGGATCAGTTCTGGAGGATGCTCTCTTGATAAGGAAGCACGCTTGTGTCTTGGTGGGGGTACAGGCGCCGGGGGAGGAACTTTCTTCTTTAACAGACTCTTGATCTTCATGCCACCTCTGTAATAGTATAGGTAGATGCCCGCCAGTACTCCAATTGCAACGAGCAGAGTGACAATGGCGACCACAACTCCGTACCATGAGCTGCCAGTGGATTGTTCTGGTGTCGGTACGGTTGGTCGTCTGTTGGGAGGCACGTAAGTTGGTCTTGGCCTTCTTGTCGTAGTGGCAAAACGTTCTCCAATAGCAATGTCGGCACACGCTCTGAATTCTTCTTGTGGGCCACAGCCGACTCCTCCCGTTCCATTAGGGCAGGTGCCCCAGTTGTTCCCAGCGATGTATCTCCATTGCATCACACAGTGAGAGCATTCCAGATCCTTAGGCAGTTGATATTTCATCTCGTATACTCTGTTTCCATCTCTAGGATAGTATTTCGTGGTATCTTTTCCATCTATTGTGAGAACGTTTTTGTCCAAGCAATCCTGTGTGGTTGACATCGGTTCGTCGCATACTCGGAACTCGAAGTAGCCATTGTGGCTAGCAGTCAGCTCTACTTTGATAGTGATCGTTTCGTTCGGCGCATATTTGCGAACGATGACGCCTTTGCCGAATCTTCCTCCGAGCTCATGAGCGCGGGGTGTAGGAGAGTCCCACGCGTCGCCGCAGACACCACATTTGCCGCCATTTTTGTTCCATTGGCGGGTAAATCCTCCGCAAAAGAGTTCGTGGTCGTTGTAATTGTGTGGTGTGTCAAAGCCGAACCGCCAAGCTGACGCGCGAGATGGGGGCTCGATCAGTCTGCCGTGGCCGTTGACCGTCTCCCATGATATGGCCAGTATCGCGAACCAGCACCATATGCTCTGGAACAGACAATGTATTATCATTAAAAATGTGTCAGTAGAAAGAATGTTTCTAATGTTAGAAGTTGACAAATGTGTTGTGTTATGGAGGTCATCAACTTTCTCCGGTATTTTTAGCTACAGGACTAATCGCTTCGTGCACCTATCGAATTTCTTTTCTACAAAGAATTTAAGATATTTATTATACCTTATGCTTAGAGTATATAAATAATACTCTTATTATTATCATAACATATCTTAATTATAATTTTTATTATAAAAGAAAGCTGCATGATAAAAAAAAATCGAGGCTCTTAAGTCTTTACTGCATTTTTCTTTTCTTTTCGAGTTTTACCTAAATATTTCCGTTTATGATATTGCAACTTAAATATCGTAGTCAATAGCTTAGTTAGATAACTTATCAGGTCAATCAGTTACTATGTTATTATAGTCCAACTAAATAACAGGACAAGTTAATGATAATTTAATATTTTTACTGTTAATTACTCGTCATACGGTATTTATATGTTTTAAATACAGTATATAATATTCAAAATAATGGCAGACATTATCCATCATTAATTGTGTGGTTCTTTTTTATATTGTGGTGTATCGAAAGAGACATTGGCAAATGTGTTTTCCAATATTGGTATCGTTTAGACCATTATAAAATTGTACGTGTTAATGAAATTATACGTTTGTAGATTGATAAGAAAACAGTGGATTTATTTATTTGTGAGCATTTTGTTGTAAGTGTCAGTTATTAGGGATAACAGTATTATGGCCAAGTTGTTAGGCTAATTCCGAATTTGTGAGACTGATTTTTTCTTGTCGTTTGTCACATTAATATTACAGCAAGCACATTGTGTTACCTACCGGTAACTACTTATGTAAAGGAGTAATAGACTACACATATACGTCTTTTTTAACGTTCTAATTTATTAAGTTTTCAACTAAATGTATTACTAGGAAAATAAACGCCCATATTATTTCTTGTTAGGTGCATTATCTGATTGTCTCATTAATATTATTGCATACATTTATAACAAAATATTTTGATGAAGCCTAAGAAATTCTGCAATGTGTGTGTTGGTGAACTGCTTTTAAATTTATTTTGGATTTGATTCGGACAATCGGTTAGGTACCTATAACCTAGTGTAGAAGTTAAAAAGTTGGCTTACGACGTTGGAAGGGGCAGGTTAGATCTCTGCATTAATTTTTGAATAGTGTATGAATTTATCCAGTACATACCAAATGTTTGTGCATATGGAATATTTATTAGCAAAACGTTTACAGAATGCATCATTTTGCATTCTTTGATCATTATCGAAACCTACGCTAATGGTGAGAAATATCACCGTGAAAAATCCTGAATAACTGAAAATTCTCTACGGCAATTATGAAGGTAGATATGTGAAGTCTGCCAACCGCATTTAGGTAAAACGTAAGATTAAAAATTCTATTCCAGGGATAATGCCAAACAGGCAATCAATTGTAAAATTATAAATCAAATAATTCTGCAATATGCATATGAACGAAAAGTGATGGCCGTAAGGTTAATAACCTTGATGACTAGATCAATAAGTTGATAACACAGCCATTAGTTATACATCTATTATTAAACGCTACTTTCTACAACTTATGTCTTGACATAATCGTCATGGGAACTAAAGCATTCGTCTCAGTAGAGTATTGTTTAGTTTTTCATTCAATTTTCTATAGATCGTGAAGAGGAGACTTAGTTCTGTGCTCATTGGTTTTTATACGCTTTAGTATACACCGTGACAGCCTCCGTGGCGCAGATGGTTAGATGCCGACTGTGAAACTAGAAGCCACGGGTTCGATCCCGCACCGAGACAAATATATTATATGCGATCAACAGGTATTTGTCTGGGTATTTGTGAGACCCAAAAGTCTCTGGTAATTTCTGATACCTACGACACAAGGCTCGACCTTAGTGTGGGGTCAGGATATTTCTTTTTTATTGCAATGAATAGCGAGACGTGCATGCTGTTCGCCTGATGGTAAGCGATACGACCGCTCATAAACAGAACCAAAACCAAACAACACCTTGGAATTACAAAGCAATGCTTGGCATTCCATTGCGCTCGCCATCCTGAGACATAAGATGTAAAATCTCAATATGTCCAGTAGTTACTCTGGCTACAATGCCCTTCAATCCGAAACATAACAGTGCATTTACATTGCTGTTTGACGGGAGATATAGACATTGTGGTGGTACCTACCCAGATGGCCTCTCACATATGAAAGACCTACCACCTACAAATACATATACCTAAGTATGTGACTGTTGGGTGTATTTATAATATTTTATTTTTATTTTGTATTCAGGTACCTGTACTGTAATGAATGGTATTAGTCCATAATCTCCACTTCGATAGTTCGATTGAGGGGGTTGGCATCGTCCACCATGCTGGCCTAGTGTAGGCACGTTTTTCAGACACCATCTGCTTTCATTAAAATCTTAGTTTATTTATTCATACCTAATTTGCAAACCCTTTCACGGCTTTTTACGGCATACCTCGGGGTCTTGTGTTCTGTGGTTCGTTCGAAAGGGACAACACAGTCGACAACTAAAATAGGTATTATAACTGTCTGAATAAGCCCGTAACTTATAACTATACTAGTAACTCGACTGCCTCGGTGTCGTAGTTGTACTACGGCTCGATTACAATGCTGAGGTTTCCGGTTCGAATCCCGGGTTTGGCGAAGTGATATTGGATTTTTCTATTCATTATCAGCCCAAACTCAGGAATTTGTGGCCGATATGGCGGTAGTATCGGCACCTATTACATCGTGGGACGGAACATACAAGGCGAAATGTGGCGAAATGTGGGTGTCCTGGTACCTCTGCCTACCCCTTCTGGGAAAAAGGCGTGAGTTATGTATGTTATGTACTAGTAACTAGAGCGTACATCGCGATTTTTTTAAACAAAATTACCTTAAATTCCCTACCTTAATTTGTGTTTCTTTCTCAATGACCCTTCGGCCATCCCTCTCTTCCCTCTCGCCAGTATAATAATCCCATTGATCATGTCATTTCATAGTGTTCTATTTAGAAAGATTCGCTTGCAAAGGCTAGTTTATAAATACCGGTTACTCAAGTTTTTTTACAAGAAGGCTGTTAACCTCTGTATTGCCATCTAGTTGATGAATTAAATTCAAAAACTTCAGCCGGGAAATACTTTATAGGAGATACAATTACCTGTGCTTTCGTTATGTAAGTGTAAAAAGCTTTTGTTATTCATTCATAAATTTCACGATCGATAGCAAACAGCTCAAAATGGCGGCCACAATTTTCAATTCTGACTATAAATTACCAAGGCCTAATTAACTAACAGTTCGATGAACTGAATTTGCGTCTTGTTTCAATTATTCTCCTAACAGCGATGTTGTAACGTTTTGAAACAACAAACAACGTACATTATTACGCGACATATCGGCCAGAAGTTTGTGTTTACGTGCGACGGCGGTGCGCTCGCCTCGCATAGCAATGAATGCATTCAGGGCCGCAGCGACTTCAGGAATTGGGTTTATGTAACGCAATGAATAGCTAATTACATGCCTGATTTTACAGTTTCAAATCGACGGGTCCTAAGAACAAATTATGTCCTATTGGACATCTGACGGAAGATGCGTCGTGACTCGCGAATTGTCGAACGGGTACCGAGAGGAAAAGTACACAATTAATCTTAAATATGGAAGCACTAATAAATGAAGGTTAACTCATTTGAAAATCTGATGATATTAAGTTAAGATTGATCAATCAAGTTACAACTGTCTGAAACACTATAGATGTTTTAGTTAATTCTAAAATTCCTCGATTCCGAAAAAATAATTGACTTATCATTATTATACGCATATACACCCTACGTATGAACGCGTATTTAATTATCTAGGATTCAATAAGGACCAATATTAATGTCAGACCTACCTTTAAGTCAGCCAAAACAAAGCTGACACTCCAGTTTGTATTCTCAATACGTGGAACGACAAGTTCAATAAACACTGATCTGATGAATAATGGAACAATTGTTAGTGCTATAAGAGCATCATTTATTCAACTCTGATAAATAAGATGGTCTTAACGCACCACAACGTCTTTGAAAATACTTCCCCATCAGTTAAATACGATTTAACCTGCCCTGCATGACAATTCTATTAAAATAAAATAGACGCCAGAGAGCTCTGCGTTAATTGGGAGAGACAATTATAGTTAAAAAATGCATTTATAAATAAACAAACATACACCTATAAATCACATCCCTCTGATAATTATTATTGACATGTCACCCATACAAATACATATCCCTTGCTGTTCCAAGAGCAAGAGTTTGTGGGCATATTTTTAATGCTACTACAGAAGTAGCTCTATTCAGTAGATATTCTAGGGAAGAGGGAACACACAGCTGACAAACTGTTACCAGGAGCAGCAAAAATAATAACCTCTCCTTAGGATTTCCGATGAACTTTAACTATGAAGTGACTCAATATGTACTGAACGTAGTTTCCAATTGCATGGCGCGAAGAACTGATGGCCGTTGGGGCTTACAAGGTGGATGGATGACCTGGATTAGGATGCAAGAAGTCGCTGGATGCATTCCACTTCCAACAGGTGAATGTGGAGATTATTAGGGGAGGCCTATGTTCAGCACTGGACTTCCTCTAGCTAAGAGTAAGAGAGTACCCCGTCTTAGATGAATATAACTACACAATCATAATGGAATCTTAGTATTATTTCACGTCTATAGATTTGTAAGCCGGCGTGTGCCTAACGACTGTGAAAAGAATGCAATAATTATACACCTGTTTCTGGTTGTAAGATGATTTATCTACCGGTCTATGTAACTGAATATGATTTCCTCATGTTGTTGAGTTTTTAAGTTGAAGCAGATCCATAATGTTTTATTCCTAAATACAGCTTCGTATATCTGGTTTCATAGATTTACGCGAATGTCATCCGTTGAAATAAAACTATTATTCATTCTTTTCCTTCTCTATATCAATGATCTCCATGACATTAATTTGGCCTCTGCCGATGTGGTAAGCTATGCAGATGACACTGTTGTACTATTTTATGGGCGAAATTGGGAAGACACTCGTGTCACGGCTGAAAATGGAATGCGTCTTGTCTCTAAGTGGCTGCAGAGAAACTTACTAACACTTAATACAGAAAAAACTAAATATATGTGTTTTCACACGACTGCTAAAACTCAACCAACATCTTTATTAGATATTAAAATTCACACATGTGACTACAGCTCCCCGGAAAATTGCGATTGCAAATTGATACACCGAACGAAAACCTTCAAATATTTGGGACTCATCTTGGATGATACACTTACGTTTGTAAACCACATTAATGCTATAGCAAACAGAGTACGCAAAAACATTGGCATAATGAAGATCTTACGCAGGTCTGCGAGTGTGGACACTCGTAAGCTTGTTTACTTCGCTCTGTGTCAATCGTTAATCACATATTGCATTGGAGTGTGGGGAAATGCCGCTAAGACACATATGCTAAATATTGAAAGAGCTCAGCGTGGTGTACTTAAGGTTATGCTGCTAAAACCATTTAAATTTTCCACGACCCAACTCTATAGCGAAGCTAAGGTACTAAGTGCACGTCAACTTTACATTCTAAAGGCCTGTCTTTCCACCCACAAAACAGTAATTAACTCTAATATTTATAATGATCTATTGAAGAGAAGAGTTTATAGCTTAGATTTACCGAGAGTATACTCTTGTTTTGCCTCAAGATTTCCGTTTTACGCCTTTTTATCTATCTATAATCGGGTCTCAAAAGTAATAGATATAAAAAAGTGTCCAATCATCAAATTGAAAAATAAAATTCGTGACTGGCTTCAAAGTCTAAGTTACGAAGATACTGAAGCACTTTTGGGTAGAATACGTTAAAAATAACATGTCTTAATTCCTAATTTTATTTCAATATTTACTAGATTATATTAATATTTTTAATTATGTATTGCTTTTCTTCCACTTGTATGGTATAATTGTGTAATTACATTATAAGTTGGTATCCCAAGACACAGGCTGTGCCTAGTTTGGGAACCCCTGGTAATAGATTTTAAGTAAGTAATTAAGTTTTATTTAAATAAAGATTTTTATTATTATTATTATTATTTACGGATACGGGCGGACAGTTCGCCCCGTAACCACGAAAGCTATAAAGTAATCGTAACGTCATGAAGTCAAAAATTTAAAAATTAAACCAAATCCGCGATAAAATCCGTAGGTACATAATAGTTTTATTTCAATAGCTTCTTATATTTTCAGCCTATGGTCATCCGTAAGCGTCAACCATCCCGGTCTGATATAGCAACAATGTCACTCTTTCTTTACTAGCACAATAGTGATGAGTACCTAATTTTACCGTGCGAAACCTTAACTAAGTGACTTTTTATTACACGGTATGGCGAGACGAGAATGCCATATGCCTGAGGGTAAGAGATACTACAACTCATATACAGACGCAAAACAAAACAACACAATGAATTAAAAAGCAATGCTTAGCATTCCACTGCGCACGCCATACTGAGCCTAAATCTTAAGTCAAATTATGTCCAGTAGTTACTCTGTCTACAAACTACAAAGTTCTTCAAACCTGCACAACACAGTGCATTTACACTGCTGCTTGGCGGGAGAAATAGACATTGAGGTGGTACCTAACCAGGTGGCCTCTCACATTTGAAAGACCAACCACCATAATTCTCGGTATCCATTATGAAAATATTTATCGCTTACCTACTTAGTGTAAATATTTGTGTTTTTGCATTTCTTAGCGGTTACTTTTCTTTGTCCTTCAAAGATGTAAAGCATTAAAAATACAGCTCAGCTGATTATCAACTTTTCATATTCCTTTTCTATTATAAATATTGGACATGCAATTAGTTCCATAATTCTAGTCTATTATATCATGTTGAATTTATTTACGGTGTGTTAACAACTAAGAAGTAAAAACTAAAAACTATCGATTAAAACAACGCCCATCACGGCTCACGTATTACTTTTCACGCTTCATTCTCTATATTGATCACGTGAACTGTTGTATTATTTTGTATATGTCAATCATAAAGAAATAGTATGCCTGAGCTTCAATATTTCAGAACATGGACGGAAGGGTAAACCGAAGAAGCGTTGGCTTGATGTCGTCAAGGAAGACATGAGAGTCAAAGGCCTTATTATTGAGGATGCCGAAGACCGGGCCAAATGGGGCAGACCCTGGCACCGAGCGACATAACGCCTAAGTAAGAATCATAAAGACCAAGAATAAGGGCTGCAACCTCAATTCTATGCAAAACGGAATGTAACTCATTGAAGAGGCCACAGAAGACACACGCCACAGCTTTGTGGCCACAGAAGACTTGAATATGGATTTTAGCTGTTCCCTGGCCTAATACATCTTAGCATAAACCATGACGTTCTTGTATATATATTTTTTTGCGCACAATTTTGCTTATCCCTGTAATATAGCGTTTCGAGAATCCTGCTACAGAATTTCCGACCTGTCGTAGGAGGCGAATGGGGCAACTAGAGGTGCTATGTCAGAAATGAATAATTAATAACTTGTATGTTTCACGCGTCCGAATATTGTCTATGGTTTTTTTATTCATTGAAAGGATGGTGTTGCCTCACGAGGAACAATTGGCTTTAGTTTAGCAATCACAGGTCAGCTAGTACGTGAGACGTTTCTGCTATGGCGGTCACTGGTTGAAGCCGCTGTGAGGACACGTACGAAATAATTAGTCTACTATAATCCAACTAAACTAATAGGTACCGTTTGACGTTTCATACTTTTCAACTTTGTACAGGCGTAACTTACACAGTTGCAATAACATTCTGCCTAAAACCATGAAATAGTGGCTTTACGGCAAGCGAAATTAAATTTGTGTGAGTTACGCCTGTCCAAATATGTTTAAAATTGAAAAATATGCTACGTCAAACGGTACCTATTAGTTTAGTTGGATAGTAGACCCTATTAAATTTCAATTACTGACAATAGTTGTTTAACTGAAATACTAATTATATTATAATTGGGCACTATGTTTAAAAACAAATCCTTGCTATCTCAATTTTGCATTGAATAATTGTTATTTGTTACTTGCAAATATGCAATCAGGACACCCATATTTCACCCTGTATATTCCGTCTAGTGGTAGGGAGCAAGCCTATTGCCATATCTGGTACAAATTCCTGATTGCGAGCTGATAATTAATAGAAAAATCTAGTATCGGTTTGCCTGAAACAGGACCAGAACACGAGATTTCAACTTTGTAACCGTACACGTTTGTACCGTAGTACAACAACTTCATCTAGGGAGTTTTTAAAGGTATTTTATAAAATCACATGCTAAAAGGATATTATGCACAACTAGCAACACAAAATACGAAATACGCAAGCGTGCATTGACCGCTAAGATTTGATGACAGAATTGCACGCATGATTTCCTATTGGAAACGAAGTGTATGCGAAATAAAGTACATTGTATCGCAACAGATAGTAATACAAGTCTACCTTAGTCTGTAGTCACTAGTCAGCCTTGCCCAACAACGGAAGGGGCAGAGACAAACGGTGAATGCCGATATTATCAACTGATATTTCCAGAAACGGTCGACTAGAAATCTGTGGGCGGTTGAATTAGAAGGCAAAGTTATATTAAAAGTAAATGGATTCTTATTATATTTGGTTTGAGAGCTTTGTCGGTGTTGTAATCAATTTTGTTATAAAAATGAAGATTAGATTGACTTGATAGAAATCAAAGCATGTTTTTTTGGTTGTTTGAAAAGCGGAGGTTAGGCAAAGTTTTATTTTATATTCTTAAAAAACCAGTTAGCCTCAGAGGTAACGTAATTATTATATGTATCAATACGTATAATAATTAGTAGTGTATAACTATAATTTTTAAACATTAGTTGTAAATCCTAAACAAGCAGTGGTAGAGTCATTTCAAATTGTGATCGAGTGCCAGGTCAGGTCCTTTGTTTTAAACCTGAATTATATATAAGAAAATGATTATATGTATAGGATTGTATATATGGCTTTGTATTGTGACGTCTACTATCCATTGATCTCAACAAAAAATAACGCGATAGAGTCAACGAAGATATTGTTTTCAAAATTATCATGTTTTCGTTTGACCATGTTGTTCCCTATGATTGTACTAGGTGTCTTAAAGTTACTTTAAGGATTGAATAAATACAAATAAAACAATTGTTGATGAGTATGATGTGAGAAATGACATCAGAGTAGGATGCGGCCATTAATTTTATTTGTAGCTGTGTTGAGCAAGTCTTCAACGGTGCTTATTTGTATAGCTGTGCAATTGTTGCCTTCACTGAATTTTTAAACATACTCATTGCCAAACCTTACATTGTGCCAAATATTTATTAAGTAATCCTTGGGAGGCTTTATAAAAATGTTTTTATATTTTAGTAGGTTGGTATTTACTCCATTTCTATTTCAGGTTAGTTGTGACCTGTCACATTGTCTAAGGGCCTCGTTATTGGTTTTCTTAATGTTTTTCCATATTTTTATTTTCTGATGGTAAGCGATATGACCGCTCATAAACAATAGCAAAACCAAACAACACCTAGAATTACAAAGCAATGCTTGGCATTCCACTGCGCTCGCCATCCTGAGACATAAGATGTTAAGTCTCAATATGTCCAGTAATTATTTACAATTGTTTACTTTGTTTAAATTTTTTGACGCACACATAAATTTATTTTCCATCTTTATGTATTACTACAAATACGAGTACAATACGCCCGCAGAATACCCAATGTATTCCTTGGTGCAAAGTTAATCATAAATTGCTATGCTACGCATCAAACCGGAACGTAAAATTCTGAACAAAAGCGCTATAAATTTTTAGGAAGTAATTAATATTACATACAAATTCACGTACGAGTACTTGGCAAGGTCCTAGGGAAGTATGTGTGAATTTATTGAATCAGTCCACTGTTCGACGACTGGCACGTACTGAAGTAAGCCGAAGCAATAAGAGTCAATGTATGAGTCGTTTTATGAACTGAGGGCCTGGTGACTTGGACTCAGACCACAAAAAAAAATCAAAATATTGATGATAATGGATTGGCTGTGTGCCTACTCTTACTCGTGGTGGTAATATCAGGGATATTATTCAAACCAGCTTTGGTTAAATGACGCATAGTTGCAAAAAATATATAAATAATGGTCTGTTCAATTGTTTCATTATAATCTCTAGAGGATCGATAAGTTACATTTCACAATTAGACGACATAATTCGTATAAAACCCGAAACTACTTCTATATGACTAGAAACATTTGGAAGTAATTTATTGGCCTAAAAGGGGAAATACACCCAAATCAGCTGTTTGATTAGATAGCGTTGGGTCTGATGCCCTGACATGTTTCGCACAATACGGCCCAGTTACAATGAGTCCAGTCGTCGTAACTATTAGTATGCACGCGACATTTTGTCGTTTCCGTGCGTTGAATGCTATAGGAAAGTGAAAACTGGCGAGATGTGTTACGGAACTTTCCGAATGGTCCGTTTGTTATATTTGCCATTATCTTAGTTGACAGTAGTGTATTAGTATAGTCTTTCTGGCGGTCTGCCATCTTACATGGACCGTGAAGCGTAAGAATGTAGAATCAATTTTAAAAAATCAGTTCTCTTTGTATTTTTTGCAATTTTTTGACTACTAATGATGATCTTGGGCTTACTTTATGTAGGCACTATATATATACTATACAGGTATAAAGGGCTGTTCACGAACAAATTGAATAGAAGATAAATCGTTTTATTTATTTATTTACGAAAACGCAAGCTTTAATGTAAGGATACGGCTTGCTACTTACGAGTACTTCAAATGAGCTGTGTCAAAAACTTAATGGTTTTTCTCACCATGTACTTACACCTAATTTACATGTATAAATTATGATTCAATAAACGATAGAAGGGAACTTTCATGTTTAACAATATTTATGAACTAAATGTACAAAATGAAACAATCTTCAGAACAATTTCTTACCTAATCTTCCAAGATAGACCAATTTCTTACGGAAAATAAATCTAAGTAGAATAAAAGGTGTAGAATAATACTGAATGGTTCCATTACTCAAATAACAATGGGAGGTCTCAGTGCTTTCACCTAAAGTGGATTTTGCAACGCCTTTTCATTTATTCTCTGTAGTCGATCCGCGGGTACCATGGAATATAGATGGTGTGTTGACCATGGATTTTATGCAATGAGGAGATTTAAAAATCTTTGGCACTCTAGATTTTTCTTTTGTAGGTTTTAGCCCTCAATATTTTCTGGTATTCAACTGTTGAACTAAATTCGTTTTCCGTTTAGAAGTTAGCGATTCCGATCTCCATACTGATAAAAAAAATATGTAAAATTATGTAGCTAATTATCTGAGTGTGCGTTATTTTTTATGTGAAATTGGACTTTGTTAAATTCGAATTATTATTTTGATATTATTTATAAACAGCCTGTAATCAAAAATAGATGAGCGCGGATCTCCTCAAGAATCAAGAGTACGATTAAGAGGATCGTCTACGCTGGTCCATTTTCGATTTGCGGACATTACATACCATAGATATTTTTGTAAAGATCTTTACGTACCTATTAGATACATTACATTTATCCAACGCTCAACTTTTTAAGGCCGTTATTATTATCTTGACTTGTTTGGCTGGTTAGCCAGAGACAACTATTTATGGCGAATAAAGTTGTTTTCGAAACAAATCCTGTTAGTTACGTGTTCTGCTATATATTTGGGCCCCCATAGATATGTTAATGTTGGCCTTGATATATTTTTACGGTCCCGCACGTCGTTGTTTTTAACATATTTGTTAGCAAAATATAATTTAAATTCATAATTAATAGGGCTAGCTTTAACGAATTTAAATATTAATGTTCTTTTTTAATTTATAGCATCCTTTTTGTAAAACTTGTATACTTAAAGCTATTAAATCAGTGTTGGTACATTATTCTTAACACTTTTAAAGTTTGAATTACTTATGTTCGTATTAATGTAGATAATAGTTAAATGATTACAAGTAGTCTTTATTAGTGGGTTTGTTTTCTATCAGCAGAGGATTGACAAATGTTGTCATTTAGATATGTTTTAAAAATTAAACATACAACAAACATACATATATGTGATAAATATGCGTAATGAAATCGCTATTTATTTTATTAAAACGACGAAGAAACCGAATTGGAACGGAAATATTAAGATTCAAAACATTAACGTACACTAATGACTAAATAACAAGTTCTAAATCATGCAAGTGTTTGCGCTACTCGCATATTCCGTCACGGGTACACGTAACGATCGTTCAAGGTAGGTCTCTAGTCTTTACCAAGCAAAATGTAAGGCGCTCTGTTTTGTGCTAACTCTTTATAATACACAAACAGTATTTATGGTTCTGCGGGAGGATATTATTACTCCCTTGATATTGTTCTAAATATTTAGGTCTGCACTTGTCATCTTCTAGGTACCTATGCAAGGGACCTTCGGGTAACACAGATCTTCAATTTTTCTGAGATTGGTACCACCGCTTTGTCTATTTCTGCCGCCTAGCCGCAGTATTTTTGTTAACGTTATCTTTTTAATGAAATGGAAAGTTGTAATAAAATGTTTGCTCTTATTGTGTCTGTCGTCTGCAGTTGGACACAAGGTGTAAATGCGTATATGTAGGTGAAGGTTCCTTGCATTGTTAAATATTTAGCAAAAACTATGTGTCGTGTCGTGAACATTATTTTTTATTGCCTATGTTTTAATGACTATGCAAAAGCCTCCGATCATCAACAGAGCCGACACTGCAAAACTCCATTTAAGCTAACAGTAGCCCTAAATAATTGGTCTCACACTTTAGTATTTTAAGCTACTTTCCAAATACCTTATAGTCTCAATACTTTCTCACTAAGTGGTACTTTTATTTGCGTCATATTTTATTTGAGCACAACTATACTTCATAAAGTCTTATGCCTTATTACCACCCACTTCCAAATGATGTAAATAAATATGTATTCAGGGCCGATTTAGCTTTCTTAATGGAATTTGTTCAAAAAGTTTCGAATTATAGTTAGACGGTAAATAAGAGTATTAAAAGTCCTATACAATTTCATTGACAACAACTAAGAGCGAAAACCATGCAAATTATTACTATTATGTTCAGAGTAATTGAAATTGAATATTACACAAAATAGAAAGCAGTTAATTTAACTTTAACACAACACCTAAAACAGTATGCAGATACTGACAACGTTTTATTTTCAATCTCTAATGCCTAGGTACCGGAGTCTGGGTTTCACCATCTCGCAAAAGGGAAAGGAGCTTGTTAGGCGCGAAACTGTCTGGTTTCAAGTAAACACTAGGCTATTATAATGGGTGATTATGTTCATGGAAATCTGCGCCAAGTGTGAGGAGAGGAAGGTCTTTGACCTATACCAAAATATTATTGTCAAATAAATTAAATTTAGTGAAATGGGTGAACGTAATTATCGCTTATTTTAAGATACATAAGTACGCTACTTTTTAGTTTTTATTCATCATGATTTTAGATAATTCGGATAATTTTCTCACGTATCATTATATAAGGTAAATTCAAATAATCAACTCATGTGGAAAACTTCGCTAATATTATTGGCAAAATACATTCAAAATATTATTACCTAGGCTACTAATAAAGTGTATAGTTATGATTTACCAAAGAATCGGAATCGGCAACGTTGGTCTTATTTCAGACATCACTATTACATAATATGGACATATCTGGAACATCAAATGTCTTGAACTTGACCATTTTCAAATTAGATTCTTAAAGACGAATTATGTATTCGAAACATTCTTAGTTAATTGTGATTGGGAAGTTACAACTATTTACATAATCATTTACTCATAGAAAACGATAAATGATAGAAGTCATAGAAAGTTCATACTCATAGAAAATACTCAAACTCATAGAAAATATATATTTATCTTTACTTTTGACAAGCTCTCTGATTTCTAGTGCTTGTAAAATGCTGAACAATAAATAACAGTCTATTGGTTTAGTACACAATACAAGCTGTTTTTACTGAGGAGCTGATGCTTCTGATGCAAAGACGTTGAAACACGAAGCCGACTTGTTGTTTCACTGACTAGATAGATTGTCTCTTTCTTTTTTCTCCTTAATAAGAGGGATAGAGTATGTGACATACCTGTGAAGGTTTCAGCCCAAAAATAAATCTATGTATGAATTGTTATGGAGCGGGGATACTTTCCATTACACCGTTCCGACATTGGCCGCTAATCTTAAATGGCAGAAATATTTCGTTAGCGCATTACGCGTTTTCCTATGTTAACTTTACAATACGATTATTGTAAAGTTAATAAAGGTTACATCTGACGTCAGTTAACCGAATAAAAACTCGGCATTTTTTTCGTAAATCAAACTTCCTACTTTATTAATAAATACCTGATGAAAAAGTATGAAAGAAATTACATTATACTTATAGGATTGTCACGTTATATTCATGTGACTGTAAGCAGACATCCTAGGAATGTGTATTGTGGTAATAGTGAAAAAAGTGTACCGAGAAATCTAAAAAGAAAGCATACTTTTACATAATTTTTGACGGAATATAATTGTCATAGAGCGTAAGGAATGTAACAAGAGTGTTGAGTACGCAAAATAGAAATAACTTGAGAAAGTTACCGGTGATTTCATTTTCTTCACAATGCAAGAGCCATTGTATACTCAAATCGTACCTACTTGTAATTTATTTAGGAGTCTAATATTATGTACACAGGGTACATCCACATTGCGACTGAAAATGAAGCTAAGTAGTGGTTTCAGTGACTTCAGACACAATGGAACCCAAAATGTTGAAAAAAAAAGGCAACGATTTTTTTTGTCCTATCGTCGTATTTGGGTAGTGGTCGTAAAACTATCACCGAGCTGCGTTTTCGGTCGCGGTCGATTCTATATATCATGTATATAGATTATAGATACAATCAACAAGCCGTTAACATTATATTTTAAATATATGAACCAGTTGTTTGTTTGATTTTAACATTCTATAAATTAAGCCATATAAACTAGACGCTGAATAATTAATGTGGGTGACTAATGCCTTAAAAGAAGACGCCATGTCATATTGATATTTAACATATCCGGATTATGAATACAATTGATCGCCATATCTTATTTTTTAGGCAGTAAAACTAAAAATGTCACAGGTTAATGAAATAATAAATATCAATGGACAGGTCGAAATCCAATTTTTGAATTTAGATTATGTAAATCAAGAAAAATATGGTCTATCGTCACAGTCACGTCTTGAATCAGATCATTAGGTATAATTTAACCAAATTCCAGCTGCATCTAGAAATTGAATTGTAGGAGTTCACAAATTGAACAACGTATTCGGTTTAATACTTATAAGACCTTTGGATTACAGGTCATTGTAAAATTGTATAAAAACCTTTTTTTGTTGTGTTACTCCATCTATCAAGTAACTCGTACTTATTAAAGTAATATTCGAACTCAAACCAGTCTCGCATTATATATTTCAATGATATTACGAATTTGAAATTTGACTAAAATAATAGTTACTGGAATTCAAAATCAATAGTTTCTTATTTATAATTTAGTCTTAGAAAGTGGTAGAAATGAGAAATTATAAAGTTGCAGACAACATTCCTAGAGGCCATCCGCTTGTAAGAGATCAATTTCGCGTCACATATCATTTACATACGTTTTAAAAATACGATGCTAACGTCGTCTTTGCTCTAGACTATTGAATGATTATAATTTAAATAATATTATGTATAAGATGATTCATTACTAATTGGCCTTAAACTTGAATCAAATGAATTCTGCGAAACCGTGCGTAATTAATATTGACTAAATCCGGTTATTCTAAATTCAATTTTCAACGTGCGTATTTTGCGTCTTCTATTTCCATAATAATTTTTACGTTGATAAATATGTTAATTGTAAATATGAAAGAACGATATTGTCTTTGTCTTTGTTTTTTTACGCAAAGGGCTCTTCTATTTATTAGATATCATCAAAGTCATCAAGTTTTACCTCGACTTCTACCGAAAATGAATCCAGGAGGCAGTTTTAGTGACATTAGACACAACGCAATAAAAAAATATCTCAAAAAAATCGTTACTTATTTTTTTTAGTTTTTTTAGACAAATTATATATAAAATGGACTCTGTCTTGTTAATAATAGTAAATAAAACATGCAATAATATATTTAGCGGTCGATCTATGATTCCTTGGTCAAACTTACGCATACAAAGCATTAAAACAAAAAGAGAAACAATGTAAAATTCACACGAATTAGCGACGCCACGGTTGGAAGACTAGTAATGTGAAAAGATAATAAGCCAATGTGAACTCTATTCGTATGTAATAGATACGTAAATAGTTTTCGCGAGTTGTGCAACGGTACACGCGTCAGTCACGGTAATGCGCGGTGTTTCGTTTCCTTGTGCCACTCTCACTTCTGGAATTGAGGGAAGTTCGATATGTAACTGGTGGTAGGTCTCTCATATGTGAGAGGCCATCTGGTACCACCGCAATGTCTATTTCTCCCATCAAACAGCAGTGTAAATGTACTGTTGTATTTCGGATTGAAGGGCATTGTAGCCAGAGCAACTACTGGACATATTTAGACTTAACATCTTAAGTATGGCGAGCGCAGTGGAATGCCAAGCATTGCTTTGTAATTCAAGGTGTTGTTTGGTTTTGCTACTGTTTATGGGCGGTCGTACCGCTTACTATCAGGCGAACGGCATACTCGCCTCGCTATTCATTGCAATAAAAAAAACCGATCAATTGAGATTAAAGCCCAGTTGTACCAAACTTTGACTGGTACTTTAATTCAAGCAGGTCCACACATTTGGCATTTCAAGATTTCAAGTGTATGTCGTATTTAAACATGACTAAAGTCAACGTTGCGGTCATTTTTACTTGATGCAATCAGGCCTTAAGTGTACAGACTTTTTAAAATCAATGCCGGACACCCATATATTTTTGTGGATGGCCCATGTTTATCAAGTTCCTATGGTTGATACTGATTATGAAGATCATAATATCAGAGCAGTAAGAGAACTCAGATCAGAGCAGTAATTGAAAATAATTATTCAATTGCGTTAGATATGTTTACTAGAAGAAGCCTTTATATATAATCAAGGTACAAGAATTGACGATGACTTATGAGGGTATATTCGATATATTTACTTAAGGATAATATATTCGTAAGCTATCCGAAACTTTGCAAAAATCGATAATTTATAGGATCACATGTTTAATTTAAATTGCAGAAATTATTGATACCTATAATAAGCTGTTGAGAACCCAACGGATTGCCAGTATCTTGAATGAGAGCAGTGATGCGTTCTGAATTATCAAGCAGTTTTGAATACCTTTTATGGTGTTTGTTTTCATTGATAGATTACTACCAAGAAGCTTATTACTTACACTACTATAGAATAACTCAATGAACACATTTTTTTTTTATATTTACCAATTGATAATTGATAGAGTCGCGTTGTAGCAAAAGATTTTTTGATGTAGCAGACAGGTACTTGTGTTATAAGTGAATGAATCTAAATGATGTACATAACATATTTATGGATTCAATTAATTATTTTCATTTTCATTTCAATAGGAAACGGCGCGAAGCAACCTTTTTTTGTTCGTTCTTTTTTCCTTTCTTTCTCAATTACTTCTAAGATCTGTTGAAGTAATCTAAAAGAATATAATACAACTTTCATTCTCAAAAGGTAATAAATAAGCAAATATGATTCTTTCCATCTTAGGTATTAGGTTACCCGATGAATATCACTTTCCATCACTTTCGCCGTTTGTCATTATCCGATCAAGGGTTAATTTTTAAATAGTAACAAGAAAAATACGCGATGGATAAAATACACGATACACAACATTTATTAGACGAATAAAATATAACCTATAAGAGGAAAACAAAAAATGGATGAAGCAATTATTTAACAGTATTAAACACAATTATACAATGTTTCAACGACCCATTATATTATTTAAGACCAGAAAAATGCCCATCTAAATTAATTCGCAATTGTTGTTCATATTCCCACGACGCGACGTCGATCAAATTAATGTTTAAACCGTGAAGTTTAAGTATTACCTCACTGAAAATTGATTGCATTTAAGTATTGAGCCGGTCAGCTGTGGTAACCTTTAACATCCCCTTCATCCCATAAATAGGTAATAAATAAGATTTTTATTTTTTGTAAGTGTAAAGTCGCTGTTTGCCGTAAATTAGATTTATACCTGGATTAATAAATACAAATAAAAATTGCTTTCTAATCAACAAAGCCATTTTAGTTTCATTAAATATAATTCAAGTCAACATTTCAGAAAACACAAATAATTTTGACAGCCTCCGTGGTGCAGTTGGTTAGATGCCGCCTGTGAAACGAGAGGTCGCGGGTTCGATTCCCGCACCGAGAGAAATGTTGGTGCGGCCCACAACAATTTCTTCCGGGTCTGGGTGTTTGTGAGACCGAAAAGTCTCCCGTAGTTCCTGATATCCACGTCACAAGACTCGATCTTAGTGTGGGGTCAAGACTATGTATGTGACTGTTGGGTGTTATTTATTTATTATAATTACCTCGTTCTCACATCATTGAAATAAATAACTTACAACGTTACATAAAGTTTGAATTTCAGATAAAATGGGTGAGTAAGTATTGTAATTAATTCTAGTCTTTTATCGTTAAGTCTTCCCTAAATATAGCTAGATTGGTGTATCAATTACTTTCACACTTTACTGAATGACTGAATCACTTGTGGCAAATCATCGGTTCCTTAAACTTTATCCTCATCAAAATTCACTACAATTATACAAGCGAAAATTGAAAGTCATATTTGCGTAGGCCCCGAGGTCCGAACGGTAACAATGGACAATAAACAAACAATGCGAGTAGAAATCTTTAGTGTCGGATGCGGATCACGCGCGCCGCTCGGAAATCATCAGCTGGTGACTGACCTTACTGGTAAGGCGGTAAATATAACGTTTTGTCATCTATTGTGACGTTTTGCATCTATCGATGTGCTATTATTAATGCTGTTGGCTGCATTAAGAACAAAAATAGATTGTTGATAATGTATATAACGTGTACCCTTGCTCAAATTGGATAAAGTTGATTAAATTTGTGCCGTTTGCACTCAACCTGGTTTGGACATTATGTTAATTCTTTCAGGTCCACTGTTTTCCGCTATTATTTATAATTGCAATTATTATTACCTATAAATTAAATAAAAAACTATAAGTACTTAATATTTGCGTGCCTATGTGGGATAGAGGGCGAAAAGTCAGCAGCAAGCTTGATCAGAATGTCAGAGAATTGTTGCCGTGCGCAACAAAGAATAATTCCAAATTCTAGATACATGAAATTATGCTTGGCCGGTTGTTGCAGTAAATGGACAACAAGGTCGTTCCATTACGTCAGGGAGATACAAATTGTTATTGCAAAGAAAGTCTTGTCACGACCCGAGGCATTGCCTGTTTGTAGTGGATCGCTAAACGTCGTATTCGGCAAAACGTGACAAACTCATTGTGGCAACAGCATACGTGCGTGGTCTTATCGATGGGCGAACAAACGCGTGACCGATATACTCGTATTATGGACTAATAGCACGGAAATTTAGATCTACAACATTTAGAAATTGCATCTCTAATTTGTACATAGAATTCTTCTATCAATATATATACTTTAATCAAAAATAGAATTGGTACTTTTATCACATCGTTGTCCCGTCCCACCCGCTGTTTAACGAGACCTTTAACTTTGTACATGTCATTAAGACATTATTAATTGTATCATCATTTACTAGCCTGCCACGTTAGTAATACCGAAACAGACATTTAAAGGGTATTAAATTCCATTTGACAAGTCCAAGGCAATAGTTAATTTATAAACTTGATTGGTGAATATTTCGCGGGATATTTTACAATTTCGCGCCAATATAAAGCAAGGTTGGGTAACATTCGCGTGAATCATATTAGCTGCTTTATTTGACACAACTCATGATCTCCATTGAAACTAATAAACGATTCTGGCCGTAAATCGTAAGGCTGTATCAAATTGTGAAGTCAACGAGCGCGAAGTATTCACTTCCTATTGTTTCTTTTTGTTATACAAGATATTTGATAGCGATTGTAATATTATCGTTATCGGAGTTGCGTGAATAGTCCGTAACTGTAGCGCTCTCTACTACATTTTTGCAGTTAAGTATTAATTTATTCGATGTATTACATTGTCTATACATAGGTAATGTGAGAATGTATAACTTTTCTTTGACAGAGTGGGGCAGGGCAATAACTCCGTCTTCTTCAACGTGACCTGACATATTTTATATAAACGTTGTTTAGGCACTGTTGGTTTGTAGGAATGTTTTATTTGCTGGCCAATTTATAATTAACTGTAGGCTAATATAGGACGCAGGGAATTCCATTTAAGTCCAAATATATATCCCGATTTCTTTGTAATGAAATTCAGTTAGAAACTGCATGACTACTGCGTGACCCCTTCGGTATTTCTGGGAGACAGACACGTCATCCACACCACAATGATTCATCGCAAATAAATTTAGCTAACCTGTTGATCTAACAGCTTAGTTTTTATTCTACATTCATTAATTCTTAAGTTTAAGGTTGCATCACCGGTAGTATGAATAACTGTATTATATTGGCAAAAAATAAACGTTTTGTACAATTTTATCATTCATTGAACACAAACCAACCGCAAATTATGTGTGAAGCTTGCGCAATTTGCTATGTTTTGCATGACATTTCGGGAAGTAATTTTAAAGGCGGACATAACGGGACACCATTTCTGAGAGGATAGTGCTAGACGCTGGCCAGTGGCCATCAATTCTTTACTGGGTTTGAGTAGATATATCATGCTTGAGTTTTAAATTAATAAGTAATAAGTAAAATTGGGGTAGTGCTATGTTAATGGTCTCCCCAGTGGATTTCCTGTGGCTGACGGGAAGTAATAATAATTTTAGGGTCGCAATTTCGGGCATCCAGTTAATTTCAATCAGTTAATTTTATTCTGTCTTCTGTAGTTAAAATAATATTTTTTAACAATCGATTACGTACTAGGTACGGGTGGAAAGCCGCACTTTGAAATAGTCGGCTGTTAAAGTGTTAAGGGTTGGGGATATATATATAGGATATAGGGATATCGCTAATATTGGTGCTACAATACTGCAATTATTCACTGAATTGGGGAAAAAGAGTATACTGATTCTTCATTCTGGGCGACGTCGCTTCATCCAGCCAATTATAACGTAAACATGGTTGTATCAAAAATATTTATAGTAAATTTACAACGAATTAATAACGAACTGCTCTGATTTAAACCAATTTGAAAATTTTGTAATAATCACTACATTGTGAACTGGTTTTGAAAAGAGAACCACTAGAGTTTCTTGCCCGTTTTTCTCTAGTGAAAACCGCTTTCCGAACCGTGGTGGTAGATAAAAAATGACTGAATCTAAATGATGTTGAACATTTTGATGGATTCAATAAATTATTTTCATTTCACTTTACATTTTGGAATGAAAAATCACTTTAACAGGGCTCAATTCTGGGTCGTGATTCTTGTACACGTCCTTAATTATTTGATAAAGTTTTTAAGTATATAAAGATTTCTTGAAACATTTTATTAAATTGTGAACATGCGTCCGATAAATATAACTTTCTAGTTGTTAATTTGCTATGTGATAATATAGTTTATCAAGTTTTTTTCCACGTTGGATCGATGTTCGTTTATTATTTACGTGTGAAAGTTGCCTCGCCTGTTTTACGAGCCGACAGTTGCAGAACGCAAACCTTCCTTTTTGTATCATTGCTTTATTAACTTCAATTATATCTAACAAGAATTCCAACTATTATTTCCTGTTTATTTCTCGTAGGTTCAGACTCCAGGTATTAAGAAAAAAAAATTATTAATAACGCAAGATGGTGAATGGTCGTTATTTAATTTATTGTTGTTGTTTTTGAACCTTCTATACTATGTTAGACATGATTCGTTCATTATAAATTTAGGAAACATAATTTGTTGATACTTATGATTAAAATAAATTTAGATTCTGCTCCATTTAAATTTGAACATATAAAATGACTCGTTGATATCTTTTATAGGTAAATAACCAGGAGAGAATTCAGACAAGGTAGAGTCATGCTTTTTTTCTCATAAAATGGAGAAAGGCGGGCGCCCATTAGTTTTCTCTTTTATCGTGGCGTATCGTGCAGCATTTACTATATACAAATAGGTAAACGCATAATATAATATATGTACTCAGGTGTTTATTTCCGTCAAGATTAAATCTGCAGCCATTAGCGCAGTGAGTCGATTGCTTCGGTAGGCTGGTACTAATACTTGTTATTGATAGATGGAGAGTTATAGTAGACTGGGCGGTTACTGTGTGAAACGATACCTTGTGATCTGAGAAGGAAAATTCGAATGTTCGGTTGTTCGAGGTCCGGAGTAAGATGTAAGTTTTCCCCTTCTAAAAATCAATACTATTCTCTATTATACTTATCATTTTCTCCGAACTTAGTCTATGGTTACGACGTACGATTGAGGATTCCAACATTTTGTGGAGGATCTAACCACATTAGTGAAGTTTTACGTACGGCGTCCGAACATTCGAAGTGCGTATCGTTTCATAGAGTTACCCCCCAGCTTCCGTGGCGCAGTTGGTTAGAAAACTATGAAACGGCTGGGATTCGATCCCTGCATCGATACGTTTTATATTAGCGTGATCCACAGGTATCTCATACCCTCATCGAGTCCAATTTGTTTCGGTTCTGTGTGTATAGACTGAAAACCATTCTGTAGTTTTTGATGTCCACCACAGACGAGTAAACAAAGTCCACCAAACAAGACTTTCTATCTCACTGTGTTGTTAAGACGAAGCGAATAAGTGTTGGTTGTATTTATTTCGCTATTTTTAACAAATTATCTATTGATTTTTGACTTTGATGGGTTCATACATTTTGCATATTTTAGCAGATTTCGATAATATTCTTAAGCTTTTTAGTTATGTAACTAACGCCCAAATACTGGAACGCAACTTAAATATAAATGGCGCTTGACTACGTTAATCCCGATTAAATGTACTGGCTAAGTGGGCCGTGCGCTGTTAAGAGCAACTTATTATTTGAATGGCGTTCCAGTATTCGGGCGTTAATTATCAAGAGTTGAAATAGTGAATTCCTTCTGTATTGCCGGAAAGTAGTTACTGGTATGATTGATGTGTATTGTACTTAAGTTGTAAACTTAGTAAATTTCTCTTTTATAATTATAGTTAAATAAATAAATAAAAAACACCCAACAGTCAGTCACTATTTCGTGTTCTCGAAAATTATAATTACACCTCAGCTTTGAACTTAGCTTACAGTTTTAATTAACTTTCGTAAAGAGCTTCGGTATTTATGTTTATATTCCAAACACGTGGTGCATATCTTAAAAGGTTTAGACGCTGCTTTTTGTTAAAAGAGCAATTGTCTTTGTGGTTTTCGTAGATTTATATATTTTATTACTAAATACAATTCATAAATAGGTTTGCTCTTCAATGGTTTGGTATTTCCTTTTGTTGCTTTTTATGGGTGCTTAGATTGGCTAAATATGTAAGTTTTATATAATTCTTTTATGATATTTTTTCAAATCTAATTTTAAATATATTTATTTGGACCACACGTAGCTTTCAAAAAACATTTATGTTAGATATTAACTATTTTTCAATAAATCAAGTAGAAAGACAAATTAAATTCTAGAAATTATTAATTTATAATTTGATGCGTGCCAGTTGATACAGCAATCAGTTTCTACACGTTTAAAGTTTGATGTTTTATTTTAAGAAAGTGTATATAAACTAGACAATGGACTCTGCTACTACATAAAGGCGGTGTCAAATATTGGTTCTGATACCTTATTCCAGTAACGTTAGTGAACTGAACAAAGGAAATACAGAACTTATTACCTTGGACTATTTGTCGCAAACGTGAAAGTGCATTAGCTGGAATGCCTATGTAAATTGTACTTAGAAACTTGTGTTTGTTAAATATCAATAGTTTTACAGATATGGAAATAATCAAAAAATAAATAATTGAAATCCTAAGCTAGAAGTAGTGAGTCTTTACATTAATTAAAAATAATAGAATATTTGGTCATGTGTTTTTATTTATATTTCTAATGGAATAATGTAAAATTTGGGATAAGCGTATGAATTTGTAACGCCTAGCATACGTGTAAACTTTCTTATCAAAATAAATGTTAATAACTTACTTTCATTTTTCACTGGCTGTTTGTTCTCTCCGTATCCTCAAGCGTTCAAACAACACACTAGTTTATGGAATTTCGTGTTTGTGTATCAAATTAAAAAGTTTCGTCGGAACCGGTTCCGGCGTAAACAAAATAAATGTTTCGTTCGGTAACGCGCGTGGCTCCTACTCCGGGGCGCATCGGCGACTGCCTAGTTCGGCCGTAAAAAATAAACTTTCTCGTCCGACCGCAATTTTAAACGGCTCATTGGCCGGACTCTAGTTGCCCTTAGTTTACGTAATTGTTAGTCTATTAATAATTTTGTTAACCTGATTTTTGTGTCGGGAGTATTTTTCAATTGACTATTGCAACTTGGTGCAGAGATTAGTTCTTACTTCTCGCTACTCATTAGCCTAAATTCTTATGGCGCGTCCGGACAACAGTTTCTCCTTATAATGGGAAAATTGTGATGGCGATGGAGTTAATATATGGAATTTAGTAAAATTTAGAATAAATTCATTTATATCATAAACATTATAATATTTTATTTCCAACTCCTCCTATTAATTACACTTTCTGATTAATTTCGTTGCGGGTAAAAGACATGTTAGACATGAGACTTGCCGAGCTTCCGCCGTGTCGCTGTCGATCCTGGCTTACAGGAGTTTACAGTGGTGAGTGTGAGGGCGGGACAGTCTCCTAAAAAATATTATAAGAATGAAATATGGTTCATTAAGAATCGTAAGCTAACGACATAGTTAAAACGGAATATTAGGGCGCGGCAGCTCATTCAGTTGCGGTTCGAGCTGTGTTACTGGTGGTCACGGGTTTAAAGCTAAGAGACATTTTTTGATCCAGTTTTTAAGATTAATTATCGCTTTTGCTTGACAGTAAAGGAAAATATAAGCAGCCTGTTTTAGATTTATAAGCCAAATCGCCAAAAAAGGAAGAACGATTTTTGCACCTATTAAACCTACAGGCATTGGCCCAATGTAGGATGGCCCACTATTATTTGAATGCAACACATATTTAATTACGTAATATCATACCATAATCCTCATCACTAGGTAGGTAGGCAAAATAATTGGTTAAGTGTAGGATATTATTAATTACGAAATGTATTATTTAGATGACCTCGGAATGCATTGATTACCCACCAAATGATTTACACTTCAAAGGTGTTTAAAAATACACAATAGTCAGCAAAAGGTAGAGATTTACTCCATAGGATCCCGTTAGTAGAAAAACTGCTCGTTGTAAAATATTGGTCTAGTGCAAAGGTCGGCAACCTTTTCATTCGGAAGAGTCAAAGATTACAGTTTACAAAATTTCTGACTATGAGAATTTAAATAGCTACATGTTTTTCTGAAGACAGTGATGACGCGTGTCACGGGGTAGCGGTGCGGTAAAAACGATTACAAGTGGCTGTGATATATAAATGGTGCTTAATCCTCGTCAATCGATTTCGAACGATTTTTATGTTTATTGTTTTAAATAAATAATATTGGTAAGTATATGGAAAGAGTCGCAGCTTCACATCCAAAAAGAGCCAAGTGTGGCTCGCGTGCCGCAGTTTGCCGACCTCTGGTCTAGTGAGAGCTGGTCTTTGATATAATCAAAGGAGGATCCAGGAGAGAGGTCATAGGAGTCATGCCCCCCCCCCCCCCCCCCGGGCTGGCTCCAGATTTACAGAATTTATTTATTAGCTTGTTAATATAATTTATAAGAACAATTAATTCTTTGTATGTCGATAAATAAAGTTAAAAAGTGTGTGTGTTCACAAATAACGGCTAAAAGCTAGATCCACCCTTGGCTATAATTGCGAGGATATCTTTATTACCTAGACTATCGATCATTATGTATGTTTACTTTATACTGAAGGGTACAAAACTTTGATTACTAGAGGCATGGGTCTAGAGTAAGAACCCAAGACATCTGTATCGATCGTTCGCTTGGCTCCTGACTCCTAACTAATCTGTTTGATATACATGAGGTTTCATACAGTGCAATGGAACGGAAGTGAATCATTGACCAAATGTTTTTAAATACAATTGAAACGCTATATGTGGCATGAATTTTAACTTGTTTGGTGCAGTCTGTCAACAGGCTTTTGAAGGGTGTGTGATATACATATACGAAATATTGGAGGTGAACCTCGCTAATGTTTGCAAAATTATTTGGCATGTGTATTTAAGGTCTTATATTGGTGTCGGTAATTCATGGTATCCATATAAAATTAAGTGCGTGGTGGCCAGTTGATGAACGGACGGTATTCACGATGGTCGCGGGTTTGAATTCCAGGGCACACATCTGACTTTTCTTAGTCATGTGTGTATTGATAGTCAACCACTAAGCACTATAACGGTGAAGGAAAATATCGTGAGGAAACCTGCATACTATAGTCATTTCTATGGTATGTAAAGTCCGCCAACCCGCACTAAGACAGCTTGGGGAACTATATGGCCTAACCACTCTCAATCGTATTTCGATCGTAGAGGAGGCCCGTGCCCTGCACAGAGTTATAAAATTAAAGGAATATATTAAATGTGATTTAAATTTCTTAATAACTATATCTATACCTGATATTAATATGCTAGTGGTAGATCTGTCTGTATCAGCCCATATACGTCCCACTGCAGGGCACGGGCCTACCCTACAATCGACAGTACGATTGAGAGTGGTTAGGCCATATAGTCCACCACGCTGGCCTAGTGCGGGTTGGCGGACTTACATACCATAGATAATTTTTATAAACCGCTATGGTATGCAGGTTTCCTCACGATGTTTTCCTTCACCGCTTTAGTGCGTGGTGATTGACTATCAATACACACATGACTCCGAAAAGTCAGAGGTGTGCCCTGGGATTTGAACCCGCGACCACCGTGAACACGTTGGCAGCCGCGTCTGGTCCGTTTACCAACAGGCCACCACGCACAATGGTAGATAAATTATAGAATATCATATATTATCTAGAACGAAGTGAAACAATAATCTTGAAACACACGCACGTTATTTTATCCGTTACCTGAAGGCCTGGCGCTTGCATGCAGTTTATCTATTTTTACGATTATCTCATTTGAATATGAGTAGTATTGTTTACTTGTCTGTGATGTGTAGTACATTTCAGTTTCTAGATATTTATTTTATTACAAAAATGGTTCTATCGTCCTAGGGGTGTATTTAGTTGAAATTAACTAACAGTATAAATTAAATGTATATAGAGATATAGTGGCAGATTGGTCCTGTAGACTAGCTTAATATAATGCTAAACACCCAATGCCTAAAGGAGGGCCATACTTTAGCACCCTAGATTAATATACCTAGTTGGTACGTACCACAGACTTCATAGTTTTCTATTATAAAATGTACTCTGTGCTTCATAGAAAGGTACGTACAACGTATACGTGCTATAGTCTCACGCATGTCTGAGCATAATTTATGAATTTAGAGCTTCGATCAAATATATACTAGATACAACATGAGCGCATAGAAAATGGCACCAAAAAAGAGTGCTTTAAGCACTCTTTCGCCTTCAGTCACGCACCGACCGTTGCTTCTAAAACGTCGCAGAACTTTAGACAACATTATATGAAAAGCTACTTTAAGCTTCAGGAATAAGGTGGAATTTGTGCTAACATATTTGGAACATGTGATCTTTTTGTTTACTTTTTTCATGTCATGCATCGGTGCCACTTTTTAACAGAACTTTTACAGAGAACTGTGTATCTAGTGTATATTTGATCGAAGACTTAGAGTATTAATAATATAGAGGGAGCGCTGTCATACATTCGCGTCTTTAAAAACGTAGATATTTTCTTGTTCGTACATTGAACTAATCATTTCACAATGGCTATAAATTCCTTTTATAATCGAAAATATATTTAGCTATTATCCTTTTAAAACGATTTGAGTGGTAAAGTACCAGCGCTCCCTCTATAATCTACATTATAAATACTCGAAGTTTTTGAAGTACAATTTTACTTATATTTTGTTAAGAGAAGTAAAATTCTATTCTACATATTTAGATTTGTTGATAAATCAATATGCCTAGCTAGGAATAGAATCTGATGATTTTGAAAAAGATCACATGCTATCTTAATAAGTCAATAACCCTTCGATGATGTTAGTGTAAGGATTTAGAATTGTAGGTAGATTCTAGAACTTGAAGGTAATTAATGCACATTATTAGGCTTATAAAGGCGAATTCTTTGTCTCAAAGTGCAGCGCTGCAACCGCGATGCTTTGGCATTATTTTTTCTTTGAATCTTCGACGATTGACGTTCTTCAACAATCAGCTTCAGCGGATCTAGTTTTCCATTTCTTCGAATGTTATATTTTCAGTAAGTTGGGCATGATTGGTTAAGGTCTACAGAATAAAACTCGGACTAAATTCCAACCATTTATTGAGTACTGAAATATATGTTAAGGTACATTTCTATAATATATGGCGTATAAATTTACTGTAAATTAAGGCGCTTTTTATACTGTTTTTTTCATAAGGCAGTGTATAAATATGTGAAATGTACTTGCAAGTTGTTGTGTGCAGGATATCAGTCAATTTGGATAATTGTATAATAATTTCACATATTTTTATAACGTTTGCAAAATTTAACCATTGTATATAATTCTATATTAATAACATAGAAATATTTTGTATGTAAGCCATTAATATTTAGCTACTGTTCAGATTAGTCCAACAAAAATTATAGATCTTGAATTACACATTTTTCTAATATTTTGTAAGTATTTTTTCTAGGTGGATTCAATAGTCTGATACATTTGTATCAATGTGCATGCCTAAAATCGAAATAGGATGCTGGCCCTAATATTATCAAAGTTGCCCTATAATATGTAGATTATTTCATCTATTTTTATTGTTGTCTTTAATTCTACTTATAGCCCACTTACGCGGAGAGCTGCGAGACTAGTATGACATTGTCGCATGACATAATCGCCATAAGATTATGAGAAATGTTTACATGATGCAACTTTTTTATTTCTTTACGATAATCGTATCATCGAGGCGAGAAACTCTCCGTGTGAATGGGGCTTTATACAAATGTAAGCAATGTTGTAATATGAAGCGAGTAAATAAAACCAAGCCCATAACCGCACACTAAACTATAGCGTAGATAAAACAACACTAGGTAGAGTACATCATTTATTAAATTGAAACAATGAGATGGAAATTTTCGGGTTCAGTTAACGTAAATAATATGAAGTTATAATTTATATTATAAATAGTTTATTTCAAGGGATAAATATGCATTTTACATTTGTATTTTAATCAGTTTTTTTAAGCAAATAAGACTGGTCCTGAACCCTCAAAATGCGTACAGATGTTGGCAAAGAGAGAATGTTCTAGAAATGATCTGGTGAAAACGTTGGGAATATATGCAAACACTATATGAACGTATAAAGTTATTGAATGACGATTGGATGCGGTTAACGCCGTGTGACTTGTTGCCAGCTGTCACCGTCGGCGTCGCGGGCTGCAATCAAACATACAAATTAATGATTTATCCAATATCACATAATTTGTACATTAATTCTGAAACATTTACACTCGATTTGATTTTGAAACTATTGTTGATGCATTAACTCCTTTAGGTTTGGCTCTTTGTTGCTGCATAAGTACGTATAAATATTTTTGGATTTCTTCTCAGATGAGAAGAAATTATAAAGTAGTGAATCTTAATAAAAAAATAAAAAACTTGTACAGGCTTTAATTAACACAAACTGCGAATTGTTTGCGCAATCTGTCGCGTCAAGCCTGAAAATGATTTTCCTCTGAGGCCTACCATCACACAACTATTGAACAGTTATGAATGGGATTTATTTCAGAGGCTTAAAAACCAGATTACGATATGATTTCAAGCACAGGGCTCCTTTACAATCTATTACGCCGGCCTACAGCAAGTTAGCGGCCTTCATATGCCATGAATATTTTATTTAAACATGTATTTGCATCCAGATTTCCCTACGATGTATCCTCTCGCCGTTGAAGTGTATGGTAGTTGACTTCTAATACAAATACGACTTCGTAAAGTTAAAAGTGCTTACGTTTGTCGTCCCTGCGCGGCGGCGGGCGGCGGTCTCGGTCGTCGCGGCGCGGCGCGTCCTTGTCGTCGCGGCGCGGCGCGTCGCGCTCGTCACGACGCGGACCGTCGCGATCGTCACGCCGGGGACCGTCGCGGTCGTCGCGTCTGCAAATATTGCATGCCATTACAAGACTGTACTATAGATGAATATACAGATGAGAAAATATTAGGTTCGGTGGGTGGCCTGTTTTTAAATAGACGTCTTGTGGCCTAGAATGATGAGTAAGGTTAAAGTTAAACCCTTATATGTTGTAAAATAGATGTTTAAAAAAGTCGTTTTTGACAGTGTGATGCATATTAGCAAAAATATTCAAATGTTTTCTGTTATGTATACATAGAGAATACATAAATATAATAAATCATGCAGCATCTACTCCCATAGGAGTGTTAAGAGAAGGGCAAGGTGAAGACGAAGACATAACTATGTTTATTATAAAATATTAAATTATTACATAATTCAAAAGTGAGTAAATCTTACCTGTCATCCCTTCTAGGCGGGTATCGGTCGCGATCATCGCGGCGTGGCGCGTCACGGTATCTGTCGTCGCGGGACGGAGCGTCCTTAGACCGCCATGAGGAACGATCCTGCAATTATTCATCCATTAGTGATATCACACTATAAATTAAACAGAACCGAGTGTTAAAATATTATCTGAATAATTAATTATGAAATCATCGCACTTGCAACGACATTTATTTGCCTGATTGAGATTATTTTACTATTGTAATGCATTATGCAGTCGTGTCTTAACATTTAGGTAAATATTCTTAATTTGTTAAAATACTATACAAACTCAGACACATTGTGTAATCAACGTTATGATTATGTTATATATCTCTACTCAAAAAAATATCGTGATCGTCGTGAATAGCACGACAAAGAACAATGGCAATTCTCCATACATTATTTTTATTGAAATTAAAATTAAACGTCTTAAGATGAAAAAAATATCGTTAGCCAGAGGATTAATTTCTAATTCAACTAGTGTAATAATTGTTGTTAAAGAAACAGGGGAAAAATTGATATTCACATCAGAATTTTTGTGTTTATACACGGTTACGTCACGAGTAAAATGGCTGACCGTGCTATGAAGTATTGTATTGTCAAGAATATCATTTTCTAGTAAATTAAAAACATAATAATATACCCGTTCTATTAGTGTCTTGTGTTATTATTTATATTGTCGTAAAAATATATTTACACTTATCATTAATTAGAGTTGATATGCCGCAGTCTTAGTTGACAGTTACCTTCAAGTCTCAACATATTGCAACATATTTATTATAAATAAATCTAAGCATTAAAATAAGATCGGTAGTCATAACAAACATAGCATATCATACACAGAAAGAATAAAAGTCCGTAAGAATGCATGGATCATACAACGCAATATCAGACTCCTTTACTCCTCAATTATTGTTGACTTCGTCCGGTTTAAATATTTATCAACAATTCACGGAACAGAAACGTCAAAAGTCTATCTTTTTTTTTACTGGGGTATCTATGTCAATCGACTATTTGCTTTGATTACTTTGATTATGAGTCTTCTACTCAGACTCATTTTATATTCTGAATTTACTCCTTTTTTTAGTTCAGATAAAATATTGTGTTTAGTAATAGTAACTATTAAAGCAAATAAAATATCAATTTAACATTATATATTAATATTTATATTTAGCATTACATATTTACAAAATTAAAATAACTGACGATATATTATATTGAAGGACAAAGTTATCTCGAATAGCAGTACTTTACTAGATGGCAAACTATTTTAGTCGATTAAATGTAAAATGACAACACTAAGCCAATCAAAGTTTATAAATCCGGAATTACTCAAATGGCTTTCCATTTTAAAGGTTTTTTTTTCTCCCGCTTTGTATAATTCATATAATTATTTGAAAAAATGTACAAAAATATTGGAAATGGTTTTGTATATATGCCACTTAAAGACGCTCAAATTAAGATCAATCAAAAAATTGCCATTGTTCTTTACAGCAACTCAATCTCTAATTTATTTTTCAGAAAACTATAAATACTCTTGATAGTACTCAGGTATTGTTGAATATTACTTTATATTACTTACGGGTGGTCCAGAAGGAGCATCGGATCCGCCGCGGTGCCAGGCGTTTTCTGGTCCGCTGGAGCGACCGCCATAACGAGCTCTGTTAACACAACACAATCGATTAATATAATAATTTACTTTACCTTGCAGATGTTTCAAATAATTTAACACAACTTTATACAGACATTGGAGCAGACACTGCTTACAGTGTGTAAAAGAAATTTTTTGTATTTGTTTCTTACATGCACCATTTGCACGCGTTATTCGTTTCTCTTATCCCCAATGCATTTAATAGTGAACAAGTGACAAACCTCTCCGAGTCGCGGTTGGCGGGGCGCCACTCGCCCTCGTCTCTCGGGCCGCGATCATCCCTGGGACCGCGGTCGTCGCGAGGACCGCGATCGTCCCGTGGGCCACGGTCATCACGTGAACGGTCTTCGCGTCTACAAACATACAAGTATTTTAATAACAAACCCACAGTTTCATTTCAGCTGTATATCATATTACAGCTGAACTCCTAACTGACAAAGTCATAAATTTACACAAACTGAAAAAAGAATGTTGATTTTTTTTGTTACATTAAAAAGTAGTTAGTATATTTGTTAATGGAGAATACATAGTAGTATTGTAAATGTAGAGTAAAAATACAATTAGAAGATTTTACTAAAACATCAGCATAATACCTTCATAATTAAAACGATTAAAAAAGTTTGTTTCTTAAAAAATACAGTTAGGAGGTATTGATACTTCATCGTCGATATGTTGTTAGGAAGCAAACAAAAGCATAGGTTTGAGTAAATAAGTGAGTACCGTAAGCTTACCTATCTGGTGGTGGGCGGTCATCGCGACGTCGGTCTGGCGAGCGGGCTGCTTCGCGCATCCGACCTGAACACGAGTTCGCATTTTATAGTATATTTCGCTTTTTAATGTTTCGTTTTATATTTTTACTGTAAATATACCCAATGGTGGAAACGTTTTTAATATTTGATTAAGTATTTTTTTTAAAAGTAAGTTTTTTTCTTCTAGCAGTTCACACCACTATCACAGAACACTAAACTAACAGAAGTCAAGCTCCATACAAAGCGTGCTAAATCAACGCACACATTAAAAGCGTTCACCGACACGATATTTCAAACCAGTCGAGACCACTGCGAGCGCGAGTGTCACCCGCTTCGGACACGCAAATAGTGAGATGTTTTGTGCAAAGATGGAGCAAATGAATAAAAGTTATTACACTTGTATATAAAACACCAGATTATAATAATTGAATATAAATTTCATAAAAAGAAACGTATATTATACAAATACAATTTAAAAAAACTTAGAATAATGACATAAACATTCTCAGCGAGTTCATAAATAAAATTAAAATGTATTTATTGTATTATTGTGTGTTGTATATTTTCATTTTAAAAATTCAATCAAACGATACGAGTGCTATTAACACGATACGTATTTTCGCATAAGCCAGAGTTAACAACCCTTGCGCGAACACCGAGCGTAGTGTGAGTGTGGCAACAAAAGTGAAGTACATACACAAGCTTGACTTCTGTTAGTATTCTGTGCCACTATCATAGTAAATTAGTTTCAACAATTTTAAAGTCTGTGGTAATTTAAACATGATAAAATTATTTCCTGTAGATATCTACTACCACTATTAAAATATGTATAGCACAGTAAATATTAATAGGCTTATTTGTAGACAGTTTTAAAACCTATTTCAGTTGTCAAATATCGCATTAGGTTAGTACCTGTACGATATTGTATTGTTGAAACAAATAAATAAATAAATGTTTTGTCCCTTCCGAATGACGAATTTTTGTCTTCTTCAAGCGAAGAATATTCATAAACTAGGTTTTAAAACCGTAAAAAAAATTATTATTTACGGATTTTATCGCGGATTTGATTTAATTTTCTCATTTTCATTTCCCGATCTTTTGATTACTTTACAGCTTTTTGGTCACGGCGCATACTATTTATGATAAGGCGGTTATACACAGTGTGTAACTTACTGGAGGCGGGCGGTCCCCTGCGCCACACGTCATCGTCCTTGTCTTTGTCGCCGGCGGGCGGGCCGCGGTCGTCCCTGCGATCCTCGCGTCTACACAATAACATAGAGATTCATTTTGTCCATGTTTTTTTTGTTTGTTAAACCAGTGCAAAATAGAGAGTTCGGTGACAAAGTTTCCAAGTTTAGGGGTCTAGGCACCACATTGATTATAGTTTGCTGATAAAGATATTAGATATAATAGAGTTGATAATTGTTTTTTCTTTAGATAATATGATATTCAAGTTAAAAATTAATTTAAAAGACATTGGGATATATTTACCTGTCATCTGCGGGCGGACGATCGTCGCGGCGTCTATCAGGCGAGCGGTCTGCCTCGCGCATACGACCTGCGCATAAATACTCCATTAACATCTTCACATATGGATGATCAGTTTTTTTTCTTCATATAATCACAAAAATAAAGATTTCTCCATTGATGAAAATAGTATGCAATCGTTAAAATAATTTAAATCACCAACTGATAATGAAGGTACTCACTGGACCGCCAGGGCTCAGACTTCTTCTCGGGCTCCTTGCCGTCCTTGCGCCAGGCGCTAGCACCGCCGGGTGGAGGACCATCCTTCTTGTATCCTCCGGGTGGTCCTCTGCGCCATGCGTCGTCCTTGTCTTTGTCGCCAGCGGGCGGGGCGCGACGCCATTCATCCTCCTTGTCTTTGTCTGTAGGGCCTCCACGTCTCCAGCCGTCGCCCTTCTCTTTCTCCGGCGGGGGAGCTCCGCCCCTTCGCCAGGCGCTCTCGTCCTTCTCCTTCTCTGGTGGCGCTCCGCCTCGGCGCCAACCGCTAGCCGTAGTGGCCTTCTGCTCTTCGAGTTTGCGTTGGATTTCTGCTTCCTTTGCGCGAGCTTTGGCTTCAACGCGCGCCAACATTTCTTGGTGTTCCCTGTTGGGAAGAATAGATTTTGAATAGTATACTTAGGCAATTGGAAATTTAGAACATTATTAGAAAATAATTCTACTGTGAGTATTATCGATACTTTAAAGTTAATGATTAAATACTAACCCAAATGTAAAATAAATAGGCAACTTTCTAGAATTTTGTATAATAGACGCTAAATATTTTTTGCATACCTTTCTTCCTTCTCCTTGCGCTCTCTCAGTGCGGCGAGTTCCTCTTGGTGCTTCCTTTCGCGTTCCTCGCGCTCCTTGCGTTCCTCCTCCTCCTTGATGCGGCGAGCCTCCTCGGCCGCGCGCTCCTCCGCACGGTGCTTCTCGGCCAGCCACTAATGTTTAAACACATTATGGTTTAAGTAAGAAAATTAAAGCATTGGAACTTAATTATTTGTAACTAATTAACTATTTGTATGTAAGTGACCTATTTACGTGAAAATATGTTGGGTATAAATGAGCATTTTGACTACAAGATCTTGTCTCCATAAAAATAAGTACAGATCGTGAGCACATAACAATTACAAAGTAAATTTTTTCATGCTAAAGTTACTGTGAAATGAGGCACATGCAACTAATATAATATTTGAATGTGCGCAATCCCACCTCCTGGCGTCGCTTCTCGCGTCTCTGCGCGCGCCTCTCTGCCAGCCTCTTCTCCCGCTCGTGCGCGAGCTTGTCGTTGAATGCGGCGAGTCGTTGCGCATGCGCGGCGCCGCGCTCGGAGCGCAGGCGCGCCATGAACAGGTCGCGGTGCGGAGCCATGCGCGACATGCGGCTCGCGGTCGCCACGTCGCGGGCGCGCGCCTCTGTACAACACACATACATCTTTTATAATAATATGCCTTTTTGTTTAAATTAAGGACATAAGAAGTTGTTATTCTTTTGACAACTTTCACACCACAGTTGCTTAAAAAGAGACTTTGAAATGTGTTTGATATCTGGGTATCGAGAAACCCAAAAACTTCTTCATTTCTGTTACTCAACAAATAATGCATTTCCTTATGTAGTCAGGACTATGTGACTGTTGGGTGTAATATTTGTTTATATGAAATATCCATGGTACACTATATGAAGAATAAAATAGGTATGTAATCTGAAATAAACTCACCAATAAGTTGTTGAATGCGCTCTTTCTCTTGTTGCTCCCAGAATGCCTTGTCCTGGACTTGTTTCTCTTCCAAGTTCTTTTGGAGCAGTGGAATCTCCTCCAAGCGTTTGGCTCTCTCGAAGTAATCAACCTGCCAACCATATTTATTTGTTAATATTGATTTCTTAAACAGCACAACACAGTGACCATACCCGACAGTAAAATTGAGGAATTTCATCAACATACCATATAAACAGCACTGAGAGAAAGTTGCATCTGGTTGGTTACATAGGTACAAGGCGACTTGTATGAACCATTGTGGTTTTCAAACTAGGTTTTCTACCTTCATAGTCTGACGTCGCTATTAGCGCGGATACGAATATCTAACCACAGTAATGTTAACAAGCAATGTGCGATTGAAAATGCATGTTTACCTTCTTCTCCTGAGACTTGAGTCTGGCTTGCAGCTCGCGACGCTCCTTCATCAACTCCTCGGCTTCGCGCTGAGCGATCGCTTCAGCATCCATCTTCTTCAAATCCTATTATATAATAAAAATTGTTAGTTATTATCTATTGCCTTTTTATTGCGGCGCTAAAATATTAAACTGTACGATTCAGACCTATTATATTAGGTATACTCAATGCATTAAAAATATAAAGAGCTATGGCAAATAACACAAGAGGCACTATGGATATTCGAGAAGTACATATGAATAAACTTCTGTATTTTATTAATTATTAAGTATTTTGATGATGTATTTAGTAAGTAGTCATATACATACTAATTGTAAGGAAAAGCAGCAAAAAAGGCAAATTTTTAATTTTTTTTTTATTATTTAGATGGTGTACGCACCTCCTCGTTAAGTTTGCCCAGCATCTTCTGTCCGTGCGCGGTCTGCGAGATGTGCGCCATTCTCTCGCGCAAGTGCCGCTCGCGCATGGCGGCCAGCTCGGACGCGTGGCGTTTCTTCTCGCGCTCCTCTCGCTCTTGTTCCTGCCGACGCGCCTCCGCCGCCGCGGCCGCGCGTAGCTGCTCCTCTTGACGCCTGAGTATTCAATATTAGTATTAGAAACATTGCACGAAACAAGTTGCTCTACTTCTTTGTAAGTTTAAAGATAATGATGTTTTAGATGTTAGATGTTTTAGTATTGGCTTTTTTGTCTTGCAATTTTGTTACAAAAAAGGGTGTTATAAAACAAAGGAAAATACACCAGCATTATTGTGCGGGTGTCAATTAATAATGGAAGTAGAGGCGAATTTAACGTAGCCAAGATGGATGTAAATCGCTTATCGCATAGCTTCAAGATGCCTATAACAATGTTGATATTCTAGTTAGATATATGATTCCTACACATCTTCAGTACTCTACTCATCTCTGTTTGAGTGAAAAGGCGACCAAGTTAAACAGTCAGTATTTTAATAGCATTTTGTTCTAAATTAACCCTTTGAACAAATAAGAGGGGGGTGTATTCACGCAATAACTACCTGAGCTCCTCTTCCTCGCGCACGGTATTGAGCCTCTCGATGTATTCCTTGCGCTCCTCGATGATCTTGTGTCGCTGCAGCACGCGGTGGTGCTCGGCGTGCTTGTGCTCGTGGTAGTGCTGCACCATGTGCGCACGCGCGCGCTCGCGCTCCACGCGCCGCCGCTGCGGGAACAGCGCGTTCACCGCGCGCGACAGCACCTCCGCCGCGCGGACTAGCTGCTCGCGGACCTGCCAATACATTCATTTTTAGTTATATTGCAGGATATTACAGAGTTATATTAACGGAAACTACATCTTGCATGTAGGTCTGGTTATATTGCCGGATATTATAACGGTAACTATACCTTGCATGTATGTTCGGAGTAGGTTTAAATTTTATGAGTCAAAGGTGTTACTCGGTAAACCTATAAAGTCATGTATCTATCACAGTCTATTGCTACCATAGGCCGCTGCACATAAACGCTATATATCCTGAGTTGCTCCCGTATCTCGTTCACTAACTACACTATGTAAATTTTCTTTGTTATTCTAATTATGCATCAAATTGTAATATACTATCTGCTTTGGGATCCTACTTCAGCATATAAATTCACTTTACCTGTTCAGCAGGCGTTGCTTGAAGAATAGCGCCGCCACATGCCTCGTCAGCGGCGGAACACCATTCGCCACCACCGGCTTCCACACCAAAGTGGACACACCTATACACCAATACATTAAATAAATCATAGTTTTTGTTTCATAACATCACTTTGGTATATCATAATTCTATAATTATTATAAGTTTCGTAAGTATAAATATAAATTAGCTATCAATCTATAAATTTAGAATTATAGCTATATTAATCTTTCAACTCAAGTCTATGACAACACAATATTGAAACAATACTGACTTGTTAGCATGATCGATGCGTATCTGCATGTCGTTGTGACGCACGCAGTCGACGAGCAGTCTCTCGAGATGGAACAGGTCGTCGGTTGCGGCCAGCTCCAGCAGGCGGGAGAACTGCACGCACGCGTAGCACTGCGCCACCTGCCGGATCAGACGCACCAGCGTCACGTCCGACAGGGCTGTCGTGTACTGCGCCAGAGGGGAATCTGGAAGATAAGGGATATTTTATTAATTTGTTTTGTTTGTATTTTTTTCCAAAGTTTGATTATGACGATGTATTCAAATGACGCGTGTGATTTTGAAGAGTGTGATATTGTATATTTTTTTTGTTATTAATAAAAACATACATGTGTATGTGATAATGCAAGTATTATATTATGACTTTACACAGCTGATATGATTTCGCAGTTATAGTGATGATATAAATGTTATGATGAACTTTGTGCAGGCTTAAATTAACACAAACCGCGAATTGTTAGCGCAATCTGTCGCGTCAAGCCCACAAAATGATTTTCCTCCGAGGCCTACCATTACTTAACTATTTACAGTTAGAAATGGGATTTATTTCGGAGGCATGATGAGATGGCATGATTGATATTCGAGCTAGGTGTCTATGAACTTTGTCACATTGCTGCGAATCATAACCAAATTGTCTTTGAATGAAAAGCAGTAACTATCACAGCTAGTAACCTAAATAAAAGAGCTTGAGCTGTAAGGGAGAATAGGTTGTTTTGACACCAGTATTGATAAGTTTAGCTAATGATTGAATCAACCAACTTAAAATAGAAAATCTGTTATTTTCAATGGTAATGAATTTTAAATGGTGTACAACCAGACATATAAATTACAAATATTAGTGTAAATATTAACTAGGTTCCTCCTGTAGAGATTTGATGATGGACTGCACATTGTGGCAGATGGTGAGCGGGTCAAACTCCACTTCAAGCCACGCATACAGCTGCTGCAGTTGTGGGGACGCCAGCGCTACCACGTTCAAGCGAACCACGTCTGTCGAATATAAACATTGTTAAGTAAAGGAATAAATGATAAATGAACAATGAATTGCATGTTGTAGTTTTGGGGGGAAGATAGTATACTGTGTATTATTTTTTTAATCATATTAACTGATTATTCATCCTCCTCATTGCGTCGTATTCCTCAGTATTGAGGGTCGTGACGAACTTTCTGGGTCACTTTCTTTAGGACGAGTTTACTAATTTATCAAGAAACTAATATTTCAAAAATATACCATTTTAATTTTTTGCAATAAATGAGTTTGAATACAAACTATTTATAAAGATGAGAAGTGCATAAAATACTAAACATATAGTACCTTTAAGCAAGCTGGCCCTAGTCGGTGGCTGGGCCAGACCAAGGAGAACAGCAAGACGTTGAGCCTTCTCAACTGGGCTTTTGTCGGTCTCCACAAACCGATCAAATTCAGGGTGCAGTGACGGTAGAGGCACAGATAGCACTGCTACTAGCACTCGACATGCCATTCTAAAACGAAATAAGTGTCTTTAGTATCAGGCAATTAAGAAAAAATTAAGGTTCCAAAAACACCAAAAGCTATAAAGCTTATTTTATTAGTTCTTGTGCCAATATATAAATGATCAGACTGTTTATTTCACCGTCTGCCAGTTGCACAATCGGCTATATAATTTACCTCTGTTGAGTCACCATTTCTAACCATTTAGGTCAGAATGGTGTTTATCAGAGGCGAACTTGTCTTATTATTTTATTAAAGAAAATATCAATGACACTTATGTGAACATAATGTTGAGAATCTTCTTACTTTTGTAATTCCTCCTGAGTGATGTTCTTCTTCATTTCCCTGGACAGTTGGAATAGTTTAAGCAGGGCAGCAGCATGGAAGAGACAGTGGCCGGCCTTCCAAAACACAAGAGCCAGCTTTCCGTAATAGTTAGCCATGGTCTTAGCCACCGGAGTCTTCTTAGACATGTTCATTAGGTTGTGGATGTCTTCAATGGCTTTGTAGGCTTCCTGTTATTAAATTATAATAATGAAGAAATGCAGTTATGAATGTAGTGGACAGACTAAAATGCTCAGTAGTTTGGTTCAATATTAATAAAAAATTATATTTTTGGGAAAAATTAATTGTGCAAATGAGGAAAAGAATGATTGGTACATAATTTTGAAAGTATATCAACTTTTTTTTCTGTATTTATATTACTATAAAAATCAACTAGAAATACATTATTTTTTAACAATATTGTGTTGATTATAAAAAAGATAGAATAAAAAGATGATTAGAAGTATATGTAATGTAAATACAAACCTGCCACAACTCCATTTGAATAGCACAATCAAGTTGGAACAATCTTGTCTCCAAGTTCAATTGTTGTGTCTCGGGTTTCGAGATGCTCACATTACCTGTTTGTACCTGGAAACAAATTCAAATCATGAGCAACAATCTACTATGATGCTGATTCCGCATGGAAATATTGCGACTGGGTAAATATTTGTCGTCTTTTATTGTACAATCTCACAATATTGAATGCTGAATCTATTTTCATTTTTGCTTAGTCTAAGGAAGAAGTCCAGGAGTTTTTTGTTTATGTATAACATTAACCGTTTCATTATTATGCCGCAAAATCTAAGTAATTTACAAAATGACATTGTTTTTGCAGTTAATTTATCCGACTATACCAGTATTAGCTTAAGCCTACCACAAATCAAAATATCCTGTTTACTTTTAAAAAAAAAATACATACATTAGGTTTACAGATATCTTCAAGATGCTTCCTCAGCTTGTCGCAGAGTTTCCTGAACTCTGTCTTGCGCGAGTACTTGAGGCAGAACTGGAAGGCCATGCGCGCGATGTCGTGGTACAGCGTCTCGACATGAGCGTTGGTACGCAACAGTTCCAGACATTGGCAGTACGACTCCCAAAGGAATTTCACCTATAGAAAATATATAACATTAGAATAGTTGTGATGGTTGTCCACTTGATTGTTGTTTGTGCAAATAAGGTGATGGAATTAATGAAACATGAGATTATGGAAAGGAATAGTTATTTTCTATGAAATGTCTTTTGATGCATGCAAGCTTTGCTAATCAGTAACTTATATGATATATTTGGCTGTCTTTTTCCTTTACACCAAGATTGAATAAATTTCTTAACATAAAGACATTTAATTTAGTCAAGGCAGTGTTACACAATAATACCAAGTATTGGATTATGTCCTATATAGTAATAGTTTAAAAATAAAATACTTACCCATGGTGTAAGTATAGTTCTATCAGACCGGTCTTGGGCATCTTCTCCTGATACTGCACTGAGCAGTATGCTCTCAGGGGTGGCCAAATTGTCCAAGTCATCAGTGTCAATGACTGCTTGTGTGGACTGTGCTCGAGCTGCTTCAGTACGCTCTTCAGCCATTCGTAGATACCCTCTACAATATAAACAAGGTTTATGTACATTGACGGAAGGTAAAATTGTAAATGAAAAAAAAAAAGAATTGGAATTTGTGAAAAAATTTAAAATTCAAACCGAAGCCACAATAAAATCCGTAAATAATAGTTTTATTTCAATTAATTAATAATAAATAAATAACACCCAACAGTCACATACATAGTCCTGACCCCACACTAAGATTGAGTCTTGTGTCGTGGGTATCAGAAACTACGAGAGACTATAATTGTGTATTGTATTTATAGGGAATTCATAATTATGTTACGAATATTTGTTCCTTATGTGTAAAAAAATATTATATGTTTACTGGATACTATTAATTTTTGATCCATTAACAGTTAATAAAGAAAGACCTTGAATATTTTGCAAGTGTAGACACACAAAATGAGATATGTGCAAGGGCCATTCGTCAAAAGTAAGTTTGACCTTACTTTTGAGTATTCACCCTTACAATACTCTATCCTTGTGGTTTTTTATGCACATTGCTGCAAATGTATTAATTGAACCACTCAAGGAAACAAGTAATATTTATGTTTTTGATATGACTCACTACTAATGAAGTTAGTAAAGTTTACATACATAATTTGATGTATGCTAGAATCCATCTAAGTAGCTACTATTGGTTATTGTATTTCCACCACCAAGTATTTTGTGGCCAATATTACTAGACATGACCTGACTTACATTTTAAATAGTGTTACTGCTGTTTCCAGTCAGGTCTGACATTTACCACCAGGTAGGTGACCCATATGTTTTGTAAATATTGGTACCAAAACTTTGTTGATTGTTAATCTTGCTTCTTTATTTTCTTATGATTAGAAAGTCAATTAGCATGCAATAGTGGTTGAATAATTAAATTACCGTATGACTTGTTCCAGTGACCCAACATTGACAGATTGGAACATATTCCTATATTGAAACAGGCCTTCCTTAGCTATGTGCGACTTGCGTAGGTCAACGCACAGCTCCAGATACTTGAACATGATGGGCTCGAGCACTGACTCCGACCAGTTGTAGGCCCATTTCTTGTTGCGGAACACCTCTTGCAAGGTGTCCAGAGCCCTGGCCGGTTTGTCCAGGTCCATAAACTCTGAATAAGCGTAAATTATTAATATAAAACCATAGTAAGCAGGTCATAGATATTTCTCTGATTTCCATGCCTATTTGTATAGTGTTGTAATCTTTTATTTAAAATCAGGATTGGAATATGCTGCTGAACATGGGCCAATGTCAACTGTTATTCATATATGAGTTAAAGTAAAAGAATATGCCTAGGTTCAAGGAAACATGTGGTTTAAAGGCGATCAAATGGGATAAGCAAAAATCCATAAATGTGTAAAGCTTTTTGGCTTCCATTGAAAGTTATTCTTTATTTAGGGCCATATTGCAGAAGTGAGAATGTGTTCAAGTAGTAAGGATAGTGTAGATTTATGACAAATTACGTAAATGCTGATATGACATATCTAAAGCCTTGTTACACGCCCATAATTAAGAGTATTTCCGATTTATATTCTATTTTCGTTCGAATTTCTTGTCCTAATAATGTTTTACATCATCGCGGTGCTCGAGGATCAAGCACCCATAAGATAACCACAAACTGATGAAAGGTTACTTAGCATGCAACGTGGAAAATCATAATGTTATACTAACCATTGGCCCGTTTGAGGGCATTTTCCGGTCTTTGACCGTATCGCGCCATGTTTTAGTCGCACTTATCACTTCATCAAGTAATTTTCTGCGTTTTACAACGCCCCGGAAGAATTATATTGAAATAATTCTTCCTCCACCGGCGTATCGCGCGACTGGCGAAAACAAAATGGACGCCCAAAAAGTTTTCAATTTTGTTGTGTTGGCACTTGGCATCAGTGGCAAATGTTCTTATCGTAAAAAATTAAAGTCCCTTATATTAAGATTTTTGTGATGGCAATAATTTATCGGAGACTTTTGTCTATTCCACACGACACAATTTGGTTGTCAATTTATTTTTGATCATGTAGAACGGGCATTAGACTTACTTTTTGGCGGGAATTTTGGGTTCTTGGGTCCATGTGGTTTTCTCAGTTTACTTCTCTGTGCCATCTTAAAGAAATAGAGTAATTTTAAAAGAACAGATTTATAAAAAGTTAAATATGCTAAGTACAATTATTTATTATGTATTCGCAGTAAAAATATTAATTTGGAAAATTATTGATGATTTTAAATATTGATGCATATCGGTTTTTTTTCAGTCGAAAAAACGAAGAGTCTTCTGCATGTCTAATATGACAATTTTGCCGGAATGAATGAATGAGTTCCTAAACTCCATTAAAGTAATAGGTATGTAACATATATATTTTTTTCGAACTTTTCGTTTTCACAAACATCCAAACCCAAAACAAATTTTAGTTTCACAAAAACATATCTCACGGTGCGGGGATCGATCTCGCGGCTTCTCGTTTCACAGCCGGCGCGGCGTCTAACCAACTGCGTCACGGAAGCTGTCAAATAAATTCATACAAGTGAATGCAGTATGCAGACTTCCTCAAGATGTTATCTTTTACCGTTTTTGGGCGTAGTGATTGACTATGATTAATACCAATATGACTCTGAAAAGTCGGAGGTGTGTGCTGGGATTTGAACCCGCGACTACAATGAACACGTTGGCAGCCGCGTCTAGTCTGGTTACCAATACGCAACCACGCACTTGATGTTATGGTTGTTTCTAAAAAAGTTACAACTTACAGAATCAGTAATGTTAACTACTTCTGCGCCATTGTATAATTTGCAACAATATCAATTACACTTTTATATTTATATTCAATAACAAGTACAAACCATTTATTGTTGTTTGTGTCTGTGTGAGAATAAGTTATTAGGGGTTTACCAGACATACATATATCGATGAAATCAATAATTAATTCCTAGTAATATTCATTTACTGTTTCGGAATAATTCAGTATTTAAAGGCGCTGCCATCCTTTAGACCTGAGCTTGACCTATGGAAATGCTTAGTGTCTAGTCCCGAGCTCGTACTGTATATGTACTGTACTGTGCAGTATCAACCCAAAAACGTCCCACAGCAGGTCACGAGCCTCCTCCACAACCAAAAGTACGATTGAGAGGGCTTAGGTCTTATAATCCATCACGTATGACGTAAGTAAGACAGATCATTATAGACTGTATTTCTCCCGGCAAACAACAGTGTAAATGCACAAATGCACAGTTGTGTTTCGGATTGAAGGACATTGTAGCCTGAGTAACTACTGGACATATTGAGACTTTGCATCTTAGGTCTCAGGATGGCAACCGTAGTGCTGCAAGCATTGCTTTGTAATTCAAGGTATTGTTTGGTTTGGTTACTGTTCATGAGCGGTCGTATCGCTTACCATTAGGTGAACGGCATGATTGTCTCGCCATTCATTCTAATAGAAAAAAATATCATAACAGTAGGTATAGAGATTTTGGGTTAGTATCGATAATAAAAAGAAAAATCTGTGGTTCTATTATTTAATTTCACATCTAAACCTAAATATTTAGTAAATATATACACACCCTTAAATAATAAAATAATACGTTAAAGCAATAATCAGACATGAAACAGTAAACCTCCTAAGTTTATTGGCCCCGATTTCATAATTTATCTTATACCTCGGGTTTTCGATCACTGAAAATACCACTCCAAAATTTATTTTTAATACGACGACCCGTGCACACGTAATTTACAATTTTATACTTAATTAATGTTAAGTCGTAGGAGCAGCAATGGCGTTAGGACAGAGGGGGTGAGGGATTGAGCATTCTTCCAGGCTGCCAGAAGGGGGGTAGCAGGCCAAGATATACCTTTTCACATGGACTTATAACGTTGTTAGGCTGCGCCGTATTAAATCCGCCTGGCGCGGTTAAGCTAAATCCGCCGCTTTGTACCCATTTTAACACAATATAAATGTATATTATGCATGTCATTTTTAATCTATTCTGTACTTAGAAATTCTCTATGTTAATACATTACTAATCTATACTGCTACCAGTTTCGAAGCATTTAAAATCCGAATTCTCTGTGACGTCAGCGTACACGATATCAACAACGTAGTGTTTGGATTAAGTTTCTTTCATTAATTGCTACAGAACTGTATTACTCCACAAAATAATATAATATTTTTTTTTAATAACACAATAGCTAAAACATAAGATCGTGTATGCTGTCGTTGCTTTCCTTTTCAAGCACTATTGCTTGAGCTCCGCATTTCGAAAAAAATGTGCGGCAAAGAAATTTCATTAGATATTTATTTTGCCATTAAAAAATATCTTTAAAGTATAATTCTATATCAATGAAGATTAAAATATTTTTCCTTATTTTGGAGTCTTATGCATATTCCCTATTGTTAGTTTTTGGTATTTAGACCTTCGATATAAAGTTGTCGAGGAATTTTTGCATAGGCAGTTCTACCATCACGGTGAGTGGTACCGCAAACAGGTACGTGATCACTGCCGTTGCGGCTGCGTCGATGAACTAAAACAAAATATGCAACGATTAATTTTAAAACTAAGGACAGGCTCTTCAGTAAATTTGGAGGATCAATAAGATGGCCGTAAAAATTGCGCTTAAGTAAATATTTTGTATAACATTTACGTACATTATATGCTCATGCCTCTATACTCGATAGGCACAGGTGTCCACTTTCTTTATCGGCTTAAGGCAGTTTAGGGATAATTTAAGAATTGTATAGGCAATACTGGTTAAACCGGTTTAAAAAATTACGTTAGCCTAATCGAACTCCAAACGAATTTCGATAATTTGTCTTAGTATATTTTTTTCATTCTTAATAACTGTATCTGGTATATGTCGTGGTAATTAAATAAATGAATAATAAATGAATGTAAATAAAATACTTACAACTTCCATAGCAGATGTATGTATAGTATAGGGACGCGGTGCAGCGATGATGGTGTTGACGCACCAGTGGATCATCATCACTGAGAGGGACATCCGCGCCATCACGTCAAACCCTCTCCATGCTAACAACCTCCGGAAATGGCCTGTTGGATACATTCAACAAAACAAATCAATGAAAATATGTAAACAGTGTATTTTAAATTTAATTGCTATGTCTACTCCAGACGTCAGATACAAAAAAATAGCCAGATAATTTAATACTAATCTCAGTGTGTTAAAATCGTCATTCCACTTAAACATAAAAATGTGTTATGTTTAAGTGGAAGTGGACAAAACAAAATAGATACAGCGTAAAGGTTTCATTTCCATGAACCATCGGAATTTAGAGATAACACCTTTACGCTGAAACCAATCAATATATCATAAACTATTCATATAACTTACTGTCAAAATTAATAAGTCCTATGAGCTGTGTAGCACTTAATATGCCGAATATGAACCGCTCCAATCCGGCGTAGGCAGCGGTGAAGGCGTGCGACGTAAAGGTCTTGATGTGCTGCCCCGACATCAACCACGCCACGTATATAGGTATCATCAAATGATGGACGACGCCAAGTATCTGAAAATGTAATTGAAGTGTTTTTTTTAGCTTGTAATATTTTTTTTTTATTACAACGAATGGTGAGCGATACAACCGCTCATGGACAGAAGCAAAATAAAACAACGTCATAAATTACAAAGCAATGTTTGCAATTCCACTGCGCTCGCCATCCTGAGACATAAGATCAATTAAGTCTCAAATCTCAATAAGTGCAATAGTTACTCTGGCTACAATGTCCTTCAAACCGGATGATAACAACAATGCACACTGCTGTTTGGTGGAAGAAAAAGACACTATAGTGGCCTACCCTGGTGGCCTTTCACATTTATTAGAGACCTACCAAAAGTAATATGAGATGCAAGTCTAAGAACTGCAGTATCTCTACAGAAATATTGAAACATCGCTATGATGTGTTTTCATCGACATCGGTATCGACTTTTTCAAAGGCATCATTAGTACACACATTAGTACCATCATTTATGGTTTCGGAACCGTTTCATAACTCCCGATGTATAATTATAATTAGTTGTTCAATTGAAGGTTCTAAACAACACGGTTGAAAGAGATTTGACTAGACTAGAGATTAAACACGAAGGTGGTCTTCGGCATCAGTCAGATAAAACAGGGTTAAAGATAGAAAACAAAGAACAAAAAAACTTACTTTATTATCCGATATTTTGTGCTTGTCATCGTTTGAGTAGTATTGTAGATGAGCTACGAAAAGACCCACCATGCAAGCGGGTAGGCTGCCTAATGGTGACGTGTATAGTCCCTGGAAAGCCGGCCAGTGATTGAATAAGCTCTTTATACTTCTGTAAATGCAATAAGTACCCATTTAAATAGTCATTATAGTTCAGTCATCTGGTAGGTTTATCTAGATAGTTTTCCGGCAATTTTAGAAACGGGTCTTGGTAAAACTGTAAGAATTTCAACCGATATTACGATAGTAAATCTAATTTACATGTAGCTAAAGTTAACTTAGTAAGTCTTATGTTGGCACTTGGCATTATTTAGAGAAGATATATCAATATTGTGTTGTATGCTTGTTTCTAAGCGAGACACCTTTGTGCACTATTTGTTGCTATAATGGAGATAGCGGAATTCTGTTTTATCCAAAGGGTAAAATAATACAACATGCACTTACTCCGGGTTTGCAATATACATTAAAGACTTCCAGTGTTGGAAGTATGAGATGGTGCTGATTAAGATGCAAGAACCGACGAAGAGAGCTCCGTACACGGGCAAAGCTTTACGCTTCAATGGAGCCAGTGCCAACGTCAAGAAGCAAGCTAGAATGTATAGCTGCATGTCGACTGCCAAGAACCTGCGGAGAAAGAATACGTATTGTTTGACCATTTCATCATTAATACTTAGGCATTAGGTGGATATAAAAGAATTTCATAATCTTAATTCCAGTGTGACTGCACAGTATCGCAGTGCGTAACGAAGAGCTTTGCTGCCGCGATTCTTTTCATCGCTTATCTTTCCGATTTCAGGCACAATACAACTAAATAAATGGCAAAATAGAACGTTTTTCTTTTGTAATTTGTTTGATTTCATCCTTTTTGGGTGATAAATACATAAGATTTCCTAAATTAATAATGTCCATCCATTTATTCGATTTCGATTTACCACCCTTGAATAATAATATTTCAAACACCACAAAAGAAAATTGTCTTGAAATTTTAGTTGCACTGTTTCTGTAATCACTAAAACTATCACCCGGCTTTGTTTTCAGTTGTATTCCCTGTATAGTGCTTAGCAGTAAGTAGTCACTTTATGTCTACACCATTCAAATCAAAGAATGAATTATCTTCTTTATTCATGTAACACTCACCAAGTTTGTATAAAGCAATGATTCCGTGAATCAAACAAATTGTTGACATAGAAGGCGTGGTACCAGAACTTCTGCCGGCATATTTGACTCTGGGCATCGATGACTAGAGGCGATACTGGACCGTCCCTTTCTAATGGCCACCACGTTGCTCCATACCCGACCACGAAAAGGTACACCGGCGTTATCCTGTGAATGTGAGGTTCATAGCTATTATTAGTATTATTAGATTTTTCGATAATTTTGCTTTTGCGTTTTATTAAAACATCGCAAGGCAAGTTGGCCTGATAGGTAGCAAGTAGTTACCCGTTTTAGATTTACGCACTAGAAATTAGTATGTGTGTGTGAGCATAATTTTAGTATTTAACCAGTGATGTATTCACATGTGAGAGGCCTGGCCGTCTGGGGCCCTACTAAATTCATCCGAAACGAAAATCGAAACTTCGGATGATCGAAGTTCGATTTTCGTTTCGGATGAATATAGTAGAGCCCCTGGGTAGGTAGCACCGCAATGTCTATTTCTCTCGCCAAACAACAGTTTAAATGAACTGTTGTGTTTTAGTTTGAAAGACATTTTAGCTAGCGTAACTACTGGACATATTGAGACTTAATATATGTCTCAGTATGGCGAGCGAAGTGGAATGCCAATGTTTTGTAATTCATCGTTTTGTTTGGTTTTTCTACTGTCGATGAGCGGTCGTATCACTTACCATCAGGCGAATGGCACGTTCGTCTCTCTATTCATTGTAATAATTTAAAAAAAACGGTTATAACTGAGGTTGCAAATTTCGTAAATTTTCGAGTCTAATTCGACTCAGGCGAGGAGAGGAGTCCGATCCTTTAACGAAGTCATTCTTTTTTTATGGAAATTACTATATTGCTTTGACCCCATATAGTTATTGGCTGATAAGAAACATACCTGATTATTCTTTTTATGATTTGATTGGGTAGCTTTTTCAAGGTGAGTGGTGTTTTGTGTGACGACAACAGCATATTGTAAGCGCACAGAAAACTTGAAACCATCACGAACATCTGGACTATAGATGTACCTTTTATCAAAACCATTCCGGGTGTTCCAGCGAATCCCTGAAAAGAAAACCATCGCATTAAATATGTATAATGATTGATTTAGAACGTAATGTGGTAAAATTATCATAATACCAGATTTAATCGATACTTTCTCTTATTTGATTGACATTAATTCCTTGCCCAGAAGCGAGAAATATTGGTAAAGTTGATCTAACGCGATAGTGGAATTCCCGTCAAGGTGATTCGTGTAAATTTGTGCCTTTCGGGTTCCGCCTGAATTGATTTGGTATCAAAGATATCGGCATCATTATGTAAACTAGTGAGAGATCATCTTCATAAAGTAGATATTTAGTGGAATAATTTCATATACTGCGGCGTTCTTTAAGTATCGGATGACCCACTATGTGATGCAGCCAGTTAGGTCTGCTGATTTAGACTCTCTCTTCAGCTATAGAAAGTCCACGATGAGCAAAGGCCTTTCCAAAATATTTTCATAGAGTCCTGCAGCAAGGGATCTGCATCCAGAGGCTTTTGGTAATATTAGTTGGGTCATTTGTTAACCTTGTACGATTATCGCCAGTAATTACATACTTAAACTCATGCCTTTTTACCCATACAGGCTAGGCATAGGTGCTATCAGAACACCCGCTTTTCGCCTTGTGTGCACCGTCCCACGATGTGTTAGGGGGCGAGCCTATCGCCATATTAGGGACAAAATAATTATTGTTGAAAAGGATTTACCTGCTCCATATAATGTGGGTTTCGTAAGTACATAATTTCCTGAAGAATGAGAGCGTGAACGAACAGAATGATTAGCGTCACTATTATCCTGGAAGTACAAGAAATATTCACCTTTAAATTAAGTTATTTAAAAAAAGTTTTATTACAATTCTTGTATCTATACCAATGATCTATACTAATATATTTAAAAGCTGAAGAGTTTTTTTACTTGTTACCTCTAATTTCAGGAACTAGATACTGGTTCGAATTTTAAAATATTTTTGTGTTGGATAAGTTATTTATCGCGGAATATAAATTCCTTATATATATTCTAAATTGATAGTAGTAATTGAACTTTTTGGCCGCCATTTTGAAAAGTGTAACTGCACCCGGGCAGAGCCGGGCCGAACCGCTAGTTATTAATAAAATAAATAGATAACAGTGTGATAACAACACGAAAAAAATTACGGCTTCAAAAATATCACTGAAAAGTAACAAATAATGATTATAATGTTATTGCATTTGTAAACGTTGATTAAATTATACTTATTGGCTTGACTTGCTAACAACTCATAATATATGCGTAATTATTGAAGGTGGAACATGTAGGACAGGAATGTCTTATAACAATATGTTAAAACTTAAATTTTTGCGTGTATTTTCTATTCTCACTGCAAAGTGATGTTTTTATGATTTGTGATTTGTTGCACTGAGTAGCCAAAGAATATTACATAATTAAATATGTTTAAAAGATAGTGTAAATATTTATTTTGACCATGACACTGATTAACTCTGGTTTATGCTCGACGTGTAAAATGATTAGCAAAGATTTATTTAACATTTAAAATTAGCAAACAAGTACAATAATTGATTTACATACTAAAATTTTATTTTATTTAGATAATATTTGTGTCGCGACTTTTATCGCAGATAGTGTGATTAATACAACCATTGCCTATGGCAAAAAAACATGTATTCGGAATTAAATAATCATGAACCAGTTTGTCGAGTGTCGATTTATTTTACGTATCTACTATTATTATATAAGTATTACTATTTACGTATTTATTTTTATATATTACTATTTACGTTCGCAACTATTTGCTGCGACCAATAACAAGAATACTCCTCGGGGATTTCCGTTTTACAAATGACGCGTCACACAAATAAATGAGTATTCGAGTTTTAAATACAGGTCTTAAAATAAATATCCTGACACTAAAACAATAAGTTAACGATATTAGCAGTGTCATATTTCACACTTCATAGTTCATCATAAATTCATATAATCCGCCTGTCAAGGGCGGATCCAGATTTTACGCCGGGGGAGGGGGGGAGGGGGGGTTATATAGCACGATTTCAATACTCGAATTGGTAATAATGATTTTTTAAAAGTTTTTTTAGAGAACTTGAACGTGAACATACCCACACACACTTTTTTACTTTATTTATCGACATACAAAGAATTAATTGTGATTTTATATTTTATCAACAATATAATAGGTACATTATGTTAATCTGGAGCCAGCCCAGGGAGGTCATGACCCCCATGACCTACCCCCTGGATCCGCCCTTGCCGCCTGTTAAGGTTTACTCCTAACACCTTTTTAAAGGTCATTTATTTGATTGACAAACGTTCACTTAAGCGTCTTTCTGTTGAGCCCTGCTATAGAATTAGATAATGCCTACCTTGATCCTTGTATGGGCGCCAAACTGGCGAGTCGAGGATCCTTGGTCTCGTAGGATGCAATTAATCGCTGCCAGTTGGCACGTAAAGACCACGCCATTATGAGCCCGTTTTCTGAAAAAAAAAAAACATATTGTATGGACAAGGAGTATATTCTTAAGGGAATATCCCCTTCCAAGTCAGTATTATACCTTGAAATAATAAGTGACGCGTCAGGTCAAAGAATACTTATTTGGGTAGGTAATAAACCTTGACAATTGTTTGGTGTATTGGGATTTTTATTTCTGAAATTTTCTTTATAAATTATGGACACTTTTATGAGTGTGCTTAAATGTGTAAACCAATGCGTCTCTGGAATAATCTGTCACCTCTCGCAAATCATCTGTCAGTATCAAAGTCCAGTTACATTCTCTAAGAATTTATTTTATAGTGACGATACCATCAGGTGTCCTACTTTCTTATCAAATCATAAATCAAAACTGTTCCACTTACTTTTATCCCACCAGAAGATGTCATACATTGTAGCAAAGATGTTCATACATAGTATAACATAGACGATATACAAGTAGACTGTTTGCGGGGTATCCAAGGGCTTCTCCACAACGGTGTCGTTGTGTCGTCGGCAGTAATGCACGGTGTGTAGCGAGGCTACCACGCGCTGTGGCAATGTCCGCCCGCTGGTGCATCTCTGGAGGCGTTGTGTTGCGTTTGCAACGCGACTTGTCTCTGGACAACGCGCGCTGACGCAGTAACCGCGGTGTATGAATGTTCTGTTGTAATACCGCTCATCGTTGGATAATTCCTGGTCATAATATTGTTAGTTACTTCATGAACCGACTTGAAAAGGAAGAGGTTCTCAATTCGTCGGAATCTCTTTTTTATGTATGTACACTGATTACGTGATGACGCATGAACCGATTTTGAAAATTCTTTTTTTATTATAATTGGTGATCCCATATAAAATTGGTGAGAAACTGATGAATATTTTGGTACTTGGAGAGTAGAACTCCTCAAAATTGAGTAGGATTACAATGGTTCTTTTTGCAATAGGTCCAGTATTAATTTGTAACTAAGTAAGTTCAAAAACTATAAAAGATCGAAGCGTTATTAACTTCAGACCATAGAAGATGAATCCTACCGTTACAGATAATGTATTTCTTTATTAATAAATATATCAGAAGGTACTCAAAAGAGTCATGAACCTAAGTCATGAACAGTTTAATATTGTAATTAAATATTTGACATTCCTTTGTTGACGAAAGGGTTTGACGTCAGAGACAGGTGACCGATCGTAAAATTTTAGGCAAAATATAAAATACGTTACATTGACCCCTTGTGAGTGTGGAATCAGGGCAGGTAAAACAGGTTTGGTTTTTAGTATAAGACTCGCTTAAACTTGCATTGTATTCTTTATATTTTGTGGTTTCGGAGAGATTATTTTTGTGGCGTTACCTTGATAAGATCGTATGCGTCTGGCGAAGACTCTGTAGGAGTTAGTTGATACTTGGCGAGGCAATACAGCCCGTCCTTCTGCGAGAGACAGCTATGGTAGTCGTCCAGATGGTACAGACGAGGGAGACTGGAATATTCTTCATCTGAAACAATGTTTCCTCAATTTATTCGCTTGCCGATGTTTTATTTAGGGCCTAGCGGGGTATGGCATCCGCAACGTGCTAAATGCTATTTTCCCAATCGATTGTTTTGTCTTCTTTCCTCAAACTGAATTCAAAAGTCGTTCGAAAGGGACAAAACATTGGATAGCTAAAAAAGGTTTTAAAACTGTCTATGAATAAGGCCGTAACGGTCTAAATTAAATGTGAATGCCTATTCATAGTATCGGTAGAAGATATCTTTGATACCGATACTGCTTAACATTAAATGTAGCATTTTTATTGTTTGTCCACGTTTTCCTGGTTTATCCCGGCCGACAGATTTTTATAAAATAAAATAATTATCATTACATTTTATATTTGGTTCACAGAGCCGAAAAGAAATATTATTGGTCTTGAAGTTTATTTCTCCAAGAACTTTAATGAATTTGTATATTTTTCCCTACACTAAAAATATGTTTTATCGAGGCATAAAATTTTCTGATGGTAAGTGATACGACTGCTCATGAACAGTAGCAAAACCAAACAGCACCTTGAATAACAAAGCAATGCTTGTCATTCCACTGCGCTCGCCATCCTGAGACATTAGATGTTAAGTCTTAATATGTTCCGTGGTTATTCTGGCTACAACGTCCTTCAAACCGAAACACGATAGTGCATTTAGACTACTGTTTGGTGGGAGAAATAGATATTGCGGTGGTACCTACCCAGGCGGCCTCTCACATATAAGAGACTTACCACCAGTAAAATACCAAACTACAATGCAAACTTTCGTCCATTTCTCACTGACATTATTTAGTGAAGTCTTGAGTTAAGAATAGCTACTAGACTCACCGGTTTGGCGTGTACGTCAATCAGATTTGTGTTAAGCAGGTCGCTTCAATAAATAATCCGTTTATTCACCCAACTGTAGTCAATAAGTTTTTGATTACGGTACTTACTGCTTATTTTGTTAATATTTTTTTTTAATTTTTCCGATTGATACGTCACGATTTTTTACCACTTTAATACAAGAAGTAGGTTATAAGTTCAATCGATACTAACATATAAAGCTGAAGAGTTTGTTTGTTAGTTACCTCTAATCTAAGGAACTACGGGTTCGAATTAAAAATAAAATTGTGTTGAATAGGTCATTTATCGAGGAAGGCTATATATCATCACGCTATGACCTATAGGAGGGAAGCAGTAGTGAAAAATGTAGCAAATACGAAAAATGTTATTCGTTTTTCGTGGTCCGATTGGTACTCTAAATTGATAGTAAGAGTTGGACATTTTGGCCTTTATTTTGAAATGTGTATTTGGTGGAAGTGCGCGGTGGCCTGTTGGTAAACGGACCAGACGCGGCTGCTAACATGTCCACGGTGGTCGCGGGTTCAAATCCCAGGGCACACCTCTGACTTTTCGGAGTCATGTGTGTATTGATAGTCAATCACCACGCAATAAAACGGTGAAGGAAAAACATCGCGAGGAAACCTGAATACGTTTATAAGAATTTGTATGGTATGTAAGTCCGCTAACCCGCACTAGGCCAGCGTGGTGGACTACATGGCCTAACCACTCTCAATCGTACTGTCGATTGTAGAGTAGGCCCGTACCCTGCAGTGCGACGTATAGTGGCTGATACATGTATCTGGTCCCGGGCGGAGTTAAGATAACGATAGCAATAGAAAGAGATTAGATAATAAATGTGGATAGAGATAGACAGAGAATATAATAGAGAATATAGATAGTGTATTCGGGAGTTATATAGAGGAAAGTATGCATAGATATACGTGCGAGAGAGCATAGTTAAGTTTGCTTTAATATTACGCTGACAGCTCCATTTTTTATTAATCCGGCAGGGCATAGAGACAGCACTGCATCTAGTGGTAAGCACAAATGCCGCCCAGACAGAGTATTGATTGGCATCAGACGGCGGTCCCATGCCATTCGATACAATCATGCCGGCCTGCTAAGATGCGTCTTTGCACTACGGCAGAAGGACCTAAAATTATAGGAATTAGGGAACGAAGGGAACTTAAGGTATCTATGGTCGTTGTGTATTTATCTGTACAGAGACCACCATTTACTGAATTGAACTTGATCTGAAAGGTTAAGCTTAGTTTATGTAAAACAACACTGTCTCATTTAATAAACTTCTGTATTTAAAAATTACAATATACTCTAGTGACGACGAGTGAAAAGGATTGTTTGATCATTGATGTGTTTTTTATTAGAGGAAAGAATTACTTATTAAAAATATCCCGAATTTCTGTTAAGTACTCCTAACTGCTTTAAAACACCATATGTTTCTTAAGTTGTTTTCAATTAATACACTACAAACAATGTGTATGTGGAAATTAAAGCAGAGCCAAGTGAAATTAAATTTGTAATTTAGTTACTAGAAACTATGTATCTTTTGCAATTATTATAGTAATAATGTATAACGATTAACAATCTTTTGAATATTTGCATATCTCTATGAAAATTGACATGTATGTTACATTTCCTGCCAAATCCTTTTATTATGGTCTATATGTTACTGTAAAAGCTCGAACTACAGTAAATCCTAAGATATTCCAGTAAAACCTAAGATCTACCAATTCCTAATGGTAAATGTCCCAAAAGGTTTGCGATTCGAACTCTTACCACTATTCCGTTGGTAAATCTTAGGATTTACATTAATGGCACGGTAAATGTTGAAAAACAGGGCAAGGATTCAAAAAATGTAATTGTCAAAAAAAATGCTCGACAAAAAAATGCACCTGCAGATCATCAGGATTACTTTGTAATTCGGGTGAGTTCTAGAATACGTTGGCACGAATTGTGGGTAGGTGGGGGGTGGAGGAAGTAGGGGGGAGTGCCCTAATTACCGGGTACCATTCCCATGAAATGGTAACGCACCATTCCTGAGAAAACCCAATTAAAGTAACCTAACCTCAAAATACTTGTTGTCAACACAAAAGTTGCTTCTGCAACGTCTCCGGCGCTGCGGGAAGTGCAGCCCCTTCGCCCTGCGTAACAAAGGATAGGCACCAACGCTCACCTACGCAGGGGCCCTACTATATTCATCTGAAACGAAAATCGAAACTTCGGACGTTCAAAGTTTTTTATACGATACGAATGTATCTACTCTGTAAAAGTTCGAATTTGTATAACGTACATCGTAACTATAAGTCTATGGTTGCGACCATAAGTCAATAACGACCATAAGTATATGTAGGTACATTCGTATAGTATATAAACTTCGACCATCCGAAGTTTCGATTATCGTTTCGGATGAATATAGTAGGGCCCCAGCTTCGGCTTGCTGGTCGCCTCCGGCGACCAGCCTCAGCCGCTACGGCTCGCACGGTCACCTATCCTTAGTTACGGCGGGCGGGGGCTGCTCTCCCTCCACGCCTCCGGCTTTTTATAAACACTCTAGGGGTAGTACCCAAAAGTCTACGTGAAGTAGGGGTGCTCTAAGTCAGTTTTGGGACAAAGTCGACCTATTTAACCCGCAAAGGTGTTACACTACTACTAGTTTTTACTCCTCCAATCGTGCCAACCTATTCTAGACTGCGACCTATTAATCAATTACATTTGATTGTCTTTTTTACTTCTAAACCAAATAATAAGAAAAATAATTATTAAGTTAGACTAGCTTATGTAAGCATTATGTTTGTATTTCGTTGTTAAATTCCAAATAGAGAACTACTGATTCAGTTAGATAGATATGATAGAGATTAAGATATTCAGAGATATACGTTATGTGTTTTTTCAAAATAATTTAAATAAGTTGGTATTAGTTTGTACTTACCTGTTTTGTCTAATAGTTCATTAAAGTAAATAATTAAGAATTAGGTACTCATTGTTTTATTCCTAAAACCAACATCTACCAGCTGACAGTGGTAAAACCTAGCATATACTGAATTCGAATGGTAAAAGCTCGAAAAAATCGTCGTATTTTCAGAAATACTTACATTTACCAACTAATGTCGGTAAATCCTAAGACTTACACTTAAATCTTAAGATTAACCGTAGTTCGAGCTTTTACAGTAACATATATATTTGTATATCATGTTTGATACCTATCACCAAATACTTTGATTGGGTTTATTTGATTGCGTCATCAAAAGGAAATGGTAGCGGTATAATTATTTTAAATGGTGGGCCATTTAACTTATTTTAAGCATGTAATCAATATTTATTACACCCTTAAAAGAATAATGGATTGAATAATTACGAGTTTGTGTTATTGATTGAATTTTAATAATTAAATATTTAAATTTATTTTGCACTACAAATTAATATTTATTTGTGCACTATATACTCGTAGAATATGTTATCCATACCTATATTATAAATGCGAAAATAACTCTGTCTGTCTGTTTGTCTGTTCCCTTTTTATGCCTAAACCACTGGACCGATTTTGTTAAAAGTCGGCACAGGGGTATATTAGACCTAGGAAACGAACTTATGCTACTTTTTATTGTGATGCGAAGGTTTGAAAGGAATGAAATAAACGATGAAATATTTATATCTAAACTGTTGAAGTTACTGATGTCGAACTTTGCACTTTACTTACTGATTTAAAAATAATAATAATAGCATACTTAGTTTTATTAAAAGTAACCTTAAAGGGTTTAAAATAAGGGTTGAAATATTACAGGGGAAATCGAAATCGCTGCAACTATATTTTATGAAACTTTATGTTTTGGCTTTTTATTACAAAGGAAAAATAACGACGTGAAAAATTTTGGATAAATTAACCGCAATTTTTTTATTGATTCGATTGCTCAGAATTGAAATTTGTGGCCGCCATTTTTAACTTTTTTGTCCGATTGGTGTCCAAATCGATATCTGAGACACCAATTGTTCGAATAACCAAAATTCATAGTAGAAATTGAATTGGTATTTGACGGCCATTTTGAACATTTTTATTCATATTAAACTATTTGTAGAAACCACAATTATTTGTTTGTGTATTATTTGCAAAGTTAGTACAAAAAACTATTCGATGAGAACGTAATCCCAAAGAAAGCTTTATTTTTTTATATAATGCAAGTAAAAAATATCAATATAAACGAACATTCAAATACTAAGCCGTATACAAATATGAACATGCATACTTCGCTCTTTGTAAACGCGTAAGCATATTTCGGAATTTTGACAGTTTAATAATATCGCCGTAATCAAAATAATCAATTTAATCTGGGGAGATGGGATGGAGTAGAATATGAGGTGGATATAATGGGACAGAAGGATACAGGATGGGATTGGATAAGCAGTATAAATAACGGCAGCCCTGTTGGGTTTAAATAAAATATGGACTGGAATCTGTTTCTGTACCCGGGGGAAAGCTGGGCCGTGCCGCTATATATTGTAATATAAAAAATAGTAAATTAATTTGCATGTAAAAGTCACCATTGCTGTCAGCATGTGTTAAGGTTTTTATAACCTGACTTTAACTTGTATTGAAATTATATGCTTTAATTTATTCCTAACGAGCACATTCGCAGTAGTCTTGGTGTCCGCGATGTGGCAGAAAAACTCCAAGAATGTATGAGATGATACGACATTCTTATGGGCATGTTCTAAGAAAACACAGGATTACATCCGCAATGGTGTCTGAGCCTTAATATTCCCGAACTTCGATCAAGTTGTAGACCAAAAAAGTGCTAGCTAGATGTCGTCAAGGAAGACATCAGGGTCTTACCTTACTATAGAGGATTTAAGGAGAGTTAGCCAGTAGGCGGACCCTGGTACTGGCTGGGATAACGCCAGGTAGTGGAAGAAGAAGAATTTATATGACTATCTCGATGCCGTAGTGGTACTACGGTACGATTACAATGCTGAGGTTTCGGGTTCGAATCCCGCGTCGGGCGAAGTGATAGTGGATTTTTCTATTCATTATCAGCCTGGGGTCAGGAATTTGTGTCCGATATGGCGATAGGCTCGCCACCTATCGTATCGTGGGACGGAGCATACAAGGTGAAATGTGGGTGTCCTCGAAGCATCTCTGCCTACCCTTTCTGGGGAAAAGGCGTGACTTTATGTATGAATTGATATGCTTACTAATAATATAAATGCGATAATCATTTTTTCGTTTCGCTTCTACGCAAACGGTCATAATGAAAATTTCCACTCATACACATTGACAGGCAAACAAAAAGACATAGGGTTATATTGCATTCAGAGAACTAGCTCTGTTTTCGAGGCATATAAAGGTAAATATCGATATAAATTACTTGGAAAGTGATACTAAATCACTTGAAAATTGTCTTCCATGTCAACATAGCGCATAAACATATTGATACGCTGTATGACGAGCAAAACTCATTTCGAAACCCCTCTCTATCTAATTTGGGCTAACAGCGCTGTGTAAAAATACCCCTAAACTAACTATTCGCCGTTTTTTTCAACAGCGTATATTTTTATTATTGTTTATGCAATATTGCACATTATGTGTTTGTAAAATAGCACATTTATTCTTTTTTATATACCAATGTAAAAAATGGTAACTATGTAACGGTTTTTTAAGATACTGGTATGTGTTTATCAAAATCGGGAAAAGTAAAATGAACGGACGAAAGTAATAACTTGTTACTTTCATCCTTTCATACAATTATGTTCGTGATATCGCTAAACAATATTTTTAAGTTAGCCAGAAACAAGAAAGGTAAGATAAGGCAGAAAACTAACAAAGATTGATACTCTAAACAAGCTGGAGATTCAAAAACGAAAAATAAATGAAATTCATCAATTTTTCCGGAAATAAAAAAAAGCAAATATATATATTAGGTGGACTGAAAGTTCGTAGGCTAACACATATATAGTCCTACTAGTATTAAATCCACATTATCTTTAGCTATAACCTTCAAAAGACACGTGTATAAATTTATCGTCAGTTGCACTATTAGTATGTGAGTTATAAGATTCTTGGTGTAGCAATTTTTGTTAGTTTGAAAAATCGATAAAAAGGAATTTCGTATGTTAATAAAGCATTGCTTTTTGATGAAAAAAAAAAATACTATTGAAGCCAAGGCTTGGCTTGGTTAACATTATTTAGACCTTGCATCAGGGAAATCAACGGTACCTATAGAAGTGGTTTGCTAAATTTAAACGAGGTGAACCGAGGACGATGCACGCAATGGGCGCCCCAAAAAGCTGTTACCGACGAAAACATCAAAAAAGTTCACAAAATAATTTCTGATAACCGTAAAGTGAAGTTGATTGAGATAGTGGATAGCCTAAAGATATCAGAGGAACATAATATCGTGAATGAATATTTGGATATGCGAAAGCTCTGTTTAAAGTGGGTGCCGCGCGAGCTCACAATCGAAAAAAAAAACGAATTTATGTTTTTAAGTAGTGCTTGGAGCTGTTCAATCGTAACAAACCCGATTTTTTGTGTTGATATGTGACAGTGGATGAAACATAGCTCCATCATTTCACACCGGAGTCCAATCGACAGTCAGCCGGGTAAACTGAAGCCTATTTTGAGGCTAAAGACAAATCGTAATATAACATTGTTATAGAAAAATTCTATGACCGTTATAATCGTTGTATCGCCTTCGAAGGTACTATATTGAATAATAAAATCAAATTCAATAACAAAAAAAGAATTTTTATATGTTAGCCTACGAACTTTTCAGCCCACCTGTTAATTTAATTTTGCGTATTTTAATTTGGCTTATAGTCATCTTAAGACTGATCAAAATAAATATTCTGAGTAATGACTTGTTTTTATTTACAATGTTACGAACATCCCTTTACACTGTTTCAACTAAATCTTAGGGTAGGGATAATTGAAAATAATTGTTATTTTTTGTATTTTTTTATATTTATTCATACATTTTTTCATAATCTGTAATAGCAGTTACAAATAAGTTGGTATAAATAGATAGCCAAAAGACCTATATACTAAGTTTCTATCTAAGTATTTTGTTGTATAAAAGGTCTGTGAGATATTACAAGAAATTTAAAAATCGTTACTTTTGTCCCTGGTCTCCCCTATAAAAATATTTTATTTAAATATTTTGGAATAAATATTTTGGCTAGGTATACAGTTTTTATTCAGGAACGTTTTTGTGTTTGAAATATGTAAAGTTTTTGAATTAAAATTGAATTAATCAAATATATATCCATTGTTATCAGAGGGCATAAAATCACAACAAAGTTATTTTTCACTGTACTTATTTTAATATTTTAATTTCTGCCAATAATACTCGATAAATAATTTACAAGTGAAATATGGAAACAATTTTACAAAAGATTTATCCAAGTATTTAATAAAAAATTGACATAATTTTTTTACAATAAAAAAATAATAAAATGCAATCAATTACCTGTGAACTTCCTGGCATAACCACTCCGAATAGACAAACACAACACCAGCACATTAAGGACAACAACTTTATAGGTCTTCATGGCACCTCATCACATAACCAACTGAACAGTCCTTATATTGTTTTATTAATATAAGGGATACAACCTGCGTGCACGTTGCTGCCAATGGTAATGCGAACATTTTGTAGAGCATCGGAAAACGAGAAGGCTGTTGATCTTATGCTAATTGTCCACTTTCGTTCATCGACGCGAGTTTAAAATATAATACGCAAATATGCTTTAAGGATAAGTAACTAATTTAATATTCAAATTTCAAATACAATAATGATAGAAATGAAATAAACAGAATTTGAATATATGTAAATTGATAGAGTAATAGAATTTTATGTTAATGTTTAAATATGTTGATTTTTTCAAGATATTTTTTATTCCAATGGATGGCGAGACGAACATGCCGTTCGCCTGATGGTAAGCAATACGACCGCTCATAAACAGTAGCAAAACCAAACAACACCTTGAATAACAAAAAAATGCTTGGCTTTCCACTGTGCTCGCCATCCTGAGACATAAGATCTTAATTCTCAATATGTCCAGTAGTTACTCTGGCTACAATGCCCTTCAATCCGAAACACAACAGTGCATTTACACTGCTGTTCGACGGGAGAAATAGACATTGCGGTGGTACCCACCCAGATGGCTTCTCACATATGAGAGACCTACCACCAGTAAATATATTAAGATAATCCTACTCTGTGGCGCAGTTGGTTAGACGCCAGCTGTGAAAGGCCGCGGGTTCAATCCTCGCACCGAAACATATATTTGTGAGAACCACAGGTATTTGTTTCGGGTTTGGGTGTTTGTGAGACCGAAAAGGCTCTCGTAGTTCCTGATACCCACGACGGGTTAGGACTATGTAAGTGACTGTTGGGTGTATTTATTTATTATCCAGAAACTACTTTATTATTTATAAAATAAATAAAATTCACAGTTAAGATTCATTTAAAGATTTGGTGTATTCATTTTACATTGAAATATCATACTCAGAGCTTTTGCGTTCTTTGAATCTAGACCTTGTAGGCGTCTTCGATCGCGTGGTTATGATAAATCGGGTACAGATGTTTTTCTATATATGTATATACAATTTTATGACCATAGACCCCTGTACTATCTTTGGCTAATATATTATTAGATTTTTTATCTCTGTTGACAGGCTTCTATTCTGGACTTCTATTTCTCTGTATATAATACTAATCTAAGCTTTTATTTGTTGGGACATATTATTTTATCACTTGGGAAAAAGTACTTCTTTTTTAAATAAAAAGATTCCGATGTACTCTTTTGTACTTATAATAACATGCAAAATTTCATAAAGAATATCGACGTTACAGCGTAAAAACAAATTCATTTTTGGGTTTTACACATTGCTAAGGATGTTGTTAAATTTAAATCGAGTCACAGTTATTTTTAAGCTTAACGGTTACTACATTTCTTGGATATTTACCCACGTTGTCTTCACTGCGAGATATATTGCATCCTGGAGTTTTCTAGAAGGCCTTGTGATTCTGGTTAATGTTTTTTCTACACCACACATAACATAATGTTTAGATTTTTAACAAAATTCTACGTAAAGTAACAGTCAAACATGCTCTTGATTGTTCATTCATAAAAACACTGTTATGAAAAACATGACAAGTATTGTTTTGTTTCCAAAATTATACGATTATGTGATGTTACCATTTTGCTTAAGGCGGTAAAATATATTTTTCTAATTACTCGTATTCCCTTTTTTTATACTAGCCTTTTTTAATACTTTCCTTTTCTTAATAAAGTAACTACATTTGATGATATGAGTAGTGCAGCCCAAAACAACATCAAGTGGGTCAGTTACACTTACTCCAACCTCCGTGAAACCGGGTATTGAGTAGTGCAGGATCAATTTGGTCACCCGAAAAGGTAGGTGAACCTGAAACGTGAAACCGTTGCGTGCCTCAACTAAGTCGGGTTTTCCACTATTATGTACGTTATAAATAAATAAATAATTGAAGTGTAGTTGTACTCTGTAGTGTATAAATAAATAATGACACATCTACTGGCAGGGCGAGCGGTAGTGGTGGTGAGTGCAGTGACTGCACTGCTCGCACACTTTCTGCTAGTCCGCCGAACGAGCAAGACGTATCCGTTGAAAATCAAACTGTGTTTCCTTTATTTAAGCAATACCTAATAGTGACCTGTACATAGTCTTTCGACCTAACCGATTGCTCAACCTGGGGATGCAACTCTGACATACGGGGAGCTGTCTTAAGAATAGTAACCGAGAATTTGAAAGATACTTGTATAGTCTGAAAACAGACCTATTTTCGGCAGATGACTAATAGATCATAAATCAAAAGCCTAATAGACTAGAAAAATAGTTAGCATGAGGTAGATGGTCTGTCGTAAAACTAAAGCTAAATTATTATGCAATTTAATTTGGTACGGCGACCTCGCATAAGTCTGGGATCAAGGTAAATAAAAGAAAATATATAACTGGATTCGAATATTCTCATTGAATCATATAAAAGGTTGATAATGAAATCATTAGGTCAAGGAACCTTTTATACGAGACGCAATAAATTATTTCTTTCTTTTCGAATAAGATATTTAAGAACAGTTCAAAGTAATACAAAAACATCCGCAATTTTTTTGCTTTTAATGATTGACTCCAGAAAGGTGTGAATGTTGTAAAAGGTTAAAGGTCTATAATCTTATTTCTCCTCGTAATAATATTGAAAAGGGCCGCATCCGATCAGGAAGTGCACTATACCTTTCCAATTATTAATCATTGTTTAAGTACTGTTTTGGATTAATTATAATTTAATATAATTGCTGCCGTTGCCGTCAGAAATAATTTGCAAATGTAATTATCGAAAATTGCGGTGGAAATATACGGATGCTTACTTATCAATTTAACGCCATGAAATGCTTATTTTTAACACGATGAGAAAGATAAAAAAGCTGTCCATATTACTTATGATTTTATCGTGGTTAATGACATTAAGAAGTCAAGATTGATGGTAGAAGATTCCTATATGTTCGGGTGTTGGATATCAGGACATATTGTAAACAGAATGGGTAATTTTATAGATTAACACCGCCGTGAGTGCGTGGTGGTCTGTTAGTAAATGGACTAGACGAGGCTGCCAACATGGTCACGGTGGCTGCGGGTTCAAATCCCATTGTATATTCTGACTTTTCGGATTCATGTGTGTATTGATAATCATCACGCACTTTAACGGTGAAGGAAAACATCGTGAGGAAACCTTGAGTATTATAGCGTATTTATAAGTATTGCTATGGTATGTAAAGTCTACCAAGGCCAGCGTGGTGGACTATAATATGGCCTATCTACTCCAAATCGAACTCTCGACCCGTGCCCTGCAGTGGGACGTATATGGGCTGATACAGAACACCGCTGGTGCCAGGCGCTTGATGGGCGTAGTTAGGATTTAGCATTGAGGCTTGATATAGGCAAAGCTCTTGTTGCAATATAGCATTATGTCCTTCTCTCCAAGCGTCAGTTTAGGCCAGTCCGGCAACCAAGAATAAAGGTTACCACTCATTAGACCCACCCGGCACCTCCTTGCCTCGCGCGGTTAATATTCTTTATATGTAATTGTAGGGACATACGCTCACTACATCATGTCACTGGATCGCCGCCGTCCATGCGTGCTCTACTCGGTGACAATTTGTTGCTCGCATGCTTATCTTGCGTTGTTGCGTATTGACAATTCACAAGCTCCAAATGAACCGCGCGTTGCTACCGAGTGGACCACGAGCGACGAAGCGGTGCCGGGTGCCTTTAGTGTCTTTGTTGACAGACATGCATCCCAACTCCCAGGTCATGTCTGGTATTTCACAAGTCACAACGCTCTGTACTGTCGTCCTCTTTCTTTCTTCCAAGCATTCAATAATGAATTTACTACAGTATAGTGGCTGACTTATAATTATGGGCTTTTAATCTGGGACATCATAGAACAATACTATAGGTACATAATTATTTTAATAATAGACAATTTATCTTTTTTTTGTTAACCTATAGTGTCCCACTGCTGGGCAAAGGTCTCCCTCAATAGGCAATTAATTCATAATATTTTCTATTGTGATATTAACGCAATGACGTACTTGTGCTGTGATCCTCAAATAGGTATACGATTTAAATCTTAAACTCATGCTATTTACTTTATTTTGTTTGCGAAACATGTTTTTTTGCGGTGTCGACTTTGTCGGTCTACACCGGAATATAGTGACGGGAAGCAAACCCAACGGTGACGTCTGTTTGTTAAATACTACTTTGGTGGGTCTGAGTGTAGGTATTGAAATGAGTAATAACTTCGAGGAACTATTATTGTATATTTATAAATAAACACAATATACAGATAGAGTAAAATAATAACTACTAAAAGCTAATGCGACTCGGAGCGAGGAGTGTATCTATTCAATATAAGCCGACCCTTTTATAGGTCCCCCCGAATGAGGATCGGTGGGGATAATACATAAAAATAACATTTAGACGAAACAAAATAAGATCTATCCTTCCAACAAAAAGGTCTGCCCAAAGATCTGGACTATTGTCCAAAAAGAAAAGGTTTACCCAACATATGTACCATTGTCCAATAAAGATTTGATTTTAAGGCTTGCCACTACTAAAGAGCTGAATAAAAACAGTTTTATTGCCTCGGCATGTTCGGGAAAATTACAATTACAAAACAATAGTTTATAACAGCATCTTTTTAAGTAAAGTTAGACAATACGGTACATAAAAATACTCGCGTTGATACATTTTCCGACTCGCAGATGTTTTATAGTTGAACATCTACAGTGATAAATAAAATAAAATAAATAAAAATAAAAATAGCCTTTAATACTGAGAGTTATAAAAATAAAACAATAATTAGAAACACTTAAATGCTACAAAATATCACGCGTCTCAGTCTGCCTCTTGGCAAAGGCCTCCTCTAACTCTTTCCACTGAGTCCTATCTCTCGTGATTCGTCTCCAGTTAGGTCCCGCTGTTTTCTTGAGTTCGTCTTCCCATTTGCAATGTGGTCTGCCCCTACTTCTTTTTGAATCCCTAGGATACCAGTTTGTAATCTCTTTACTCCATTTCTCTTCTTTAGAGCGCATCATGTGGCCAGTCCATCTCCATTTTGATTGGTCTATCCTGTGTAAGATATCCGTTAGCTTGGTTTGATCTCTAATAACTGACAGTCCGACTTTATCACTTCTTCTTAAGCCGAGAATGCTTCTTTCCATGGCATGCTGACATGATGATAGTTTTGTTCTATGCACTTGGGTGAGAGCCCAAGTCTCGCATCCGTAAGTCATACAAGGGAGGATACACGAGTTGAACAGTTTACGTTTAATAGCCATACAGAAGTCCTTGTTTTTAAAAATATACTTATCAGTTTCACCACAAAACAACCAAAAAAATATTGAAAATGATAAGCTGTCCTCACGCCAAAAGAAAAACAAGACATCCATAACCTCGTTTATCTACAGTGATATCTTAAAATAAATATGCATGTTCAAATAATATTAAAATTACAAATAATAAGCAAATAAATATAAAACCTGAATTTAAGTTACCACCATAGTATCATGAATCATCTTAGCTTAAATGGTTAAACAGAGCAGCCAACGAAAAAAGTATTCTAATTATATTAACGACCAGAACTATCTATCACTTACCATCAGGTGACCTGTTTGCTCATTTGCAGACTCTGAACTATAAAGAGGCTACTGTAAACAAATTAAATCTAAGAACATCTACAAGGTGGGGCACAGCTACTTGATATGAAATAAAACAATGGTTGTAATTACTGCTATTATCTGTTTAAATAGTTTATTATCTGATATCACAATAATGCGTCGAAGAATCTTCTGGTTGGTATCTCCACGAGCAATGTGATGGGTACTGCCAGCGTGTATGTAATGACGACCGTCGCCGCCCAGTCCACAATCTGTCGACAAAAAATTACTTGAATAAGAATAACCAGCACGTAAGATTTAGGCACATCATATTTCTGCTTTTTTATAATGTTGTAGGCGAGACGATCATGCCATCAACATGATGGTAAGCGATACGGCCGCTCATGGACAGTTGTAAAACCAAACAACAACATGAATCTTGCAATGCTTGGCATTTGACTGTGCTCGCCATCCTGAGACATAAGATATCAAGTCTCAAATATCCAGTGGTTACTCTGGCTACAATATTCTTCAATCCGGAAGAATACAATTTATTTATACTACTGTTTGGCGGGAGAAGTAGAAATTGCGGTGTTAATATACTTATATAAACTTTAGTGTTTAGGTTAGTCACTCTCCACTAATAAAAACACTGAATAGCATTAACATAATTTAAGTATACAGGGTGATATTGAGACATAGTACTTAATTTAACCTGCATGTTTCTCATTAGCCCACGGCGGGAGATATACATTACGGTAGTGCCTATCCCGGCGGCATCTCATATATTAGAGATTTACTACCAGTAAAAGTGGAAAGTGTCTTAGTCAAGAGGAAAGATGTTAAGCGTCCCTTCCGGTACGTCGGGAATAGGATGTGCGGGTGCTAGTAGTTCCATAACACTGACTTTTGTTTTTTGCTTTTGCTGTTATAAAGAAGGTTTATTAGTTTCCCCCTCATAAAAGTGTTAACTTATGTTAATACGGAAATTCTCAACTATGTTTCAGAGTTGGGATAGGTACCACTGGTGCCAATACGCGCAAAGATTTTGGGCTAAAGTATGTAGTATGAGTGTGTGTGTTATATTGTTGTGGCTAATAAGTCTGTTTTCTTTCTTACTTTCTTTCAAAGTTGTGTCCTATGACAGTGAGCCTATCGGCATTCTGGAGATAAATCCCAGTCTCACAGTCCTATGGGATTGTTCGTACTCACGTAAACTGAATTGCTCGCCCTGACATTTGTATATAGTAGCTCAAAGCTAATAGCCCTAAAGCCCTTAGAAATTGCCGTTGGACCAGTTAAGTTACCAATGTATTTTTCTTAATTCAGGTACAATATGTGAAGCCTGTATAGCTAGATCCTGTATTATCATTGATATAAGTATATGGACAGCGAGAAGAGCCGTAAGGTGTTCCGACGCTACATTGCATCTACAGTGGAGCGTTCATAAAATTAGGCGTCTCTCACATAGATTTTAAAAATACCTGCTTTTATTATGATTTATGATAGAAAATTTAGTAAAAAAAGGATAGGTAGGTACTACTTTTTATGACCGTAAATAATCTGTTACATGAAGTTAATTTAATTAATTTACTGCGATTTTCAAGGCCATCTTTTTGATAATAGGCCATTTCTGATCATCCAAATGTACTGAAGGGCCTTACCTTAGTTTTAATTCAATGTCTATTATACATAGATTTCATTCTAACTTGGTCATAATCACTGTTTGCTTAGCAATTCCACTATTTATTCAAAGCTAATCTTACTTTATAATATAACTGGGAATACCCTCCAAATATTTATAACAGGCATAATATGATATCATATTAATAGAACCGGATGGACAAATCTCTTTATTAATAAATAATAGGTTCCGCTGTCCTGTGCTTACCCGTGCCTACAAAAACAGGTAATAAACATATTGTACTGAATATATAATTCATTTCACGAAATCTGTTTGTCTATGCTATTTAAAGAACATGTACTTTCAAGTTTGATTTAATGAACAATTAACATGCACAACAACTCACACAAATGTTATGTTTTTAACGATTATAAAACCTTAAATAGATGCTTAGTAAAATGGAAATTTAACATGACGCAAAGTTTTCTTGTAATTATAAAAAATATTTTCAAATTTTTTTCTTGTTCTTATAAATACATTGGAGCGCGCGCACCACTTACGTCAGAACACTTTACGCGCTGTTCGCCCTATCCATATATGTATGCCAATGATTGGAGGCAAATATTTTCGTTATTTGGGGAGGCCAGTGGTCCGCTGCCGCGCCGGTGATATTTTTTACAGCAAAATATATTCATACATTTAAATGACATATTAAAAAACAAACCTCAATAATTGTCTTTATTTTTCAAACTTTTTCCTTATATGTGTTGTATTGTATAATATGGTTGCGTCATAGATATTGTATTGTTCTCATTCTTATTACTGTAGTTTTTATTTTAGGCGCTATTTATATACTTAAATTATGCTAATGTTATTCAGCGTTTTTATTAGTGGATAGTGATGAACCTAAACTTTCTAAAGTTCATATATGTGAGAGACCGCTCGGGTAGGTCACACCGCAATGTTTATTTCTCCCGCCAAACAGCAGTGTAGATGCACTGTTGTGTTCTAGTTTGAAGGACTTAACATATTATGTCTCAGGATGGCGAGCGCTGTGAAATGCCAAGCATTGCTTTGTAATTCATGATGTTGTTTGGTTTTGCTACTGTCCATGAGCGCTCGTATCACTTACCATCAGCCGAATGGCATACTCGTCTCACCATTCACTACTATTAAAAAAAGTTCTGGATGGTGACTGGCGACCCGGGTATGTATGTACATTGCAATTCCACTCCAATTAAAATATCGATATTTGGAGCAATTATATTTTTGAAGAGTAATCAAAGTGTCCCGGTACCTTAGGAAAACGTGTCAACCTGGCAACACTATTATAATATATCACATACGAAGTTACACAGTGGCTATCCTTGGGTCCAGACCCGACAAATATGTGTTGGTCATACAAACACTTGTGTCGGTGCGGGGATGGAACCTGTGGCCTCTCGTTTCACAGCCGGCGTCTAACCTATTGCGCCACGGGACTTACAGTAGTGCTAGCCAGATCAAGCGACTCTCTCATTAACGGCCGATGCCAATAATCAATCGAAAAAATTAGATTGATGTCAATCTGGATTGTTTTCTACTTTTAGATTGGTCTGTCGCCATGTTGCCATAGTTTTTTCACTACTGAGATTGATTATTGGCAATATAGTATCAGAAAAGGATTGAGCTGTCAATCTCAAACGGCAATGGATTGGGATTGTTTATTGACAGCGGCTGTAAAACATAAGCAAAAACAATTTAATGCGTGTTGCGGAAAAGCCTGGTGTAGACATTACAAAGTGGCATTCATTTAATGAAAAAAATATTGGAATATTCCAATCGGGGAATTTTAAATCGAAGAATTTCAGGCAATCCAACTTAAAATGAAACCAATGACGTGATTACTCCGGTTTATGTTAACAATACGCATGCACACAATATGTATTTAACATTATTTTTTAATACACCAGAAAAGTATTAAAGGCGCGCAAGATCCGAACGAGGTGTAGAAAGTTAAAACTAAGTTCTATATGTGTTTATAATTAAATGTTTTGATAAATACGCGATATTTTTAGTGAATGATAAATATTTCAGTGTTTACCTACGAATTTTTATTGACGTCACGGCCAAACCATTGCCGACAGACAGTTACATAGGTACCTAGTATCTATATAGGTATCTACATGTGTATTTTTAGCTGCTAACGCAAAACAATTTTTTACATGGAATTTAAGAAATTCCTTGAAATATTCTATTTTGAGCTATACAAAGCTTTTATCACCAACATATCTGTGTTTTCCACGTAATATTTTAGTTTAGACAAAGTTACAAAACGGGTTGCATAACAGTTGAAGTGTGAGTCGGATATGCACACTAAGGATCCACTAAGGTTAAGGTCATTGAGGTCGGCATATACAGGACGGTTTCCAGGATCCTCGCTAATACGATACCTCGAATAGTCTTTGATGAGCTGCATTATCCCTTACAGTGAAACATTTAGTAATTTAAGGCAAGGAGTAATGTGATCTGCCACTGACAATAAAAAATGCCAATTCTCTTCCTTTACTTAAAAAGCTTGTCAGTTGTCAGATCACATTACTTCTTGCCTGGGGGGGGGTGGGTGTTATTATTTATGTTAAGAATAATGCATTTCTCATCACTCTCATTATTGTTATTTTAATTTTACTCTTTTTCCCTATATATAATGTGACCACCCATTTCTTCTATGCTTCCGTTTATTCCAGTCCATTTTAAGGTGGTATGAAAGAAGTTACCGACAGCGATAAGACAGTTGTTTATTATAGACACGTATTTAAGCGCTTTCTGTAACACCAGTCTGACACTAGCAATGTGCAATTCAATCAAATTTTAAGACCCGGATCAATACTGATCAAACTTTACAATGAACCGGTTCAAATGATTCGATCAATCGAACGATTGGTTCCGTTTAATATATTGATATGAATGAATAGACCCTCGGTAGAAGTATAGGTAGGTAAACACGTTTTAAAGTTCATATTACCTTTTATTTTACACAAAAATATCACTTTTACAACTGAAACACGCGATAAACAATTTTACAACAAACGTAATAGGCAAGATCTTAGGACAATGGGATATTAATTACGAAATACGAACAAAAACGAGTTATTACTAAATGACAATATTTTGTTTATTTTCCGCAAAAAGTTAAAACCATTAAAATTGTAACGCAAAATAAACTTTAAAACCTACCACTTAAAGTATATATTAACTTTGTCATTTAAATTCGAACTATTTAGTGTCTGTATTCATCTCTAAAACCGATGATATCCGAACGTTTGTTTGACTTGATTCGGCTCGACTTGGGTCGGGTCGCAGTTCACAGGACATTTACGGCTCGCGAACCGTTGTTCGCGGGTTATGGTTCTCGGGTCTCGGTTCACTTGAACCGACGCAATTCTCCAATCGCAATCGATCGAATGAACGAGTTTTGTTGTACGTAAAGATCGAATCGATCGCGTGGTTCTTGCGAGCTGGTTCATTTGATCCGTTCAATCGCGAACGACCCATATCTATCTGACACTTGTATGGTGTACAATAAAGTATGTATAAAATAAGCTTCTTTAATAGGCAATGCTTCACTGTATACCCGGCATACCCACCAGTGCAATCTCATGCTAGATAAGGAAGACAAACGCACCTAAACAATTTCTACTGAGCACCGTAGCTTCAAGTGTTTTTACGTAATAAGGATACTTCTACTCAAGACTATTATTAGTTTTTATTAGATCACTTCTCAAGTACAAAACCTTCAAAACAGTAAAAATTGCGGTTTTATCACTCAAGGCAATCGCTTCCAGGAAAGCGTAATATGAAGATATGAGCAAAAAATGGCACTCAAAAATAACACAAAAATGTAGTCCTATCATAATAATCATAAAAAATATCTTTCATAAAGACTTATTTAGGTACCGTATACGAATTTTGAAACAATCTATTGTGCATATGATAGGTATAAAAAGGTATACAAACACAGGACGTAATTTACACGTATACCATTTTTTTCATTATCAGATATTTTAAGCCGGAAGTTAATAATTTATTTTATTTTAGAGAATTGCATGACGCATGATCGGTAATAAATACTTAAATGATTTTATGAACGGATATACAAAATTATAAATACGGGAATACCTCCCACATTTATGACTATGACGTCTATGAATACTTACACTTATCTGTTTGTGTTTTAAAATGTCTTATTTTGCTTGTTTGTAATAAGTTTAACCCGTTTACTGACGCAGGTTGGGTTTCGAATTAGCGCATACACCGACATATAAAGCCTAAAGGGCACGCCCAAACCTTAAGTTATTTAATCGCATTGAATTTTTAAATGCATGCAAACTTGTGAAATGTTCCCAATGTTAGCAAGCGGTTGAAAAATACTATTTTGACGTGACAACGTCTTAAATTAGGTTGCGGCTGGGAGTCACTTATGAAAAAGTGTAACGCCCGGTAACGTTACGATGAGTCACCGAACGAGAGAGAGGCCCGCCGAATGCCTTGCGTCTCTCTCCCACTCAACTATGATCTAATTATAGTTGAGTGATTAATTTAATTATATTCATATCAATAAATATTCTACCGAGAAAAAGACGTTGTCACGTAAAATCTTCGCCCGTAAAACCGACTTTTATAAATTACTTTTTAACAAAATATTTTTGAATATAATGGGTTGTTTTCCAACGCGTTAGTTAATTGACGACCTAAAAATCCATGGTGACATGTTTTTATTCTTCCCCTAAGTTCATATTGTGTTATTTATTTATTCAATACATGTTATGTGTCGCCATTAACAGACTCCCAAAAAGTTCCCGAAACGAATTTGCACAGTCGGCAGGTTCGATACTAGTGAGTCACACCGATGACACACCAGCATCGTCGAACCACCATCATCGGACACCAGAGCTTTTCTTCCTCGATCGCCGTCGAGGAAAGTCGCGACAACCAAAATTCATTGGTGCCTATAATTAGTTTTAGTCCAATTTTGAATAATTGAAGAGGTTTTTAAAAACCACTTTCCGAAGGCGACTAACGTAACTTATAATTATTTTATGTACACGAAATATAAACAAAGGAATGACACAAAGGGATTTAGATCTAAATATCAGTACAAACGGCGGTCTTATTGCTCACAGCGATCTCTCCCAGACAGCCTTTGGATGGACTAGACTGAACAGGGGAAGGAAACATAAAAAGAAATGAAGGTCTACCATTGTTTTGTTGGTTGTCAGCTTTTCAGTCAAGCTTAGGTTAATGTTAACATCCCATATTTGATTAATTTGGTATAGGGTATCAATGTATATTCAAGTCAATACTTAATTTGAACTACTCAAATACCTTTAACTTGACCGAGAATGGGAAAAACATAGCTCCCTTTACGGTCTGATTTACAAGTTTTATTTGTATTTTAATTGTTTATATTGTGTCTTTTAGTACAAAAAGGTCGTAAATAAAAAGACTAAAACGCGAAATAAAATTACGTGTGGGATTTATCTGCATCAAAGAGTTATTAAGGTATGATGGAAAGTTTTAAACTTCCAATAAAACAATTTAAGATGGAGTCAATGCCCTGAAACGAGTTTAAGGATATAAGGTCCTTCCTTGATGTCTTATAAACTGGTTTCGCCCCAATGAAAGTAAGGAAATAAGTACATCCTATATGTCAATTTCTTCTCACATGTATACGGCATACGGAAACGAAAGGAATGATTTATATACTTTAATTTTACTGAAGTTTTCTTTGATGAATAATTGATATTAAAAATACAGGAATTATATTACTATATACTAAAGTATTTTTACTAGCATAACCAAGCACCTACAATGCAATAAATAGTGAGTGCAGTAAAATTTTGGTAGTCCGATATATCCGGTGGGACATCTCTCCACATAATACCTTCAAATATATAATGTACTCTGTGCATTTCTCGTTAGTCGATACAATTATGCCGGCTCGTTCAAGATGGATTTATAAAAACTGAACCCGAAAGGAGAAGTAATGCAGTAAGTAACTGGCATTTCTACCATTAAGCAGTATATCTATCATCTAAGCAGCTCTAACATTAGCAAAATCACTCCGTTTGTATTATATTAATCTGTGGTATTAATCAACTACTTACGCCATCTAGTGTCGATGTGGTGTAAACTGTCGGGCGCGCGGCTATGGCCAAGTTGACCATCCAGTGCATCAACATGACCGGCAACGATAACCTAGCCAGGATCTGCCACCCATTCCACGAATAAAGCCATTTTTGAGGTCCTGGAACAAATGACAAAGTCATATTCATTTTTGTAATCGTTGTAAAGTACATACTCTTAATTATATGACTGAAGGGGATGGCAGAGTATTGTTTTTCAACCGATTTTAAAATTAAAATTTGTTTTTTGTTAGTGTCAGTAGTCATGGTTGATAGTCGATGGTTCAGAAACCCCGTGCCCTACAAAATGTATCATTTTGGTAATTCAATAGTAAAATGGCCCCTATTTTAAAATTGTAAGTACCTGGCCAATTACATTGGTGAATTTAAATTGCCAATGTATCGGGATTTGAATGTCTAACATACATACATACATGCATAAACTCACGCCATTTTCCCAGCAGGGGTAGGCAGAGCTGCCAGGCCACCCACATTTTGCCATGTATGTTCCGTCCCACGTTGTGATAGGTGGCGAGCCTATCATCATATCGGGTACAAATTCCTGACTCTGAGCTGATAATGAATAGAAAAATCCAATATCACTTCGCCCAACCTGGGATTCGAACCCGAGACCTCAGCTTTGTAACCGTACCCTAGTACAACTACGCCACCGAGGCAGTCAAGTCTAACATCTACAAATAATTATTCACTTACCGTCTATAGTAATAAATCCGCCCATATTAACAGCTATTAGGAGGAAGAAGGCGAATCTGTCAACGGTGATGAAGGTGGCTGCGAACGCCAGAGATGTCTGCGTGGTGGCATACTTCCCCGCAGTGGTCTCCCACATCACGCCGAGAGGGATTGCCAGGGTGTGCAGGACTACAAACAACTGCAACACGTTATCAATATTATAAATAAAACAAAACGTAAAGTCAAATCTTTATTTACAAACAAAACTTCCGCAATAACCACTTTCAAACAAACAGTATTGAAAATAAGAAAAAATATATTATATAATGACCAAGGAACTAATACGTTAGAGTATAAGTTCATTGAACATGACTAACATTTAATGTAAGATTTAACTCGTGTTTAGGGGGATCACTTTATTAAATGTTTTAGAGAGAGTTAGATTTAGTCCATTAAAATGTTACATGAGCTTTGCATTTTTTAGAGGACGCAATTTTATTTTTGGGATATGTGTGGACGGTCAATAGAAGCTTAACCTCAAGTTTGTGGGGTCGTCACCCTTGTCCCCCGGCCGCCATCTTGGAAAAAGGGGTGAAAACACTTTTATCGCGTTATCTCGGAAACTATACGTCTTACGAAAAATTTGTAAGAACATAATTTGTAGCTAATTGTATTGCCGACAAATATGTTTATATAACTTTTTGCCCTAAATTAAAAATTAAAGAAGTTATAAGCAAAAAAGTGAGTAAATATTGATAAAAAAAAATCTTATTTTCTCTATAACTTTTTATGAAAAAAAACTCACTTTTTTGCTATTTTTTTGTTATATTAGCCTATTCTGTGCCACTGATGGGCAAAGGTCACCCTCAACTCCTTCTACCTATCCCTATCAGCTGCTGATGCCATCCAAGTGCTGCTAAATTGGTCGAGATCGTCGCGCCACCTTTACCGAATCCTGCCGCGTGGCCTCTCGCCATCCTTAGGCATCTATTGATTGGCAATCTTTGCCCACCTCTTCGGTTGCATCCGGGTGACGTGGCCCGCCCAATCCCAGTTTAGTTTATCTGATTTCTGTGCAACGTTCTTGACTCTGGTTATGGAGCGCAAGGTGTTAGTGGGTACTCTGTCCATGCGTGTTACGCCTAGCATTTTGTGCTCCATAGCTTTTTGACAAACCTGGACCTGGACCTCTGAAGTTCGGTCAAAGACCAGGATTGAGCACTGTATGTGAGAATTGGTAAGATACAAGCCGAAGAGTCTACTATTAAGAGAAACGGGAAGATTTCCCTTAAGAAATTTCTTCTTCACTTTTTTGCTTATAACTTCTTTAATTTTTAATTTAGGGAAAAAAATTATATAAACATATTTGTAGGCAAAACAATTTGCTACAAATTATGTTCTTACAATTTTTTTGTAAGACGCACAGTTTCCGAATTATCGCGAAAAAAGTGTTTTCACCCCTTTTTCAAGATAGCGGCCGGGGGATAAGGGTGGCGACCCCACAAACTTGAGGTTAAGCTTCTATTGACCCCCCAAACATGTTCCAAAAATAAAATTGCGTCCTCTAAGAAATTCAATATTCGGTCCTTAAATTGTATCATTTCAATGGACTAATTGTAGGAGCAATGAACGAATTATACGAGTAATTATGGTGTAGAGCGGGTCCTATAACACATTTTAGTGAAGAGCCCTTGGTTTGCTACAGGTTCTTGTGTTTGATGAGTCCAAAGTCTGATATAGTACTGCGCCTGTCAAAGTTGCATTTCAAAGTTTACTTTAAGTCAGAAATGGTACTGGAAACACGAGTATGAACTTCCATAGCCACGTGCATCGTTTAAATAGTTGTACACATACATACATAAACTCACGCTTTTTTCCCAGAAGGGGTAGGCAGCGGTGCCAGGACACCCACATTTCGCCTTGTATGTTCCGTCCTAAGATGTGATAGGTGGTGAGCCTATCGTCATATCGGGTACAAATTCCTGACTCAGGTTTGATAATGAATAGAAAAATCCAATACCACTTCGCCCAACCCGCGATTTGAATCTGAGACTTCAGCTTTGTAACCGTACCCTAGTACAACTACACCACCGAGGCAGTCGTAAGTGGAATAAATAGTTGTAAGTGGTCAAAATATAACACTTCCAGGTGTAAAGGGATAAGTTACAATATTTTTCCTACATGTACCCCATAAAATAAACTGTTTAAACATAAATAGTCAAAATCATACCTTATAATCACTGAATTTAACTCCTTTTTCCCGCAGTTCAAAATAAGCGTGTCCCAATACCAATCCCAGGAAGCAAGCAGGAAGAGCTCCCCACGTGGAATTGTAGAAGTGGATGAAAGATTCGTCGCCCGCAAATAGTAGTTTTAAATTCCTGATAAAGATAATTTTATGTAAAATATTGTGATGGGCCGCAAAAAATAATAAGTTTAGAAGAAATAGTTGCATATTATATGTGTCCCGTATGTGCAATCTAGTATACGACAAGGATTAATTTGATTAGATAATTATTTTACGTGTTTTTACGTGTGGAAAGTGACCGTTGATTCAACAATAATTTGATACTATACTATACTGAACTTCGTAATAAAAAAATTTTAGTCAATCGTACTATTTTTCTTAATTCGCCATTTATTCGCCCGTTCGAGGATGACGATTTTTGGATATCTCAATATTCAATACTTACTCGGAAGTAGACATTAGTACTGCCGATATCCATCCATTGGCATAGCACACGACAGAATTGAAAACCAGTGAAAGGATCAAGCAGGCGCTGTATATGGGCAGGGCTTGACGTCTATACCGCCACATTACAAGACTTAACGCACAGGCCAGGATGTACAGATGCATGTCCACTGCTAAGTACCTGGAAATTGTTGACGCGTATGTAGTTATAAGGAACTTACCTTGAAGATTGATGATCATTATTTATATGATACACCTATAAAAAGTAATAAAAATCATGTAGAATAAATCCTATATTTTATGTCCCAAAGACAGTAAGAAGACAGTTAGTATTAATGATAAATAAAAAAGATTCCGGCGAATTGTGAATCTTCATCTTTTTTGAACCCGTTGAAATATATTTTTTTCTTGGTAGCCGTCACGAAGTTAAGCAAAACCAAGAACCTTTTATGTGTTAGAAGTCAATATGCAATACTAAAAAGAGATATAGAAAGGCACTTACCAAGTGGGCGGAAGGCATGCGTGCTCCTTGTCGACGATGTTATTGACGAAGAACAAATGAGTCCAGAACTTGCGCCGGCACGAGCGGGTGTACTCTCCTAGGGTGGAAGATATCAAGGGTCCGTCACGCGCTGCCCCCCACCAAGTCGCTGCATATCCCACCAGTAACATATTAACTGGTGCTATCCTTAGGGACCGGAAGGTAGTGTGAGAGACATGAATTAAAACAATAAGATACTTGAAGAACAAATAGACTAGAAAAAGAAAATCAGGGTACTAGAAGTAAGAAACCTAGAAACAAAATTATTGTTACATAAAAAAATGAGGACTGAGGATAGATATATTATAATTAGCCCCCATAATCTTAATTGTAGAACAAAATATAACAGTAAATTAGATGCATCACATAAGTTTTTTCTGATGTAGTAATACCGAGTGATATCTGCCAGGTATGTAAGTCAGGCTAATGACTTACTCGCTGGCTTATTGCCTAAGTTGCTAAATCTAAAGAAGAAAGTGCTAAGAGAGTAAGAAGCCGTTATTCGTCAAACCTTAACACTTAATTAATCCTGGATAAATTAAACATTATGAGAATTCAACTTACCTGATAATTCTCTTTATGATGAACATCGGCAGCATATGAAGGCCCAGCGGTTGTTTTTGCGAATATATCAAGAACTGGTAGCTTGTTAGAAAACTTGTCAGCACTATGAACCCGTGAGCCAAAAGGGATCCATTTGACAATATTACCCCTTGATTTGATGTTGTCAGCTAAAAAAAACCATCGTCGTTACGATCTTCGGACATAGGAATTCACCTTTTCCAAATATTGATTGATTGATCTCGAAGCACATGACACATATTTGCATTGGTCAGTACATCGGGTTTTTAAATATGTTTTCGTAAATACGATAACGAATATCCTTCTACCACAAATTTCGCTTTTGAGAGCTACTTGGATAGTCGCATATGTTAATATAGGATTAGTGAGCAAGGCTTTATGATCAATCATTTTTATTATACATACTCCGTTTAACGTATACGGGGTATATCAAGACTGCTATCGAAAACGAAGTCGGGTCGTAGTTTTAGTGACTACAAACACAATGCAACTAAAAATATCGCAAAGAAATGCGACACTTTGTGTGTTTTTAAATATCGTCCTATTTAGGTGGTAAATACATAGTCTTTCCTAAAATAAAGACACCACACCACCAAAGACAATCAAGACCAAGAACACTCTTAAAGACAACGGTACGCAAGGGTTTCAATTATTATTTTAGCAATAACTATGGATTTACCACCCAAATACGAATAACTAAAAAAAATCGTCGCATTTTTTGCAAAATTGTAGTTACATTGTGTCTGAAGTCACTACTACCACCCCGCTTCGTTTTCGGTAGCAGTTTCGTTATACCCTGTATTATGTAAATTTAGCTTTAAATATGTTAGTATGTCTTAGGCTGTGTTTCCAATGAAGCAGAGAAAAGCAGACTGGAGCGGAGATGTGTAGGCATCGATAAATTATATTGAATATCTAAGTCATCATAGTAGTGACGAAACTATGTGATTGGGCGATTTTTTTACTCTGCTTGTCACCGATTCAGTGGAAACATAGGAAATTTTCATAAAAAACGAAATGCACATTACCTTTTCTAAAGCCTCCGGATTATGTATAAACATCGGGAAGTGAAATACTCTGGCATGAGCATATATAATCATGAACATTACGACTACTCTGAAAATTATTGGAAAGTTATATTTTAAAGAAGTTCTTTTGTGTTACAAATATCGAGTCTTTCTTTTTGTTACAAATAAAAGTTGGCCCAACATGACTTTTCTTCTGTGTTATACATATGTTATACTGGTTGCAGGTCTCATAAGCTGCCTGGGTCGATACCATCGCAATGTCTATTTCTCCGGCCAAACAGCAGTGTAAATGCACTGTTGTATTCCGGTTTTAAGGGCATTGTAGTCATAATAACTACTGGACATATTGTGACTTAATATCTCATTTTGATGGTTGGCGCAGTGGAATGCCGAGCATTGCTTTGTATTTTCAAAATTCTTGTGTAGAATTCTTAGGTATGTAGATGAGCAGCCGTTCTCAATAATCTATCTGTCTTTAACTAGGGATTTCATTAGATATTTCGATGCATTTTACGTTTCTGTTAACAAAGATACAAAAATATAGATATGGTGCACTTGTTTATAGATAGCTAGATAAGATAACTATATATGTCTATCTTTGTTTAATAAAGTGTAGCATTGAACCGACATAATAATTGTAGCCAGTTTAACCTCTAGTTAAAGATAGATAGGATATAGAGAACGGCCGTAACTCACGATGAGGGTAATCCATTTGTAGTGAAATAATACAATGCATTCAATTATGTCTTACGTCAGAGTTGGGATCTTCTCACAAGATACGCTCGAACTACGTAACTACTGGAAAGTGTCCGCAAATTCTTACGCTTACGCTGTAGTTAAAATATGTTAATTTTTCACTACAGCGTAATAAAATTGTGGGACGAATTAGTTATTACGCTGATATTATAATATGCTAATTTGCTGACACTTTCCAGTTTTGAAGTTCACGTATTTTGGGCACAAGATATAATATTTGAGATCAGATAGCCTTCCATGTTTTTATATTATTTTCTTGTTACTGGCTTTTAAATATCATACCTGGCTCCTTGTATTGGCACTAGGTCTGCAAAACGAGGGTCACCGCCTTCAGAAATGTATATAAGTCTTTTCCAGTTGGCTGGTACAGACCATGCTGTTAGGAGTTTGTTTTCTGAAAGACATCATAACTTACGATGTAGTTTGTATTAAAAATGAGTTGATGTAGAAATTTTGTTAGTCTTAATTTAGACTTGGAAATTAAGCTCAAAAAAATTGAATAATTGGAAATCTAACTTACTGTCAGGTGCGTCTCCAGTCATCATATCATACACAGTTCCGATGACATTAAATACCAGGAGAGCATACAATACTTGTATGAACAAACTTTGTTCGTAACTCGGTGGAGTTTCTTTAATTCTTTCGTCGTGCGTCCTGCAGTAGTCGAGTTTTCGTATTCTAGCTCGCATCCCATGTTTCTGCGCTAATGCGTCCCCACATTTCTCGAAGCGAAGAGTGTTGTTGGTTTCGATGGAGGGACAGCGACTATTGAGGCAGTATCCACGATGAATGTGTGTTCGATTAAAGTTGTAGCGATGTTCAGAATGTTTCTGAAATAATTGTCAAATTTATAGAGGAACGATAGCCGTAAGAATCGACTCTTTGTGGGATAGTGGATATGTCATGCAAAGGACCAAGGACTTCATGTCAAATCAAATATTCATATTAACACATAATAAGTAGTGGGTATTAAAAACTACAAAAGACTTCTCGCTCTTTCATACACCCAGACCCGATAACTACTTGTAGATCAGACAAATAATATTTGCCTCGATGATGAGATTGCCTCCGTGAGATAGATGATTGTTCAAGTTGCAAAGCCAGCATCTAACGGCCGTTCTATATATCCTATCTATCTTTAACAAGAGGTTAAAATAGCTACCATTACTATATTGATACAATTATACGCTTCATTCAACAAAGATATACATATTATTAATCTTACCTAGCTATATACACATATAAATATATGCACCATATCTCTACCTCTCTATCTCTGTTAACTGAAACATAAAATGCATCTAAATATCTAATAAAATGTCTTGTTTAAGATAGATAGATTATTGAGAACGGCTGTAAGTAACCGCACTACGAATGCTGGAAATATTTATCGGGGTCAATCGGATAACACAATTTATCACAATATCTACTAAACATGTTTTTCAGTACACCAGTAAATAATTGTTTTCGATGAAAGTTCATTGTCGTCAGCATCATTAATAATAAATGTATTCCAATTTGAACTTGACTTTTAAATCACCCCGTGCGTCAAACACTTATATTTGGTATCTTTTAAATCAAGTAATGTATTATAATTGAAATAAAACGATTGTTTACGGATTTTATCGCGGATTTGGTTTAATTTTTACATTTTTTAATTTCCCGACGTTTCGATCACTTTACAGCTTTCATGGTCACGGGGCGGACAGTCAATGTGTAACATTCGCGTAAATCTAAGAAACCATAATGTATTATAAGTTAGTCACAATAAAATAAATAATGAAAGGAGACAATAAATTATACTATACCGCTTTGGGGTAGTTCTCGCGATTCGTGCAAATTGAAATAATTAGCGAGAAAAAAATAGAATAATTATTTTTCAGTGCTAATGCATATTACTACCTTATATGACGCATTACTAAATTGTACGCAAAATTGGCAAAGATATAGGCTTTCTAATTTTTTCTTAGGTATGGTAATGAGGAAAGAATTTTGTTAATAATATTAGTAACAATGGCGGTGAACAAAATGCCATTGGTAACGAGAATGTAAGTAAAAAATGTAGTTAAAATTCGTTATTTTTTATTTTTGTTACTTTGTGACTTTATCGTCTTCAAAAAAGTCTTCAATTTGCTGTTTAATATCCAACTTGACGGCATTTGACTGTTGGCGTTGAAACTTAGCTCGTATTGGGAAGTTGCTTGGCCTTTCCCAATATTTAGTTGGTTTTTTTATTACTACGAATAGCAAGACGAGCAGGCCGTTCACCTGATGGTAAGCAATTCGACCGCTCATGCATAGTAGCATAATCAAACTACACCTTGAATTAAAATGACATTCCACTGCGCTCGCCATCGATCGGTTACAAATTAATTATATTATATGTATACGAGTAGTTGTTGAATTAAAATCAGTTGTTACACTAAACTTCATTACCATCATTTTGTAATCATTACCATCCAAATAGCTGACGGTAAAGTATGGTAATGAAAGGAAAGGTAATGTCACATTCATACATTCTCAGCATATGTTTTAGAATTGCTCCTTCAATAACCGTAAATAACTTAAAGATTCATTTTAACACCCACAAAGCTAATAAAACAATTACTGTTTATCTCAAAATATAACTTATGGTAATGAAAAAAAAAACTTACCACTCCTAATAATATCGTATTTGTCGTTGTTTTGTCAACGAACCACGGTTGTCCCCCCTGTTCTCTGTTCACGGGTCGACAGTACTGTGACAGTACGAAGAGCAAAGGGGATAGGAGACAACGAACATCGCTAGCGCGTCCGTACGGGGGATTTTTTTATTTCAAATTCAGTTGCCGGTAATGAGCATATTTTTAGTTATTTCATCCCAGCAAATGCAAATAACAATCATAAACGGATTTTTAACTAATTTTTTTATTGGCTGATAATTGATATATATGATGATGAAAATACGCAGTAATACACCAATTTTTTATGTTATTTGTCTACAACTACCAAAACTCGATTTCTGATCAGTGATGGTGATGATATTTAGGCATATATTTTGTTTATAAATGAAATGAAAATGAAAATAATTTATTGAATCCATTAAAATGTTCAACATCATTTAGATTCAGTCATTTTTTTTATCTACCACCCGGTTCGGAAAGCGATTTTCACTAGAGAAGAACGGGCAAGAAACTCTAGTGTTGCTCTTTTCAAAACCAGTTTACAATGAGAATTATTACAAAATTTACAAGTTGGTTTAAATCAGAGCAGTTTAATAATAATTTATTGTAAATTTACAATAAATATTTTTATACAAATATCATAATATTATAATTACTATGGCTGAGTGAAGCGAAGTCGCCCAGAACGAAGAATCAGTATACTCTGTTTCGCCCAAGTGGTGCATAATTGCGAAAGTCTTATGTAATCCATCAATCAATCCGTTACAATGTAAGCAGATCGGATAGACCAGTCTACGCAAGCAGCACCCGTTCACGAGTATGACGCATGTGCCAGCCATCGGCCTCCTCAACCATGTTACAGGGAAGTGACCGACCCGGCACACGACGCCACCGCAAGCACAGACTTTTTAGCGAGCATGACATACCCAATCACTTACATAGGAAAACAATGGCAAATTTGACAAGTTACTTAATTTAAATGATATTTTATAGAGCACACCAAGACTTCCGTTCCGAGATACTACACATTTATTTAATTTTAATTTTATTCTATTCCCAAGTCTTGTTATCGTCTAAATATTCCGAAATTTTATAATATGCTTTATTGCATAATTTTTGCTTGATAGTAGCTTTGAATTTTGTAATAGATAAGGCTTTAATATGACTGGGAACTTTGTTATAAAAGTGTATACAGTAACCCTTAAAAGATTTGCTGATCTTGTGGAGTCTGGTCTTAAGAGTAGCTAGATTATTCTTATTCCTAGTATTTTTGTCATGAATATCGCTAATCTTAAGAAAACTTTCTTTATTTCTATGGACATAAATTAAATTTTCAAAAATGTATTGTGATGCTACTGTCATTATATTTATCTCTTTAAATTTTTCTCTAAGAGAATATCTGGACCCTAGCGAATAAATTGACCTTATAGCTCGCTTTTGGAGAACGAAGATGGTGTTAATATCAGCAGCACCACCCCACAGTAAAATTCCATAACTCATCAGACTATGAAAGTAGGCAAAATATACCAATCGAGTTGTATCAACATCAGTCAATTGGCGAATCTTACCCACCGCAAAGACTGCGGCGCTCAGCTTTTTAGCTAGAGCGACTATGTGAGAACCCCATTGAAGTTTGGGATCTAATGTAATTCCTAAAATAATAATATATAAGTACCTGACATTATTTTCCAGTGGCAGATACACATATGCAACCAACTTAGAGTATAAAAAATACTTGGCGACTTAGGCTTACTTAGTTTAGCTGTTATCCTCACCGATACCTGTTTTGGACGAAACGATAGAAATACCCTTTGATGCACATGCATATCATTGACGTATGTATATACTTATGCATCACTACATAGTATATGGTTAAATCTTTAAAACTACGCAACGGATTTCGATGCGGTTTTTTTAATAGATAGAGTGATTCAAGAGGAAGCTTTATATGTATAATACGTACCTACATATTATTGTACAGAAATATATTTGTACCCGGGCGAAGCTGGGCCGGGCCGCTAGTAGAGTATAAAAAATACTTGGCGACTTAGGCTTACCTACTTTAGCTTTTATCCTCAACGATACCCAATGTCCAATTAACGACTTATTTTAACATTTGATCAGGCAACCAATTGAAATAATAGATTGGTACCCATGTATATTCCATAAATAGATGGATAGATAGCCAGACAGAAAATCTTTGAATTTGTAATATTCTTACCAATGCTTGTCCTTGGATTTGACAATATTTAGAGTGTCTACTACATTCTTAAATAATATAGGTAATACAACATTTTGACTACTCCCATTCACAAGTAAAATCGTTCATTTATGAATGAATCATTATTAAAAATCTTAATAAATTGTCGCTAGTCACAAAAAATAAGAATATTGAAAACTTTTTTTATTGTTTTCATTTGAATATTAAAATTGGGATTGGTGAGTTTTCCTAGAGAGATTTATCTTACTTACGCTTATGACTTACCTTCATCAAGTTGTATACAGGGTGTGGTTCTTTAAGCGGCGCAAGCTGGAACGTTCCGAGACAGTATACTCCATCGCTTTTGGATAAGCAGTTCTCATAATTATCCAAATGATAGAGTCGCGGTAGCTGATAGTATTCATCGTCTAGAAACACAGGAGAACGCCAGATAAATTGAAGAACTATGGCTGCCATAGGTCATCAATAATTACATAAATATTTGTAACGATTTTTTTAAAGATTTCCACAGTGACCTGTTTGAGGCAGCCACTATGAAAATGATTGGGAGAGGCCTATGTTAAGGAGTGGACAGACTGCCTCGTTGGCGCAGTTGTACTACGGTATGATTGCAAAACTATGGTCTCGGGGCCGAGTCCCGGGTCGGGCAAACTGCTATTGGATTTTTTCTAAGCCCTATCTGCCTGGAGTCAGGAATTTGTGCCCGATATGGCGATGGGCTCGCCTCCTATCACATCTTAGGACGGAAAATACGAGGCGAAACATGGGTGTCTTGGTTGCAACTCTAAATACCCCTTCTAGGAATAAGGCGTGTGTTTATGTATGTAACCATGGGCTAGATAGAAGAGAAGGAAATAGAGATGTAAAGGAAATAAAATTATAAACGTACAATCTATCACGAACCTAACCTCCTTTAGTCGTGGCAGTGTAAAATAAGTGATTTTATCGACAATGTATTGTTTCAGTCATTCATTCATTAATACGAAGTAACCTTTTTATAACCTGTGCCGCTGTATTTATTATTATTATTTTCTTCTTTTTTTTTCTTATAAGAACTCAGCTCCGTCAGCTGGATAAAAATAATACACACGGGTCTGGGCCAAGTGTGCACTATTCATTGTTAGCTCTCAATAAATTCCTACCTTCTATGTCAGTCTGTCCGTTGTTGTCACTTTGTAAGAACTTACGTACTATCCTGCAAGTATTTAAGATGGCAGCCTTTTGTAATTTACAGTAAATGTTTGATGGGAGATCTAAAATTTCTATGGCTTTATGTAAGTATTTAGGTATGACGCCCGTAGAAGAGAGAACTATTGGAACTATTGACACCTGTTGTAACTTCCACATTCGGGTTATTTCACACTTAAGATCTGCGTATTTTGATAGTTTTTCGGATATTGTATTTTGTAGGTTGTGTGTATTGGGTATGGCTATGTCTATGATGAGTGCTGTTTTATTATTTTTGTCTATTAGAGTGATGTCTGGTCTGTTATAGTGCACCGTCTTGTCTGTTAATATTGTCCTATCGAAATAAAGTTTATGGGTATTGTTTTCCAGTATAATTTCCGGTACATACTTATAATAGGGTTCTAAAGGATTGGTGGGTATCAATTTATATTTCTGGGCTAGTTTTTGGTGAATAATATTAGCAATTTGGTCATGTCGATGTTTATAGTCCGTCTGTACTATGGCTTTGCAAGCACCTGTTATATGTTGGATGGTCTCGGGTGCACTATTACATTTTCTGCATATATCGGAATTTAAGTTTTTAATTATATGCTTTTGGTAGTTTCTGGTTTCGACAACTTGGTCCTGGATGGCGAGCATAAAACCTTCGGTTTCAGGGAAGAGCTCTCCTCGTCTGAGCCAATCGTTCGACGCTATCTTGTCGACGTCTGGTTTGCTCAGATCTTGGAGGTGTCTTCCATGAAGTGATTTTCGTGCCCACTCTGCTAATTTATCCTGTCGGTCTATTATCTTTTCATTAGGTTGAACTGTTTGGTCTGCTAGGTTTAGTGGTGTATATTTACTATCGTTTTTTACTATTGCTTTATGTAGAGTAGAGGTTAGTGACTTATTGTGGAAGTATTTTCTCAGCGTAGTGATTTGTCTATTGTGCAGGTTAACAACATCAATTATTCCTCGCCCTCCATCAACTCTAGGCAATGTAATTCTTTGAATACAGGATCGTGGATGATGCTTTCTGTACTTGGTCATAAATACATTAATTGTTCGCTGGATATTTTTCAAGTCTGTTTTCGTCCATTTTAGAACACCAAATGAATAGGTCAAAATTGGGATGGCAAATGTATTAACGGCTTTTATAATATTCCTAGAGTTAAGTTGGGATTTTAGAATAAGGTTGAGTCGACCTTTAAATTTCTGCGTTAATGCGTCTTTAGTCTCCTTATATGTTATTTGTTTAGATTGATTATAACCCAGATATTTGTACGTAGCGCCTTCATCTATTGAATCTATTTGTTCTCCTGTAGAAAGGGTGTGATAATGCTTATGGATATGTCCTGCTTTAATCGAATTAATTTTACATTTATCAATACCGAACTGCATACAAATATCTTTAGAAAACTGTTCAGTTAATTCTGCTAATAGATGCATGTCATTTTGGGAAGAAGCATACAATTTTATGTCGTCCATATATAGCAAATGTGTAAGTTTTCTAATATTTTCGTTGGTTTCTAAGATGGGACTAGTGTCGTATGTTAGAGGATAACCGACGTTGAAGGCATTTAAAAAATTAGTCAACGGATTTAAAGCAAGGCAGAACCACAAAGGACTAAGGGCATCGCCTTGGAAAATGCCACGTTGTATTTTTATACTCTCCGTTTGTGTATATCCATCACTTGTTTTTATTTTTAATCTAGTTGTCCAATGTTGAGATGTAATGAATAAATAATTAATAATATGTGGGTTAATTTTATAAATGTTTAAGACTTTAAATAGCCAGGAATGGGGGACTGAGTCATATGCTTTTTTATAATCTATGTACATTGTAAATATATCTTTCTTTTTATTTAAAACCTGTTTTAATATTACTGAATCTATCGTTAATTGTTCCTTACATCCTTGACTAAATTTTCTACAACCTTTCTGTTCTTCATTTAATATATTATTACTATCTATGTGATTGTAAATTTCGTGAGATATGCAAGATGTGATTATTTTATATAACGTCTGTAAACAAGTGATTGGTCTATACTTTCCAGGATTGAGCGGATCGTTAAAGTCTTTCGGCAACATATGGGTGGTTCCTTCTGTTATGTATTTAGGTACTATTTCAGGTTGTTCAATGAATTTATTAATATAATTTAGAATAAAAGGGTGCGCGTATGATAGTTTTTTGTACCAATAATTGTGGATATTATCGGATCCAGGTGCCTTCCAATTCTGTAGTTTCTTTAGAATATTTTGAAATGTTTCAGAAGTAATACTCGTGAAAGACATTTCCAATATATTTTTTGATCTATTTTCTTCTTCTTTTATCCAGTCGGCTTGGTCATTGTGTTCTACTGGAATTTCCCAAATATTAGCCCAAAAGTTTCTAAGTTCTTCTAAAGGAGGTGTCTGATTTTGGTGCTCGGTGGGGGCCTGATTAGATAAACTGCGATAAAATTGTTTTTCATTACACAAAAAATTAGAGTTTTGGGTCTTACGGAGAGTACAATCTTTGTATCTCTTTAACCTATGGCTCGCAACGGACAGTTTTTGTTTGAGTGTATCTAGCACATGCGACGGTTGGTTGTTATCGGCTTCATGGTTTGCGTGTCTGGCATATTGATTCAGTATTTGGTTTGAATCCCTTATTACTCTATTGCTTCTATTTCCGTTAATAAATTGGGTTAATTTTCCTATATTACCTCTAAGATCTGCTATTCTTTTTTCCAGTCTTCTTTGCCATGCTGGGGGGCGTTTTCTTTGGAAGTTATTAGAGTTATCAGGAGTATGATTATTTATTTTAGATCCGTTATAAATTGCGGCTGTTACGGCACTACAATAAATGAGTGTTTGTAAAGTAAGAAAATCTAAAGCTTTATTATTATTTATGTTTTCTGGTAAAATTATATTGTTGATATATTTTACAGCAATAGCCAACTTTTTTGTGGCTCTCTGTTTCGGTATATATGGGCGGCTAGTGGGCTCAGAATTTGTATAACGGTTTAATGACTCATTAAAAATTGTATCAATAGTGTTATTTCGGTCTCTACTATTTGGTTGTATTTGGTTAGAGGCTAGGTCAAGGTCTGCGTTATTTGGACTTGTTTGGAGAGTTACGTTCTCGGTTTCTATTTGGGTTTGAGATCGGTTAGGAAACTCAATTGGTAAGTTAATATTTTCAGTGTCGCTAGTATTTTCTCTATTTAACTCAATATGGCTATAAGTATTATTATTTATATTTAAACTCTGTGTTTGGCTCTCACCGCAATGAACCGGTACAAGTGAACTTTTATCTAATTTACTATTTTCATTTTCAATATCTATACCTAATTGCTGAGCTACTTCCTTTCTTATTTGTTTTAGTTTTTCTTCCGTTATGTATCTATTGTTAAATATTACTCTTCTCTGATCAGCAACTCTCTGCTCAGATATATGTTCAAGATGTGGGTAGTTCAAAATAAACTCTCGATGCATTTGTTTTCTGTATGCAGTTAAATTTGTTTCCAGATGTGTAATTTTTAAATAGCTACGAATAATTGTCTCATTATGCTCATTTGTCCACTTCATGCGTTGATTTGGTAATTTTGCTGTTTCAGATGTTATGTTTAGGGGTTGTGTATGTGTTGGATGGATGGAAGCTAACTGTGTTTGTACTTCGTTGTATATTTCGGTAATTCTATTTTGTGGTAATAATTTATTTCTAATGATAGCTCTCCGTTGATCACCAATACGCTGTCGGCTAACGTCAATGTGTGGGAATTTTTCAACAACCTTATTGTATAATGGTTCTAAGTAGGCTTTCGTATCAGTTTCTAAGTTTGTCAGTAATAGATAGGTGCGCAGTATGAACTCATTCACTTCTTTCGACCATTTTATGCGCTTATTTTGGGTACTCACGGTGGGCACAGAATTCACGGTTTTACTTGCCGTCTGTACAACACTCGTGGTACTTGTGGACGGCAATGGTGGAGTTAGTTTCGCGGGTTTATCGGTTATACTTATTTGTCCTATGGGGTTTTGTATATCCGGTGATTTCTTACCATAATGAATCCTATGAGTAACGTCCCCACTTCGACATCTTTCTCGCATTGATCTAAGGTGATATCGACTTTGAGTTGATGTCGATGATGTGCGGACCGAGCTTGAAGATGTTAATGAATATGATGATGATGAAACAGGTGCTTTATTTGTTGATTCTGGTGATTGGATATTAGCGAAAGGTGAAAATAGGCTAGATGAAGGTGATGATGGTTGATCGGCTGTAGTCAATTTATCGAGGGGAGCCCGCCTGTTCAGCCCCCCGTCGCCAACGGTTCGCATACTGTGGCATCCAGCGTCGGCTCCAGATGCGCCCCGGCGACCCCCGGGTAGCGGCCGTAAACTATATCGTTTAGTCTGACTTTCCATATTCTATTTCTCCATAAAATGGGTTGCCGTTGCCGTGTTAGCCGTCAAAGTATATGTTGTGACGTGTCCGCCCCCCACGTAAATCAGATGGTCGATTTGGACGTACGGTTGGACTTTAGGGGGCTATTATTATTATTATTACACTTTATTGTACACAAAAAAAAAAAAAATACACAAAGAAAAACACTTAACCTATATATAAAGTACAATCGGCGGTCTTATCGCCTTCGGCGATGTCTTCCAGACAACCTTTGGATGGAATGGACTAAACCGTAGTAGAAAAACGGGGGTAGACATGTTATAAAGAAAATTATGAGTAAAAATCTAATTGTTTACCTATCATGTACAAACAAAAATAAACATACATAGACTTTATTACGTAACATACGTAATATATAATACATACATATTTAAATATACTAAATATATACATATAAACAATATAAATATGTGCAATGCAAAAACAATAGAAAAAAAAAAACAAAAATAATGAGAGGGAAAAAGAAATATGTATTAATGTATTAACAAGTAATGTTCCTTGACGAGTCTTTTAAAAATTGGCAGGGATTTAGCTTGACGAATAGACAGCGGCAATTGGTTCCACAAGCGAGCAGCGTTCACAGTGAACGAGTTTGCAAGAAATTCAGTATTGTGCTTGGGAATTTCTAATGTCAGATTCTCTGACGATCTTAGTGATCGTGTGTGTGTATTGCTAAGAAAATTAAAGCGATTTTTTAAGTAGGAAGGTGTGTTGGGGAGAAACAAAATAGAGTAAAGAAGAGAGAGGATACGAGCATTCCGGCGAAGACGCATTGAGAGCCACTTGAGCTTAGTGCGAAATTCAGAGACATGGTCATATTTGCGAAGTCCAAAAATGAACCGTATACAAAAATTCTGAAGGCGCTCAAGTTTATCAAATTGGGCTTCGGTGAGATCAAGATAGCTAGTGTCACCATAATCAAGGAGAGGAAAAAGAAGAGACTGGACAAGTGCAATTTTCGTATGAATGGGAAGAAAGTTCCGTAAACTTCGTAAGGACCCCGCTGCAGCGAACAATTTTCGGCTGAGTTCTTGCAGTTGGGGACCCCAGGATAAGTTCTTGTCAATAAAGATACCTAGGTTTTTTACTTTGTCACTGAATGGAATGACACAACCATCAAACATAACCTGAGGTAATTGGTCGAGATCTAGCCTGGAAACCATCCTGGAGCTGCCAACAACAATGACTTGAGTTTTAGAAGGATTGACTTTTAGACCATGCGTCTTACCCCAATCACTGATTCGGGCAAGATCTTTATTGATTGAAGATATTGCTTCCGTCATTCTTTCTGCAGGTGCTTGGTAGTATATTTGTAAGTCATCTGCATACAAGTGGTAAGAAGAAATAAGAATAAGCTGTAATGAATCGTAAATAGTAAGCAATACGTAGTTTATATATTAATTAGTTAATTGCGATGGTTAATTGTAGTTTTTAAACGTAAATACTTAATCAGCTTTAAATACACAGGTCATCTAATAATAGAATATTATCGCAGCTAATTTACAAACAATAGAATAAATTAGAATTATTTTTTCTATTCAATAAAAAAAATATTTACGCCTCTAATTAAGAATTCCGATTAAAGAAATAAAAAAATGTTATTTGTGGTCATAAAAAACGTCTCTGTTGTTTTGAAAACATAATATGAACGTTCCATTAAAACAATGGAATAGCTACTAAATCAATTTAAATTGCATAATTATTGTATTGGCACACGAGGTCACTAGTATGTTGGATGTGGGCTTCACAATGATTTGTCGTTTTAGTCTATGGGTTGATACTAAAGAGCCTCGACTAACACCTCCAGAGGCTCTTATTCGGCCGTGGAGCAAAGAGCCAAATGCAGAATACTGGACACGACACGCGTTGTGAAGAGGTTCTTGATGTTAGATCCCTAACCACTAGTGACTTGGGCCTTTTTAGTCAAACAAATAATAATTAACAACACCCAACAGTCACATACCTACATAGTCCTGACCCGACACTAAGATCGAGTCTTATCGGTCTCACAAAAACCCAAACCCAAAAGAAATATTTGTGGGCCGCACAAACATTTCTCTCGATGCGGGGTCGAACCCGCGGCCTCTCGTTTAATAGGCGGCGTCTAACCGACTGCACCACGGAGGATGTCGAGTTTCGCCACTTGAGGGTTTTTTTATAATTTTTATACTTATGTATTTTTTAGTTTTTTTTTTTTTTATAGTACCCTAAAAGATCCCGCTGCTGGGTAAAGCCCTCCCCTAAGCTCTTCGACATCTCTCCATAGAGATTAATTTTGCAATTGTGAAACCAAAAAGCTTTGAAATATAATTATGGAAATAAAAATGAGTCGCCTTCAATAACGAAGTTCAAGACCCGAGTCACCGGTATTTACGGTATTTTTTATGTTATAGAGGGCAAACGAGCGTGCGGTTCACCTGATGGTAAGTGACGGTGACCTGACGGTGATCACCGCCGTCCATGAACATCTGCAACACCTTAGGGAATGGAGATGCGTTTAAAAGTAACGGATCCCAAGATATTAAAATAATTATTGACTTGAACCAAATACCTGTAAGCTTGGCAGTTACTCCAGTCGACAGCAAAATACACAAAGGTAATACAATAAAAACACTTTTGTTCCCCGACATCATCAATGCTCGGTGCCCGTTCATCAAATGACAAATTAACATCAATTTAAATATATTATACATTTACAGTAACTCATAAAATTAAACACCCTTTTTAATGTTTTATGTTAGTACTTGAACGCTTCGATTTTGAGTTAAAAAAATACATTGTTTAGGTAGTTTGTAAAAAATACACCTTTTTGGCAGACAAAATCTACAAACTGTACTGTATTTTTATTTTGTGCAATAAAGGATTAAAGAAATAAAATAAAAATAAATGAACTTAAAAAAATGTTTGTAAAATATTGTATATTGTATTTTTATTGTTAGGCAATGTTTTAGGAAACTTGTGCTACTCTTTTGTCAATAATGGCACGCATTTTAATGCCATCGCGCATTGAAGTTCAGCGAGCCTTCGGGCATCTTTAACTTGTCTTATAAAAGCCAATTGCTATTTTCTTTCAAATGCGGAGTGCTATAATATGACCACACTGAGGGATACCATACTAGGTTGCGTCAGCAGTTCGTACCTCAAAAGACATTGATTTTATTATATGCGGTTGTAGCGCGTTATGTAATTTATGAGTACCTACTGGAGCTTTTCACAACAACACTATGTTTTATACAGGGTATCTCAAGATTGCTACCGAAAACGAAGCCGGGTGGTAGTTTTGGTGACTTCAGACACATAGCAACAGAAAATGTTGCAATAAAAAGCGTCTGATTTTTTGTTTTTTTTTTCCCCTATGGTCGTATTTGGATGGTAAATTCATTTTTTTTCCTAAAATAATAATGTAGGTATACCCTGTTATTTATAAGGACTCTAGGGTATAAAAGAGTTTAAATTATTATTTTAGCAAAAAACTATGGATTTACCACCCAAAAATAACGATATTTAAAAAATCATAAAAAAAATGTCACGTTTCTTTGCGAAAATTTTAGTCGCATTGTGTTTGTAGTAACTAAAACTACCACCCGGCTTCGTTTTCGGTCGCAGTCTTGATATACCCCGTATATACTGTGTGTGGGTCATACAGTAGTATTTTGATAATAATGTTTAGTTGTAACTTATAACCGTGTACATTGGATAGTGCCCGTAAAAAATCCCTGAAACATGTTTCCAGAATTCTAACATTTAAGCTATTTACATAAGTAATTTAATTCTATTTTTAAAGGATACGTGCCTAAAACGGTAAAACGGAAGACTTAAGTTAAAGGATCTTGTACCTACGTCTGGCAGTCTGTCAAGACCTTTATACTCAGAAACTTCACTACATAGTATAAAACAAAGTCGCTTTCTCTGTCCCTATGTCCCTTTGTATGCTTAAATCTTTAAAACTACGCAACGGATTTTGATGCGGTTTTTTTAATAGATAGAGTGATTCAAGAGGAAGGTTTATATGTACATTTTATTGTAAAGAAATCTATATGCAACCGGGCGGAGCTGGGTCGGGCCGCTAGTAGGGTACAAGAGAAGTAACAAGTTGGAATTCCCAATAAGCATGACTGTGGTCCCTTGGTGTCCTAAAAATCAAGCTTGTAAAATCCGAATTATTTATCTGAAAATGGTTTTTACGAATTTTACGTTTTAGCGATTTTTTTATTTTTGTTTGTTTTGTTTTTGTACCATTATATTAAAATTGTGTCACGGTTTACAGGATATAGTATATTGCCTAAAATTGCGCTTTTCTTTAGTTTGCTATATGTATGTACTATCCAGAAATGGATTCGCATTATTAATATTTCTGAATGATATACATATGTGTTTTTTTTTTCTCAAAATCATCCGGTTCGACTCCTAGCTATTGATCATAAGTTTGCGTATGCAGTTTTATTTTTCATCAAAATGCGCTCGTGACACTTTTCTGAATTTCTCGCTATTCCTCATACCTACTTACGGATTTGGCCGTCCACGCCTACATAAAAAATAACCCTGTATATTATGTACTGAATTAAGTCATTCACACGCAATTTCGACAGTAGAATTAATGACAACATTTTCAATAAAAAAACAAGTGCTTATTGACGTAAAAGTAATGTTTTAAATTTTAATGAAGCTAAACATATTATCATTGTTATTAATAATGATACTATTATTCTTTTTAATATCACTGATTATTTATTTTGAGCACAGCGTCTTTTTGTTTACGACATTGACGTACTTTGTTCGAAAAATGTTAAATAAAGGCCCAAATTAGCGCATCGTACTTATTGGACTCATCGCATACATCGAATTCTTTGTATAATAGAAAGTCATAGATTCTACGATCTGTATGATGTTGCCCAGTATATGAACTTGTATGAATTCCTGTACAAAGAAATAAGAATAATATAATCTGTTTGATGCCATGCGTCCGATTCGTAGGATGCGGAAATGTGGACGTCCGTCTCAAATTGTATAATTGTTAAATTGCTCACATGGCATTCTCTAAGCTGTACGATGGTTAGTTTGGAATAGTTTCTTAGCTACTTTTGTTATATTTGTAAGTTTTGTTATTTATAATGATTAATTGAGGAGAATATTTCAGAAAACTTGCTTATAACAGTTTAAATTTTAAACGATCCCTTTAAATCTCGCTAAAGGCCGCGCGTGCGTGGATACGCTATTAATAAAAAAAAAATAAGATGCGATAACAGATGCATAAAAGTGTATTTTGCATGGCGCACATTATATTATCATATACCGTATTCAATTAGGAACTTAAAAAGAATCTATTTAAAAAATAAACTTAAATAATTTCTTATCAAAAAGCCATGTTACAGTATTACAGAGTTTCTATCGAAAAAGTTAAATTGAAAAGATACCTATGTAATAACTTGAAAGAAAAATCATCTGGACCTAAATTATCTATTAACCTACTGTTGCCAATGTGGCGGGTCATAATTGAACCATCTTATAAACATATTATATTATAACATTATATAAATAAATAATAAAAAAATAATAAAGCGTATATTCATTAACCAAGTTGTGCTACAATTTCTTAAAAACTAATTAAAAACAACATAATTTTCTCCCAGGGGCTCCCAGGGGCTCCCAAACTAGGCCTAGCTTGTCTTCTTGGGAAACCATAGAGTAATTGTAATAACCTAGTTGTATTTTCTAAAGGCGAAACAGTAATTGCAAAATATATGAGCTCTTATTTCGAAAAAATAGTAAAAATAAAAATTTAAGTTATACAAATCACATTACACTGAAAGAAAATATTATTTAATAATAATAAAAGTTATGAAAATCACATTACGTTGCACTGAAAGAAAATATAAGTAGATCATAATTATAGAAATTGGAAAAAAATATATACTTTATAGATAAAAATATAGCAGTATTGTACCTATGTTCCACTTTAACCCATTCCGCGCCACCGTACTCAATTGAGTACAGCAAAACAATTGGGGATGGAAATCATGTTATAAAAGTCATAATTTCTATAGAATACATATTTATCAAGTATTAAGATAACAAATAAATTTTTAGTAACATTTACCTACGAAATAATTTCGACTTATATATTGGTGTACTCAACTACACCTGTAGGGGGCCTAAATTATTTTTTAAAAATATTTTTCGCTATTTCGTGTTTTTTAACAATTTTTAATTAGTACAATAAACATTTCATAAAGTTATTGCCGCTAGTTTATGTTTGGCGCTTAATGGGTTAAGCATATTTAATTTGATTTGAATTGAATGTTCTTCGCTTTAGTGAAAACGGAGCTATTTTAGTCAATTAGCATAGCTAATTATTGTTTGTATTTAAATATTTTATTGTTTTTCTTGATATTCAGTGTCATAGAAATTACGTGGCTATTACAAATATAAAAATAAACAGTATAAATTTCGTCACAATTTTGTTTGAGTCTCAATTGCGTAATTATGTTTTGTTTATCGTGGTTAATAGATTTTCATATTTTTACTTTGTATATTTATCTAAATGTATGATCACTGCACCCTAGATTTCTAGAGAGAGATGAAAAAAGATTGTTATCCAAGAGCTAAGTGCCTTATCTTACTCTTCTGTCTTCACCCACAAGAAGTCCACTGTTGAAGTTGATCTTCCCCTAGTGCCCTATATTTGGAAATAATTCGTTTGCCAGTACGTAGCCTTCTCCGTCAATATATTTGACATAAACAAGTACCAGGGTACCTTTTACTATGATGTCTAAAAGTCTGCCAACCCGCCCTAGCCCAGCGTGGTCTACTTTAAGGTCTAACTTTCGATCGTAGTAGAGGCTCGTGCCCTGGGGGTTACTCTATAAAACGATAATGTTGTAATAATGTTCGGACGCCGTACCTAAAACTTCACTAATGTGCCTAGATTGTGGCCTAGGTACTCTACAAAATTTTGAAATCCTTTATCGTACGTCGTAACCATAGACTGAGTTCGGAGAAAATGATAAGTATAATAGAGAATAGTATTGATTTTATTATTGATTTTTTAGAAGTGGAAATCTTATACCTTACTCCGGAGGTCGAACATCCAAACATTCGATACTCGTATCGTTTCAAAGTAATCCCACTGCATTGGGACGCATATAGTGGGAGTAAGGTTGACTGATAGAATGCGAAACACAGAAATTAGCTTAAAAACCGGCGTAGCAGACGTGGGTAGGAAATCAGCATTTCTTAAATGGAACTGGGCGGGCCATGTGACTCGAATGCATCCAGATCGCTGGGCAAATATAGTCACCCAATGGATACCTGATGGTCGACGACGCCGCGGCAGACCTAAAAAACGCTGGCGAGACGACCTGGATGCTTTCGAGCCCATGTGGCCTGAACTTTCCTTAGAGCGCGAATTGTGGAGAGAAGGGGGAGACTTTTGCCCAGCAGTGGGATGAAATAGGTTAAAAAAAAGGGTCGTATATGGGCTGATACAATACTTTAAATAGCGACATAGAGGTACTTAAAATAAATTACAAGAATATTTATAATACAATTAAGTTGCCATTATTTAATTATCAAAATAGTCCCTTACAATTAAATTGAAACCGTGTGAAGAACCGCTTTGGAATCATAATTATTAATGTCTATACAATTAGGAATATTTAACAGAGTATAAATAAGGTCAATGGCGTAATCGTTTGTTATTACTTCCGTATTTTTATTTTTATGGCAATACGTTTTATTTATTTTTTAATCATTTATTTATTTTTTGTTTATTAGAATCTCCCACGATAACACATTACATTTATATTTAAGTAATAGGTATCTTTCTGCGTGCATCTTCAATTTCTTCAGGTTAATATCAGCGGATGCTGGTACTGATATTCTCACAAACTTGGATTTGGAACTATCAAAAAGTCCCCGTCCAATTTGGATTACTAAATGGCCTCAATGTATGTTCCTCATTAGCCAATACCTATACAAAATAGTGGTATTACTGCTATTTGCTCGATAACACATAATATCACTTCGAACCGGGGGCCCCTACTATATTGATCCGAAACGAAGTTCGAAACTTCGGACGATCGAAGTTTTTTATACGATACGAATGTATCTACTCTGTAAAAGTTCGAATTTGTATAACGTACATCGTAACCATAGACTTATGGTTACGATGTACGTTATATATAATCATAAGTCTATGGTTACGACCATAAGTCAATAACAACCATAAGTATATTATGTAGGTACATTCGTATCGTATATAAACTTCGATCATCCGAAGTTTCGATTTTCGTTTCGGATGAATATAGTAGGGCCCCAGGCCTCTTATAGTATACAGTATTTAGATAATACTTAATATTGAAGTAATTATAGTATTATATTATATATTATAGATATCAAAGTCTAGATTTTGAGGTAGGTTTCGGATGCTTTAATAACTCGAATACTTTAGTAGTTCAGATGTTATTGGTTTTCCTAGGATTGTAAAATCTATTCTATTTTTTAAATTGACTAACGTATTTTGGCTAAATCCTTCAGGTTCTATTTACATTTCAGTTTATATTATTATTTATACAAATAAATTAAGATGGTGGAAATTAGGTTGTTATCGCTGCGCAAACTCTCTTCATTGGTATTTCTACTAGCAAAGTCAAAGGTAGGGCGATGATGTATGTAAATGTAATGGTTGCTGCTCCGTTCGCCAACTGAAACAAGGAGAGAAGGTATTCGAACTACATTCCATTTCAAATATGTATTTATCAAAGAAGACCATATACTAATTAGTCATTATATTCCATTCCACATATTTATCATGAAAATTTTCCTGCTACCGAATTGTTCTACCGAAAATTATCCTGATCGATATCAGATTCCATTATTCTCCTTAATCTTCGCCATTTCATACGCTCACATTATTAAACTAGTGCTTTCTAAAACCGGCTTGGAAGCATCTGACATCTAAAGACATATATCTCTTAAAACATTTATCGTCCAGCGTTTTCAATATTCTATATTATACTATCTATACTCACAATAAGACTGCCTCGGTGGCGTAGTTGTACTAAGGTACGCTTGCAAAGCTGAGGTCTCAGGTTCGAATCCCGAGTCGGGCAAAGTGATATTGGATTTTTCTATTCATTATCAGCCCGGAGTCAGGAATTTGTGCCCGATATGGCGGTAGGCTCGCCACCTATCACATAGTGGGACGGAACATACTGGCGAAATGTGGGTGTCCAGGCACCTCTGCCTATCCCTTCTGGGAAAAAGGCGTGAGTTTATGTATGTATGTATGTATACTCACAATATTCGTAATAGAAGCAGGCACGGGTTGTGGTGATTCACCTACTATCACTAAGGCGACGCACCAGTGTACCACCATTACAGAGAGACACATACGAGACAGACTCTGCCAGCCTTTCCAAGCGAAGAACTTTAAAATGAAACCTGCAACAAACTTAGGAGTAAAAATGGTGATAATATTGGTAATGATAAGAGCATAACAGGTAATCTCTTTTTTTTGCATTGATGAGGCAAACGAGCAAACAAGTCACCAGTGTCAGTGATTGCTGCCACTCATGAATAGACACATTGGTGGGATCATGGATGTGTTGCCGGCCCATCAAAGAGGTAGGAGAGCGGAAAGGAAAAGGGTATTCAGTATCCGGTTATCTCATTTATTGATATCCGACAGCTGTCACTTCACGTGGATTGCTTGTGATTCCACTTCCAAAAACATATAGCATCACTGAGTTTAAACTAATGATAGTTTAAATGCTTTTACATCGTAGTGATACACTGATTTATAGATATCAATAAAACATCGTTGTTAATTATTCGTTTTGTTTCTATTTATGGCATCTTTAACGCAGATATCTTATAATATATCTTCAAAATATAGAGATCAGACCTTTAAAGAAGGATGATGATGAGCCAGCAAAATTCTCATACCTTTTATAATACAAAATTATGAAAGACAGATACACCGAACTTACTGTCCATGATTGAAAGTATGATGTAGAGAAGAATGCACAGTATTTGCAGCACCGATCTTTCTACAGCGGCATACACTGCTATGAATATCGGGTGTTGAATCTTCTGTATAAAGTTGCCGGTTAACAACCATCCTGCCAGCATCGGCAGAGACAGCACGTATAGTGGGTAGAGGAGCCACTGGAACAAACATATTATAATAAACATACAAACATATATTTAATAGTAGTAGGACATTCCCACCAAACATCAGTATAAATGCACTGTTGTGTTCCGGTTTGAAGAACATTGTGGAGAGAGTATCTAGTCAGAGAGTGTCTATAAGAACTTTTATTATTGGCAATAAAAATTCTCGCCAGTCATCGCAATAAAAAAGAAATATCCATTATCTTAGTTTTTGCACAGTAACCTGCCATGTCATAGTACTAGTAACAAAAAAAAATTACGTGATAAACTTTTGTTTAATTCGTAGAATAAACATTTAAAAAAAGATGCAGATTCAGATATACATATATACGAGTAGTTATTGCAAATCATTGCCTATTCCCAAATTACAAATGAATTGTTTAGAAAAATATTATAACATGCGTGTACATAGTCACTACTTCATATAGTAAGAGAATATATCGCACCTTTAATATTAAACTAACCGAATCCAAAAAATAGACAATATAGAATAGATCTTATGTTACAAATCTTTAAAGAACGTTTCCCAAAAAATGTTTTTTTTTTAGTTAGGTCTCTTTAATTCTAAGGGTGCGATATATTTGAATTACCTTATACTTTTCCTTATCGATAGGGTTGTCGACAATATATTTATAAGAATGTCCTAGAAGTAGTCCTAAGAAGCACGCCGGCAGGTTTCCCCACGGCGAAATGTACAAGTATTTGAATGAAGGGATGTACCGGAACATCGTTCTTATGTTCCTGAAAGGTAAAATATTTTCTTTATCAGAAATTTGTTTAAAATTTAAAGGTTTCAAACCTTCACATTTTTTAACTTTTATTGTTCAAACACTATTTTTAAACAAAGTCAAAAATTACGTCCACACCTAATTGATGTATTTTTATGGGTTATAAATTACGTTAGGAACGATTTAGCTTTTTTAATGTAAGTACTCAGTTTTTAGTGAAAAAGTTGTTTTAAATAAATGCTTCTTAGGTACTATTCTATTATTCTACATTTATTGTAATTTGTACTAGGTATGGTCTAAGAGATAAGACCTACGCAAGCTTGGAGGAAATTCATGAACAGCAGTGTGACATATAATATCTACATTATACAGTATACTTATGTATATGTTGACACTCGTCGAAAAATATAAAAGTACTAGAAATATTTACTTACAGTGTATAAAATTAACATGAAATACCTATACTTACTCGGTTACTCTAGTAAAATACATCAAAGGTTTCCAATCGTACAAATATGCAAGCCCTGAGTTCATTAGAATCGATGAAATAAATAATAGAGAAAGTATAGGTATAACACCTCTACGCGTCCGGCCTATAGTCAAACTTATAAACACAGCCACTATGTACATCTGGATGTCTACTGCAATGTACCTGAAAATAGGGAATAATTGTTAAGTCTCCGCCAAATGGGGAGAGTATCTCCTCTCGAAGATACGATTATAGTAAGAATAGAAAAAGATGCATTATATTAACATTTGTTAGAATACGATAATCTTAAGGCGGTTATATCATGCCATAATGGCATACGATTCTCGCCTCGAGAAACTCTCCCCATGTTAACGGGGCTTTATTCTATTTCCACCTTTTATTCTACGTTTCTACTAAATTTTGTCTGATGACTATTATGTAGTGTATCTGACCACTTGTAAATACCAAATATCAACTTTGCATTTTTATACAAATCTGTCGTTAATATATTTATATTGTCATGGTGATAAATGTATTTCTTTTAATCCTCGTATTTAGTAATATATCAACTTTTACCATTAAAGAACATCGGCCATAATGGACCTTGAAGGAACCAGTTATGAATGGTACATCAAAAAATAGTACGATTTATTAGAATAAAAATGCATATTTCCATATATTTTTAAATAGCCGGATAAAAAAGAAAATCTTGAAGTGTTTTAATAATATTGAACGCGTATGAGCGCGTTCCATCACTCATACTTTGTTTCAAAATAAGGTTTTATCTACAGCGTTGAAGGTAGTCAGTGCTGAATTAAAAAAAAAGTGTAGGTATTTTCTATTACACATATTATGACTTCTGAGCGCTGCCATTTGCTTTATTGTGATTTCCAATTTGCGCCTACTGTTATTTCTCTGTTTATATTTATGATTTGGCTTTGATATTTGATAACGGGCTTCGATAGACCCTTGCATTTCTGAAGACCTTGTACGATTGTCCATTGGATAATGATATCGCTTTGTGATTTCGTTAAAAGTGCGAAGTATTCTCATATTTCCAACATGAACCCGGAGCGTCAGTCTATCCTTCAAAGTGTTTTTTGCATTGTGTTCATATAATTCAGCATAGTGTTTCAAAATTATGTTCTTGTTTTATGTTGTTGTTTTTGACAATGACATTATAATGTGCTATTTTTTTATACGTGTAATCCTAACCTAAAAAGTTACAAATATATGAAATATTTAATAAATCCGGCTTTTTTAAAACCTTCATCTAATTGGACATAATTCCTCAAGCACTATGCAACAAAATAAACTATATCTCAGCTGTGTACTATATTTTTTTTTGCCAGGTCCCAATATGTATGGACGTGACCGATGTTCTTTCTACCTTGCCCTCCTTCTTATCAAAGTTCTCTACATTGGTTTTCATCACAGGTTTTCATTGTGATTAATGTTGTTGCAGGTTAACGACGAGATAGTATCCATAATGTATTTGCCTTCCCGGTTATCGGGCATATCTTTGTGAAAAATTGTTTTAGTTACCACTCACCAAGTAGGCAGAAGACAAATCTTCTCAGGCTCAACCAGGTTGTTGACAAAAAAAGCGTGTGTCCAGAACTTGGCATGACAGACGTTGCTCTCTTCTTCCACCATCACAGGCCATAGGGGGCCATCGTTTATATACGGCCACCAGGTTGCCGCGAATCCAACGACTAGTAAGTATACTGGACTTATCCTGGAAAATGTAATGGGAAATATGTTGATTGTGTTTTTCGTCAAGGAATTTACAGGTCACGAGGTCATGGACTTGAAACTCAGATGAGGATCAAATGTTTTAGATTTAAAGCATTTTTTGAGTTAACTAGAATTGAAAGCTATGCTGTTATGATGATAAACTCATATTTTATTACATATTACATGTACAGTATATGTACGTACTTAAATGTACTAAGAAGTAAATCTTAAAAAAGGAAACATGGTAAATGCGAAAATGAAACATTTACCTAAAAATTCTCTTGACAATGATTTTTATAAACAATAGGAAGTTATAGTCGGCTTGTCCTGAATAGATGAGGAGGTAATAAGTGCAGAGAAAAGTGGACAGTACCACGAACATTTGCTGCATCGCTGTACTGTTTTGTATCACCATTGTAAATGGATTTGCGACTATCTGAAAGAACATACAAAGGAAAGGTAAAAATGTGATGAAGTAGAGTTGACACGATATATTTATTCGCCTGAAAGAGGCCTTAGTATTAACATCACCCTGGGCGAGATTTCTATAACGAATACTCATACTCAAGCGAAAAATAGTGAACCATAGATAATAAATTATAATACAACCAGTAAATACATGCACGCGGCGCCCTTTCGCCACTGGGACCCTAGGGCCGTCGCCCAACCGCGTCCTGTCCTAAGGTCGATCCTGATAATGACCCACAAGTGTGTCGCCTTTTGGATTCATATTTGTTATGTTAGCGATGGAGGTCTAAGTTCAGCAGTGGATATACTGTAGCTGAAAATGACCGTGAAATGAATAGAGATGGGCGACTGAAAGTACTAGAAAATGAAGTCGGGAACGTGGACGACAACTGATCAAAACAATGACGATCAAAATTGATTGAAATTTTCTTACCTGTTCCAAAACCCGGGGATCATATAAATACATTGTATAGTATATAAGCGCAGTGTGGGTCATGCACACTGTTAAAGCGATTATTACTCTGAAAGGAAAAGTTTATAAGTACAAGTATTTTATAAAATCAAAACGACGGTGTCGCTTGAATACTACAAAAGAACAGTGGCGGTACTTCCATACAAGCCCAAAAGCCCGGCTTGCCCTACTTTATACGCATATACTCAATCTTAAAGGAAAATTAGTAACATAAATAAAATACATTCGTTTAATGCAAAACGTCTATCATTTTTAAATTTATCGCGTCGCGGCGTGCCATAATGGAGCCCCGCGCCTGCGACGGAGCACCCGCGCCCGCAGCGCCACGCCCGGCAACTCGCCTAAGCGAGCGCCGCGGTCTAAAACTAACATAAAAATATTTCATTCAAAATCAACGCTGGTCCACGTGTGACGCAATATATAAAATATTATCCATAGATATTATCTATCTTTTTCTCTCTCGTGTGCTTTAACCTGGCTTTTGGCGTATATTGCCCTCTCAGTCGCACCTATGGGTGAATTGCTACTACCATGACACTACGTACCTATACATATAACTATTCTATAATGCAATTTGTGAAAAGCGCGGGAAACTTTGTACTTGGTGGACGTGTTTTTTTCAATTGATTATTTAAATATTTCTATCAGTGGAGTATATTGTATATATTTGTAGTTTAGTTTATTTTTTGTAGTTTAGATACATTTTCATCATTTTGGTAAGTCTTTGTAAATAATTATATCTGATTAGGGTATAATGAATGATCCGCCTGATCCGGGGGGATTTGTCCCCCCGGCGGGCAGCTTCGTAACAATTAATTCTGAACCATGCTTGCCTAAAGAAAGTGCATACGCCTCTGAGTCGGGCATGGACACAGACGGCTCTTCATCAACTCGACCGCCAAAAAGAAGTCGTCGACATATTTGTAAGCTCTGCAATAAAAGGCGGAGAAAACAAGGCTCTAGTGATACTTTTTCTGGATGCGAATGTACTGACACTGTTCTTTCGAGTTCGCTGTCGGTGCAGGCGCAACCAGTAATTGAAAATATTAATAAAATATCAGATTCATCGACATCAAAAATTCCCGCGCAAACGGTGGGAAGGAAATCGTATGACAGGAGTGATAGCGCGCCCTTTATAGTTCACGTGCAAAAGAACATTTCGGCTGAAAATGATCCTACCATTTTGCATCCGCTAGCATTCGGAAAGTTCTTAAAACAGAATAATATTAAAAATATTGTTAATGGGAGCCTAAAAAGAATTGGGAGAAACAAAATATCAATAGCCTTTACCTCTCCAATAGATGCTAATTCTTTCATTTGTAATGAAAACCTAATTAAAAAAAATTTTAAAGCTTTCATTCCAACTTTTAATGTCACAAGGATGGGCTTAGTGAGAGGAATTCCTGCTGAGTGGTCTCCTGAGGAAGTCATTGAGAACATGTCAGTGCCTGTAGGTTGTGGCCCAATTTTAAAAGTTCGTAGACTAAATTTTAAATCCTATGAAGATGGTTCGGTTACATGGAAGCCCTCTCAGACAGTTGTGGTGACCTTTGATGGACAAGTACTCCCAAAAAGAATTTTTATATGTTATAATGCGCTACCGGTAGAGTTATATATTTTTCCCACAATTCAATGTTTTAATTGTTGTCGGTTTGGACATACAAAAGTACAGTGTAGATCTAAGCCTAGATGTTACAAGTGTGGACAAAACCATGCTGGGGAGCTTTGTGTCATAGAGGAATCTGATGGATCATGTTGCTTATGTTCAGGGAATCACTATGCCATAAGTAAATTTTGCCCCGAATTCTCCAGACAAAAACAAATTAAAACTCATATGGCTCAAAGTGCTATATCATACATGGAGGCGTCCAAGCTGCTACCACCAGTCACCAAATCCTATGCCGATATATTAACTTCCCCCAAATCCCTATATATTAATCCCCCAATTTCACCAACTGCTAAGAATAATTATAAAAAAACTGTATTTTTAAAGCCCCGCTCTGCTCCTACCGTAACCAAAGGATATAATCAACAAGCTCACAATAAACTTATCAATGAATATTCACTGCCTGAACCATCAAATGGATGTGCTTTCCCTCCCAAGAAAGATGAAAACCAAAAGGAAACATTTGACATCAAAGAATTTATATTATCATTATTTAATTTATTATCAAAATACAATATTTCACCGTCCCACGTTGCCTCTATTCTCGACTTATCTTCTATTTCTACAAATAATGGACAATCAGTCCAAAATAATTCAATGGAACTGTCGCAGCATTATTAATAAAAAATCTGATTTAATTTATTTAATTAACAAATACCAGCCTTTTATATTTGCTTTATCTGAAACATGGCTAAAACATGGCCATGCTTTTAAAATACAAAAGTACATTACTGTAAGAGAAGACAGACCTGATGGGTATGGTGGTGTTGCCTTACTCATTAAAGATTCTGTCCCTTTCTCTGTAATTTCTTTGCCTTCTCACAGTGATCAAATTTCTATTGTAGCTGTAAATGTAAATAATACCTGCTTTGTTTCTATCTATATTTCTCATCCTTCCTCCTCTTTATTTAAGGAAATAAATAATCTCCTTAATTTTCTTCCTAGACCCTTTTTACTTCTGGGTGATTTTAATTGCCATCACCAATCTTGGGGTAGCTCTGTTTCAAACTCGTATGGTGAAACATTACTTGATTTATTAGATGCTCACAACTTATGTGTTCTAAATACAGGCACTCTAACTAGGCGTAGTGATCCCATCCACACAAATTTAAGCGCATTAGATCTGTCTATTTGCACTCCTAACTTAGCATCCTCTCTTTCATGGTCTCCTCTTCCCTCTACATTTGGCAGTGATCACTTTCCTATAAAAATTTCCTTTCCTTTCTTCAACAAAGCTTCTTCTCATGTTCCCAAAAAACCATATTTAAAATATAAAGTTCCCACTAGAGAGAGTGACACCTGGATTGCGTTCAAAAGCAGAGTTGAAAGTCTCCTTCCATCTCTTCCCGTTGTGTCTGAGAGCAATGAGCATGAATGCGCTGAGGCATTTGCTTCTATTTTAATAACAGCAGCCAATAAAGTCTTGCCTCTTAAACATGACAGCAAACATAGGAAAATTCCCATGCCACCTTGGTGGGATTTGGAATGTACTGAGGCTATTAAAAAACGGAAAAAGGCAGAAAAAGTTTATAGCCTGAATATGACCTCAGAAAACTATGAATCCCTTTCATTGATAACTGCCCAAACACGAAAACTATTTAAAAAGAAAAAGACAGAAGGATGGCATAATTTCTGTGCTACTCTTTCACCCAATACCCACCCGTCAGTTGTCTGGAGTAATATTAGACGATTTAGATCTGCCCTTTCTAATATCTCTTCTCCTAAAATTCCTGATTCCTTGGCATGGAGCTTTTTAGATAGACTTGCTCCTCCTTGGGTTGCCCAAAATATTAATATTCTGCCTTTACATAAAATCGATAACCTTGACAAGCATGCATATTTAAACATGCCTTTTACCATAAATGAGCTGAAAGGTATCATAGCAAATGCTGTAGATTCGGCCCCAGGGATGGATGGTATTCCGTACTCGTTCTTTTCTCATCTTAGTGATAATGCAGTGGGTTATTATTTGAATTTAATCAATTCTGTCATGATGACAGGAAACATTCCACCAATATGGAAATATCAACTTGTGTTGCCAATTCTGAAACCCCAGAAAAACCCATCCGATGCTTCTTCTTACCGTCCTATAGTGTTGTCTTCTGTGTTGATGAAATTGGCAGAGCATTTAATAAAAAACCGTCTAGAGTGGTATGTTGAGAATGAGGGTCTACTGGCAGATTCCCAATACGGCTTTAGAAAAGGCAAAAGTACCATGGATTGTCTGAGTATCCTGACATCTAATATTAGACTATCCTTTTCCAAAGGTCATTCCACTGTTGCTGTATTTTTAGACATTCAGGCTGCTTACGATAATGTACTACTGTCTGTACTTCAAAGTAAGTTACACTCTCTCCAAGTGCCAATAAGACTAATTAATTTTATTCTAAATATATTAAATGAACGATCAATTAATATGTTGTGTTCAGACAATCATCAGTTAAATCGGGTTGTGTGGAGAGGTTTGCCCCAAGGGTCAGTCCTTAGCCCTTTACTGTACAATATTTATACTTTCGATCTTGCCTCTTTTATCAATACTGATGTCCAGATTTTGCAATATGCAGACGACGTACTCTTTTACTGCTCTTCTAATAACATTAACGATTCCTGATCTATTCTTAATTCTTCTTTACATTTACTGAAGTTATGGCTCCACGGTAATGGTTTAGAACTATCCCCTTCTAAAAGTGCAACAGTTTTATATACTCGTAGTAGAAACCCACCTGCTTTAAAAGTTGTTTACAATAACGTTCCAATTCCTGTTAGAGATAACTTTAAATATTTGGGGGTTATCTTGGATTCCAGACTCTCTGGAATTGCCCATTGTGAGTATATAGTGGATAGAGTGGAACGCCAGTTGAATATGCTGAGATGTTTATCGGGGGTTTGGTGGGGTGGCCATCCATGCTCCTTAAAACTTATTTATAATGCTTTGATCAAAAGTGTTTTTGATTATGGGTCTTTTGTCTTAGAACCAGGTAATATTAATTCCTTTAAAAAATTTGATCGCCTCCAATCAAAAGCTTTGCGTATTTTATCAGGTGCCATGAAATCTAGCCCAATTAACGCTCTGCAAGTAGAGTGTGGAGAACCTCCGCTTTATCTTAGGAGACAATATCTCTCTGATAGATATCTGTTTAGTATTTTGCAATTCTCGAATCATCCTCTCTTTTCATTGCTGGAGTCCCTCCAAATACATATGAACTCTTCTAGTAAATGGTCTCACAAATCTACCCCATGTCTTGTTAAAAGTTATCAAAAATTTCTATCCCTATCAGCTCCTACTCACCGTTCCAATAAACTTCCATTGTTCTCCAATTCCTATAACTCTCTTTGTTTTTCTCCTCATATTATTTTTAACTGCGTGCAAAAAGACTCCCCAAATATTAAAAGTACATTCAATAATTATCTTGCTGAAAATTTTGAGGGTTTCCATTATCTGTTCTCAGATGCATCTAAAATTTCTCTTTCTAATTGTGTAGGGATTGGTGTCTTCCATTCCCAATACAATATTGTACAAAAAGTTAAACTTCCTCCGGAGTCATCAGTTTTTACAGGTGAATGTCTTGGTTTGCTGAAGGCCGTTGAATACGTACTTACCTTTAAACTTAATAAAGCTATTATTTTTACAGATTCTCTTAGTTCCCTTCAGGCCATTGCAAAATTTCCATTTAAATATAAAAAGTTATTACCGATTATTTTCCGAATAAAAGAATTAGCATACGAATGTTTCACCAAAGGATACTCTTTACTTTTTGGGTGGGTTCCCAGCCATTCAAGAATTCATGGCAATGAGGTTGCTGATAAACTGGCCAAGGAGGCGGTGTACTGTGGGGATTTATATCCTTTCAAAAATTATAGCCTTGACCTTTTATCTTTGCCAAAAATATACCTTCGGGAATTGTGGAGTGAAATTTGGTCCTCTAGTAAACTACTGAAAGGCCGCTATTACGCTTCTATTCAGCCAGAGATTCCATTGAAACCATGGTTCTGTAGAACGACATTGGGTAAGATGGAAACTTCTATATTGATCCGCTGTAGACTTGGCCATACTTGTTCCCCTGCTCATCTCGCGAGGCTTCATATCCTAAACAGCTCAATGTGTTCGTGTGGTTTAGATGTCGGCGACTTAAATCACATCCTGTTTTCGTGTGTAAATTATAATCACTCATCCTTTATTAACTCTTTAACTCTCCTTCATATTCCTTTTCCCTGTTCTATTTCCACTCTTCTTAGCACTAATGATATGTCTGTTTATAAATGTATAGCTTCATTTTTTATAAGTAATAAAATAAAAGTGTAAATATTTACTGTCAAAATCTTATACGTTATTAGTATAGTGTTAACTTTCTCCTTATTTAATATTTTTTATGTTTTATTTTGTTTGTTGTGTTGCCTTCTCTCCTTTTTTATATCCAACTCTCCTGATAGATGTTTAATTTCCGCTTTCTTTTTATTTAAATATAAACAGTTTCCCTACCTTTAATCCCAGTCCTCTGATAACCAATTTTAACTCGACATTGGCTAAATGTACTTAAAGTACGGAGCCAGAAAGAAGAAAAAAAAAAAAAATGCAATTTGTACCACAGACGATTATTTGTACCAAGCAAAATGCCCGGCTTCGCGTAGTGAAGTTGTGCACTTGTCGCGTCATATTATGATCCAAATTTATGGAAAAATATTTATGTTTTGCTATAAGTTATATTGGATAATATATAAAATAAATTGATATTTTTTGAGACCGTATTATGATGTTTTAAATATGTTTATTAATATATAATTTGGAATTGCACATAATTTAGGACCTGTGGAATGTGGATAGTTTCACGTTTATTATTATGTCTTTCGAGCGGACGATTAACCAGTAATCACAGAACATCTACGTTTAGTTTTCGTTTAATTATAGTATTTTACGTTTATTACGTATAATAATGGGTGAAAATGTGCCTTGTGATGGTTTGAAGTGCGTGCAAGTGTTGATCGGCGAGGAAAAGGTAAATTCATTACATTTCGTTGACGAACAACTACTCGTATCTGGTCCAAAACCTACGCCTGATTTGTTGTGATTTCTCAAAGTACAGAAAACTATATTATGCATTAATATCTTTTCATAATTCCGGTAAACAGCGTATAGAAACCTCTTTACGCGTCAGATACATATGTGATGAGATTTCAAAACATTATGCTCGTAGACAGTAATCGTAGTGTTTTTCAGAAATTAGTTGACACTGTTTGCCATTGAGTTCATCAAGAGCTTCCTTTCAGGGCTCATGATGAATCAAAAAATCACATGCATACACAAAAACATAACATGAATGTATTAATAACAATAATTTCTGGCCGCGAAATTAAACACGGCGCCGTACTTGTGCTATTGTAGTGGCTTTTTATTGTTAACTTTATATTGTAATTAATTTACAAAATAATTGCAATGTAAAGTTACGTATGCATGCCCAAAAGTAATTTGACTTACACATTTGTTTTATTCATCTATTTAAAACTTATGATAGGCCATTCAGTATTTTGGCAATATTAAATAGCTGGTTGTGAAAATCGCGCCATCTATTAGATTTTTTCGAAACAACTTATTGTAATAGATTTTTTTCATAACGGTGATAAAGACAGTTATTATTTTATTAGTTTTTATCCTAATCTTATATAGATCGTGTGGTAGGTCTAGGACTGCCTCGATGGCGCAAAGTTGAGGTCTCGGATTCGAATCTCGGGTCGTTTTTCTATATATTTTTTTATCGCATAGGCTCGCCCCCTATCGCATGATGAACACGTTCTTCTTTCTTAATACCATTTTGCTCCTGAACCAATACATATTCTTGCTAAAAAAAATATTGGGCTTGCCCTAGTCCACAACCCTAGGCACGCCACTGCAAAAGAATATTAGTTTAGTTTATGCGCAAAGCTGTGACGACCCTTAAAGGAAGCCCTTTGATTAGCTTTAGCCTGCTCTGTTATTAAAAATAGTATAATTTTACGCCCATTTAAAAATATAGAAGTTGCTTGTGTTCAGCATCTGTGTCTTAAAATAAATTATTCGAGAAATCGTCATCCTATTATTTCTAGAACATTAAGCCAAAAGCTTTGAGTCTCGTTCCTATGTAGCACAAATCAAATCTGTTCTAAGTGTTATGTCTTAAACATGCACAATTTAATGGTTTTCGTCATTGAATTAACGGCTTATACTTACGTTAAGATCCACAAGTCTTGGTTCATACCTGATTCCCTGCAGTGGAGCAAGTCTGGAATGTTCCTTCATGTCGTATGGAGTTGTCAAAATCATCCAATTTGATGGGATCGACCACACTGTGAGCAGATTTATTTCTGGAAATATTTTTTTAACATATTAAAATTGAAATTTTAAATACTCAGTTTAATACTTTTGATATTTAATTTAGTCTACGAGTACCACAGAACAGTACTATATTCATTTGTTCTGTGAAGAGTACAATGCCTAAGAATAGGTTTGTATGGCTTGATCATAATGATGATTCCTAAGTCGGGCAATCTCTTAGTATTAGTATTCAGTTAGTTTGTTGGTTTAAAGTTTTGAACAATAGTATGCATGCTTAAAATATACTCTTTTTGTACCTATTACAAATACAGTGGATCCTTCGACAAACCGAGTGTTACCTTACCAAGTTTTTGCAGAACGGTGTCGGACTATCGAATTTGTTGAATTGTATAGATTCTTATAGTCCAAACATTTTTCTGAATAGAGCACCTTGTAATCCGATAAATTTAGAAGAAGATAGAAGATTATTTTTTAGATAGATTTATCTTCTAGGAACAAAATGTATGTTTTCGAGCTGCATTTTGAGCTATAGGCATGTCGGATTGCAAGGGGCACCGGATTAGACAGAGATCAGATTACCGGGAGTCCATTGTAGTTTGTACTTACTCTTAGGTTTATCTCCAGTCCTGATATCATATGTAGTTCCGATGATATTCATAATAATAATAACAGATATAATTCCAAGAAAGATTAATTGTGGGACATCAGGCTTTTGGTTACGGCTCCTAACGTCTTTTCGGCAGTAATGAAGAGTTTGTAGTTCTGTCTGCAAGCCTTGCTTGTTTGACCAAGCGTTTGCGCAGTGCTCAAATAGCGCCGTGGAATTTGTGCTGCCAGCATTTCTGCTCGTGAAGTTTGTACTCGTAGCATTTGTTGGAGGAGCACATTTGCTGACACAGTATCCTCGGTGTATCAACGTACGGTTGAAAGTGTAAGCTTGTTTTGAATATTCCTGTAAAAGATTATTGAAACTTTAATAAATATTTATACATATAACCCAGCTCTAGTACTTAAAACTCCTAAATAAAAAAAAAAACACATGAACAGATTATAGACAAGATTATATCTAAAAGTTTTCTTAAAGCAAATCATCAGAAGTCTGCGATGTGATAAGATACTCTGTTTTAAATCACTTTTTTACTATGAATGAAAAATAAAATTCCCTTAAAAAAAGTCGATATGAACTAACTTTTACAGAGGAGAATGAGCAAGTTTATGTATGTATTTTATTTATAATCTTTAATTGCACATGTGGTTGATGTCTCATATAGGTGCATGACTCTGACAAGAAAATAATTTCTAAAAGTGGCTTATCATGTAAAGCACAAATAGCGTGTGCTGACGTTGAAGACAACTCAGATAGTTGCATTTGCTACGTTTTTTGCTTATATGATTAGGGTTTTCTAATTTGCTTAATGTTCGTATTAATGACTAAAATTAAATGAGAATGAGTTGAATTTTCTTGATTTTTTTGTTGATTACCTACTTCGAATTTAATACACGTTCATACATAGTAATTATATACGCGTAATTTACAGTAACTTGTGAGCCTGATTTCATATCTATGTTGATTAAGCATATAGTTGACAGTCATTATAACATAAATAAATGTGTTAAATTATTACAAGATTTTCTTATTCCTCAAGGGCCTTATTGATAAACTCGGATGAGTGGCATTAACTCTATCCCAAGAGTTTCGAATTGACTACATGATGTGTCTATGGTCACCCGTACTCTATGACACTTTCCCGCCAATTTGTAAAATTAAAAAGTTAACGAAAACAATAAAGAATCAGCTTCTAAAGTGAACGGTTGTTTAATTACGTATAACATATATATTATTGGCGACGAGGTACGACTATTACCCACGAATAAAAATAAAATGGCCTATATCGGAAATTTATCGAATTTCGATCATAAAACAGGCGAGTGGCAGATATTTAAAGGAAAATTACTTCAGATTTTTAAGATTAACGAAGTCAAAGAACATAACAAGAGTGGGATTCTTCTAACTTATCTTACCGACGAGACATACCGTTTACTACGTAACTTGGCTTATCCTAAAGAATTAGATTTGCTAAAGTTTTCAGACCTGATTTTATTATTCGACTGCCATTTCAAGCCGAAGCGGTGCTCTTTTGCAGATAAAGCAAAATTTTATGGAGCAATTAGAAATCCAGGTGAAACTATAGGAGAATGGGTGGCTCGAATTAGAGGACTTGCAAGCTATTGTGATTTCGGACCCGCCCTGGAAACGAACTTACGGGATCGTTTCGTCCTTGGCCTGGGCTCGGGGCCTGAACGGGACAAGATGTTCGAACAGAACGCTTCCACGTTGACATTGGCGAGGGCTATAGAATTAGCAGAACAAGCCGCCTGCGTTAAGAAGGCAAAATTCATTATGTGCAGCACCGAAACAGGACGAGTTAAGGAGGAGGCGATATTTAAGGTGGTAAACTATGGAGAACCACGGCACGGTGGCGCGAGAGGCGCGGGCGGTGCGATCAGCGCGGGCGGTGCGGTCGGCGCAGGCAGCGCGGTCTCCCGGGACTCATTCCGGTGTTTGGTGTGCGGCTTAAGAAATCATTCAAGTGACAAGTGTCGATATAAAAGTTATAGGTGTTCAAGGTGCAATAATAAAGGACACTTAAAAAAAGTATGTAAAGGTGTAAAAAACTCTAGCGTTTATCACGTTGATAGCGATCTATCTCTAGGCGAACCAGGTGATTCTACCATGTCATGTGAGGAATGTCAAAATTTCAATATAAGGTACGTTACTGATAAACCTATTAAAATTGACCTTATATTGGGTAATCAAAGTTTAACTATGGAATTAGACACGGGTTCCGGCAGCTGTGTAATATCTGATAAACTGTATAAGGAAAAGTTCTCTAAGTATGTACTACAAAAGAGTTATACAAAAATGTGTTTATATAATGGACATAAAATCACTCCTTTAGGGTATTTTACTATTACTGCTTATTTCAATGATAAATATAAGGCCATAAAAGTTTTTGTTATAACTAATGGCGGCCCACCGTTGCTGGGGAGAGATTTTATGTCCGCTTTTAATTTAGTTATTACCACTGACGTTAATTCACTCTGCAGTGACGCAAGTTTAAATACACTTTTAGAACAATTTTCGGATTTGTGGCGTGATGAACTGGGTGCCTTCAATAAATTCAAAGTCCGTTTGCAATTGAAGGATAACGCTAGTCCAAAGTTTTTCAAGCCACGCACGGTACCCTTTGCTCTAAGAGAGAAAGTGGAGAATGAATTAAATAGATTGGTAAGCTTAGGTATATTAGTTCCTGTCAACTACTCACAATATGCAACACCTATAGTGCCCGTTCTGAAATCTAACGGTACCGTTAAAATCGCCGGCGATTTTTCAATAACGCTTAATAAAGACCTCATCATAGAAAAATACCCGCTGCCGCGAATTGAAGAGGTGTTTGCTAACATTGGGGGTGGTGAGCAATATAGTAAAATTGACTTAAAAAACGCTTACAATCAATTTATATTAGAGGACTCTTGTCAGGAGCTTACCACGATTAACACACACAAAGGGCTATATAAATACACTAGGTTGGTATACGGTTTAGCAAACGCGCCTGCGATATTTCAAAAGTCAATGGAAACTCTTCTTTCTGGAATAGATGGTATCAGTATTTGGCTCGATGACATATGCATCACCGGACATGATAAGACAACCCATGTGAAAAGACTGGGTGAAGTGCTAGGTAGGCTCCGTGATGCCGGTTTGCGTCTTGAAAAGGACAAATGCGAGTTTTTCCAAGACAATGTAACATATTTAGGCTATGTTATTAGTAAAGAAGGTATTAAAACATGCCCAAAAAAAACACAAGCCATAATTAATGCCCCAGAACCCACTAACGTAACAGAGGTTAAAAGATTTTTAGGAATGGTAAATTATTACCGTAATTTCATTCCCAATGCGTCTTCGGTTTTAAGTCCCTTACATGAATTATTACGTAGCGAAACACCATGGGAGTGGGGGGAACGGCAGCGCCATAGTATGGCGGCGATTCGGCGCGAATTAGCATCGGAGCGCGTCCTCGCTCATTTCGAACCTACGGCTCAATTAGTAATGGCAGCAGATGCTGGGCCGTGCGGCCTAGGAGCAGTGCTGTCGCAGCGCGACCACGCGGGCGTGGAGCGTCCGCTTGCGTATGCGTCTCGCTCGCTCACCTCTAGCGAACGAAATTACAGCCAAATACAGAAAGAGGCGACAGCTATAATTTTCGGAATTAGACGTTTCCACCAATATTTATATGGCCGTGCAGATCCATTTATTTTAAAAACAGATCATAGACCATTAGTTTCAATATTTGATAATAAGACTGGTATACCCGTAACTACCGCGTTAAGACTACAGAGATATGCAATAATTTTATCTGCATATAATTATATAATACAATACGTACCCAGTGAAAACAACCAAGCCGCTGATTATTTTTCACGTGCCCCTTTGAAACATACGGAGGCGGACAGTGTTGATAGTGATGTAGATACATATTATGCCCTTAAGTTTCTTGATTCGTCATCGCCGGCAGTTAAGTTTAGCGACATTGTACAAATGACCGAACGTGATGAAACATTAAAAACAGTCATTAAATATATGAAACATGGTTGGCCACGCAATATTAGATGTTCATCGATATTGCCATATTTTCAACGTAAATCGGATCTTCAATTTGAAAACGGATGTTTATTTAGGGGACATAGAATGGTCATACCATTAACTTTAAGAAAAAAAATGTTACGGGAATTGCATGAAACACATATGGGGATCGTAAAAACTAAAAGTAATGCACGAAGTAGAATGTGGTGGCCAGGTATCGATAAAGACATCGAGCGATGGATAGGTTCGTGCGAGACTTGCGTGAGCGTGCGGCCGGCGCCGCCGCGGGACCCGCCCGCGCCTTGGCCCGCTGCAGAGCGCGCCTGGCAGCGCGTACACATCGACTACATGACTATAGGGCAAAGGGTATACTTAGTGGTCATAGATGCGTATTCTAAATGGTTGGAATGTTTGTATATGCGTAACGGAACATCCACGAGTGCTTTAATTGATACATTAAAGGCAATTTTTTGTACATTTGGACTACCGGAGCTGTTGGTATCCGACAATGATGTTAAAATAAATTCCCTAGAATTTAAGAAATTTTGCAGTAATAATGGCATAGAATACTTGACGTCACCTATATACCATCCACCAAGTAATGGTCAAGCGGAAAACTCGGTAAGAATTTGCAAAAAAATGTTAAAATGTATTATAAGAGAAAACTTATCCATACAACAAACACAGCAACAATTGTTAGGCTATTTATTTAGTTACAGAAACACTGTGCATTGCACTACCGGCCAAACGCCTTCTCAATTAATGTTCGGGAGAAAATTAAGATGTCGCCTCGATTTAATATTACCTTCTAATGTAAATAATAAACATCGATCAATCGCGGCAGTGCCAGGAAAAAGACATTTCGAAATAAATGACAAGGTGTGGACCCGTTGGTACAGTGCTCGGAATGAAACTTGGAAACTAGGTATTATTAAGGAGAAAATAGGTAACAAGATGTACAAAATTTTAGTGTACGAATTAAATGTTTATTGCATTAGGCACGTGGATCAAATCATACGGTATAACGGCGAAGATAGGCTGCCTCTCAGTAGGTCTCCTTCATTACCATCTATTGTAACTTTTGATAATACGGTTAAACTAGCCCAGCCACTGTCAATGGACAGCCGGCCGCCAATAGGTGGAACCGATGTGCAGGCGCATGAAGTAGAATCTGATGAGATGCAGGAGCCGTCAACCACGGATACTAATATAGAACAAGTTGCTGCTGGTACGTGTGAGGGAGGGATTGACGAGGGTACAAGTCGCCGATCACCTGTGCGTGACGTTACCGACAATGTGCGCAGTGATGCCACTGACGCAGACATACCAGGTCCATCGCTTGCACTCACTCGTCCGAAACGTACGACAAAAATAGTAGACTATAAGAAATATTTTTAAGTAGGTATAGGAAATAAATATAGTAATAAGTTTATTATTTTACAATGTGTTATTTGTTTTAATAGTTATTTTAATTTTTATGATTTTTGTATATTGTTTGTTTATGTCAAAAATTAAGTGTGGAGGAATGATGTGTCTATGGTCACCCGTACTCTATGACACTTTCCCGCCAATTTGTAAAATTAAAAAGTTAACGAAAACAATAAAGAATCAGCTTCTAAAGTGAACGGTTGTTTAATTACGTATAACATATATATTACTACATTTTTTCCGAAGAGAGAGGGATGCACGCCTTTATTAATAAACGCGGATGTACTTTTTATTGCTATGTATGGCGAGACGAGCATGCCGTTGCTGATGGTAAGTGATACGGCCGCTCATGAACAGTAGCAAAACCAAACAACAGTTTAAATAACAAAGCAATGCTTGACATTCCACTGCGCTCGTCATCTCAAGACATAAGATGTTAAGTCTCAATATGTCCAGTAGTTACTCTGGCTACAATATCCTTCAATCCGAAACATAACAGTGCATTTACACTGCTGTTTGACGAGAGGAATAAATATTGCAGTGGCACCTACCCAGATTGCCTCTCACATATGAGAGGCCTACCCAGGACCAGCATAATATTTATGATAATTTCTAAATTCTGTAAAGCGATAAACGCGCAGTATACCAGTGTGGGACCCCTTTTAATCGAGGACCCCGAGCGCTGCAGTGGGATGCTAATAGATTGCTTTCTTTAAGTAATTAGTAAGCATAATTATTTACCTGTATTAACTCGTAGAGAGGTGAAGGTCGTGTCGACGTGAGGTGAAATGTTCCCAAGCAGTATAGTCCATTCCTATGTGACAGACATTCGTGGTAATCGTCCAAGTAAAAAAGACGAGGAAGCTGGTAATATTGCTCATCTGGAAGAGTAAATTAATGTAATATAGCAGCAGTGTCATCAGAGTGATTAGCTACGCCCTATGTTCGCCTAGGGGGCTTCCTATAGTTCAAGATGATAGTATAAAAATGAGACGCGATTTAAATATTATAACAGTTGATTTGAGGTCCTGTTGAAGGCAACATGTATCCAGTAACTTTATTTTTTATTGATTATGTTCGGAAAAGGAGCACGCGGTTGACATGATGGTAAGTAATCCACAACACTTGGATCATGGATGTGTTGCCGGACCATTAAATCGAATGGGTCATTAAAAAGGATGGGTAGAGAAAACGGGTGTTGGGCAGTCGGCAATCTCACTCACCGAACGTCCATTTTCTGTGAGACAGTGGTATCGTCCTAGACAATCCTCATGCAGAGTCACGACAGACAACAACGTGACTCTACCACTTCCAAAGAGTTTTTACACCTTTAAACCCAGTAAAAGTGTGTCGCTGTGAAAATTCTTCGAAATAAACAGAAATTTAGGCCGAAGTAAATCCTAACATGCTTATATTTTTGAATGATTCATGCGGTGCGACAGCTAAACAGTTTTCATTTCTCGTTAAAAGTTACAAGTTTGATGCCTGGTCGGAGAAATGTTTAAATGGTCCGCTTATATTTGTTTAGGTCTTTGTCTATCGATAGCGGTTTGCCCATAATATAGGCTTAGCATTTTAAAAACATTAGCGAAACAAAATGAATTTTGGAAAGGAGGAATGTTGAGTTTTTAACGAAGAGATAAAAAAATCGCGTGTTTCTGGAATAACTTGATGAGAACATAATATCCTCATAATATGTTCTTTTTATAACTTTTATTGGTAATGTAAAATAGAATGATGCTATTCGATATCCTATCTGGACGGCATTTGCATTTACCACCAGATGCAATGCAGTCACTTTGCCGGAACTAGCATTATATAAAAACTGACAATAATCCAGAGTTTGTTTAATAGCCTTTAATAAATAAATTTATTAAACTTTATGTATTTTTTTTAAACCTCAAACTGGCACATTTGAACCTAAATGTAGACATTTAACATGATAATTCCTTCACACTTTATTTACCAAAAGAAAAGAAAAGAAAAGAAAACTGACCGGTAAGCTCCGTAGCTGCTGTATATCCGAAGATGAAAACAAAACACAAGTGTAGCCACATCACGGATTTCACAACCACGCGCGAAGCAGTCGATCACATGAATGTATCACTTGTGTGGGCTAGTGTGAGGAATCAATGAGAATCACTGGAGGGTTGAGACAAATACTAATGTAATAAACTCACGCCTTTTTCCCAGAAGAGGTGCAGAAGTGCCAGGACACCCATATTTCGTCTTGTATGTTCCGTCCCACGATGTGGTAGGGGGCGAGCCTATAGCCGCGCCGTATTATGCACAGATTCCTGGCTCCGGTCTGATAATGAATGGAAAAATCCAATATCACTTTACCCGACCCGGGTTTTGATCCCGAAATCTCAGCTTTGTAACCATACTGTGGTACAACGACGCTACCGACGAAGTAAGTATTTATATTTATTGGTTCAAAGTAATACTATTATAAATACATTTAACTAAATCTTTTTGCGCAAATCGTGCATAAAGGTAAAAGTAATGATTGACTATTGACTTATCAGATTAATGTTGGTAGCTGTATTTTGTAGTGAGTGACGGTCTAGTCGGAAGCCCGAGGTTCGAATTCAGGAAACACTAAAAAATGTTCCTAATTTAGCATGCGCTTTATTGTATCAGCCTGGAATCGCTCACTGTATAACCGAGAGTTTCATTGAGTTAATATTAATCGCTGTAATGCGGAGTAAAGCGGTTAAAAGAACTATCTTTCAATAACGTGCGTAAACTCAATAATTGGGTCAGTGCGGTTAATTGAAGGTTCAACTCCTAAGTTTGCAGTCTTCTTGGCGTAGTTGGCTAACCAACACCACTTGTGAAACGAGGGGCCGCTGGTTCAATCCCCGCACTGAGATAAATATTTGTGTGTTTGTGACACCGAAAAGTCACTCGTACTTCCTGATATCTACTACACAAGGCGATCAGTGTTTGGTCAGGGCTATGTACATAGCTATGTATGTGATTGTTGATGATTATTTTTTTATTTATTTAACTTGATGCGCAAAAAGGTTTAAGTTAGATCAGGTATCTTTAGGTAACCAAACAGGTTTCTGTTGTCTGGCGACCTTATAAAATATGGCTATTAACAATTTCAAAGTGTTGGCAAGAAAAATTAATGTCTTATTATGTGTAGGAAATAATTTATAGGGCGTCTTTTGAATTTGAACGGTGGGAATTAAAATAGGCCTTTGTAATGAGTTGCTAGGGGAACATTATTTTATGTTTCAATAAGTTTTAATATATTTATGTTTCTAAGTAATAATTTGACTTATTCAAATGCCTGTTTACTTGGAACGCTATGATCGGTGGTGACTGCATAATATCAGATGGGGTACTGTTAGCAATAAAAACATCGTAACACATTACGAGTGTACCTGAAATTAAACAAACTGTTTTATATCATCGAAGGAGAATCAGGTCTAAAATCTTCGAACCGTAGAGGTGGAAATCAGGAAAAGAGACAAGACATTATTAATATGAAAAAATATTGGTTCATTCTTAATTTGTGTACTTAGCGCCTAGTTTATCTTATATACAAAGTAATAAAAACAATAAATAAATAGTGCAAACGGTCAAGATATTGCACCGCAATGCTATCCGATATTATGGAGCACGTAATCACTATGAAAGTAGAAAAGTTAGTTATAAAAACACATCGACGACGTAACCATTGCAATACCAGCTGTACTAGATAAACATGTTAGTTACAACTTACGACCATTTAGTTATTACTAGAATAGACATCCTGAAGGAAATCTTTGCGCGCCTAACAGACACGTAGTGGAAGAGGAGGAAAGATAGTGTGAATGCGTACGAGTGACAAAGATAAATACAGAGATCGCGGTACCTGCGGTATCGCAGATTTTTATGCAAGCATATTGTTTGAGGTGTCCCCTCTGATATCTTGATGAAATACTACGAGCATCAAATAGAACATACTTATGTGAACTCACGCCTATGTTCTAGCGTCTGAATCGAAACTTATGCTAATAAATCAATCTCATTTCAATTGGTGATGAACCTGTATGACTTACCGACGTTTTTCCACCAGGATGATAGTAGTTTTTAAACTGCAACTACTATGGCCGACGTTCACCAGAGTCCACTACTTGGACCTTTCCGGCACAGCACCTGACCCAACCGCGTTCTGTCCAAACATCGGCCAATACTTTAGTGTACCTCGATGGACTGAGAAGGAATGGAAGTCTCCTTATTGTGTTTTGGTTCACCGCTTAAACAAGCAATGATAGTCATATAAAATACCTTCAATGTGGAACAAAATTACATATTGTTGTAAAATAATTATAATAATAATTTGCCGCGGTGAGAAATCAGGGCCAAAGTTAGCTATAAAAGTGCCTGACTATAAATTATATTATTTATATAGTCTGTTCAGTGTTTTTGCCTTCAGTAGTTTTGACAGCTGACAATTGACATTTTGAATTTGAAAGATGACATTTATTTCCCAAAGAAACAAACCAGAGTACTGAATAGTAATACAATTTCATGATATCGTTCCAAGAATTATAAACTCGTCAACATTCCGTTAACAAGAAGAACTTGCGACTCAACCTACTACCATAATTATTACTTGGAGAACTTAACCTCAAAATGCAAGCTATCACCAAAGTCCGCCTATACCGGAGTCCGTACACAATTTGTTTCATATCTGAAGATTTCTTCGTTCTTCCTCATGAACAAGTTTACAAGAACATAGGCTTGCAGGTGGGCGATTGTTGCGAGATTCAAGTGGAGGACGAGAGACCACAAAAAAGAAAATCTGTTAGACTGTCTGTGACAGCACTGTTTTTGAAACCTTTTGTGAGAGAAACTGCGTGTTCCCGCGTTTTCAGAACGAATCTTTTGTCTAATTTGAGAAAAGTGAGCGGATATCCGAAGAGCGCAACTGTTTTCTTGAAACTGATATTGGAGCCGCCAGATCAAGAAATTATTGATTATGCTTGGTAATTTTATACATATTTCACACAATGTATAACAAATATTACCACTGACACTGTAGTGTAACCAAGATTAATATGTATATAATTTGTTCGGAACTACATCAACATTTAAGTTTGTTTTATATACTACTCATTTCTGCGAGAGCAGGCAGATGTTATATTGTGTTCACTTTTAGAACCCCCTTTATCAGAATTTAGAGCTGTTTTATCAAGGCTTTAAAACAATTTGTCTTATATTCCAAAATATAATTTTGATGAGAATTAATGTCTAAACAGTAGACATTTCCTTTTTATTTCATTATACATTTTTTAATACCACCAATGAAATGATTGATAATGTCAGCTAGGAACCAAGTTAAAGTAATAATTAATCAGGGTTTTTTTTACAGTCCATACATATTATTAAGTACCTACATATTTAGCAACGGAGAGCTCACTTGTGTTACCATTATGATCCAATTATTTTATTTTGTGTATTATTTTTTCAGGAATGAAAGGATGCTCACATTGATATGGACCAGAGTGGAGATAGAGAATGCATTTTCATGGCTATCCACACTTGGTGGTGCTTATTCAGCATTGGGAGATTACTTTGAGCATTGTGTATGTATCTTCATTTATTTATACTTTACATTTGGTTGTCTGATAAGACAGAACTGACCTTTAAATGTTAGTGTCAAAGGTGAGTTAATTAACTGTATTTGGCAATTTATAGTTGTAATTAAAGTTATTATTTACAACATTTGTCATGATACATACATAATAATTCAAAAATCAGTTGTCTCTGCAGAGTGTTTGTCTCTGAAAATTGGTTTATCTTTTATTTTATACTCATTAATGCTATTTTCAGGCTGAGGAAGCAGGCAGAATATCATTAAGACAATACAAGTTATCGAAGATGCTTGGTGATGATGGCTTAGCTGCTAGAAGTTGTCTGTACTCCGCCCTATCATATTCACAGAAAGGTGACTTGGTATTATCAAGTCGTATAGTCAAGACAGTAGCCAAATTTGCAATAAGGACGCATGACAAACGCTTAATGCGTATGTGCCAAGGTATTTGGGCGAAACTCGTTTATTTAAAATCATTAAAAGGATCTGCACAGGGTAAAATGGAAAATTATAATGGTAAAGTAGTGAAATAAGTGTATTTTTGTTATTTTTTTGGAGTACATGAGCATGGTAACTTGCCAGTGTAAGATTTGTTGATGTTTAAAGTTATTAAAATTATAAGCAATGCCATAACTGTCTTAGAAATTAATATTTCAAGGTCACAAAACTGTAGTCTGTTTTTGTAAGCAGTATATTCTAATATTTACCTATTCAGTTTTTAGCATCAATTAAACCCTGTGAAGAAATGACACAAGCATATGATGTGGTTTTGATTTGATAAGAAAAATATTTCTTATTATTCAGAACGAAATAAGTCTTTTTGACATTAGAATAGCAAGCACTAAGATGAATTGACAATATTTTTGCTTTTTACCATTAACCCACCTGTAGGTTGCATAATTTATGTAAGGCGCAATCCAATTCAAAACAGCATAACAAATTGACATATGTTGCTATTAGCTTACTAGTTACTAGCCAAAGTATTATTCTTGTCATGTTAATTTTGCTAATCAATAGTATTTGTTAGTCATTCGTCAATCATAATATTATAATATTTTCATGTCGTGTCGTGCAGGTCGTGATTCACAGTAATTGAACATTTCTTGATGTTTGTTAAAAATAGCATTATGTACTAGCGATTTATAGCCATACAAGTTTTTGTAAGTAACTGAAATAGAATATGAATTATTGTATTGAGTATTTTGCAATAGTAGCGTGCGTATCCAGTAATAAGAGTTTATTTGTAATTAATTCGGGAATTCCTTTTGATTGGTCATTATTGAGTTACTTATATAGATTGTTATAAAAATTTATTGAACATGCTATAAATAATGAATGTAACAAAGTTACTATTCGCAATAACAAACCAATACACATTGCAATGAATGCCATAATAAGCTGAATATTATTTAGTTTTTTTTGGATTATGAACAATAATTAAACATTTTTCAGGAATACGATGTGATTAACGATTCACTTTTTGATTTCTCTATAAATCATTAATTGTAAATTATTCTCTCTATAAAACATTGATTGCAAAATATAGAGTGACCAATTTATTGAGCTGTGGTTACCAAATACTAATTTCCCAACATGCTCATGTGTAGAACAAAGTACTCAAAATCGAACTGACTACCATAAATATTTGATTGTTGTAAGCCCACAATGTTATTACCAACCCTGTGATTTTTGTTTTCCGTTGTGATTAGTTGGTGCTGTAAATAAATTTATTTCGATGTTATTTTCTTATTAATTTCAACCAGTTTTTACTTAATCTCAAGAATGGAGTAGGATAAATACAAACATGCATAAACTCACGCCTTTTCTCGAAAGGAGTAGGAAGAGAAGCTACCTCGACACCCACGTTTCACATATGTTCCGTCACACGATGTGATATTGTGTGAGGCTATCACCGTATCAAGCACAAATTCCTGACTCCGTGCTTATAGAAGAAATAGAAATTCTATATTACTGTGCCCGACCTGGGACTAGAATACTATACCTCGGTGTTGTAATCATGCCGTATTACAGCTACGCCACCAAGGCAGGACTAAATACTGTGTTGAATTGAAGAGTTTGGCTGATATTGAAAGTAATGAAACCGGTACCTATAAAAATCATTGCTAAATAAGAAAAAGTTTATGTTCAACTGGCATGGCTATATGGCAAAAGTAAATATTCAGAAGTCTGTAAATTGGAGTGGCAGGAAGAGGAGATTATTACTTAATTGCCTACCACGCTGGTGTCAAACGGGTTGGTGGATTTCACACCACAGACATTCTTGAAAATCTCTGGTGTGTAGGTTTCCTCACGATGTTTTCCTTCACGGATAAAGCGCGTGGTTATCGACTATCGAATGTCAACATGCATATGACTTAAAATAGTCCGAGGCGTGCCCTGAAAATCTTTAGTTGTCTTCTATGTCATAGATTCTATGTAAGTTCTATTCTTATAGTACACATTTCTATGATTTTTTAAAGGGACTAAAGGCATTCTAAGGATAAGGGAACAATAAAACATTATACATTTTAAAACAATATATTTTACGTTATACATAATTTGCTAAACAATAAACAACGATCGGCCGAGACCACCTTCATTATGCGGCCGAAACGTTAGACATCAGTGTAAAAATAACAAAAATAGCACATTTCTATTGGTAACTAATCGAACACAATATTTGCAGTAAGGTGATAGCACAAGCATATAGCCATTTTGCGTTTATCTAAAATCCAGTGTCCTGTCATACAGTTGGTTAAAAATATTCTTGTCTCTAACAAAGAATCACCTTTTAAAGTTGAAGTTTAGCTTTAAATAAACCTCCTACTTTCGCAGTCGGGTAAAAATAATAATTATGCGATGACCATAACTAGTTTACATATTTAGATCAGTCACAAAAATAATATTAGCCAATGTTAAAAAAGCTTACCTACTACTATACCACCAAATATAAAAAAAAATACTCGAATTAAGCAATTTATTTTCTAAAATATTCAAATTTTGTTTTTCGCTTTAATTAGTCAGATCCATTTTCTACAGTCCAGAAATTTACAACCAATATAAGAATCTTATAAGTTCTATATTTTTTTAATCAGATCAAACTTCAAATAAAACGACATGCTTTTGTTTGTTTTCTTATAACAGTACTCTTGAATTAACAATATCGACAGTGGGAAAATAATTTCAAAGTGTTATAATAAATAATAAAATATTTTCACATAATATAAAACTGGATTTTTTTACTAAACATCCAAAAAGGCATTTGCACCGCATGAAAAACAAAGGCAATTTTTAAACACCTCTTTAAATGATCATTATTTTATTTGCATAAGAATTATTTCTTAGCTGGACTACAAGCATCTGAACTATTCACCAAGTAAAATACTGTTTAGCCGAAATATCGCACACATTACAGATAATACTAACGACAAATCTTTACTAAGGATCGACACTGAAAGAAAAAACAATAGGGCTGAAGATTTATCAATATTTGCCCAACTTCAACGAACAATGACTGGTTTGTTTCTGGGGAGGACTCACCCCCATTGAACTATTAATATTACTTATTAATTTTGTATTAAAGGGACCGAATTCAACAGTCTTACGGCCCTATTCATACTAAGTTATAAAACCTATTTTAGCAATCGAATATTTTGTTTTATTCGCTCAAACTGAAATCAAAAGTAGGTCGAAAGGGACAAAACTTTCGATAATTAAAATAGGTATTAAAACTGTCTATGAATATGGTAGTTAGATCACACAAATTAAGTATGTATGTATGTATGTATGTATGTATATGTAATGTATAAGCGTATGGAATTAAAGAGCCGCATGTGGCTCGCGAGCCGCAGGTTGACAACCCCTCGTTTAGACCATAGAGCTTACAATTTACAATCATGCATTATTACATATTCATATTGACCCAGCAATGGTTTAGCACGGCGACAAATGCAAAGATTAGTTTCATGTACGATCCTAACTTTAGATATCAAAATATTGATTATAACCAACTAAATTGAACTCTTTATATTCTAGCTATCTTTGATATAGCAGGCTGAAAATACATTCTCTTTATATAATAACTATTTTGGTTGCAGAAATCCACCAACTCAGGTTTGTTATAAAATACTTCGTAATACCTTCAATTGAAACTCTTATTCATAAAAGCTGAGATATAATTCAACTATTCATGAATTATTGTATAATTGACACTAAGGAAAGGATTATTTGATAGTTATTTTATCTCACCTTTTATAAATTGGTATTTGCTAGTATTAATACTTGGAGTTAAGGAATTGGCTAAATGTAATGTTATTCTTTGGTGCAGACGGGACATGCTAGAGTGCCCATGGGGTCCCAAGCGGGCAACACTATTGCTTCTTGCTTGAACACATCCAATACTTCGGACGGAACGTATTTCTTGTCTATAACCACCTGGAATTAGTAAGTAGTATTGTAAAAAAAAAGCATTGAAAATAAAACGAATCTTCTATCTTTTTCTTCCAACATTGAAAGTCCACTGCTATATATAGGAATTTCCCTAAGGATTTTCATATAGAACTATTGGAGAGGCCTTCATTCAGCATCTTGCTACAATCTTAGCCAGGTTGTCTTTTTGTTGTTGCGGTGAATGTCAAGACGAGCACGTCACCTGATGGTAAGCGATACGACGGCTCATGGACAGTATCAAAACCAAACAACACCATGAATTACAAAGCAATGTTTGGCATTCCGCTGCGCTCGCCATTCTCAGACATAACATATTAAGTCTCAATATGTCCAGTAGTTACTCTGGCTACAATGTCCTTTAAACCGAAACACAACAGTGCATTTGCACTGCTATTTGGCGTAAGAATTAGACATTGCGGTAGTAGCTACCCAGCCAGGCCAGGCAGTTTTCTTAGGACGTTTTTACATGCGGTTATAATACTAAAATTAATATTAACCTTGCGGATAAATATACTACTATTTAATATATTTTAAAGGTATAATATGTATGTACGTACCTCAAACACGAATTCCCTGAACCACGGCTCAGTAAGTAGCAAATATCCTTTGTCATATTCTTTATCACTGTACGAGTTTTCTACACGGAACTTCAACGGGTTGCCTTTTTCCTGCAACACACAAATTAAAAAAAATGATATGATATGTAGTAGGCGATGTTTGCATTAGATGAGTAGAAGTATAGATGGTCTTGTTTGACGTCATGAAAACCTTTTTTTTCTGGCTATCTGTTGCCAGTCGACACAATTACGTCGGACTGATTGTATCTGGATATACATAGTATGAATTGGTAACGAACGCGCTACAATAATTTGGGCTCCCAAAAATGCACTATTAGACATACACATATCTAATAGTGCATTTTTATATAAATTTTAAGTGCAAGTTATTGGTACACACAAATATCGCTACTTATGCAAATACGGATATCCTACCACCAGCAATTGGATGTATACAGAATGTCCCATACATAAAAGTCATCATTTTTGGGACACGCTGTGTATGTATGAGTACTTACATCAGTGCCCACAGCGGTGAAGACCATGGCGTGCGTCATGCACGAGTCTCCGTACAGCAAGCGGTCCTTCTTCTCCAAACCAATCTGCACCTCCGTGTTGAACACCAAACGATAGTCGTGGCTGTAGACAAATAATTCAGATTTGAAACTTTTTGCTCAGTATTTACGTAGGATTGAAGATTACATTATGGACGAATCAGGTAACAGAATATTATTTGTATACTAAAAAGAATGAAAGAAGATCCGACCGCTATATTATGATGAAGTGCACAGAAAGAGGCTGTTACGGACTTATTCATAGATTGTTTATAAACTTATAGCGAAGGTGAGAAGAAGCGAAGCGAAGAAGAGTTAATATCGAATGTTTTATCTTTACCGCTCAATTAAATTCAGAAGTTGTTCGAAAGGGACAAAACATTTGACAACTAGAATAGGTATGTAAACTGCCTATAAATGAGGCCGTTAATGTTTGATGCATTTTTGTTGCTTTATATTTTATGGTGGAATGGAATTGGAATGGGTAAAACATAGCAATACTATTTTGACCAGTTACATCAAGAGTCTACAAATGTTCAAAGAATTAGGAGAAAAGTATAAAGGATAAATCAAATACTATCAACAGAGCGAACGTTTAATAGTATTTATTTAACTTACGCGTCCAAGTCTTCTAGTCCGTTCTTCCTCTCGAATCGTTTGGACACCTCGCAGCCGAACCACACCGCCTCGCCGCCTTGGATACTGTCCTTGACCGCCCTGAAATAATAACATTAGTGAAGATTGAAGGCAGATTGTATATACATACATTTTCAAATACATAAGATCGATTTAAAGTCGAATTTAAGTTTTGAATCTGACAGCTTGCATGGTGCCTTTGGTTAGACTCCGGCTGTGAGACGAGAGGCTGCGCGTTCGATCCCCGCAACGAAACATATATTGAAATAAATAAAATAACACAAGACTCGATCTTAGTGTTGAGTTAGGACTATGTATGTCACTAATGGGTGTATTTATTTATTTTTACATTGTATTTTGTATTATATTTTATAGCCTAAAATCATCGGCGAATGGATGCCGCAAGACGGGTATAAAGTCTCAGTATGTCCAGTAGTTACTCTGGCTACAATATCGTTCAAACCGAAACACAACAGTGCATTTACACTGCTTCTTGGCGGGAGAAATAAGCATTGTCCAATCCAGGTGGTCTCTCACATATGAGAGACCTACCACTAAACCAGTCAGACATTGTCTCATAATGGTAAGTAATGTTGCTTGTACATATGACTCACTTCATAAGTATCTCGATGGGTTGGTTGTTGTAGGCGGTGAGTCGGCCGCCCACCACGTTGCCGAGGCACTGCAGCGTGTACAGCTTGCCGAACGGGTTCGATTCCCGAGGGTCGTTCACCAGACACACCTGCAAATTATAAACATATTACTGTGTCAACTTTCTGTGATTTTACTGTTCTTGGTGGAGTGACAAGTACTTAGTGGTTGGTACGTCGTAGATAAATGTATGTAGAGTATAAATAATTAAAAATAATTTGAGTATTTTTTCCTGTTTCCAAAGGAGAATGCTCATTCATAGTATCGGTAAAAATATCGTTGATCTCGATACTATTACTGCTTAATTAATCAATTATTTATGGTTTGTCCTTAAACGTTTTCCTGTTTTAACCCGGACGAAAGATTTTTATAAAATAATTATCATCACATTTTAGATTTTGTTCACAGAGCCGAAGACAAAAAATAATATTTTCTATTGGACTTTAAGTTCATTTCTCCAAGAACTCCGGGATTGAGTCTTAATTATGTTTATATTTATTTAAAAAAATCATACACATAAAAGTAGGTTTCATCGAGGCACAAAAGTCTTCGCGTCGATACTAAGTTTCATAGTAAAATGGTCATTCTCCTTTTTCAGATTATAATTTGCGCCCGGTTTAGAGATGTGCTTGAAATAACTGATAAGCTGTGTTGCCAATAATGTCACTACTACCAACTCCTTCGTGGACACAAGGGTGTGTTTATATATGATTTTCTTAGCGTTGGTTGTACGTAACATTTCTGTCACAAAACTGGGTACGTAAAATCACAAGATAAATAAAAATGGTACGACTTTTTTATAGTTACCTTTTCATTGACGTCGAAGAGTGGGCGCACGTGTTTATCATAAAACTCTTTGGGAGTGAGCGCGCCGAAGTTGTTGTACGCCTTCTCCTTGTTGTAGAACTCGAATGTGAATTTCTCTGGCGGCGTACCTGGTAAGAAATATTACATTAAAGCAGTTGCTTCTACCCAAATTCATTTGAAGAAAATATGAACTATTTTCGCGTTACTTATGAATAAATAAAAATAAGTACACAGGTATTTCTGTAACATGGAGTGAGATGGAAACCAAACACGAGATGGTATCCACTGTAATTTATGGAATAGGTTTAAAACATGTTGTACAAAATTTTAGATAGCTAATAATTTTATTACTGCTGCCTGTTGTACGCTGGTATGGTTAATTGTCAACAGAAAAAAAATACTTGCTATATAAACACTGCTATATGCCTTTTTCCTGAAATTTGAAGTTATCAGTTATATGATAGATAAATCGACTCACCTAAGCAAGTGGCGACGATATTGTAAATGACAGCAATCTGCTTGTTGATGGTAGCTTGGATCTCCTCGTCAGAGTCCTTTGCGGCCACCTTGTCTCTCAGCTCCTTCGCGAATTCACGAAGCTGGTACAAAAGAAAACAGATTTTTGAGGATTATTAACGGAAAATAATTTTAAAATTTGATCCTTCGAGCCAGATATCATCATATGACTGTTCTGTAGAAGTTCAACTCAATAAATAAATAAATTATACATTTTTTTCAAAGGCAGCAGAAATCAATTGGCAATGAAATACAATGCAACTATAAATAATAAATAAGACTACCAAAAACTAAAACTAAACAAATTTAATTAATGGCGCTTTACCAACCAAGCCTAGCGTGGTGGTAGGACTAAAAAAACGCATTGTGTTCCGCATATCATTAATCAGAATGTGACATACCTTAGTTTTGATGAGAGCGTTCATATGCAGACTTTTTCTAGAGCTGAATGATTCAGGGAAGCACTTCTTGGGCATCACGCCGTATTTGTTAACCAGGTTTACGATCATATCCCATTGGCCGCCGTCGTTGATCGGGTCCTAGTAGTCAAAAACGACATATTAAAATACATACAGAGCCTTCGTGGTACAGTTGTTTAGATGGTGATTGTGAAAAGAGAGGCCGCGGGTTCGATCCCCGCACCGAGAGAAATGTTTGTGAGACCCTCAAGTATTGGCGTCGGTTCTGGGCACAAACACCCAGACCAAAAGATCTTGTACTTCCAATACCTACCTACCTACGACAAAAGATCTTAATTTGGTGCCAGGATTATGTATGTGTCTTTTAGGTGTGTTCGAATAGTAATTAATCGTTAATCGATTCATGTTTTAATCGATGTCATTATTTTTCCCTTGGATAGACAAAACATTTAAACGCCTTACATAATGCAATTATGTAAAACGTGGTTACATAATCGGTGTAATGACTTATTACACGTTAGTACAATTAATTAATTACATAGTATTTGCAGACGCAATCACGCGCCGACAGTAAATATTTATTCAACACTACAATACTTACACAGGTGATAATGTAATTGATTAGATTATGCATGAATCATGTCATGGGTAATGCAATAAATACAATTTTATATAAAAATATGACAAAGGAAACAAAGAAACGCCCTATAATTCATTTATGCAAAAAAAAAAACTGATATCATCAAATTAATCCACATCCACGAAATAGCTGTTGATATCCTATTGTAATGCTAAAATGATTATTATTGTTAGTCCTTATGCCTATTTTTTTTAAAAAGTTTTGATATTAAAAGGATATTATTTGGATAGCAAAATTTACCTTGAGGAGAAAGTTGACCAATCTCCCGTTTAGCTCCTCGCCTGCCTTGGCCGTGGCGACGATATTGTTCAGCCAGTAGTGGGACCTCTCAATCTTATCCCAGAAGAATAGATAACTGGAAAAAAATATATACCTCATAAAACCTTATATATTTTATAAGGTAACCTTACATAAATAGAAAACCTTTTTTAAACTTAATGGAGTTAATTCGTTTGTTATTATTCCATTATCTAATTTTAGTTTTTTATAGTTTACGTTTAGAATTGAATAGACAGAGTAGATTGAGGGGCTGAAATATGAACCCAGGAATTTACCGTTCGCGGATCAATTTATACTAACTAGACCTCTTTGGAACTAGACCTTTTTGTATTGTATGGATACTTCGGCCTTAAATCGCTTAGTGCGTAGCATAATCTCTGTATCATAGTTATTATGATATTTTTCCTGATGATCATGAAAGATATCTTTAACTCATAGGTACAAACATGATTCATTTTATTATAGCTTAAGTCCGGTAAACGAGCAAACGTGTCAACTGATGGTAAGTGATCACTGCCGCCCATGAACATCAATAACAATTGGATTATGGATGAGTTGCCAACTCTTCAAATCGGGAGAAGAGCTTGAAGGATAAGGGATGGGAAGAGTCTCATTCACCAAATGAAACGCGACAGGAAAGTTGTCGCTTCACGTCGATCTTCTGTGGCATTGGCATTGGTACCACCCCGGACAAGCTACCCGTTCACGCTGAGTCATTACTGATAACTCCATGGCTTCACCACTTGTAATGTAGGTATTATTTTATATGAAAATGATTACGTTTTTACCATTGCAATTTTATTATGTTTTGCAGAAGCTTATCACTTTGCGGTAAGTTAATGGATATTTTTAGTTACGTATTATTTAGATTTTCCGTAATAACGCAATACTCTTGTTAGAAACCAACAATGTATACCTATCACAACTTTTAGTAGGCTTGAGAAATAACTAAAACTTGTATGAAAATAAATAATGTAAAAGACCATTCCCTCAATAGGCAAAAAATTAAAAATTAAAAAATTAGCATTGTATGGATTTGTAAACTTGTCAGTTCGTTTCGTTACTAGCTAATACTACGAGCTATAAAATATATAATAAATTCAACTTGAAATGCCACAGTGATAATACAATAAGCAATTATAGTGTTATTTGCGATGGAACATTTGTATTGTATGTTTAGATGACACAGTGTAATATGTTACATAAACTTACGCCTTTTCCCAGAAGGGGTAGGCAGAGGTTCCAGGGCACCCACATTTCGCCTTGTATGTTCCGTTCCACAATGTGATAGGTGGCAAGCCTATCGCCATATCTGGCACAAATTCCTGACTCTGGGCTGATAATGAATAGAAAAATCTAATATCACTTCGGCCAACCCGGGATTCGAACCCGAGACCTCAGCTTGTATAATGTAATACGCATTAGTCTATTTGTATTATTAGTTTATAAGTATTCGTATTTTATAAGTTACGAACTTCATTTTTGTTCTCTTTATTGTGGACCACCGTCTACCACTATTCCCAATACTGTCCATCCCACGGTTATCTGGAAGATATGGCTTTAAGCGATAAGACCGCCCATTGTAACACAAGTGTTGTTTTTATTTCTTATTTATTGTATTTCCTTGTTTTGGTTACAATAAAGAGTTCTTGTATTATATTTTATTGTATTGTATGGTATTTCACACTACATAATTATGGTAAATAACCAAAGCATTAGGTGTTATCAGTTGATGTCTGTATCCTTGAGAGGCCAGTTAAAAGCGCTACTAGTTCTAATCATTGTTAGTCGAAGTAATTCCCATCCCAATGGGTGATTCTTCAGACAAGTCATATGGGATTATTCAAAACCAAAACAAGCACAAAGTTTATTTACCGAACAGGAATCAAATCTAGGACCGCACGATCCACAGCCACAATATAGCACTATAGTGACGTGGTAAACCAAATATTTCATCAATATATAGAAACAATAAGGTTTGTCAAACACAACGTAGAACCTCCTAGAAGCAGGAATCCTAAAAACATTATTAGCAGCCTCCGTGGCGCAGTTAGTCAGATGCCGGTTATGAAACGAGAGGTCGCGGGTTCGATAACCCCCGCACCGAAACAAATGTTTGTGAGGCCCACAAGGTCTGGGTGTTTGTGAGATCGGAAATTCTCTCGCCGTTTCTGATATCCACGACACAATACCTAATCGATGTTAGTGTGGGTTCAGGACTATTTATGTGGCTGTTGGGGGTGTACATACCTCTGTGAGAATTCAAATTCCTCTATGCCATATTTCTTCATGAAGGGCAGTCGCATCACATTCAGTGCAGCGAACAGCCAGCACCGCCCTGAGTTCTCCTGATTTGTTACCGGTTTGCCTTCTGATTCCACCTGCAGACAATATGACCATATCTGTCAGATTTGATGTCTGTAAGTCATTGAATTCTTAGTAAAAATAAAGTGTATCCTTTTTATATTTTTTTTCATTTTCATATACTTTGATAGAGAGAAAAAAAATGCAAGTATAAAAATATTTTCTTAAGTTACTAAATGGAGTATAAAAATATTGTGTGTTTAGTACATAAAATGTATTTATTTTATGTACTGCTTATTTGTAGCTGTGTCGTGACAGTAATAAAAAAATATTACAGGCTTGTACAAAACCAGTATTGGTGTATGAATTATAAATTTTGATAAGGGGCTTAAAGAATGCATTATTCCATTTGTGCTGTATGTTTGATAAACTTATTTCTTAGGTTGATATTGATATTTTTGAACTATATTCATTCTGAAACATCACCTTTGTAAAAAGGTCATAGCTGGTAAAACAAAGGATTTGTAAATATGAATTTTAATGAAAATGCACTTAATTATACATGCATCCCACAAATAAAACATATTTTTTGCCGTGCAGTCACATATTTATGCAAGAGGTTTCAGTGCATATTATGTACAATAATACCTTGCAAAGAATATATATAATATATAATAATGTATTAAAATACTAATTACCAACCATAACTGACAGATATACAGGGCATATCAAGACTGCTACCAAAAACGAATCATAGGAAAATAATAACAAAAAAAATTTTCACTTTTTTTTCCAACATTTTCTGTTGCATTGTCTGAAAACACTTAAACTACCGGCTTCGTTTTCAGTAGCAGTCTTTATGTACCTTATATAATTATAAATAATAATAATATACACAGCAAATAATACCCCACTGATTATGTTCAATCAGGAGACATTCTTGGCAATAATCATATTTACCTATTCATTTATAACATTACTAAATATGATGTGACAATAATTATAAGCTTTATTTCTTTCTCCTTAATTGCACACAAAGAGAAAAATACTTCTAAAGATTAACAAAAGGCATTGACATGCAAAAAACTACTTGATGAACAAATGTTACAAGTAAATTATAAATAATTTACTATTTACTATAAATTACTCACCTTAATGTTGTATACGTGTAGTGAACTATCTGCTTTTTTCCTGCTGATAGCAACTTCAAATGGATCAAATCTTGTGCACACATTCTGGGCTAGTTCATTCTTTAGGTCCCCGTAGAAATCATTTCGGAATTTGGTTAGAGTTTCTAATGATAATGGTACTGAAACAAATAGATGACAAAATATGAACAATTACTTTTTGTGCAATCTAAGTAATTGATTAAAATCAAAATATAAAAAAATCTGGGATATTTACTACAAAGTAAAGAAAGTAAAGAATTTTGATATTATCAATTTCTTAGTTGTGTTATTGTTTTATTTTCAATTTATACAAACCAGTTGTTTCAATTTCGTTAGAGCCTTCATCTAAGTGGGGCTCCTGTTTGTTTGTCGATATATTTTCGTTCATAGAAATAACACTCACTTTTGTGTGCGACTTTCGGAATGTTCGAATAACATCTCAAAAGTTTCTGTACTTCGTATTTTTGTAATGAAACTTTTACTATTTTGTACATCTCATGTTTATTTTTATATAATCCATTTTTAAAATTCATGAAAATACCACGACATTTTTGTCAATCAATACTTTTTATTTGGCATGTCAACATAAATCTGAATGATTTTCTTTTTAATTTCATTTTAATTAAAAAGAACCAGCCATTTACTTGATGCTATGTAAGACTCTACATTAAATAGTTATAATAAATAGGCTTTTTTAAGTCTTTTGTTTCAATCAATCTGCATGACTAAGCAATTAATGTTTCTTTTGTTCATAATTTATCAGTCCTCGTGAGTACATCATTTAATTCATTGAATCGAAATTAATTTTATGACATGATACTTTATAACTGGAATTAAATTAATTGTCGTGTAAACTAAATAAAGAATAGGGGTTATGTTCCTGATTATTTCTTCAATGGTTTAATCATTCAATTTAATTACCTGAAGACATGGTTCTCGATGTTATTTGCAGCAAACTATACGCACGACACTGCAGAATTGACGTGAAAAGTGATTTCACTAGCATTTAGTTTTAACACAATCAACAACAAATTAGATTTTCTTTACCGGTGACGATGGCAAACATGAGAAAATTATGTAGTTCTTAATACAAATGCCGGAGAGGTTAAAATATATTATATCAATATTGGAGTGAGTAGAAAACTATTGCTGTATCTTTCTAACTCATTCATTGGTCAGGCTACGCAAGTTGAAAAGGTTAGTATTTCGGTCATTGAACTCAGCAGCTGACTTGCAGCTGTTCCGTTTTTTTCTGCAACGGCAAATACTAGTCTTTTGAGCCAGTTGTTAATCAACTTCGTAGTCATTATTCTTTTAATCGAAACGCGCCAATTGTAAGTCATAGATAGTGATAATATTACATCGTTTTTTGTTAGCTTATTAAATGTAATAAAACAAACAAACAAACATGATTATATTATAGAGCGCAACGGTTTTGAAAGTATTATTTTTTATTAATATTTGTTAAACAAGTAATAACATAACTCAACTTATAAGTCATAATATTAATAATTTTATACAAGTTTTTAAAAATTGTTTTGTTTTTGTTAATCATTTTAAGTTTTTTGAATCTGGCAACGTCGACAAATTGGCGGGATTTTTAAAAATCAGAATTTATAACGTTTTTAGCGTTTAGTTGAATGAAATAAACGAGAGACTTTAATAAGTTAAGTTAAAATAAAATATGCAATTTTGCTCTATAACTTACATTTTATAGTAAAGTAGACGTTCTCTGGAAAAATTTAAACGACGAATACGTAAAATCAATAATCCCAACGAAGCTAACCTGCTATTTTAAGACTGTCATACGCAGTACTTTACATTGTCTTCATGTAACAACGTTTTATTTATCCGCACTATTATTTATTTAGGTCAAGGTGTTTGTAAAAGTGCCTAAAAGTATTTAAAAGAAATTTAGTTAGTAGCAATGTCGCTGAAAGCTTATGAAGATGCGTGTGCAAGGGCTGAATTATTCGGTCAGCCTTTACCTGACAAAGAAGATTTTATGGCTAAACATAAACATTTGGACGTAGTGGAATTTGAAGAAGTGGAAATTAAAACTGCAGAGGTAAAAACATGTTGCTTAATTTTTTAAATTTCAGTAATTGTTATAAAGGAAATTATTTTGAAATTTCAGAAATGTTCTTTTGTCGACTAAAAACGTTCGACAGAACATAATTTTGGGCTAATCCAGATAACTGTGATTTACTCAATTTTATTGTAGATATCATCTACTTACTAAAAATACATGATACAATTTACTAAATTCCATAACTATGTTTAGCAACATTTTTGAGTCTTGATGTCCGTATTGCAGAATACCGCAATGCTGAGTGATAATTTGAAGGAAGGCAGTAGCGGTCTTGCCGAGTTAAACACTATTTTAAATTCAACACAAACGAAAATCAATCGGTTGAAGGTGAGGAAATTACTTTATTTCATTTTCGAGAATAAATGATGGTAGAACAGGAAAAGAAAGATACAATAGCATGCTGTCATCTTTTCCCATTTTTTTTGGCACACAACCTATTTCTTCGATAATGTTAATGATCAATGCTTTGATACTGATAAGTTTTATTAACTTAAATTTATATATTTTGTTATTTCGTAATTGGTCAATCAATGTAAGGATTGTAAAGCTTTCAAGATAGTTAATACCAGAAAATAATTGAAAGGATTTTGATTTAAATAACGGATGAAATATAGTTCAGCATTTATGTGAATAAACATCGGTTACCCGTATACAGCAATAAGAAGAAATGACTCGTGCAAAATGCACAGATAAAAATGCAATTACATTAAGTAATTAAATGACTAACACAATAGAATATTGCTTTTAACTCCACGAGATAAATAAAAATCCGAATAATAATTCCTATTCGTGATAATCAATAAATTGCAACTAGTAAATTAATATCAAGTCTGTTTAAAATTTCAGGGTGTTTGCGGCAGCATAACAAACTTCTTTAGGGTAAAACTGACATCAAAAGACAACCTATCATATTCTAGTGAGCCTAGCTACATTGGCCAAACTAACTACGACAAAGATTACATTCCACCACAAACTGAAATAGGTTCCATCAACCAAGGTCTTGGGCCCAACGACACCGAAATGACGCCACGAACGAACAAACAAAATGGCCGATACTCACAAAATGGCGACGACATAAACGCGGCATTGGAGGATTTAGACACGATGAAGTTAATGGAGGACCCAACAGAAATTCGCAAGGGGATTGTGAACGATATATCAAAACAAGTGAACATGCAGATGAGTAAGTTGGATCAAATGATTTGCCAGGCTGACAGGGCCCAAGCGTCCCTCCACAATCAGAACAAGCAAATGCGATCTTTCTTGCGATAAACATAGCGGTTGTTTTGCAGTGCCGTAGCTGGGATGTCTATTATTTGGTCAAATGTTCATCAGTCATTACAATATTAAGAATATTATCATAGGGCTCGTTTTAGTGAATCATATATCAATAAAATTTAATGTATATCCAACTGTTTCAAATATTTAAATTATTATGGAGTGTAGTCATCTTTGTAGTGTTTAGACTACACTGAACGTAGCTTCAGTAGTAGTCATTTTAGCTACGGCACTGTGGCTATGCAATTGCTCAATACGTTTGAAATCTTTAGCTTTTTGTAATCGATGTGCCTAAATGTAAGTTTGTATAAATGTATATCTTCGGGAATTAGGTTGTTGGATTTTAGCAATGATGGTGCTTATGTGTAAGGCGGTTTTGGCTAGAAGAAGTTATGCCGACTGTGAAGAAAAACTGGCTTTTTAAAGTAAGTTTTTTTATTATTAGAACTAGTCTCGCTAGTTGTGTTAAAGATTTCTTTAAGAGATTTGTTATTTGTATTTTATGACGAAGTATTTGTTGATTAGTGTATAAAATACTACTGTTTTTATTGATTTAATATTTGATTAAGTGGCTCATTATACATTATATCTTAGCATAGCTTATTGACTATAATAATATCTTATGTGGCTGTAAATTTTATTTTTTTCGTAAGAGGATATTTAGATACAGATCAGATATTCTGTCTACAAATAATAAATTAAATCTAGTCAGTTTATTAAAGGCACGTACTATCTGAAAAATTGCGTTAGAAAAGGCACAAGGCATAACTTCAAAAATGCAGATTACGTATAAATTGACAATATAAATAATATGTTAACTTTAAGAGCTTTGAAATACGCTTCTATTGAAAGCATTTGGGAACTCAAGCGAAAAGAAGAGGTGAATCTATGTTAGTGGTTTGAGCAATACCTACTCTTGTTAATTTGATGAATATTATCAACTTACTTGTATAATCAGAGAATTACATTTCATTCATAGATACTAGAAAATATATCATAATACGTGGCGCATTTTTTCGTAATGTATATTAGTACGTATACTTGAGAATAAATATCATAAAATTCCAAAGTTAATTATCTTACTTTAACGCGTGTTTGTGATAGCGAGAAATTGTCTATTATTGAAATGGAATAATGTTAACATGGAACATTAACAAAAAATGATTATAATGATTTTTATATTAACGGCTATTGTAAAGATGTTCGCATGCGGACTATTTCATAACTTTAATTATGTTTTTGGGGAACCCTGGTGATGATACGTGAGAAAGCAGTTACTATATTTACCAGATTCAGTAGTATTTTTATCTTATTAGAAATATTCGATTCTAAAAATAACCTATAATTATTCCCTTTAAGAGGTTGATGAAAGTAATATGCCAAGATCGAGAAAAGTATAAGTATGAGTAAGAGCGATCTATAGACTCTGCCAACCCCTATATGATACAGGCGTGTCGACTATCCCTGAATTTCTGAAGTCTCTTGTTTATGGTTTTAGAATTTACATGGAGTCTTGTTTATTGGTCTGTGACATGGTGTAATAGGCACACATGTAAGTGTGTGTATTGTGTGCGATTTGTTGATAAGAATTGCTTAATAAAATAAATCTTTCGATACCCAAATTACGCAGACTAAAAAAACGTGCATGTACCCAATCTCTATCATAGACCAACTGATTTAGTGAAATGGAACATCGTTTTTAATTAATTTGGTAAAACTATTTTATATATTTTAATTAAAATGGAACATCTATTTTGATATTTAATTAATTCGGCATGTATAGACTCATTTTGAAAGACTTTATTTGAATTTGAAAATTTAATTAAGTATTTAGATTTATATCAAAAACATTGTTACGATATTTATATTGCAGCGTTAGACGTTATTTTAGATTTATTTACAAAAGAAGCTGCTTTTTAATCATAGCCGTATTCTTATAGCAGATTGTAAATTAAAATACATTTTATATATTAACATTTAATGTATTTCTTGAGGGCTCGTGTATATTACTTAATTAGCATGCATTTATTTTAGAAGAAATTATTTTATTTTCCTTAATGGGAAATCAAGTTATATTGAGATTAGTCATGGTCTTGTGTACTAATTATTGTGTATACTTTGCTCGAATTACCCTTATTTTATATAGATATAGTTTTTAGACCCTTTCCCCCCGCAAAATTATCTGTAGTCGTAAAGAACCGGATAGCAATGGAACCAGTCTAGCTTTAACACTATCGAGGCGTGGAAAAGTTTGAAAGTCTAAGGTATCGGCCTTTCAGTCGGGATGTTTTATATTACTTATGTTGCCTATTTGCGATACAGCCTAAGCTCACATATACTATGTCATTCCTGCTATTGTAGCAACACAATAGGGAATATGCACGAGACTCCAAATTCCAAAATAAGTCAAATAATTATTTTTGTAATCTTTATTGATATAGAAATATACCTTAAATATATTTTTTAAATTCATCAACTCTAAATCGGTAAAATAAATACTTAAAAAGTGACATTTCAAATTTGCCGCGCAATTTTTCCGAAACGCTTGAAAGGAAAGTGACGACAGAGTACACTATCTTATGAAGTTTTAGCTTGTTGGGTGTATTGTTTTACGTTTGTTTAAGAGTTATTTTGTGTTTTGTTTATATTATTTAAAAAGATGGATTATTTTGTGACGAAATACAGTTCTGTAGCAATTAATGAAAGAAACTTAATCCAAACACTACATTACTGACATAGTGTACTCTGACGTCACAGCGAGTTCGCGCCATAATGGCGTTTAAATGCTTCAAAACTGATAGCAGTTTTGATTATTTTTTTGTACTTTTTTGATTGATATTTTTAAAGCCTTATATTTTTTTCTGGTAATGTAATAACATACACAATTGATTAAAAATATAAAAAAATGACATGCATATTCCCTATTGTTAATTGTCTTACCAGTTTAATATACACGAGTCCTAAAATAAACTACTATTAGTGTCAGCCAAAAATATACTACAGAATCTATTTTCTATCTTATGCTTCTTCCGAATGTGAAGGTAAAATTTATAGTAATAGAAAAAGTGTAAAACACAATGTTATATTTTTATGACTTGTAACAACACTGAATGAAATTATCTGATTAATGTGTGTTTTATTTAGTCTCAACAAAATGTTATAAATATACAATAACGTCACTATTTACGCATTTGCGACGAAGTGACCAAAAAGTCGTAAAATATATTGAAAATATTTAAAATACTAATTTATTTTTCTTGGAATGTATGAATGGCGATAAACATATAAAGCCAGCGTTGAATTCAACAGTACAAGTTTATTTCGATATGGTGTGTGGATCATTTCGAATATATGGTTATTAGGTGCGGAATTTGGCGCAGATAATACGTTTATATTTCGATAATTAAAAATTAATTCCACCTTTATGTGTCTTCGAGTTCGCTTATATCATGTTACCAGATCTTTATTTAAAAATCAAAAGGTAAAAGATATTTATTTTCCTGGATCCAGTTCTTAATAGGTGTTTTTGTTCGTTAATAGGTGCGGAAAATGACTAATATTTTCTGCATATTAATTTTTTAAAATAAAATTCGCCTCGTTTACGTCATAGGAAAGAAATCCAGGTCAAGTAGTCCCATTTAAAATTGTGAGTTGCAGCAGTGTTCCATCTGCCTACTCCTTTCGGGTAATAAATATGTAACCAAATTGGACTAATTGGTAGCTTATGAAGTGCGTACCTATTGGCTCTAAAGTAGCCATCTGTTAAACTTGGTCGTTGCTTTCCATATTATATAATTTATTTCCCTGGGTTTCTAAGATTATTTTGAGTCGAAAATTACAATAGGAAGACGCTATTGTCACGTAATTAGACTACTTTTTATTTATATTAAAAAATAGTCCTTTGTAATTACTAGGAAATTTTGCCTTTCCTGAATTCGGTGTTCAAAGAAGATCCGTACGACATTGGAATGGTCACGCCTGCAATCACGGTCGCGTAAAAACTAGAACGTGCCAACCGTAACACCGTATTATATAAGAATCAGATTAATGTGCTATGACCTGTCACTAGTTCTGAATCCGTGGCGTAGCAATGTTACTGGCACTTATCCTTTGCCACCTGCTCACTTTATCTTTAGCCAACCCATTCCACAAGTATCCGTTCACCTTTGTGCTGGACGTAGGCAATGAAGCTCTCGAAAGTGTTAACACGGAACAGCTTCGCGTGTCGACACCTGGGGGCTCCGTAGCCCTTCGATTTCCGGCAGTCGGTGAAGGAGATATAATAACTCATGTAAGAGTAAGTGGAATTGATTTCGGAACTGATTTGAAAGCAAAAATCATTGACGGAGGGCCTGGTTACAAATACGTTGTTCTAGTATTCATGGGTAACCCAGGAGTACCCTACGATGCTGTTTTGACTGTCAAGACTCTACCCAGTAAGAATTTATCCCAGGATAGTCAAAATGATAATACTGATAATGAAGAAAATGATCAAAATGACAGTGCCGAAGATTTGAGTGATTCGGAGAACGAGTCTAATCAACTGGATTATACAAAAGCTGAACTCTTGCAGTCTAGTTCAAACGAATACAGTTACGTCCATGAGAGTAATGAAGATTACAGCGAAAGTCAAGGATATGTTTCTGAACAAGACATACCTTATCCGTATAGTAGTAGCTCAGATGAGACAATAGAATCAAGTGACTATGTAAGTGATGAAGATGAAGACAACCTAAGCGTTATTCCCAAGGAAGAAGAATGCGGTGACGACAATGATAGTGATGACAGTGATAGTGAGAGTAGTAATGAAAGCCCAAGTAATGATACAGAGGAGGAACAATCCGAAGTGTTTGATGAGCAAGACGATCCTAATTTTAATGAAGAACATGAAAGCTCTAATATAGATTACAGTGATCAGTCAGAAGATGATGAAGATTCTAACGAAGTAAATCAGAATTTTAGTAATGAAGAATTCCACAATGGGAAGTATAAAGACTCGAACAACAATAATTATATTGATGCTGACGACAGCTCAGCTGTTGCTTACTAGTTATATAAATTCAATGTATTTTACGGATAAGTAAGAGTCATGTTTTATTTAGAATGATAAGTTAAAAACATGAAATCAGTTTAAATTGCTAATGTAAAATTTGTAAATAAATATTTGTTTGACGTATTTTTATTCGAGTCTTTATAATGTAAATATAGTTTTTATGCTGCGTTTTTTGTGTTTCCGTTGTTACAAATCAGCGGTCACGTATTTATTTAAATAATTTTAACTAAGAACACACAAGGATTTATTTTAATGTTTTTCGAGCTGTTTTTACATAAGGCATTCTTTGTATTTGATATCCAAGAAAGAACAAGTCGCCACAAAACTAGTTTATATTATTCGTTAGCATGTATGTAAACTGCCTAATGTTTCTGATTCCAAATATTGTTAGTGGTGCTGTATTAGTTTTCACTGAGTGTTACAAATATTGCATCCTTCTTTAATAGGGTATTTATCTTTTGAACCTAAAAGCCACTTGGAGCCAAAATTTTCAATATTTGATTTAGCACTGTGTCTAACTTCCAACTTAAGGTGGACAGACCTATTAAACATTGAGGATGTTGGCCACTTCCAATAAATATTTTTGGAAATATTTGGGGGGACAATGGAATTACTGCTCCTGAAGATAATTATTTTATGGCAAAGTTTACTTCATAATAGAGTTAGGTTATGTGTGCTTCCCATAAGTTCTCACTTATAAGAAGCACACATAACCTCATCATCGGCCTCTCCTGCCTGGTTAGGTACCACCGTAATGTCTATTTCTCTCGCCAATCACCAGGGTAAATGCACTGTTGTGTTCCGGTTTGAAGAACATTGTAGCCAGAGTAACTACTGAACATATTCAGACTTAACATCTTATGTCTCAGGATAGTGAGCGCAGTGGAATGCCAAGCATTGCTGTGTAATTAGTGGTTGTAATGTAATTTGGTTTGCTGCTGTCCATGGGGTGTCGCTTACCGTCGGATGAATAGTATGCTCATCTCGCCATTCATTAAAATAAAAAAAAAGTTGAATCTGCATCAAAATAAACAGTTTATTTTTGTAATACCGTAGGTTATTATTATCCAATGTTGTTTTATTAACAGTGTAGGCGTACACGAGCATTCAAATCGAGACTGTTGAAAACGATGTCACAACAAATTGTTTGGATGCCCCATGCCCCGTCGTGATTCTGCGGCAAATAGCGCACGTCTCAAGGATAAAGGGATAAGGTTGCCATCAACTCGACAGGTGGTCTCTTATAATCACGCCAAATCGGCACGTTCCCGATATTTTACACGTGGATTGCCGATTTATTTGTGTCTTGTATTGAACAGCTTAAAGTCTGGCCACGTGGAATTATCAAGAATTTTCCACCACCGAGAGCTTGCCTTTTTTTTGGTTCAAGAGGAAAGCTATTAAACTCCCCTTTCGGTACCCGAGGGGAGGCCAAAAGGGGTATGTCAGTGCCGCTAGCCTTCCAGCCCGGCACATCCCGGATGTGGTCGAGCTGGGTCTTTAGCAATACCTATGCCACCATACTGACTAAAACTCCTCGGTGGCCTTCATATCCATTATGAGCGGCCCCGGATATCCCAGGGCGAAGGGCGCCCCGATTTACGTGTGCGTAACCCCTCGCGCTGAACCATTGATGATTATATGACCCCCACTTACAGCTTGTTTTTGGACATCCGTTTGTTAGAATGTTATGGACGTACATGAAAGAGACTAGGCCTATGCGTTTTATCGCGCATCACGAAGTCGTTATACTTGAGGGCGCAGTGTGCCCAGCTACCCTAATGACCCCTATAGGTCGCCTCTTTATCCGGCCAGGGGATACCGTGGCGAAATTCTCATACCCCCGGAACATAAGGTAAGGGTCACAACTGGACGAAAACGGGAGATACACTACTTAGAACGTACAATTACTAAGCATAGCAGCACTTTGCTAATCGCCTTGAGACATTCGGTGTTAAATCTTTAAATTACTTAATACATTGTTCATACACCATATTAATATTTTCTGTCGTTCAAACAGTACACATTGCTGGGTCTCTTCAGAAAAAAACAAAGCGAGATATGTGTTCCTCTGGATACTCTTTTTGCATAGCACTACATTTGCTATGACGTACATTAAAGTCACTTTGTCGTGAATTTCTATTAGGTGCCACATCACTGACGACATCGTATTCTACTAACGGAGCTGTAATCTCCTATTTACCATAGATTTGTATACATTTTAATAAGGTTGCCTCGTTCCTAATACTCCATATAAACTGTTAGATACATCCTTAATTATGTACATAGGTCATTGCATTACGCAGAACGAGTATAACGGTCAATGGAAATACAAAACATCTGTAAAGAATTGCTCATTGGTCGGATAATGCGAAACTTATAAATTTTAACAAGTTTCCAATTATCTTCTGGAACATACTCCGCAGACGTAGTCTGTGTTAAAAGACTGCTATCTTTGAATACATTTGAGACTTCATTTACCGTTATTTTTTTATAATATTGGCATAATTGTGCAATTTATACCTACATTCAAGAGCCACATACCGTTTTGAATTCAACATCTACAAGTATTGTATCAGAAATTATGAATGTCTGCACACTATACCTAGGGCACATACAAAATATGATTTACGGATTACCTAACTTGTGTCATGATACGGAACTCGAGCCTGCGGCTTTAAGTTTCTCAGCCCTGCTGTTTTATAGTTTCAACAACTGCACCACGGAGGCTTTCTTTTACGATGCCATGCTTGAAATAGAATGAGACTAAGAATAGCAAGTCTGACTCTGTGTCGGTACATGCTAAATTCTAATATCTCACCACTAGTACACGTACATGCATGTATACATAGGTACATCAACTCACGACTTTTTCCCAGAAGGGCAGAAGGGAAGAAGGGGACACCCACGTTTCGCCTCGTTTATCCCATCCCACGATGTGATAGGGCAAGCCTATCACCAAGTTAAGCACAAATTCCTGACTCCAGTCTAATAATGTATACAAAAATCCAAAATCACTTTGCCCTACGGACACCTCGACTCGACGCCATCGAGACAGTAGTATACGTTTTCAATCCAATTACTCGTATATTTTACTCGATCTACAAATTCTAAGTTGGTTCAAAAACTATTAGTTCCTCTCACATAAGTAAGTTGCTTTGTAAAAATGTATTTCTCTAAAAACAATTACCAATGACTTTGACTGACTGCTTCCCAATCATTCTGCGAAACAATCTGGCTCTGCGCAAAAAAACGTTTCGGAACCGAGAAGTTCACATGGTAATTTGCTCAAGACAGACCAGCTGTTTTATAAATTGTATATTTTCATAAACCTAATTACAGTAATCAGACAAAAACAAAACAAAAGAATTGGTCTGTGCAGATTATGCGCCTCAAATTGCTACAGTTTTTTCACCTAACGTTTATTTAATGATTTTATAAGATCGTAAAAGGTATTTATTAAAGTCTTTTAAAAAAAACCGTAACATTCTTAGCTGCAAGCGTAATTTTTTTTATATAACAGCTCTGAGAGAAAATAGTATCAAGTAACCGTGTTCACCAGATCAAGATCTATTGCTATCCCTAATACCAATGAAATTGTGAAACCACGGAATCATAAGTGCGTGAACAATTTAAATTAAATTTAAAAGGAATAACCTTTTCCATTAAACTGGTTCATTTCTACTTTCCTGTGAATTAATTCACAAAGCTCGTTGCCAACAGAAATCACCAGAGTCGTTAAATTATGTAATTCGTTCGAGAATTGCGCCTATGATGGACGACATGTATAACGGTTGATAGAAATTCAAATTTGGAAAATCAAGTAAACATGTCGACGTTCCATAATTCTCATTTCAAATTATTCGTAAAACGGTTTCTTTGGTTGTCTTTGGGTCGGCTCGTTCCGAATCCATTTTGATTTCTTCTTGTAGAGGCCATCATCATAGGCTTATGGTAAATTTATTTTACACTTTATTGCTGAACAAAGTAGATTTCTTTTAAGTTTTACGACTGTTAATACAAAAATTGTGAATCAATATATTTTGTATTCCGTTTTCATATGCAATGTTTGCATCGTTCCGAATGTTTGTTGGATAGAAACAGATCGATTGTGATTTGCATGTTTTTGATTTATAGTTGTAGGTACAGAGGGAATATTTTTTGGCGACAGTCAATATTCGTGTAATATAATAAGTAAAATCTGTATAAAAATGATGTACTAAATTACTTTTATATTTTACAAATTACGAAGAAAGTAATCTTAATATCCATATAATAATTGACTTATTGTTTGAAACATCATATTTTGTATTTCTGGAGCTGTTTTTTAAGCAATAAATGCTATGTGAAATTGTCAATGTCATGTACAATAGAACTATAGATGCCCTTAATCTAACTCTATTTTTGCAAAACAGTTATATTTAAGTAATTGCGAGACGTTTTGAAATGCCTGAATATAAAATTCGCATTATGAAACATACCGTATAAAAGGTATCATATTCTTTACTTGTCATATTAGCATCTGCTAAATAAAGCAGAGCCTGACGTTTGGATTCAGTTATAACACTGGCCATTGCATATTTAGAACAAAAACGGTCACCGAATGCGATTCGAAATTCAAATGTCAGTTTTAAAAATAGAACGTCGCCATCACGGCGGGAGCCAGGGGACCGCTAATCGAATATAGGTTGTAACGGTTGTTGTAGAGAATAAATCGAATGATTTCAATAATTGATTATTCGCTCCTTTGTTACCTTGAAATGGAATTGCTCGTTGCAGTTAAAATAACGATAAATTATATTAGACAAGTGTCGAATCTAATGTACCTTTTTCAGACATACACGAGGCTACGTGACTAAACCAGTAAAGCTGATATTGTCTTTGGGCAACATGTGGCGTCGAATGTTTACACACTGATGTCCTTAAAACACAGATACCCGGAAATTGAACAGGGGAACGTGATCTTCCATTATCTGAAATTCAGGGTTATAGGTTCATAAGCACCTATAAGGAGGCGTTTAGAATATTTACGTATCCTATATATTATGTATCCGTTTTTGATCACAGCGGATTAATTACCTCTACATGAATTTTCGGGATGAATATCATTATAACTCGGTGCATTGCAATCACTTGATCGTGGTGGAACAAACCTAATAAGTAATATTATATAATTATTTGAGAGAAATCTTAGCTTTTGTACCAAATTATTTACCCAAATACTCGAGCCAAAGACGTGTTAAGTTATATTGGTGCGGATTTTAGGATTGCCTGGATTTAGGCCGCCAATACAAAGGTTTACAGAGAGAGTTTACAAACAGTTCTGTTACACGAGACGTTATAATTACGAATCGGTGACTCATTTGGCTCGTGTCACAGACTTATAGGTGTCAATGAAAGACGTACTGTAATGTTTATTCTTGTTAAACTTCAGTTCTTGATACTCATGGCACTTATTAAACTACTTAATTGCTTATGGGTCTTACACAATATAATGTAATAATATTATTGCCACGAATGGCAAGACGAGCATGCCGTTGGCCTGATAAGTAAGTGATACGCTCATAAACAAAAGTGAAACCAAACACCTTGAATTACAAAGCAATGCTTGGCATTTTACTGCGCTCATCATCCTGAGACATAAGATGTTAAGTCTCAATATATCCTATAATTATTCTGGTTTTAATGTGAATAAACCAAAGCAAAATACTATTTGTGAAACAGAAGCAGTTGGTTATATCAAAATGTTCTTTATATTGCATTTATTTAAGGTTAGCGCTTTATAACTATTCAGCCATGTTGCAGAATGATTTGGAATTTTACGACCGCGTGCCTGTCTGACATCAATTCTTGCGAAACGATCCTTTACAAAGTTTTACCTATCACGAACTCGAATTTTCCAATAGCTTGCCTGATATTTTCATATCAGTTTCCCCATATATTTAAAGTCGATAAATTTAATAAATAAACATCGCTAGTAAAGGAAACTATAAAAGTAAGCCTCCACTATAGACTAAGACCACTACTACTTAATTTTGTACACAACGAATTAGAGCACTAGAAAATTCCTCCCTATCTCTAATAGACACCCAGCATAAGCCGGCAGCTATGCCATCAACGCACATATGTTGTGCACATATCCTCTAAAAAAAAACCGAAATATTTAAAATTATTACGCGTGGTTAATTAGTGAGCTAATTACGTTACCTAATACTCGTGGTTTTGGCAATGTCCTTGACATTAAATGGCAGGTGAACGTTTGAGATTTTACGATCCTCGTGGCCAAGAGAGAGGTGGTTAAAACTATAAAAGTTTATGTTGACCGCAGAGTACAGGAAGCCGCCTGACTCGCACCAGGAACAAAGTAAATGTTTATCGTGATGTTGGCTTTGGGAATAGAGCTAACTTCGGTTTTAGACTCATATTTCAGATATAGGGCATCGTTTGGTTAATAAATCAGCATTTGGTAAGTGGCAGAGCTGAGATTAGTGAAATGGGTTACCGTAGGAATGGGCCGTTATAACCAGAAACGCACCTTAGTTTAACATTAAACCGGTAACTTCAATCATGTTTGATTCTAAAAGGAATCTTTTCTTCTTTCGCTCGTTTTCTATCACTCTGCCCTCCTATTTTAAAAGGTAATGCGCCGACGTTTATGACGAGATTTGCATGGATGACAGTATTCACTTTTCAACAAGTGAACTGTTAGTTATTTGCTAGTTAAAGAAAGTTGTTAGTTAAAGAAATAAGACACCGATCACCGATTGGCACAGATTCTAAGATTTTAGAAGTTCATTGGCCACGTTAGACGCTTTGTGTTTGATTCCTGTATGGATAAATGGAGTGTGAATTCTGCAGCTTCTCAGAAAAGGCAAATCTCTTGATATATCAAAATACAAATATTTTGGTTTCGTTTTATCTTAAATTATCGACTTATCGATCAAATTATGATGAGTTTTTATACGGGGGGGATAAACAAAAAATATGCAATAATGTTGAATTTGGCTGGTTTACCACAAAACGTCATTTCCAACAAGCAACAAACCTGTTGTGAAAATTTATGCGCGTGAAGAAAGAAACATCCAGAATTCCGATTGATGATATTGAGGATTTGCAATAACATCATAAAAATATGATTGCATATGAAGTGCATGAACCTTGCATGAAAGCTTCGTATCAAAGGTTATCATACGTTTAATCCGTTGGAACTCGACCAGCTATTTTGGGCGCCTTCGATTCTTGTGATGTACTTTACGAGCAGTGTGATTGTAAACGATAGTCGGGAAGAGGTTATTATTGATGTCACTGAATATATTATTAAACTAGTAACAATTATAGAAAAAAGCTATTATTAAAACTGTAATTATGTAATTAACAGTTGTTGTGAATTTTTATCTCTTAGGGCTTTGCCAGTCCTGTATAGTTATAAAGATGAACATAGCCTCACGCCTTTTTTACCAGATGGGGTCGGCAGAGATGCAACCATACCTACGTTTGGCCTTGTATTTTTCGTCCCACGATGTGATAGGGGGCGAGCCTATCGCCATATCTGGCACAAATTCATGAGTCCGAGCTGATAATTAATAGAATAATCCAATATCACTTTGCCCGTCCTAGGATTCGAACCCGAGACCTCAGCATTGCAATCATACCGCAGCATAACTAAGCCACGAGGCGAGTTGTATAGCTATAAATAAATAGGTGCGAATAAAAATATTTTTATGATATATGTAATATTTCTGTTATATGAAGGCGTAATCAAAATCACATCAATGAATATAAACAGTATTAAATTTAAAAAAAGAACAAATACACTTTTAAAAACAAAGTCATTTTCTGTGAATAACCCATTAGAACATAGTTTCCCAAAGTGGGCGATATCGCCCCCTTGTGGGCATTGGAGACTTAGAGGGGGGCGTTAAGGATTCCAGAAAAAAAGGGGGGCGATGGTTGATTTGTAATTTTAATTACTTTATATTTTAAAATTCACTAAAATTATAACCTACCTACTACTCAATATCGAATAATTAGTTTATGTTCTGTCCTATAAGATGGTTTAATCACTAAAAATACTCAAGTACAATCAAGTTGTAAATATATTATTTGGGTAATAATCGGCTCATTGTACGTTTAAACACCAGAGCCGATTAATATATCACATTATAACTGAATAAATTAAAGGCATGATTTTTTTGTTAGGAGTGTATCAATTGGGGGCGCTGAAAAATAATAGACTTTCAAAGGGGGCGGTAAAAGAAATAAGTTTGATTATCTCTGCATTAGAACATTCAGACGTCAATATGTTTCGTTTATCCTTCGAGTGTTCCACATTGTGTGTTGATAAACAACTAATAAGAAACAAAAACATTTGATGGACAAATGCTTTCGATTGATGCGTCTATATTCCCTGTTTTTGTCTGATCGAGTGTCGAATATACTTCATATCGGGAGCGAGGTCTTCGGATCTAAATGTGTTGGTCAATCGCAGCATTGTTTTATGATGCGTTATGACACAAACCAGCTTTTAAGAGATTTGACGTGATTGGTGAGTATTCGCGTGTGAATTGAATTTAGATCTCCGAATGTCTGGAATTTTGAATATACAAAGCTAATGGTAGTATGTAGAAGGTTTGGATAATCTGTCATACCGATTTTGAACCTAATTACTACCAATGACAGGACATTTTTTAACAATTAGAGTAAGTAGGGTAGAAGGCCGTAGTCATGCGACAGGGTAAGGGTACTTTTTAATGGTGGTAGGTCTCTCATATGTGAGAGGTCATCTGAGTAGGTATCACCGCAATGTCTATTCCTCCCGGCAAACAGCAGTGTAAATGCACTGTTGTGTTTCTGATTGAAGGACATTGTAGCCAGTGTAACTACTGGACATATTGAGACTTTACATCTTTTGTCTCAGGATGGCGAGCGCAGTGGAATGCCAATCATTGCTTACTAATTCAAAGTGTTGTTTGGTTTTACTATTTTTCATGAGCGGTCGTATCGCTTACCATTATATTGTGTATTATATTATGCAATAAAATAAACATACATTAAAGAGGCCTGTGTTTAACAATGGACTGATTGAATATGATTAGATAACATAAGAAAGACATAAACTCACGCTTTTTTGCAAGATGGGTAGGTAGAGGTGCTTCCAGGTCATATATGTTTCCCTAATTTTCACTCACTGAGCTGTGCCATTAGATTTGGTTTTAGGCAAGTCATTGCGGCAAAAATACCCTCAAAGCAACTTCTAACCTTTATTTTAATCGCTTTTTTTCTATTAAGATAGGTTTAATATTGCTTTTCATGTGTCAGTAAAGTAATACAATTATACCTCTTCTCCTTTCTGCGTAAACAATGATAATTGTTTTAAAAAAATAAGGCGTAGTCATGTGTTTGCTAGAATCCGGAAAATATAAATCTAGGAGATGAAGTGTAAAGTTGTTACTTTCATTCTTACACACAATTATGCTCGTGATATCTTCTATCATTTTTCTTGTTTTTAAGTAATCATAGCTACAATCGAGTAAGAATAATGGAAACGATAGCTAAGTTAGAAAACCGATAAAACTTCATACAAGCATGAATTCCAGAAACAAGGAGTAACGAAGTAAAATTCAAAACAGTTCCAGAAATGGTTCTTTTTTTGTTAAATGTAAGAATTGTTGATTTTGTTTATGATAATTTGGGTATTATAATATTTTAAGGACTGGTTAAACAAGGATACAACATTTTTTTGCTTTTAAATACTATGTCATAACCATTCCTTTAAACTTATATTTAACAATAGGGCCATGATTGTACCAAACGTCACTGCTATATTTGGTCATTTTTCTTTAATTAAATAGCAGTTGCCGTTAAATTGGTGTTTATAAATAGCCGAAAGACCAATTATCATACTTTTGTGACCTTATAACCTACTCTTATGTGAAATATTACAAGAAAATTGAAAATCGTCACTTTCGTCCCTAGTCTCCCCTACACTGCTACGAGGCTAATGAATAAAACAATACATAAACTGTAGCATCAAGCGTTATGACGTCTTTTGGGTGTGTCCATGTAAATTTCTGGATGCTAAAAAATTTGACAGTTAATCTGTCATAGCTCTTGGACTTAGAGTTTTTTTAAAGGGAGCGCTGGATAAAATTAAAATACAAATGGTGGTCAGCATTTTCTGCCCTCCTTTGACAGCTTGAACAACATGCACAAATTAATTAGAAAATAAAAATAAATAGTTTAGGGGTATTTAAGTCCACTCAAACTCGTTTAAAATGGATAATAGCGAAATATACTTTCGGTTACCAAAAGAAGCAATAGCAATTTGTTTTTTTTTAATAATTAGTTACAAATTAACTAATGTAGGAGCGCTGCCAACATTATGAACAAAAAATATTTACATTATTGAAGACGCAAATGTTTGACAGCGTTTCCTCTATAATATAAATTACAAAAAATGCTCTTGGATTAAAATCAGTAATTATCTAGTATGCAATTGACTTATTAGTAGCTTGTCTATTTTAAGGCATTTATATTTTTCGAATAAATCGATTTTTGCCAAACTATTACACACTCCGATGATTGAAGATTGAGGAAATCCATCATGCATCCATCAATTACATTCATTGCTCCGGAGTTTTCCAACAAAGTTTTCCAAGACCCGCCAGTAAACAAAGTCTGCAAAACATATTTACATTTACAGACATAGTTAAAAAACATGTATTCCTAAGAAATCCTTTGTAATACTATCGGAATTTAAATCTAATTGTAAAGAGGGATCTTGTTGAGCTGGTCTTGTGTTTACTATGTGTTATTTTCCGCCTGCGGTGTGAAGCAACGGATTGATGAGTCCACGACGACCAATGTTGATAGAACCCTAATATTTTATTACATCGGGTTTTCCCGTACCAAATAACTTTAGTACGAAAACAAGCTTTGCCCTGCGTTTGTACTCACAACATATTAGACTTTAAAATTCAACAAAAACATGTTTCTGATTAATTTGATAAGATTTTAATGATTAAAAATGATACATTATATCTTAGTTATTCTATATGATTCTTTATCTATACTAATTGTTCCATTTCTTATTAATTAGAATGTAAGTGTTTTGGTTAAAATACTGTAAACTTGCATTTTCCTTGAAATAAATAAATAAATAATATTATAACGCTGCAGAGTTTGTTTGTTTGAACGCGCTAATCTCTGGAACTACTGGTCCGATTTGAATGATTCTTTCAGTGTTCGGTAGTCCATTTATCGAGGGAGGCTATATATCATCACGCTATAACTTATAGGAGGAAAGCAGTAGTGATATTTCTAGCAAATACGAGGAAATTTTGTTCGTTTTTCGTGGTCTGATTGGTCGATATTCTAAACTGATAGTCAGAACATTAAACATTTTGACCGCCATTTTAAAACGTGTATGCACCCGGGCGTATCCGGGCCCGACCGCTAGGCATGAAATAAGTAGCGACATATTAGTAGTAAACCGACTGTATAAGATGTTGTATCGATCTCCAATGTAAATATATATTACTTTGTTCTTCAGTCTTCGCCATTTAGCCCATTATTTAGTATCCTCGATATCTAGTCGACTAATGGCTTGACTATCCTTCTCCTAGGACATCAACCCAACGCTTTTATGTTTAGAGGAGGCATTACACATATTTTGGTATAAATATTTATACCATTTATTCATTCTCGCAGGGAAGTCTTCTCGAAATATCTAATATTCATCTATCAACCATTCTTAGATACCTAAACAGCAAAAAAACTGTCCCCTTCAAATTTCCGGACAATAATAATGATGATTATTAACAACAGAATTCAGTTTACAATTTAAAACATAATTAAACTAAAACAGGGCATTTCTTAAACTAAACTAAAACATTTTGTAAGGGTACCCAAATTAGGCTAGGCCTGTTTCTTGGCATACCAAACGAAAATAATTAAAAACAAAACCATTACTTCAAATTATTACTTATAAATAAACAATTAAACAATACTATAGTTCTACGCAATATCTACTAATTTTACACCCACTGTATCCCCAAAGATTACTACAAAAACAGACAAACAACCGAATGATCGCATATAAACACAGATATTTGTACCGAGCTCGGCGCGAAGTGACTTATAACGAGTATACAGATATAAATCGGAGTCGGACGTTTGTAGGCCCGCGATGTATTTAGATCACCGGGATAAGAAAGATCTGAGTTAGTTGAACGCTACGGATATTTTCATGCTTACACTAATAAAGATGCAGCTGAAATGCACGTAGGTCAGTATTGTTACAGATCCCAAACAGACAAAAAGCAGTTTAAATGCACTGTTGTTTTTCGGATTGAAAGGCACTGTATCCAGAGTAACTACTGGACATATTGAGACTTAACATTTTATGTCCCATGATGGCGAGCTCAGTGGAATGTAAATAATTGTGTGCACGACGAGGACATATCGCGCTAAATCAATATTGTAAAAATGTATATGTACAGAACAGACATAGTTAATAAAGTAAAAACAAATATAGCAGGGATGCCAGATACCTTATATATAAGTGAACAATAGGCGGTCTTATCGCTGTGAGCGATCTCTTCCAGAAAACCATAATCATCGTTTATCAATAAATAAGCCAAATATCTAATTCACTAAAAGGAAATTTCTTCGATTATTTCTGCACTGGCACAACAAAGTAAACTCAATGCATATTATTATGGTAACTGCAGTCGCCATAATAACGCAGGTCTGGACATAAAATATATGCACACATACAGGGTATATCAAGACTGCTACCGAAAACGAAGCCGGGTGGTAGTATAAGCGACTCCAGACACAATACAACAGAAAATGTTGGAAAAAAAAGCGACAAATTTTTTTTTGTTATTTTTTTTATGTGGTCGTATTTGGGTGCTAAATACATTTTTACGTAAAATAATAGTGTATACCCTTTTATTTATAAAGAATCTAAGGCTTAAAATAGTTTAAATTATTATTTTAGCATAAACAATGGATTTACCGCCCAAAAATGACGATATTAAAAAAATGATGAAAAAAAATTCGCTTTTCTTAGCAATATTTTTAGTTGCATTGTCTTTGTAGTCACTAAAACTACCACCCTGCTTCGTTTTCGGTAGCAGTCTTGAGATACCCGGTATATTATTCTCGAAATTATCTGTTTTTATAAGAAGTGAAGATGAAGTGCGTGGTAGCCTATTGTTAAACGGACTAGACGTGGATGCCAACATTTTCATGCTGGTCGCGGGTTTGAAACCTAGAGCACACTTCTGACTTTTCGGAGTCATATGTGTATTAATAGTAAATCACCACGCACTATGAGGGTGAAGGAAAATATTGTGAGGAAACCTGCTCACTATAGAGATTTGTAAGAATATATATGGTATGTAAAGTGAGGGACCCACAACAGGTCAGCGTAGTGGAGTATATGGCCTAACCATTCTCAATCATAGTCTCGATTGTAGAGGAGGCCCGTGGCCTGTAGTGCAACGTATAACAGGGCTGATACAGTATGAGAGGAATTTTATTTAAGTTTCTATAGGATTCCCCTTGGGTGTTTCAATTTGCTGATGCATCTACATATTGCAAATTATAACGTTCCAAGCCATATGTAAATGTAGGTTGAAAAATATTAGCACTCAACCCTTTGTTTGTAAACAAAGCAACTTTTCTTGATGTTCCTTAATTGGTTGTATATCTTGAGTAACAACTGCGTTAATATTTCGGAATGAACTGATGGCGTTTTGAGTGCACATAAACTTGAATCACTTCCTATTTAAAACAGCGTTCAAAGTACCGAAAAATATTAAAACTCTTGAAACATACGAAAATAAACTGTACTGCAGCCGTTTCAGAAGAGGCGATGAAATCTCATCGTGCTCTGTGAAACAAAGTCCTTCGAGCGAATTATTTTTAAGATTTTTAAACCAATGAATCAGAATTTCGAGACTATGTGCACGAATGCATTTTATTGCTAGTCTTGCAAGATCTCTTAAAATATTATATTTGGATAAAAGAGGCCCTTGATTGTCTTTTTATGCATTTGAAAGTTAACATACGAATCAATGAATTGCTTATGAATTCAAATATTTCGAAAAATAAGTAAGGACTTTTTTTAAGGACGCCTAGAAATATCTGTTCTGTTAATCCAATATTAAAGAAAATACCATTCGGATTGAGAACCTCCTCCTTTTATCCTCCTATTATTATAATTGATTGTTAATCGAAATAACATTATAAAGGATGCAACATTTATGTCATTTTATTCGATTTGACAATAATGAACAGTTGTAGTCCTGTGAAGTAAGTTCGCACCATTACACAAATGAAATAAAAGGTAGGCCCCTGCCACTTCTCTACGTGGTTGTGTTACTTAATACAAAAAAAAATACGATTTAAAAGATTCTTATTTATAGAGCTACAAATTACACAATACCGTGGCACTTTTGCAATTTATACCTTTTTCCGAATATTTTTGTAGTAAAATTTCTTTAGAATCTTTGTGATTTGGAAATTTATGAAACGAAAAAGCGATACGAATGAGATGACCTGAAAAAAGTGCATTTATACCAAAGTGTAAATTACTTATTTTGAAACATTTATCTAATATATTAAATGTAATATTACGTAATTTTTTCGACAGATTGGTCTCAATTTCGATATTTGTGGAAATCTTTATTTTGTTATTCTAAATTCAGAGTCAGAATTAGTGGGCCCCATTTTGAATATTTTTTGTGAATGATCCGATTGGTGTGTCATATCTGAGCGACATTTTTTAACCTTTCTACTGACATTGTAAACTGATAGTCAGAATTTAATATCTTGGCAGTCAATTTGAACTACTTAGTTTTTGATCCAATTAGTTTTACAATCTTGAAAAATTATTCAGAAAAGATAAAGATTAAAAGGAACACCGTATACTTGTATTAATTATATCTCATTTTCTTGTAGGCTAAATCCTATTTGTGAATTTGTTTATCCCTTTTTGGTTTTCCAAAATCTTTATTTATCTCATTCTCTTGAAGGCTTATTCTAAAGTTTCACTTTTCCCGTGAATTGCACATATGCACTGTTTTTATCTATTCTAATCTTGCACAACAGAGTCCATAAAATTGTATGTACATGTAAGCTCTTTCCTACTAATTGCGTAATATATTTTAGTAGTAAATTATATGTTTCTCACCTTGCTAGCTGAATGAGTCGTCTCCTTGCTGCCATCTGCCTGAGTGGTTCACTGAACGGGCAATGTATCATAAAGGCCCACAGTAAAGGCCTTATAGTATGACAAGTACAGACGGAAGGGAGACAGTTAACAATCTTGGCAAACTGACATCTGACATAAAAGCTGTAATTAGCCTCATATAATTAAAAACAACATAAATTTTGCGCTGCTGAATTGATAAATGGCACTTTTCGGTGGCTTGTTTTGCATATTAATGGTAATAAATTAACAGGTGAAATTTAATTTGGTGCATCTTTGTCGTCACTACTATGGGTAGACGTAAAATTTATATACATATGTGTAATCAAAACTACCTAATTTATGAATGTATTTTAAAAATGGTTTTCAGGGATTTGCTTTAATATTAATAATGTGTGGTAGTTTTTGCTGTTCAAAGTAAATTTTAATTAGCACTTAACCAATAAACCTATCGTTCTATCTGTCTGGGGACGCCGTCAAAACTATTCATATCCCTATTTTCAAACACATTTATGCAATAAGAATTGCATTCTAAATGCTCCCAATCCCAAACGAAGCACCTCGTAAATTTAATTTACAGGAATGACTTTCCCCATAATTAAAAAGTGACAGCGTTAACTGTCAGTTACACACAGAAATCGTTTTGTGCGTCTTTCATGACACTTGGTTATAAACGTCAAAGTTGCGTTACTGTGGGTACTATATCTTGTGTTGTTTTACTGTTCACTTTATTCCCAACATTGCGGTTATGGCAACTCGTCAAGTCTAAACGCATATACTCCTTAGTATTTACTGTGAACGAATTCAGGTCGTCGACCTCATCCAGTTAATTTCTAGCAAATTATAACTGCGACCCGTTTTTTGTTTTGCATTTATGCTTTACGTTTCCTTTCGCTTGTCAAGTTTAATTTATTGCAATTATTTTAATTTCTATATGCTTTTTAGTCTTCTTAATTTTCATTTTTTGAACACTGGCTGGCAAAATGGGCAATTGATCTGACAATATTCATTTCTAATATGTTTTTATAAACTTTTTATGCCAAGATAGAATTTAAGGTCGCAGCATGCATATATTGGTCCAAATAACAATAGTTGTAACTAAGTATATGAGAACTTAATAGGATATGAAATGTCTTTTTAAATAAAAATAATTATAATGTTCAGCGAGAATGTCGTTTGCCTGATGTTAAGCGATACGATCGTTGATGAACAGTAGCAAAAACAAACAAAACCCTGAATTACAGAGTAATGCTTGGCATTCTACTGCGCTCGCCATCCTGAGATATAGTGTGTTAATAGGGTTAATAGTTACTCTGGCTATAATGCCCTTCGAACCGAAAGACATCCGTTTATTTACACTAAGATTTGGCGGCCTCTCAAGAGACCTACCACCAGTGTGTATTCGTACTTAATTATGTCAATCATGAAGAAAAACCTTTCCGAGTACAAAGATATCCTAAAAAATTATGGGCATTTAAATTTCAACAACCCAAACTAGAAAAGGAAAAAAAATAAAAAACAGAAAAAAGCGAGAGAAAAAAATACATTAAAAAGAAAAAGTAATTAGGTAGCGACAGATCTTCGATTGCTATGCGTTTTCCTAGGGTGATTTTTGGGAATAGATGATGATGATATTAGCAATGGGAAACAAATATACAACAATACTATTATTAAAGCGGTGTAATATTACAAAGTACTTGTGTAATCTATTACCCAACATGCGACATGGGAGCACTCCTCGGAAGCTAAACAATTCCGACATTGCAGAACTTTCTCTCTGTCTCTTGTTTATATTAGGAACATTGTCTGTCTGTATGTAATAGTTTACTGGATATATTGCAATTGGAAATAATATTAATTACATTCGGAGCCACAAAAATTCTGTATTAGTCCCATGATAACGAAGTAGGTACATTTAGGACATCCACATATTTATGTTCCCATAAATTGCTATAATAACCCTAATTTATCATCTGCATCGTCTTCGACAGCAGGAAGTCCACTGTTGAGAACAGATCACCATAAAAATATAGATTATTATATAGGGACAGCCCATCTTGTAGTTATTAAGCGCGCTACACACCGAAGTCGCCGTGCCGGCACATGTCGACAACTTTATGCTGGCGGGCTAGTCGGCAGCTTCACTCATTGCAAGTCGCAAATCTTTGTTAGCAACATCTCGGCGGCTTGACATTACATGAACATTTTTATGACGTTGTTGAATGTCGTCGGGCAACCGAACAGAGCACATGCCGCCAACATGTCGGCGGGCGTTACATGCGGACCAGTAGCGGCTTTAGCATTAGCGACACCCTGGGCGAGATTTCTACGGCGCCCTATAAGTAATATCAAAAACAAAGTGAAAAGCAGTAAATCATAGATAATACATCATAGGCGTCGTTTTGGCACTGGTGCCCTAGGGCCGTCGCCCAACAGCGCCCCACCGTAACGCCGCGCCGGGTCTGATGCGGATAGTTGACGCCGTCATTATTCTTTTCTTATAGGCTGCCAGGATGTGACGGCGGGTTGTCTCGGCTTTGGTGTGTAGTGCGCTTTACTCGGCACACTTGGCAGCTGCCTTAATAAGTGTAGATCGTAGCTTCTCGCGCTCATGACGTCACTACCCGTCATCAGCCTGTCATTTGGCTACGCTATCTCAGTGATAGTTATTTGGCCATTTATCGTTCGCCTGAACATCGTTTATGAGCCACTTCTTAATAATGAGGAAAATGAAACCAACGGTATTACAATTATGTAGCGTATACGAATGAATATATATGAATGCGGAATATACAAAGAGCTTTCGTCCTTCCACATTTGGAGTATTTCCAGACCACAAAAAAAGGATAAGATCAAAGGCTTTAAATTATTATTTAAGCTAATTAAGAAACTACGCAGTTGTGCATAATTATGTAGTGAATAATAAAACTGCTGGATGTAAGATATTTATATCCGCCTAGGCAGTTGCTTTGTAATTCATGGTGTTGTTTGGTTTTGCTACTGTTCATGAGCGGTCGTAGCGCTTACCATACAGCGAATGCCATGGTTATCTCGTCATTCAGTGCTATAAAAAAATGACAGTCGCTTGTCTATCGCGTTCAACTTATGTATATTCAGTTTGGAGCAGGCTGGTAGAATTGCATACACCAATAAGATATTACTCCAGCCATAAGCCATCAATCCACTGATGACTAATTCCAATTTATCAGCTATCGAGAGGGCTATGAAAATGAATCACTTTTCTCACTGTACAATCGTCACTCGTGTATTAAAGCAGGCAAACCCGGGGCAGATAGTTAGCGAGCGATAAATCCAGTGCGTTGGACAGTTGTGAGTTATGACGCAAAACGCAAAACGTAAAATGGATCACGCGCTTCATGTTAAAGCGATGTTTAAATACTTTCCGATGATTTTACGCCGCTTTGTGGTGGGATGTTTACTTTTTTATGTTTTTTGAATAGTTGGCATGCTTTTGTTCTGGGAAATGAAATACTTTTGGATTGGGAAGAGATGGGAGAAGCTCCATAAAGTAAATCTGTGCTAATTAAGTCTAATTCGTATATAAACTTGCTAATTCCCTTTTTTCTGGTCTTGTAGAACTAAGTGTAAATGATTAGCAAGTTGCATTGGCAGTGGGATAAGGCACAGACATTTTAAAGCCTAGAGATTCTCGAGAGAAGATCGCGTACTAACATGCATAGCGTCAGACATCTCAAAGGGTATGTGAAAATCTTTGGTCTAAGCTCTGCAATACACTTCTTGGCTCTGAAAATGACGAGGGTGGCAACGAAATTGTAAAATATATACTATACATATAGGTACCTAGCTATTATGATTGTCAGCGTCAATAGACTAAGGGTGACTTTAAAAAAAATTGTGGAAACGACATCTGCGAGATTTAGATATAAAATAGCTTACAGAATGATTCATAATTGATCGTAAAATAATTCTTAATTATATTTTAATTTGCAGTGACGTAAATTAATTTTAATAAATGTCACAAAGTTTGCACGTGGATTAAATATGAATTTATTATTCTGCCTTTGCGTAAAAGTGCATTTGCGTTTTGTTATTGTTTGCGAAGATTTATTATAATATTTAACTAATTTATTATAACAACACAAACGGATAAACTAAAATACAAAAGTATAAAAGGTGCCTTTGGATGGATATAAGGGAAAGAGAAAGAGAGGGCAGTGTAAAAATAAATAATAAATGCTCGAAAAAGAAAAGAAAATAATAATAATAAACTAATTAAAAATATATTCTGAGCTTATTAACTTTTTAGCGCATCATCTAGCGACGAATATAGTAGGAATAATAGGCTCTTGGTTGTATTAGCTTGCGTCCTGTTACGATTAGTGTTTGCATCCTTATTTGCCTATTCATCCCTTTTATCCGCCTAGATAGTATTTCCTATGCCAATGCCTCCCGCTACCCATCTATTCCAGTCAGTCTTCATCCTAACTCCAATCACGACGGTTGTCTTAAAAATATTATTCCGAATTTTATTTTTTAAAAAGTCTCCGCCCTGAAGGCTCCTAACATTTGGTGGCAGCGTAAAGGGATCTTTTTTGGGATCCCCGGTAAACGTCTCCCTCTTCTAAGTCCGTGATTTCCTGCGCGCACTCGCGAAGTGAATTCAAGTGAAGAATCCAGTGTGTTGTGACCAGTGAAGTTACCAATTCGGCACACCAGTGAAGTGCAGCGCCGCAGTGTGAAAACCTGCCTGTAGCCTAGCATAGTCCTGGGCCCACTACTGCACAGCTCCTCCTGCTCGTCCTGAATCCAACTCTTGTGTCAGCCCAGTCAGAGAGCAGCCGACGACACTAGTCGTCATCTTCGTCATCACCGAATCCTCGACCAACATCCTCCGGAACAGCCAGCGAGCGCCTGTTCATTCTACATCATCCAGCTATCTTATCGTGCCCGGATATGTTATTAATTATCGCTCTGCTCACATATAACAAGTAAGTGATTCTTGGCCACTGTTTCTCAAACTTTGTCCTGTGTACCCAAACGTTATTTTGTATTATAATAACCGATTTATTTTTATTATTTTGTAAAAGATCATGGCAGAAAGTAGGTCACAAAGCCCAAAGCTGGAGGCTCAAAAGCCTGAAATAACAGTTACTGACACAGAGGACGATAACTTTTGCGTCCCTGGTCCCGCTACCAGATCCAAAAAAAGAGCTGTAGCGACAGTACCTAAAACAGAACTAGATCTATCAACTTTGCTAAAATTCATAAAATCTTTCGATGGCTCTAGGGAAACTCTAAATTCATTCTTGGTAAACTGCAACAACGCATACGATTTAGCTTCCGAACAACAAATAGACATTTTATTTAAATATATACTTTGCCAACTGCAAGGCAAGGCACAAACCGCTTGCTCTGTAAAGGAGTTCACCAATTGGCAGCAGTTAAAAGAATTCCTCAAAACGCAGTTCAGTGAGAGGAAACACTACGCCCATCTGCTCACAGACCTGCAAGAGTGTAGACAACAAAACAACGAAACTGTGAGCCAGTACGCTCTAAGGATAGAGACATGCCTCTCACAGCTCCTTACCGAAATTTCCATCTCCCATGGACACAAGAGTAGAGAAATGATAGGGCGCACAGCAGCAATGGAGGAACTAGCCCTCCACCAGTTCCAAATGGGACTGATTACCCGCATCTCTAACATTGTCCGGTGCAAATCACCTAGAACTTTAAACGAGGCTGTAAACATCGCAATCTCTGAAGAAAAAATTCAACAATATCTTTATAAACAAAACTCTTCTGCATTACGACCGAATTCCCAGAAAGTCAGCCCGCAGTACTCGCGTCGCGACCAGGGTCAACCGTCGACCTCTGGTTCCGTTCAGCCTAAGTCTTTCCCTAATAGGCCTAACAACAACTTCTTCTACCCCGATCTGCAGATATTGCAAAGCGCCAGGCCATACCCTCGAACAGTGCCGCAAACGACAGTATAACAATAACCGCTTCAAAATAGACCAGGGTCCAATGCCGAGAACACCTCAGCGCATGTTCCACATTGCCGACACCCCTGATGACAACACGGCCGAAATAGCCGAAGGCTATGATACCGTTGATGCCAGTACAAAAAACGAATAAACGTCTCGTCCCGGTGTCGTACGGGACCTCGTAATCCAAAAACCGACACCTCAAGCCCATCTTCTAAATCCAGACCGATTCCGCTACATGGAATCAGTCAACCTACTATTTCCAATTCTTTGCAGTCATCGTTACATGATGACTCACCCACTGTATCCGAGCAGAACTTGCTCAATATCACTGAATCCAAATCTCAATTGAATCAAATATTCGAAATCACTAATAACCCCGAAATGACACTTCTGCCTCACACTCACGCGTCGAATCCTCAGTGTCGGACATTCCCCTTACCTTATTGGTCGACTCAGGGTCATCAGTAAGTTTGCTGAAATACTCCTGTCTGCAAAGGCATCCAAAACTAATAAAAGAAAAAATTAAACTAAAAGGCATATCAGAAGAACTAGTCCAAACCCAAGGCCATTTCCAGTTGAAATTACGACTATCTCAGTCCGCAATAACTCACCAGTTTCATGTCATTGACAAAATTCATCTCCCTTATGACGGAATCATAGGTTCCGACATGCTTAACTCTCATAACTGCAATATTGACTATACCAACAACTCGCTTCACATCGGTAAGTCGTCCCTAAAGTTGTATTTTCATGACCCTGCATACTTAATCCCTCCAAGGACAGAGTCTATTATTGAGTGCTCAGTCTGTAACCCTGAAGTAAAAGTAGGATTAGTTCTCGACCAGAAAATTTCCGACAGCCTTTTGATTGCAAACAGCATAGTCCGTGTGAAAGAAAATAACAGAATACACATATCTGTGGTAAATACTTCCGAAGAACCTGTGAAACTGAAATCCGATCTTAACCTGAAACTTACCCCGATTGATGCATCCGAGCTTGAACCATACCCCAAGATCTCTGTGAACCACGTGAACCTTACAACCGACAGCGTTACCCGAACTGAAGATGTACTCAAACAGCTACGCGTTTCTCACCTAAACGGAGAAGAAAAAGAAGCTTTATTCCAGCTATGTTCAGAATTTTCGGATATTTTCCATCTACCGGGTGAAAAACTATCTCACACTAATGCTCTAAAGCATGATATAAAGACTACAACTGATACTCCCATTCACACAAAGACCTATCGGTTCCCAGAAGCACACAAAACTGAAGTCCGGAACCAAGTCAATAAGATGCTTGAACAGAATATTATCGAACCATCCGACTCCCCATGGTCATCACCGATATGGGTGGTCCCTAAAAAACTTGATGCCTCTAACGTCCAAAAATGGCGAGTCGTTATTGATTACAGGAAGCTCAATGATGTCACAATTGGCGACACCTATCCCATACCACAAATCACAGAAATTCTAGATCAACTTGGTAACAGTAAATATTTTTCAACATTAGACCTTGCTTCCGGTTTTCATCAAATCTTGCTCAATGAAACCGATAAGGCCAAAACTGCTTTCACTGTCCCAGAAGGACACTTCCAATTCTTGAGAATGCCTTTCGGACTAAAAAATGCACCCTCCATATTTCAGAGGCTTATGAACTCAGCCTTATCCGGCCTCCAAGGCATTCGATGCTTTGTCTATCTTGACGACATCGTCTGCTACGCCTACGATCTCCGTTCCCACATTTCCAACCTCAGATCCATTTTCCAAAGAATCCGTGACTTTAATTTAAAGCTTCAACCAGACAAATGTGAGTTTCTCCGTCGCGAAGTGTGCTACCTCGGACATGTCATAACAGAACAAGGAGTTAAACCGAATCCAGAAAAGATCAAGGCAGTCACCGACTTCCCAGTGCCAGAATCTGCAAAGGACATTAAATCCTTCCTTGGTCTTGTCTCTTATTATCGCCGCTTCATCCCCGATTTCTCCAAAACTGCCAAAGCTCTAACCAGCCTTCTGAAAAAGGACACAATCTTCAAATGGGAGAACCAGCAACAACTCGCCTTCGACACCCTGAAACATAAATTGACAACTGCACCACTACTCATCTACCCCGACTTCACGAAACCCTTTATATTGACCTGCGATGCATCTAATTACGCCGTAGCCGCTGTTCTTTCTCAAGGACAAATTGGTAAAGATCAACCCATCGCCTACGCATCTCGCACCTTGAACAAGAGCGAAACTAATTACAGCACAACCGAAAAAGAATTACTAGCTATTCTCTACGGTTGCAAGACTTTCCGCCCCTATCTCTACGGAAATAAATTTCAAATCGTAACTGACCACAGACCATTGAAGTGGCTCTTCAATCACAAGGACCCTAGCAGTAAACTTCAACGTTGGCGCTTAAAGCTCGAAGAATTCGAATATGAAATTGTTTACCGCAAGGGCAAATTGAATTCCGCAGCTGATGCTCTTTCTCGATATCCCGTAAATCCTATCCTCCCTGAAAACAAAAGCAACCTTAACCCGAATCCCGTTAGTGACGCTCCTTTGGACTCCAATGCTGAAACAGCAGAATCTCCTCTTCCAGTGGTTCCTCAAGAGACTCTCGACGAATTGTTACGTACAACTTTCAGCCCAGTAGATGATGCTATCCTCGACTTCAGCCCTTTGAGTCCTCCTACTCTCGTAAACCCTTACTTACCTGAAAATCCTCCTGCTATCCCATCTCCTCCAATCCAGGCGAATCTTCCTCCAACACCCGATGAAGCCACTGCACCTGCAAACCCTCCTGTTGTCGCGACTCCTCCCACTCTTGTAGACCCTCAACCTTCAACCAGCTGGCAGAATCCCGACACCTTACCTTCTCCTATTTCTGCATACCGCGATCCAGGAACTCCTTCTCCAGTACCTGAAAACCTAGCTTCGTCAGATGAAACCTATAGTAAATTTCTGAAATCGGCGACAAAGATATACAATACACGCATAACAGAACACAACGAAGATTTACTAAAAGGATCACAGAAGTTAATAATAGTACCTACCTCGATAGACATGGACGAATCTATGCCATATGTAGAAGAAATCCTCGGCAATTGTCCCAGTTCTGAACTTGATGAGTTTCTGAAAATGGAAAGAAGCCTGCATACATTTATACCCCTGACGATTAATAATAAAACTTACCTTTTCTTATTCACGAAAGTGCACCATTTCGACGACCACTCGTATCCCGACATATTTAAAGGCTTAAAATACACCCGAGACGAAATTATCATGTCATATCCCAGCATTAACGAAATAAGTATATCCGACTTCAAAAATCCTTTCGACAAACACTCCTTTGCAAGAATATACAATATGTTGGCCTATCTATTCGACGGGACCAACATAAAAATCCATATATATCACAACCAGATCATATATCCTTCACCTAGTGAGATCCCCAAAATTCTGAAAGAAAATCACGACATCCCTATTGCTGGACACTTAGGCACTGCCAGAATGCTGAGTCGCATTAAAGAAAGATACTCATGGAAGAATATGCGCACTGATGTAGAAGACTATATCAAGAAATGCCAGTCGTGCCAGACCAATAAAGCTCTACGCAGAATAAACAGAGCACCGATGGTCATAACATCCACTTCCACGTCTCCATTTGAGAGACTGGCCCTCGACATCGTGGGCCCACTGCCAGAATCCGGCACAGCTAAACTCAAGTATATCCTGACCATGCAAGACGATCTGACAAAATTTTCCCTAGCGTATCCTCTTCGCAGTAATACAGCAGCTGAAGCAAGTGATTGCCTTCTCCATTTCATATCGCTATTCGGAATCCCAAAACACATACTTACTGATCAAGGAACGAACTTTACAGCGGATCTCTTCAAGAAAACATGCGAATTCCTCAAGATAAAACAGCTATGGTCATCACCTTACCACCCGCAGACCCAGGGAGCATTAGAAAGATCACATTCAACCTTAAAGGAATACTTGAAGTCATATGTAAATGAAAACCAGGATAACTGGCCTCAGTATGTATACACGTCTATGTTGGCATATAATACTGCCGTGCACTCCACCACGCACTACTCCTCATACGAGTTACTATTTGGGCATAAGCCTCACATTCCAGACTCAGTATATAACGATAACTCTAACACCACGTACCCAGAATATGTGAAACTCCTGCAACACCGCTTAAAACATGCACGTGATAAAGCCTTAGAATACATGCATAAATCTAAAGAGACCTCTAAAGGATACTATGACACAAGGACTCGTCCTATTGAATATAAAGTAGGTTACTATGTTCTATTAAAGAACCATCTTAGGATGCGCAAGGCCTTATCACCCCTGTGGAAGGGCCCGTACAAGGTTGTCAAAATACATGGCAATCACACTTTATCCCTGCTTATAAATAGACGTCACGTAAAACACCACTACGATGAGGTTAAACGTGTCGAAATAGAAAACGCATCCCCATCATAAATTATAGCTACCTCTAATCCTACTAATAAATAATATTATAAAAATAACACATTACATAAGAAGTATATTACCCATTACTTAGTCATATCAGTAAGTTGAATTACTAGTAAATCCTGTAATGTCTCTTTCCCTTGCAGCGTGCTGGCCCAAGGTCATCAAGAGTATGTCCAACCGATCAACTCGAGCGCTGGTATATATTTTGACGCAATTGGTGAACTCAAAATAAATATGGGCCACCTAGACGTCGTCGCCCCATTCGACATTTCACACCTAGAGCCTCACATAAAAAATATAAACGCAATCCTAAGCACTACACGTTACCTGTGCAACCAAATAGAAGTTGAAAGTATTAGCCAACTAGAATGTCATAATGCACTAGAACCGCTTACAGCTAGATACCACGACATTACTTCCGCGTACTCATCCATTGCTCATCTTATGAGTGTCAGTAAATCCAAGCGGAGTGCCTGGTTGGGTGGCATAGGTACTCTGTCCAAAACTATTTTCGGAACCCTAAATGAGGACGATGCTGTCAAATATGATACTGCCATACAAACTTTACAAAATAATGAGAAAAGCCTGGGTTCACTAATTAAAGAAAATATTTTAGTTACAACTTCCGTTTTATCGAAATTTAACGATACACTACACGCAATAAAAATTAATGAAGCCAGACTTGACGACGGAATCGAAATTTTATCATTAAAACTAAAAAATGTATCCCAAAGTTATAATGAGTTAGAAATAAAAGCAAACATTAATTCCATTCTCCACAGTTTGGAAACCTCTGTCCTGGCTTTATCGTTTCAATTAGAAGACATAACCAACGCTATCATGCTTAGTAGTCAAAACATTCTCCACCCAGCTGTGCTAACTCCTACACAGTTATATAACGAGCTTGTTGACAATTATAGGCACTTACCTGCTGATATATTGATGAATGTATCCAATGTAGTTTGCTATAGTTTAAACAATAAGATTATGTTTATCCTAAGAATACCTCTTGTATCCCCTAAGGAATATAGTTTATATCATAGTATAGCACTGCCTACCCCTTATAACAATGTAAAACCAAACTCTTTTATTTTTGTAATCCCTAGTAGTAAGTATATAGGTATAGCCAAGGATAAGTCTGAATATTGTAACCTTGAATCACTGAAAGAATGTAGAGCGATAAATTCCCGCGAATACATCTGTGACGTCATGACAGTGTTCTCGACCAGTGCGAATCCCAGTTGTGAAAGTGAGCTGTTATCAAACGTAATAAGTGTGTTACCAGTGCAGTGCCAAACGGACTTTGTTTACGGACACCTAGACATTTGGAAATCCCTCTCCAGTAATAACTGGATTTATGTTCAGTCACAGAACAATAAATTGTATATCGAATGTACCGGTCAGAAAAACATTGAAATAAATATTATTGGAACGGGAATTGCAAGCATCCCGAGTAATTGTTATGCATATTGTAAAAGTACCAAGTTAATACCTAAATTTGAAAATATCAAAATTAATGTAACTACTTTTCATTCTGATTTCAATATAATTAATGATTCTTGCTGTACCTTAGATAAGTTTAGAATAGAGATGAGTCATGAACCTCGTATGAAGCTACAAAATATTGATTTAGATATTTTTACTCCGGAAACAAAATCCAAACTGAAATCAATTTCAACTGAAGCAGATAAGATTTTAAACCAACACCAAATAATTAAATACGACACTCATTACTCAATTATTTTAGTTATAATTACTTGCATTGTTTGCCTATTTTGTGTATTTAAATTGTTTTTATGTATTAAAGCGCACAACCGTCTAACCTACAGCCTTCCCATGTTATCCCGAGCAGCTCCTGCCGAGCCCCCTGTTCAGCAGACACCTAATCCCGATCCTATCATCCCTGCCAAGGTAGTTAAGCACCCTCAACCACCGGAGGATATTCCATCCCCTAGTACTAGAAGGAATATCTAAACACCACCATCTTTCTCCGTCCTTCTCCGTCCTTCTCCTTCCTTCTTCCTCCTTCTTCTTTTTTCCTAAACTTCGAAATTTAAACCCCGAAGTTTAGTCTACCCCGGGGAGGTGTTACGATTAGTGTTTGCATCCTTATTTGCCTATTCATCCCTTTTATCCGCCTAGATATTATTTCCTATGCCAATGCCTCCCGCTACCCATCTATTCCAGTCAGTCTTCATCCTAACTCCAATCACGACGGTTGTCTTAAAAATATTATTCCGAATTTTATTTTTTAAAAAGTCTCCGCCCTGAAGGCTCCTAACAGTCCGCAATCGTCATCCAAGGTGATCACCGAAAATCAGCGTTTTGCTGCGGTCCGCACCACAGCACAACTTTTTTGCTCAATTATTACCTGCTTGTCATAACCACGACGTGCAAACTTCTTTTTTCTTTTTTTATTTTCATATATTTTTATTGTTTTTTTACACCTGTTTTTGTACGTCGTTTTCAGCGTTTGTGACTAATAAAAGTGTTTTGCTTTTCTTTCTTCTTTCTTTCAATATAATAAATAGTTCTTCCCCTTAACAATAGTTCAGACTTCAGTTGCAGTCGTCTTAACTGAATCGACAGGCGGCTAGCAACATTGTTCTATTACGCCTTGTGTTTATTTAAGAGACGGTAACATTTTGTTTCGCATCGGACTGTAAACATCCTTGGAAATGACAAATATTGCTTACATTTATGTCATTTATATTGTCTTCTGTACGTTTGTTTGGGATTGAAGGCTGTGTAGTATATTTTTTTCAATATAATTTTTATTTACTTTCTTTGTTGCGTTTGGGAAAAAACATGAGATTTTTTGCGATACGCCCGCACACCGACAGCCAAAATCGACGTGATGAAATTAGCAGTTTAGCAATCTGTCAATTAGGGGGCTTTACAATATCCTGATTGAGGCTTGGATGATGGTAGGACACAAGACCATTTAAATGTTACATGAAATCACTGTCGAGTCAGGGTAAGAAAACATAAGGAATATGGCAAAATAGAAAGAGCTACTAGCTGCTATTTTTTCTATAACCTTGCTAAGGGCTCAATAAAAAGTTTTCAATTGAACTTTTTGCTCATCTGCTTTTGTCATCAATAGATGATAAGTTTTTGTTCGCCAATTAGTTTACCAACCGTGACGGCCTTCGTTTGTTCCTCTAAAAAAATCTGTTTTTATTCTTCCTTTTCTTTGTTTATCAAATTAATAACTGCATAAAATATGATATAATTTTGTTTTTATATCAAGTAAGTGCGAAGTATAGATTGGTGCAATGTTGAAAAAAAACGGTAAGGTTTGTTAAGAATTGTTACCAGCATTTATACTAGTGAGAGACTGAAGTTCACCGGAGAACATACGAGATGGCACTACTGAAATTAGTTTTAAACTTAAATTTTTGTGTTTTTTTTTTCTACCGGCAAACGAGCAAACAGGTCACTTGATGGTAAGTGATCACTGCCGCCCTTGGACATCTACAACGTTAGGTCATACATAGATGGTGTTGCCAGCCTATCAAATCAGGAGCGGGAAGAGGAAAGGGTTATTGGGCATCCGAAAATCTCACTCACCGAACGAAATGTGACAGAAAATCTGTCACTGCAATTAACCTAAAGAATAAATGAAGCTAAATACTTTTTTGTTTCTTATGATCATTAAATATTGTCGTTTCCAATTAATTTTCCTTGCTTACATATTAATTTTTAATCGAGTTTTTAAATTCTACATCCCTGTTGCAATTAGAACATTCTATCTTATGTATAATCGAGCTTAAAGAGATTACATGTTTCGTGAATAGTGCTATCCAGATTCACCATTACGTGATATTGTGTCCGTCTGGGGTATTACAAGCTTGCGCCACGATAAATAAAGGAAGGCTGCATTTAGCAACCAAATATTGAATATCAATAGAAATTACATCAATAATTTAAATGTTTTGTAAATTATAAAGAACACCATGGTACCCACGCCATAAATGGCGTAGCAAAATGAAATACAAAGTAGCTGTATTGTTTATAAAAAATATAATTAGTTATGGTGAATCACAGAGACCATAAGCTTTAATATTAAAGCCCCTTTTTCATTATAATTTTTTTTACGTAATTTACTAAATCGTGTTCATATTTACCTATATTTCATTAAGGTACATATGTGTTTATGAATCTGTTACTCTGCTAATATCTGCTTTCAGATATTTAATACATCAGCACGTATCTGCTTTTAAACATGCAAACGTGAATCAAAGTGCTTTTGGGCAATAAAAACGAAATCAATGGCGAATAAACACGACCTTTGTTTTAATAAACAAATACATATAATTCACTTGCTGAGGCCTTGTAACAATTTTTCGAACGGAGTCCATATTTATTTTGAATAGGAGACAAATGACCTATAAGGAAAGTGTAACTTTATTGTTTGAGGTGTCCAGGTTTTAATTGAGGTAATGCCGTGGAAGAAAGATAGTTTCGTAGGGATGAGCTAGGACGAAATCTTCGCGGTACGGTGTATTTAATTCACATTTTATTATATTGGACATACTATTAGATGACGAGTATAATGCTTGTTGTTTATACTATAAAAATATATCTCAAACAAAGCGTTGAATAAATATTTTTAAAATTTTGTCTCTAGTTCCAAATTTCGCCAGATGCCAATAGAATTTAGACAGACGTTAGAATCTTAATTCTTCAAAAGTGCTACCATTAAAACGCTTGTGTTTACATCTCAATGTATAGCTTTTTTTTCCTTATTTTTTCGGTGTTGACGCCGAGACTTACAGGTCGTTTGTGATTTGGTTAATGTCAGGTCTACCCATAAACAGGATAAACACCACTCAAAACCTATTCTTGAAACGCTACATTGATTTTTTTCTCAGAGTGATACGCAGTAGCCTGAACATGAAAACAATACGAAGGTTGTATGTGTAAATCAATGTTTTTGTTGCATTGGATGACCATGGGCTTTTAAATTTCGATACAAATAAGTAACAAAGAAAACAATTTTATAATATTACATAATTTTTTTTGCTCATAGTTATTAGATAAAAAGTGGATAGGGGTCTACCTCACCAAACTTAAATTAACCACTGCGATGACGCTTTCATACAGGAACAGGTCAAAATACCCTAAGCCGACGAGAATTCATGAAGAGGTTGATAAAAGTAGACGAAGCGAAAGTAAATGTCAGAATCGTTAAAGTGGCGATTCATATTCTCTGCCTTCCTCGATAGGATGCAGGCGTCATGATTAAGTTTGTATTACCTATTGCTAATAAATGAAGAAGAGTTTGTTTCTTCGTTTGAACGCATTGATTTCAGGAATGGTCTTGTTCGAATTTGAAGTTTATTTTGGCCAATAGCCTATTTATTATGAAAGGCTAAATAAAATTATGCTGTTACCAATTGGAGCAGAGCATTCACAAAAACGTTGTACAAACGGCAAAATGTATCTGCACCCGGGCGAAACCGGGCCGGGCCCCTAGTGCAACATAAATCTCCATCATAAAATAGTTATTCATTAACAATAAGCGAGAACAAATTAACATTTCTGTATGTATAAATGCATGTAAACCGGGTCGGAAGTGCATTTGAGCCAAGAGCATGCTATAAACACGATACGGTTACCTTGTTGCGGTCGCAGGAACGCACTCAGGGCAACAAGAGGGAGCGAAATCAACTGTGAAGGATGGAGGGGAGATTGCTTATTTTTGGCGCAGATAAAAATGAAGCTTTATGTTTTATTTTTAATAGTGAACACGACGTAATTAGTAATTTATGTGAACAAGTCCGCTGGAATGAAGCGATACTGTTGTATGGAGGTAACTTGACGTGATATGACGATGTTGCCGTTTTTTTATTCAACCGGAAAGATAAACAGTACCTTATAATTCCCCTTTCTATTTATTTAACCCTTAATTCGTCGTTTATACAAGAGTTAGTTGCATAGCTGCACAGGCTTTGTCGTGTTTGGGTAGAGATATTCACCAATTATGAGAAGAATCGCCGGCGTACTTATGTGCATTTCTATAATACGATAACTAGATAAATATTGTTCTTATTTCATTAATACCTCATTTATAAATTATAGTTTTTTATTGTTTTATTTTGTTATTTTACTACGACCTTTCTTTTATAATTTACGTGCCTAACTCATATTATCATCTTTGCAATAACCTAGATTCGAGAGGTAGAGAAGGCCTTGCATTAAGTCCACCTATACATCATTTGTACAAAGTGTTAATCAATAAATGATTTTAAGTAAAATAAATTAACCCTAAGTTAAATTTTAAATGTTAATAATAATTGTCGTGACGTGGGTCCAAGTCCCCAAAGATGTTCCCAATTACGTGTCAGTTGATTCAACGTACTGGATGTTTCCAGATAAGTTTCCTGCGGTAATCTCGAACTGCCGACATCTTCACGACCTTTGCGTGGTGAAAGTGTGGACAGAGGCGGATCTTTGTTGGCATCGACCTATTTCCATCAGCGGTTTTGTTGAGGATTTCCGTTTAGCTCTTTTCTTTTATTTGATTCCAGTTATATATGAGCATTATGAAAGGAAAGAATGAATTAGAATGCTTAACGTGTAAATATTTTGCTTTTCAATTTTATGATACAGGTCCTATACACTTATGGGTATCAGGAACTACAACAAACTTTTTGGGTCGCCAAATTCCATACATATGTTTCATAAATGTTTTGCCTTAATGGGAAAAACACAAGTTATTGTTTGGTTTTGCTACTGTTCATGAGCGGTCGTATCGCTTACCATCAGGCGAACGACAAGCTCGTCTAGCCATTCATTGCAATAAAAAAAAATCGTTTTTCGTGGTAAATTAATAGTCGGAATAAAACATTTTGGCCGTCAGTTTGAAAAGTGTATATGCATCCGGGCGGAGCCGGGCTGCACCACTAGTGATTGATAGTTCTAATGTCATTATCCAGTATTTTAGCTCGTATTGTGCGATAGGATATGAATGGCACAGGACGTGGAGTAAAGAAAAGTCGGCCGTGAAATACTTCGGGGAAGCTGGGCCAGGCCTCTCGTATTTAAATAGGGATCAGTGCAACGTAATACAGATTCAAATGAGTGTTATGTAAGTAATGCTAATGGGACAGGGCGTCTGTCCTAAATGCATTCCAAATACTTGAAATAAATGCGCATTTGACCTGAGGATTAAAGTTTTAATTCTGTGTATTCAAAACACATGATCATTACATTGTTACAGATGTTAAAATATTCTTATTCGTTCGCTTAGTGTTGACAGTACACAATGGTGGAAAATTGACGATGGCAGGTGATGATATTCAATATAGTTATTCATGTATGTTTTACTGTTCGGTTTCTATATAGTTATTTATAAATATTTATTTTAAAAAAATCGAAACAACGTCACAATTCACGTTGCCACATGATGCGCCATGACATAACACGTGTTGATAGGTAAATCAAAGGTGCCTACTATGAAACGTGCAAGCTCCAAAGGGAGGGACCTTGGAATATTATCTAGTTTATGAGGCAAACGTGTCAAAGGCGAATATGACACGTGTTAAAAATAGATGTAGGTAACCAGGACACATTCTTTGAGCATTTATGGCGATGATATGTTTTGACACCTCGGTGACTGCCTCGGTGGCGTAGTTGTACTACGGTTCGGTTACAAAGCCGAGGTGTAGGGGTCGAATTCCGAGTCGAGCAAAGTGACATTGGATTTTTTTATTCATTATCAGCCCGGTGTCAGGAATTAGTAGCTGATATGGTGATAGGCACGCATCTTATCATACAAGGCGAATTGTAGTTGTCCTGACACCTCTGTCTACCCCTTCTGGGAATAAGGCGTGAGTTTATGTATGTATGTTTTGATACGTTTGTTACATGACTCATACATCTTGCAAATGGATGATTTTAAGTTATAGAAATTTTAATCAAGTTGGTTAAAGAGAGGGCGTCCTACGCTGCGCTTTCCGACTTTCCGCGCTTTTCTACAAACGGCATGGTAAAAGTCGCGCGACGTCGCTAGATGTAAGCTTCCTCCAGGTCACTGTGGAAATCATTGGGAGGGGCCTATATTCAGCAGTGAACTTCCTGTGACTGATGGATGGATGATGATATATGGTTAAAGGATTGAATATGTGTGACAGTTAGTTTACCGTAGCTTCTTATGATTAAGAAACTGTTCAGTCATGAAATAAAGTACTGTGATTCAGTCAAAAGGGTTTGTTATTTTATTATCAGGAAGTAATGATTGTAGGGTGAGCTTTCCATTAGGTCTAGAGCTATTTAGTGAAATCTTGATGTTATGATTAACAGCAAACTATATAGGTAACAAATGCTTTTGATGGAATTCTACTTACAACAAATATTTATCTATTGATCTAATCGTAGAGAAACTTAATATCAGTATTATTTTATAAAACTTAGGTTATTAATTTTAGATCATTTCGTTCTCTTACGTAATAAATTAATCATAGACAATTATAGAACCTAATAGCGCATTGAATTGACGTAACGATTGCGCAAGAACTAGAAAAACTAATTTATACTTATAACCAGTCTTCAAAATTATGAACCTTATTTTCATGATAAAAACTTCATTAAATAACTTCGAGCGTCTTAAAAAAACTAATACTAAAACCTCGAAAGAGTGTCTGCTATCAAAAATAAAATTAGGCACCTATATAAAACACAATTGATGTATGTATATCATGTAATACTTGCAATATAATATGTAAAACATCACTATGTATTTGCAGACAAACCAAACTTGGTTTTGTGAATCTGATTCGTATCGTATCGTATCGTATTAGCTCATAAACGTTCCACTGCAGGGCACGGACCTACTCTACAATCCAGACTACGATCGAGAGTGGTTAGGCCATATAGTCCACCACGCTGGCCTAGTGCGGGTTGGTGAACTTACATACCATAGAAATTCTTATAAATCTGATTATACCAACAATTTTTTACTCTCTTTTAAATTTCATAATAAACAAGTAATACGAATTACTATTTGGTTTAAGAAATAATTATTATGGATCTCTCTAACAAATAAAGATGGAACAAATTATGATAAGGTAACATGGACTGTTCAAATAATTTACTCTTCTACTTAATGCTCGAGGATAATTCGGGAGCATTTTTTTTAAATTATCATATTTTTGCTCAAGATACCAAAAATGTTTATTTCTATAATTAAAGTATTAAGTCTCAATTAAATCTAAAACTGCGGTGTTTGATATTCTTTTAATATGTATTAGATTTTTTGTTTACTGTTTTTTTTTGTTAATATTCAGTAAACATAATATTATGACGGTGTATATTATAATTATTTATGATGTGTTAAACTAAGAGTATATTATATTTATATTTTATGTAATATTAGGTTTTACGATTCATTTGTCATTGTTTCTACAAATAAAACAAATAACATTATAGCATTAGTATCGTCATTGTTTTTTATTAAATTAGTGTTTTGAACTTTCTAAATATCCCATTACTTTTTATTTATTCTATCCAAAATATTGTATGAATATACGAGAAGTTTAGTACTTATTACAAATTTTATTTATAAGCAAGTGTTAGCTTTTATAATTAATTATATTTATTTGGTCCTAATTTTACTCGTATAAGAAAACGTACCTAGAATATCCTTTTATAACTCACTAGCGGTCGGGCCCGGATCCGCCCGGGTGCATACACGTTTTAAAATGGCGGTCAAAATGTTTAATTCTGACTATCAGTTTAGAATATCGACCAATCGGACCACGAAAACGAACAAAATTTCCTCGTATTTGCTAGAAATATCACTACTGCTTTCTTCCTATAGGTCATAGCGTGGTGATATATAGCCTATAGCCTTCCTCGATAAATGGACTACCCAACACTGAAAGAATCATTCAAATCGAACCAGCAGTTCCAGAGATTAGCGCGTTCAAACAAACAAACAAACTCTGCAGCTTTATAATATTAGTATAGATAATGTGCGTGTTCGCATAATATCAGATGTGATATTGATCCATCTGTCATTCACTCTAATGATTATAATTCATACTCGCTCTTCACTCTGACATTCATTCATTCGTTCGTTCCCGGCAGTTCCTGCGAGAGAACCTGGAGGATGCGAACACGCACCTTAGTGATGGAAGTCTGATACCGAAAACAACCAATTACTTAGTACAAATATTGTGAAGCAATTAATAAAAGTAATTGTGGAAACAAGTGAACTATTATTTCTACCAGAAGAGCTAATACAAGCGTGCACAGGATTCTGGATATTTGGATGGATTTGCCAAAATGTGTGTGAAACTTTTGCATGTTATTTATAAATATTTATTTTTAAAAACTTCATCATTTCATGCGCGTTTTCAAAAACATTATTTAAAATTGAGATTCATTACCAGACTAACATGACATGTTGATATTTACTTCGAACTCCCCAGAAATCTTGTAAAAATTACAGGTATAGGTTTCGTTTTGATATTTTTCGTTGTAGTTAAAGTAAGTTTATAATTAAAAAAAATATACAATCGACGACAAACTTAGCGTCGGACTACCTAAAACATGAATGGACTTAAAAAGGTTGCAGGCACTCAATGACTGCGGGCAATTTCCAACATCTCGGTCGATGTAGATATTTTCTTTGAGGGAGTTTGTTCAGTTCCTATATTAGAAAATAATTATGTTACCCATCTCACTCAATTTCGTACAAGCCATCGGTACCAGCAGAGTTGTGTGGCCTGGGTTAAAAACTCTGACAACCCTCCAATGATGGTATGATGATTTAACATAATAAATGAGATACTCTCCTCAAGGCAATAGCGACATTGGCAGAGCATTAATGGTTATTTTCCATGGAAACAAGTCTCGTAATAAATCAGTTTGTAAATTCAAATGATTGTGTATAAACACGTACTTGAATCACGTGTAGATAATTCGTCCTCGGGTATACACGAGACCACCGTCCTTTTGCGATTCAGGGTGGTCGAGGACAGTCGCGTACACGACATCATGGCATAAAAATCGTCCCGCTGTGCGATGTAGCATGCGCGATAAAAAAAAACGGACTTCAAGTTAATTTTTACAAGAAACCTGGGTCTGGGTCTCAATTATGTTAATATTAATTGAAAATATATATAATTCCCTACACTAAAAAGTAGGATTCATCATGGCACAACAATCTTTGCAACGATACTAAGTTTCATAGTAAAATGGGCATTCTTTTTTGACTGGAACAAAAAATACTAGTCTGGAAGAGATTGCCTAGTACAATAAGGCGTTAATTGTACTTAAATGAAATTAAGTTATAATCTCTGTACCTTTGCTTTCCTTGTGTATAATAAGAATATAAAGTAAATAAATAGTCTGGTCGAAATATTTTTTTATCAATGCTGTCAACGGGGAGACATGCCAGTCGCCTAATTGTAAGCGATACGATCGCTCATGGACACAAGCCAATGCCAACAACACCATGAATTACAAGCCAATGCTTTCCAATTCCACTGCGCCCTTCTGAGAAATAAGATGTTAAAGTCTCAACATGCCCAGTAGCTTTGGCTACATTGTCCTTCAAAGCGGAACACAACAGTGCATTTCTACTGCTGTGTGGCGGGAGAAATATACATTATGTTAAGGGCTAGATTAATGTCTTCAATAAAGGATATGTCCTTCAGTTGATAACGTTTTGGTTGGAATAACTAGGCACAAAGAAAGAAAGTCTGGTATTTGTAGCTGTATAATTGTTATAAGATTTTTTGCATTATGTTTATGTTTATTTACTAACGCAGTTGCGCCTAAGTGTCCCTACATAAAGGGGGCAGTAGCTTGTACCATTAGTAAAATGTGTGTCAATGCTGAATAGATTGCCTACCACGTTTCACCTTTCAGTTCGTTCTGTGTGTTTGAATATTTTTGTATAAGCACTATATAATGGAAATTGTAATAATTGCAAGTGGGTCAGTTTAGAAGAAAGTACCATTTTGTAATGTCAATGTTAGTGGGGCCATTGTAGGGTCGAATTAGATTATGGTCGAGTGGAACAATCATGGTAATGTCGTTTTCAAATCTAATTATGATAATTAGTTCAAACTATTTGTTTATACTGCTTTAGGATCAATCCTAATATTAAATCCGTAAGGAGACATTTACACATATGAACTGAAATAGGTTTATATACTGTTTATAAAAAAGCTGGTTAGATTAAATAAATAATACCCAACAGTCACATAAATAGTCCTGACCCCACACTAAGATCGAGTCTTGTATCGTGGGTATCAGGAACTACGAGAGACTTTTCGGTCTCACAAACGCCCAGACCCGGAAGAAATATTTTTGGGCCGCACAAACATTTCTCTCGGTGCGGGGATCGAACCCGCGGCCTCTCGTTTTACAGGCGGCGTCTAACCAACTGCGCCACGAAGGCTGTCAAAAATTAAAAGATTAAAAACCTTTTATAGTCATCAGCCAAATGCAAACCAAATACCCATATCAAGTTATTATACTTTACTTTGTAAACAATTTGCGTTGACAACACATGGAAGTAAACAAACAGTCGATATGAATCATGTAATAATATCGAGAAATGATATTAAATTACCCGTGCCATTTCGCCTTGTGCACAACCTCGTGTCTGAGTGCTGTCAGATTAACGGTAGTGATGCGCTAGTATCGATTAATTTAATATCGATACTTAATACCATCATCCATTGATATATTTGTATATCAATGCCATCATCCTGGGTTTTCTTAGTTATTATTGTCATTGACCAACTGTAAAAGAAGATATTGCACAGAATCCATGTATGAGAGTGTTCCATAATAATATTCAGGAAATGTGTAGTCTATCAAAAGCATTAAGTCAGCATGCTCGAACTAAAATAAGCCAGATTATTCCGCAACATGGCTCAAAAGTCATCGCTATCTGATAAGATCTCACGCTTTGATTACGATTGCCTCTAAAGTAAAGGAAGCCCGTAGAGACCAAGTTTAATTCTTTGTATCTCATATCATCGTCCCAGTAAAGTCCCTCTATTTATGCTCTACGCAATCTGAAGACTGAAAATAACCTTAATTTACTGTCTGTGTAGTGTCATCGTAATATTCCCTCAAAATTAATTAATTTCTGCAAGGAACAAAATAACAAAAGCGAGCATATTATTAGTACGTTTAACTGCACTTTGAAAGAAACATCCGTTCAAAGTTTCCGCGCCATTGCTTCATACTTCGACACGTTTTAATTAAACTATCGCAGACTGACTTATTGCTTCATTAACATCGTACTTTTGATATTTAATTAAAAAGTCGTTGAACTCTAGTCATATTTGAAGTAATAAATTCACAAAGTCATTGTTTAATTTCTTAATAAAAATTTCAATATTACGCGCCGATGCCTTTGTATTATTTGATTTTGAAACAGATTTATCAGAAAAGATGTAGAACTTTGTAAATATTTAATATACATAACTAGTTTGTACGTTATATAAAATATTGTTTAAATGTATGAAAAGTTAATATTGTAATAGAACAAGCCCAGTAAATACAGCGTGATTGGGTAGCCTCGACAGTTTTGCTTCCATCATCTTACCCAAAGCCAAAATTATATAAAAGTTTTAATACAAACTTCGGGTCAAATTGTTGGAAACCCAGCAAATAATAGGGTTATGTCTTATTCCATTCTCGAATCAGAACATTTTTCGATTTTCTTGGTGGTAGAATCGCATGTGCCACTGACTTTTCGGTCATGAAAAACAAAAGACTCTTGACCTCACGACATCCAACCTTCGACAGTATGCTGCCTCTAAGCCACTAAGGTCATTCATCTAAAACAATAAAAGTATGAATGGTAAACAAATCCTACAAGACCTATCGACCTCGTAAACTAAATATCGAATTACTTTAAAACATTTGTTTTGACAAAATCGAGTTCGAAACTAATTATTGAAAGACTAAACATAGTTTTTGCAAAAGAAATACAGACGCATAAATTAAATTAAAGCGGAATATAATTTGTAAAAACTGTTGTTGATTAAAAAAGTTGTTTGTGAATACAATTAACTTGTTCTAGAAAATAGTTAGTGACAGTTTTTAAGGAACCCAGAAGAAATGTTTGAAAATGTAACATTTTTTTGTTAAAGTTAGAAGAAGATGATATACGTTCAGTATTCACAAACATTAGGTAAATCATTTTACGGCTGCAGTTAAAATGTTTAGAGTAATTTTATTATGAAGGAAAATATGTACTACGGCCTTTAGACCTCTTTGAATTTCAAAAGTGGCTTATAAAGCAGTGAGACTTAAAACAGGCGCAAATAGATGTAGTAAAAAAACCGCAACATCATTTATCTGTCCATCTTAATATTATGTTATGAACTGAATCAAAAATTTCGTTATCTTTATATTATTTTATTTTATTTGGAAAATAAACAATGACTAGCCATCTACTGATAATATTCTTTACAAACATAAATACAAAATTACTAACTCACACAATTTGTTTACTTATGATTAAAAATACATTATGATATTACTAACTTGAGACATTGTTGTTTTTGGAAGACCACTGAATTTTTTATATTTATTTTTGATAGAGACCTCGTAATGACGTATAAAGTTTATTTTCTTTTACTCTATTTTAATTTTGTCTCATATATTCGGATAACTTTAAATCATGAAGAATCAAAACCCAGAAATAGAATAGGTACAGAATTTGTGGTACGGTGGAGATACCAATGATAATGTACTGGTGAAATTAGGCTATATTACTAAATTATATGCATATAGTTTGTAACAGCTCACTGTGCAATGTGTATATGGGGCGGCCTATGTTCAGACTATCTCGGTGGCGTACGCTACGGTATGATTACAAAACTGAGGTCTCGGGTTCGAATCCTAGGTCGGACGAAGTGATAGTGGATTTTTCAATTCAACACCAGCCGGGAATTAGGTATTTGTGCCCGATATGTCGATTGGCTCGCCCCCTATCACATGGGACAGAACATACAAGTTAAACCTTTGGTGTACTGGTTGCTACCAGCACCTCTGCCTGCCCCTTCTAGGAAGGCGAAGGGAGGCGTGATTTTTATGCATGTATGTTCCAGAGGTGTGCTTTCAGTGACTGAAGATGTCATGGGTGATTAACGTGACCTGTCTCCTTGAAAAATAGACCAAAGCTTTAGCTTTCTAAAGACGCTTTGCCTAACATATCTCTGTTCACGTATAGATCACGAAGCTACTAAAACGGTCCCATATATTAAATTCACATTACTTTAATTTAGTTACTAGGGACTCACGTTGTTGATGTTGGCTGCACCGAGAGTAGTGGCTGCCAAAATACTAATCTATTTATTAAACAAAAAATCATTTATTTGCGTCAATTATATACAATTTTGCAAGAAATTGCTTCCGAAATATATTCGAATTAATCTATTGGCTTTCTGTCAAACGGGCTAAATTGCTACACGATTTTTCATCCGTCTGGAAACTTTGGGCAGTTATGAGGACTTCTTGTATGGATTAAAAAGAAACATAGTTCGTTTTTATAGCTACATAGTCTACACTCTACGTAAAGTTACCTATCCTGGACGGTACAAGCTTCCAATTTCATGGTCTATCTTCGTGATTTTGTGGATGTGTTTGTTATGAATACGGTGGTCGCGGGTTCGAATCCCAGGGCACACTTCTGACTTTTAGGAGTCATGTGTCTATTGATAGTCAATTACCACGCACTAAAACGGTGAACGAAAACTTCACGAGGAAACCTGCATACCAAAGCGATTTATAAGAATTTCTATGGTATGTAAGTCCACCAAACCGCATTAGGCCAGCGTGGTGGACTATATGGCCTAACCACTCTCAATCGTACTATCGATTGTAGAGGAGGTCCGTGCCCTGCAGTGGGATGTATATGGGCTGATACAGATACATACAGTTTGTTATGAATATGGATGCTTAGGGACCAACAATAATGCCACAAGCATTACTAAAGCAAGACGGTTGCTGAGTCTTTCATTTTTGCCTAATTAACCTTGTAATTATGATTTCAATGTGTTGACAACATACCGTTGATTTATATTGTTACTATATCCGTGAAAACCTGTAATTGGCTATTAGTTACTAAGTTGTCATCCATTTTTTTATATTTAAGCTGTTGGTTTTCCAAATAAATAAATAATGTATAAAAAAGCTAACTGCAGTAATTTTCAATACCTATTGCGGTATCAAGGCGCTGGTCTTATATCGTTTGAGTGAAGGACGGGGTATTCTTTATAGGTGCCGCCCAGCTAACCTTAGAAATTGAAGAAAACGTAAGGACGCTTGAGGATTGAGGGGAAAGATATCAGAAGAAGGAAAAATGCTGAAGATTGCTTAAGCACCGGTTATCCCAAAATGTTGAAGCAATAGTTAGAGACGCTAAATTGTGAAAGAGCTGGAATGATTACATGACTCGACAAACTTATTATGTCACTCAGAAAAACTCGAAGATAAACAAAAGAAAATATTTTTCGGTAGTTTCATAATTCCAGAATAGTTTATTTGCCGCGAAGCACTATATTATAGATTCATCATAATAATATGAAAGCTGTGACATTAATAAACTTATATACACTTCCAAAACAGCGACTCGTTCCCAACCGGCTTAACGAGCTGGAAGGTCGATATTAATATTTATCGATAATGATTTATTGCTTCGCATCCCTGGTGGCCGATAAAAGCGCCATTACAGCGAGCAGACGATACCGTGGCCCCGAAATTGTCGAGTGGACGCACTCCACTTCTTATTCTGGATCGTTTCAATGCTCGTTTTTGTTCTAACATTACATTTTTATAATGAGAAATATTAAAACAATTTTCTCCAAATTGTGGCCCGGCTAAGACTCAATAGACTGATAAGACCCATATAGTGGTGGACTATATGGCCTAACACTCTCAATCGTATTCTCGATTGTAGAGGAGGCCCGTGCCCAGCAGTGGGACATAATATATGGGCTGATACAGAATAAGACTACAGTGGATACTACTCGTATATGCTATATTTTGCCTGCAGTGCACTTAGCAATTAGGTAGGTAACTAAATTGTAATGAACTTACTACACAATCTGGTCTTATTTATTTCCATTCCTATATATTTTACTATTTGATTGATTTAGTTGCGGGTTAATGATCGCATGGTGATTCCCAGACTCTCGCTAAACATCAGTGCTTGGTGTAAATGAAATGCGTGCTATGAATCTTGGCTTCAGGAGTGGCAGCGGCTACTGTAAGTGTGGTATAATATTCATAGTAGATTATTATTATTACTCAGATTAGTTTATTGGATACAGACCTTACATGCAGCTGTTATTAAAAAACATCTCAATTGACGGGAAATATTAATTTCAAGTCATAAAATTAATACAATAAGTACCTCAATAATTAAATACCTATTATGGATTTGATTGTTGTTTAACGGGCATTTGGTTTGGTTCAGTTGCAGCGTTTATTTGTGTAATTTATACTCACAATTTTTGTTACAAGTCATTGTTTACAATAATGCCGGCAAACCTACAATCAAATATTTTATGTGTTCTGTATTACAATGTGTTGTATACTATGCTGTCATAAGTAAAATAGTTTCTTTCTCTCTTTCTTTCCTCATCACCTCGGAGGTTGGAAAATCAGCAAAAAACGTTTTATTTTTATTAATTAGGTACTGCAAATGAGCAAACGGGTTACCTGATGCTTAGTCATCACTGCTGCACACCAACATTAACAACGCTTGGATCATATGTTGCCGGCCCATCAAATCGGGAAGGGAGCGGGAAGAATAAAGGGTGGGACGAGGAAAAGGTTTTTGGGCATCCGGCAATCTTACTCACCGAAAGAGACGTGATGGCAAAATGTCGCCTTACGTGTATCTCCTGTGATACAGTGGTGCCGCTCCGTTCGAGCCTGTCCATTCATGCTGAGTCATGACTGACAACAACGTGGCTCTACCACTTTCAAAATTTCTACATTTCCAGTCACTTACTACAAATCTCTGGAATCATTTGCGAACAGCAGCATTTCCGTATCGTGTTAGAGATATTTATGGATGGCGATGATCACAAAATCAAGTGAACCGTATGCTTGTTAGTAATAGTACATTATATTTAAAAAATGCTATTTTACTGGCTTTTGGTAATAAACAATATGTATATGTACAATAGATCATACAAACCATTGATTAATGCATAAACGAGCAAGAAAATAAACTTGAAAAACAGTATTCATATATCTTTCATTCTGTAAACATAAATCCAAATGAAATACAAAGCTCTTATAGGCTTGAGGAAAACGCAGAATTAGGCCCGATCGTAAACAACGCGAGCTTTGCGCGTTATGCATCAAGGATTTCCCCACGAACAAGAGTCAAGTGCTTTCTGAATCTTCCTGGATTCATGGACAAGTCGCTGATAACCTTAACGACCCAGATAATAGATTTCTGTTTTGCAATAACAAAGAATTAGCACACAATACGGTAATCTCAATAATAAATAAAAACTTTAAAATAGAAATACAATCTCCGTGGCACAGTTGGTGGTTGGTTGGTTGACGCTGGCTGTGGAACGAGAGGCCGTGGGTTCGATCCACGCACGTGGCAAATTTTAGTGTGGCCATAATATTTGTTTCGCGTCTGGCCGTTTGTGAGAGTCTTTCGTAGTTTTCTGATACCTACGACACAAGATTTGTGACAACGTGGCCAACGTTGTCACGTTTATAGAATGTTATTGTAATTTTGTTATACGATTATTCAAACAATAATCTTAACTAACTGGAAAACTATGCATCCACAGCACAAATCATTTGCGTTCCGTTCTTATAGCAACTATAGTTTAAAATATGTATAAAAATATTATTTTCATGATATTACATAAAGTTTAGTATTATAATTTTAACTAAAGACAATTGTCGTTATTAGAAATGCGTACTATAGTTAGTAGTAAGAAATCTTTTTACGTGGAATGAAGTGTCGAAAACGTCACAGCTCTTAAGATAGCAATTGAAATATAATTCAATGAATTTTTCGTTCGTTTATTTCTTTGGAGATTTGGCACATATCTAAAGAAAATAACGCGATATTTTCATTTCATATAAATTTAAAAAGATTTATGCACGTATGATATTCATAGGCGCCACGTGCCGAGCGCTGTGCGTTGTGATATAGGGTAAATCAATATATTCATTTTATTCTATGATTATATTTATGAGGGTAAAAGTATTCGTCGCGTTTTATGTACTATCAAGCATTACTAGTAATGGAAGTCTTTCCATATTGTGAACTTTGAACACACAATCAGTCCGCCCGTGACCACGAAAGCTGTACAGAAATCAAAACGTCGGGAAGTTAAAAAATGTAAGAATTAAACCAAATCCGCGATAAAATCCGTAAATAATAGTTTTATTTCACACACATTTACATAAAGTTACTCAAAAAATAGCTTCCTGAAGATCTGATTAATAAAAGAGAAAAGATTAACCGGCTTAATCCTGTAAAAAAGCGATGAAAATAATACAAAACAATAAAAAAGAATTTAAATCTCGGATTAACACGTAATATTTCGTTGCATTACAATCTTGTATGTAAACAACGGGCGGCATTCATTAATGTCAACGGTTCTCACAATCGTAAAAACTTGTAGTCATCGCGCGATTAATTGAAAATTACGTCATTAATTGTGTCATTAAAAGCGCCTTCGTTCAGATTGTAAACTCTGTTGGGGAATATCTCTGCATTCGATTTATGATGATTTGAATTGATGAAAAACGGTCGCTATAACAATATCTCACGATTTTCGACGATTGATTTGATTGACGAATAAAATCGACAATCGTCTAACATTGCATCAAGTTTGTAAAAACAGTCCTATATAGTTCGAATCGTTTTACGGCTCGTGAGCTAGAATGAAATCTTCTAAGAAAAATAAGAGATATTTGGAATATTGCTACGACCCAAGGTTAGTCGCTGTACCACCTTTCTTGTAGCTGGTGCCACTAGTGATGCCAATATCAGCGGATCTCCCGGAATCTTTCTATGACCGTTCGTGCCCTACAGAAGGACGGATAAGAGCTGTTTTTTTAAAGTTGTTTAAAGGGAATTTGTCGTATCTCGAAAAATGTGAGTTTTAGATATCATTGGAAGAATTTATTTTAAAATGTTATTACTAAAAAACGGTATTCGTAAATCTTCTAGTTTAGGAGTTATTAACATTTGAATTTTTTTTTGGCTCTGGTGTAAAGCATTTTTCGAGATACCACAAGATAGCTTTCTGCCGTCTATATATTAAGAAACAATATCAGACTAACAAGAGAAAGGGTAGAAGCAATCACGGCACAGAGGTCACAAGCGATGCGAATCAAGACTTGCCGGAAGCGTCCAACATGACTCGTTTGTCTACAGGCATTCATTATTTTTATCGATGCTTGTTTTCTGAGAATACACGCGTCTTCGTATTGGAAGTGCAGGCACTTATGAACTATGATTTTTAATATTAACACGAGCTAAGTCGGTGCAATGTCTAGTGTATTCGCTGATGTGATAAGGTTATCAGCTCTTCTTTCGACACTATCATTATAAGTAATTATAAGGTATGTAGGTATATATATCAGTTGTACTATAAGAGATTTTTGAGGTATGTAGAAATTATATCAGTAGTATAACAATTTTTTCCAAGTCATGATTTTTTCGTTCATAACCAATGATTGTGAAAAATTACTAAGTTGGTATAATGACATAATAATTCAACCAATATATGCCCCACTGCAGTCTTTAGGACACGGACCTTCTCAACAATTGTTTGGGCTTAGATATTAATAATGTTTATGACATGTGGTATGTAGGATCGCCCAGGCTTAGCCGATTTCATAGTAACTAAATTATGATCTAAGCTTCTCGATCGTAGAGAAAACCCGATGTATCTATTTTGCCTATGTACTGTATCAGCACTTACGTCCCACTGCAGGGCATGGGAATCGAGAGTACGATTGACAGCGGTTAGTACTCAAAGACCATTTTCCTCATATTAGAATATAATTATTTATAAACGAATTTTACTCGAAGAGTTATTAAAATTTCATTATTGCCAATACCTAGTGAAATCATTAAATTAAATTACAGTTGCTTCTCAGCATTCTTAATAAGGGCATATTTTATTTAATACCGCGATGACAATTACATATAAAATGTCATTCGTCGATGACACAACGGGCAATTTCTTTTGTTGTCATATTCCGAGTATCGGGTTATTTTTATACTTATGTATTTAAATTAAAAAGAAAAGTGATCATTGTAGTAAATTGTGCTATCTTATTAATTTATTTTAGTGATAAATATCGCTGTGTTTCCTTGTAGTCGGCCTTGGAATTGTCAACATTGTATGGAGTTTATGGTCTTCAAGTCGTGACGGGTCTATTAATGGAAAAAAGAGGGACAATGAAATTGCTATTTCGCAGCATCGCTGGTTAATATAATTTATTGTAATGTGTCACTGAAATTAAATGGTTCTGAGTATGAGAAATAAGATTGCATTATTAGGCTGATGGCAAAGTGTATATGCTCTGAACAGTGAAGGTAAAATTCCTGGGCACTACGCTTAGTATAAGTTTTTGTATAGAGATTTTTCCTATGAGTTATTCAAAATTTTATTCCTAACCTTCCAAAGCCCAAAAATAATTTACGGTAGGGTTAACAGCACATTTGCTTGCTGTAGGATGAGTCCATCGCAAAGATTGCGCACCTTAATAACAATCTGATGTCAACTACAAAGTTACAAGTAGGATAAACTATTTTCTTCTCTTTTCGTCTTCGGTTATACTAATTTGGTTATACCTAAAGGTAGACTAATAGAAATATTATTGTCATGGGAGATTTTAACGGAAAAATAGGAGGAAGAAAGACAGGCGAGGAATACACAATAGGGAAATATGGAATTGGAAGACGAAGTAAAAATGGTTCAAGGATTGTAAATTTTGCAATGCAAAACAAATTAAGCATACTTAATAGTTTCTTTAATAGAAAACAAAGTAAAAAGTGGACATGGATTTCACCAAACGGAATGTTTAAAAACGAAATTGACTTTATTATGACCAATAACATCAGGCTTTTCAAAAATGTCTCTGTTTTATGTAACTTAAACTTTAATTCAGATCATAGAATGGTTAGAGCGACATTAACGAGGGAGCATATAAAGAAAACCAGAAAATTTCAAAACAAATATACTCCTGTTACGTGTGTAGGCAATAACGCAACACTTTTAAACAATCTATCGGAAGCATTTAAATTGAAAGAAGGGACTGAATATAATATGTCGATAGAAGAAAAATACAACAATGTCATAGACATACTTAAAAAAGAAACGAGTCTTATAAACAAGATCGAAAAACAAGAAACTTCTAATGAAACAAAACAGTTATTACAACAGAGGAAGGCATTATTAAAGCTAAGCAAAAATATAATTACAAGAAGAAAAATTTCTGAATCAAGTAAAAAGATAAATGAACAAATCAGGAAAGATAAAAGAAGCAAGAGACATTATAAACTTGAAAAATATATTAAAAATACTGGTGGAATAAAAAAGGCAATAAAAGAATTATGTGAAATGAAAACGTGGATGCCGAATATGAAAAACAAAGGTGGAGAACGAATGACTAAAAGACCCGAAATAATGAATATTGCCACAGAATATTACAAAAACCTGTATCATGGTCAAAAAGAAAATGAAACACCAAATGAGTACGTACTATCATATACAGACATAGAACCTGTGCCGACAATCCTAATAGAAGAAACTGTAAGAGCCATAACAACGCAAAAATCTGACAAAGCGCCAGGCCCTGACCAAATCACGAACGAAATACTCAAAACAACTTTACCAGTAATAGCACCTATATTGACTGAATTATTCAACGAAATTCTTGCCACCGAAATAATTCCGAGAGACTGGTCTCGATCAACCATTATATTATTACACAAAAAGGGTGACAAAGGAGAAATAGGAAACTACAGGCCCATTAGTTTAATGTCCAATGTATACAAAGTTTTTTCGAAAATAATTCTATTCCGAATAAGCAAAACTCTCGACGAGAACCAACCCAGAGAGCAAGCTGGATTTCGCAGTAGTTTCTCGACAATAGACCATATCCATGTTCTACGACAAATTCTCGAGAAGTACAATGAATATAACAAAACATATTACCTGGCATTTGTTGATAAGTAACAGTAAAGCGTTTGATTCCTTAAAACATCATTACATGTGGCAAGCTTTAACGATACAAGGAGTCCAGGAAAAATACATAAGAATAATTAAAAATATCTACTGCAAAAGTACGGCACAAGTAAAAATGGAAACGACTGGAGAAGAATTTCCGATACAAAGAGGAGTGCGCCAAGGCGATCCTATATCCCCCAAAATATTTTCAGCCGTATTAGAGATAATATTTCGGAACATGGACTGGACTCAATATGGCGTAAACATAAATGGAGATAATTTAACCCATCTACGCTTCGCAGACGACTTGGTACTATTTTCGGAATGTCCAATAATACTAAAGAAAATGTTACAACAATAAGCGGAAGAAAGCGCTAAAGCAGGATTATTAATGAACACATCCAAAACAAAAATATTCACAAATTCGTTAAAAAAGGATGAAATAAAAATTTACAACGACGTAGTAGAATATGTAGATGATTATATATATTTGGGTCAAATAATGTCTACCAAACATTTAATGCAGAAAGAAATTGACAGAAGAATTTCAAATACCTGGAAAAGATTCTGGTCCCTTAGTGAGGTCATGAAAAACAAACAAATGCCGATGACAGTAAAAAGAAAAGTTTACAATACATGTATTTTGCCATGTCTAACTTATGGATGTCAGACGTGGGCTCTCACAGAACAATTGATAAACAAGGTAAAAATATGTCAAAATAATATAGAAAGAAGCGTAACTGGGATTAAAATTAAAGATAAAATACGATTACAGAACATAAAAACAAAGACACAATTTAAAAATGTTACTACAGTGTGGAAAACATTGAAATGGAAGTGGACGGGACATATGCTAAGAGAGGAAAAAGAAAAATGGACAAAAGTTATAACACAATGGTATCCTAGGGATGGGAAACGAAACAGAGGAAGGCAGTGTAAACGATGGGAAGATGATCTTAAGCAAATCGCTGGTCCACTCTGGACTCGTGTAGCGAGAGATAGGGGGAAATGGAAGTCTCTAGAGGAGGCCTTTGTCGAAAGACAAGCTGACGAATAAAAACCGATTGCCGATGTATAATTTACATTGCTGCTTTATGTTTAACTATTACTCTACTTTGTTTTATACCAGCAATAAAGGCTTATTTTATTTTTTATTTTATTTAAAGGTAGACTGATAGGCAAGTAGATAATGCCTCCAGCATAAAGTTCACCTTGTATACAATGTACGTATATGAAGCTTAAATCATAAAATAAAATTACGACCTTCACTCACCGAGCCACATGTCAAGCATGACGAATACCCATAAGATATTGGTATTTTGGTTTGTTGGATTTAATTTAAAATATATTCTATTATTGTTATTAATTTAATTTACATACACAGCCTTCAGTCAGTATTGACTGCCTCCGTAGCGCAGTTGGTTAGACGCCCGCTGTGAAACGCGAGGTCGCGGCTTCGATCTCCGCAGCGAAACAAATATTTGGTTGAACTACTTTGTTTCGGATCTGGTAATTGTAAGACCGAAAAGTCTCTCGTAGTTCCTGATACAATATCCCACGACACAAGACCCAATGGCCCTAGGGTAAATACGCCCATGCTCACGTAGCTTCTGAGGTTGCAATTATAACAACAAAGATTGACAATAAAAGATATTGTCGATCGACTCGATCTTAGTGTGGGGTCAGGATAAGTATGTGACTGTTGGGTGTATTTATTTATTCGTTGTTAAGTCTTTTAAAGTCCAGTTATCACATATTACTATTTCCTGCAAACCCGATCAATATAGTTACAGCTGTTGCGGTAGACATTGTAGACGTGAAAACATTTTGAAGCTATTTTCTGTCATGAAAAAATGTGGGAGTTACAATAGTAGTTCACTCAGTTCATCAACAAGGATAAAAATACTTTCAATAGGCATAAGGTAGTCGACATTTGCCAAAAGTTTCACTAGCCGATCTCACGTGTACGATTACAAATTGGCAATGTTTTTGGCGAACTTTTCAATGTCGTGGATATCTGGCTGATACCGTACGCACCTGTTATGAATCACGCGTGGTTCTAATTAGTTTAGCAATTATACCATTGGATTTTTAGGAAAACAGGTTGTTAAATTTAATTTCTCCGGGTTTTTGGCGAAGTTTGATAAACTTGTTTTGAGCAAAGTAGGAAGTTGGCTGTGAAATGGGAGACATCTGCTTTGAAATTCACAATCTTGTGACGTTATACAGCGTATGAGGAACATGGAAATCAGTGAAGGCAATTGGAGATATTTTAACTACGCGAGAACAATAGAAAATTTATAGAAATTTGTTTTTCGCTCAGTTTTGATTGGAAGATGGTAGGGCCGAAGATCCTGTAGTCTGACTCAGAAGGCTTAGCAATTTTCTCGTAGCACCGGTAGTGTAGTCATCGTGTAAGCTTTCCCACTAATTAAAAAGTGGACGCTAAGTCGTTTACGGGTCGATCCAGAACTTACCTAGATTCTGGCTTACTGCCAGAATCAGCTTTAGAAGAAAGTTCTCATATTGTCTTTTGTCCTTGTCTTTAACCACATCCACGAGATCGGGAGCGGAACTAGCACGTGTAGTTAAACAAACAAGCGGATGAAGAAGCGTATTATTATTGGCATGCGGAGTATCTGTAGAGACCCAATTTTGCAATAATTTATACTCAATAACCGTAATTGAACTTTCAACCTGCTGTTACACGTGGACGCGGCACGTTCCATCTATAGGTGATCAAGGTTGCCGTAATCATTATATTTTATTTGCGAATACAAATATATTGTATGTATAATTAAGTATTATAGAAAATGTTTGAGAATGAAATGAATAATATGTTAGAGAACAAGCTTTACACGAAACTACTACTAAAAGAGTTAAAGAATTTGTAGTGAGAGAGTGCAGTTTCGGTAAGAGCCTTTTTAATCCTAAGGGCTCTTACTTACTTATTTAAACCTTTCGTTTCAGCATGTTTCAAAAATTTTCCAAGTTAGTTTTCTAGCAGGTCCGTATAATCGTGTCAGTGAAAGATCTTCATGTGGATCTTCGGTCCTGTTTACTATTCTACAGGTAATTTTTTTTTACTCAACTATACCTCCACTGTGCATAGTGTTAATTGCAGTTTTTTTCTCATGGCAGCGTTAGCATAATTATGTAAACCTAGTAAATCTTCGATATACGAGTAAACATTTAGAATGGAAGGTTTTTAAAACCGAACGAATCTTTAGGACTGGTAACACAATCATGATATAAATTCATGATATAAGTTCTCCAAGGAGCTTAGATCCGCTTTCAAAACTTGCATGATACAGGGTGTAAAGTCAAGAATGTAGTATATTTTATGTCAATAATTGCAAATAAATATACGCTAAATTAAACAATTCTATCGAGAGAAAATACTTGAGAAACTTAAAAAAGATGTTCCTGCGTAATTCGCTCCAATTGAAACAAATAAAAACTCAGGAAATTGTAGTTAAAACACTGATCGTGTAATTTACGATGGAAAAGTGGCAAAAAACGAAGTGGATTATACGCTTGAATTGCCGCTGAACTAGTTTAATGATTCGTGCATGGTTTTTGCCGCGGTTTTTTATTATTATGATTGAGGACCGGAGTTCACTTGATGTATTGCGGTATGTTCTAGAAGCTTCCGGGGAAGATGATGGAGAACGAGAGAATCAAGTCGTTCATTTGATTGCAAGCATTACAACTACACGTAAACGAGACCTATGCCACTCAGAAATGATTAAATCATCATGCGTCATTCTGCAGTGGACTTATTGATGATTGAATGATCAGAAGAACAGGGATAGGCCCGTCTTGTCACATCTTGGGTTGACTCTTGGGTTGATAAACTTGTTAAATATTATATAGCTTATATTGCTCATAGTGCTACACTGCTTGTGTTCATAGCTTTTCTGCCTACCCTTCGTGAATACAGGCGAAAATGTCTTTGCAATTTATGATTTAAATTTCCTTGATCTATACAGATAGTTCAACGATGTGGCCGCTTTCAAGGGTTGGCACCAACTTTTAAGATGGATGACGTTTGCTTTAGAGATTATCTTGAGTTAAAATTTATTTAAATTTATGTCTGTTACTTTTAGCCTTCCATTATCTGACAAAGATCTTGATATCAATTTATCTTCTTACGTTTGCATGAACCATGTCCTATTTATACTATGGGTATTTAAGTTAGCAATACTTCAATAATATATACGTAAATAGATAATTTTATTGAAGTATTCTTAGTTCACTTGTTTTATCGGATAAGGACCGTTCGGTGCGAAAACCAGAACATTTGTAAGTTCTCCCCCCAATTTTTTTACATGATCGATCCAGCAAACAAGTAAACTGGTCACCTGATGGTTAATAATTACTGCCGCCCGTGAACATCCTAATAAAACTGGATTGGATGTGTTGCCGGCCAATCAATTCGGGAGGGGAGTGGGAAGAATAAATGATGGGAAGAGGAAGGTATTGGGCATCTGGCAATCTCACTCACCGATCGAAACACGACGGCAAAGCTCAATGTCACCTCAATCTCCTGTGAGACAGTGGTACCACCCGGACGGGCCTGCCAAGTCATGACTGACAACAGCGTTACTCTACCACTATTAAATTGAAATTGCAAAGGTTTTTGAAGACTGTCCCGCCTTCGCACTCGCTACTGCAAGTTCTGTAAGCCAGGATCAACAGTGGCACGTATTTTAATGACACCGAGCATTGAATCTCGGCGAGTCTCCGGTTATGTCTAACTTGTCTTTAACCCGCAACGAAATTAATCATCAATAATATTAGAAGGAGTTGAAATTGCAATGGTTTATGAAGTATTGTAATTACACTGTACTAGTAACTATGCCGCCATGGTAAAATAATGCCTACACTCGTAATGGTCGATGTCAGGCGGGCTGCCGATTGACAAATTTATTTTGCAACATGGCTAAAATATCAAACTACACGTGATCTGATCAAAAAGAATAAAGAAATAGTAATCTGTAGATTACAGTATCAAAAATAGCCTGTAGGACTAATGAATAAATAATCAATGCCTCTCAAAAGCATATGTAGACAAAAACCCAATTAATTATCGCCAACAAAGACTATAAATCTAATAAATGAACTTATGTGTTCATTAATTAAACGTTATTATTTGTTTTACTTCAAAGATGTATTGCATTGTTGTCTGTGGTCAGTGTCATTGATAAAATAATAGTAACTAGAGGTCGCCCAATGGTCGAAATTCGACCACTCAATATACATTATTTAAATATAATATTTAAACATTATTAAGGTTCTACAGTCGAAAACTAAACTACTATAACCACAGATTTGACCAAGATTGTTATTTGCCAATTTCTTTTTTGAACGAATTATATGAAATTAAAAAGACGTAAAATAAAGAATACTTATTTAAACAAATAGCGGCCCGACCCAGCTTCGCCTGAGTGCATATATTTTTTGATTCCACTCCACACCAAATACATGTTTTTTTTTCGTATAAACTCTTGTATACTTAAACTTGACGTAGCTATCCTATTGTCCGACTCAATCCCGTCTCATCCGTCTGTTCAGTCTCTTCCCGATCCGTCCCGTCCTTTCTCTTTATCATCCATACCGTCTTATAACGTGCGTTTACATTTCGTCCTATCAAATCTTTCAGCTATCCCAGCCTTCTCCCGTAACTTCCACTCTATTACCTATATCCCGTCTCTCCATATACAAAAAGATTGCCTTATGAATTTTTGACATTAAAAACTTTAGCGATTTAGATTGTCCATCAAATATTCTTTGCCTTATTTCAGCCCCACAATGCTTTTTGTTAGTAATTGAGTTAAAATATAAATTTTCATAGAAATAAATTCAGTGGTTTCGATTTTCTTTGACATAATATTTCAACCCTTTTTCACTCCCTTTAGGTATAATATAACCTATCCCATTCCGATACGATATACATTTCTATCAGTGAATTATAGCGAAGAAAAGGCCACTGTAAAATTCGTGAAAAAAATTACATTCGATCTTGAAAAGGAGCTAACTTCTTGCGTGTGAACATTATTTATTTCATTGTCTATATTTAAGTAGCTTAATATATTCTCCTTAGTTTACATCACAGTTTACACAAAATAAATTTCTGAACGCATGCATAAATATTTGACAACCAATTTAAATGACAATCACTTTTCATTACTGTCATTAATTTACATCTTTAAAATTTAAAATACGCCATTAATCTAATATTGCGGATATATGTTGTCGATTCGAACCCTTTATTTAAATACGTTATTTAATTTGAGGGATGAGTTTACCGTATCAACGGTATGAACATTAAATGTTTGACAAACACAATAGAAACAATTTGACCACAGAGTATGTGTGTGTGAAATGCATGGCAGTGTGTGTAATGTTTTATTTTTTGATTTAATGTACTTTATAAGCATTATTATTGAAAAATATTAGCATTCTCCACTTCTCCTACACATAAACTATAAGTGTGCCAAATTTTATGCTCCTGCGTCCGCGCAATTTTCGTAAAAAGGGATCCAAAGTTTTTGCATCACGTATTAATATATAGATAATCTAATTGGTTGATTAGAGGTCGTTTAAAATCTTCTGTAGCCTTAAGCGCTGTTGTCATTAGTTTTTTCTCTTTACATGGTATTACATTGTACGTAATAACATAATTAGATTGCGAGTATAAGCTTGTTGTTTATATATCTCAGACAACGCGTTAAATAAGTGGATATTTTATAATTTAATCGCAGTTCCTAACTTCGCTACTCACTGATACAGCATTTTCATGAATTAAGTATCAAAAAGTATATTGTGTAACGATTATATTAAACAGTATTAAACAACAATGCATAGATACCTGTACCAACGGACGACTTGGTTAAGGTTGCAGGAAGTCGCTGGATGCAGGTCGCTTTCAACAGGTCGATTTGGAGATCTTTGGGGAGGCCAAGTTAAGCAGAGGACTTTCTGTGGCTGCAGAGAGAAAGAAATACCTATTGATTATTATGGAAATTTCTTAAATTTGCGTTAATAAGGCACCTCATGCGATTTCTACTGGTGGTAGGTCTCTAATATGTGAGCAGCCGCCTGAGAAGGTATCACCGCAATGTTTATTTCTGCCGCCAAACAGCAGTGTAAACGCACTGCTATGTTTCGGTTCGAAGGAAATTATAGCCAATGTAACTACTGGACATATTGAGACTTAACAACTTACGTCTTAGAATGGTGAGTGCAGTGGAATGCCAAGCATTGCTACTGTCCATGAGCGGTCGTATCGCTTATGATCAAATGAATGGCACGCTCGTCCCTCCATTTATTGTAAAAAAAAACTTCATATTTATTTATGCTTGTTCAGCTAATGCAATCAGATTGCACTTCACTGGAACTCAATCAAATCAAAGGCAAATAAGTCTGATGATAAGCTATTATCTAATTTCCTTGATAAGGAAAACCCGTGTCTAATTGAACAGGATTTCTATTGTTCGTTGTGTCCGCTGGATAATGTCATTGTTACTTTAATTGCAGGACGTGTAAGCCTTGCCTTTTACTGTTTTCTAAATGTTAACATTTTCTTTAAAACTATGATTCCTAATAAGTGAGTTACGCCGGTACAAACTTGAAAAGTAGGAAACCTCAAGCAAATACATTAGTTTAATTAGATAGTAGTGAGAGGTTTTTTTATTTCTATGAATAGCGAAGACGAGCATGCCGTTCGCCTGATGGTAAGCGATACGACTGCTCATAAACAGTAGCAAAACCAAACAATTTGAATTACAAAGCAATGCTTGGCATTCAACTGCGCTCGCCATCCTGAGATATAAAATGTTAAGTCTTAATATGTCCAGTAGTTACTCTGGCTACAATGCCCTTCAATCCGAAACACAACAGTGCATCTACACTGCTGGGAGAAATAAACACTGCGGTGGTACCTACCCAGATGGCCTCTCATATGAGAGACCTACCACCAGTAAAATCATTACACCAGTATTTGAGAAATTTATTTAACTTGACCCAATATTTATTTTAACGATTAGGCAGCTAATTTGGCTACGTTTAGTGGCAGGACATGTGGATTGTGACAGAATCTACTACGAGTCATCATAATTAATCTTATTAGGACAGGCTTATCCTTGCAACAGCCGGGACTTGTAAACGGCGCCGAATAGAGTGTAGGTTTATAAGTAATCTTATTAAACCAACACCGCAGCAACAATATTGTTAGTTCACATTATGTTATTTATTGTATTTTTAAATATATCGTATATGCGTTGTCATCATATACCTACAACAATAATAACTGCAGCTCATCTAAGCTCAATATATCCATTTACTCCTGTACCGTAAAGGAAAATGACCCAAGTAAAAATGAAAAAATTGAATTCCTATATTACGTAAACAAGGCGGGGATCATGGCGGGTAATGTCCCTTCATTTCGTCTTAAAATATCTATGGAAGCATCCACAATCGTCGGTTAACATTCCTTATAACCCTGTCTTTGATGCTATTTATACAATATTTACTGCACATGCCTGTTGTTTTGTGTACATGTGCCTACGGAATGCGACCTTCATGGCCAGAAATAATGGTGTTCCTCAAGTACCCGCATCCTAATTCTGTGGTAGGATGACCATGTGAGTGGATTATGGGAATATTTTATGATAATGGGAGAGACTTTACATATTATGTCTCAGGATGGCTAGCGCAGTGGAATGCCAAACATACCATTGTTATTCAATGTGTTGTTTGGTTTTGCTACTGTTCATGACTGGTCGTATCGCTTACCATCAGGCGAACGGCATGCTCGTCTCGCCATTTATTACAAAAAATATATCTAGCAAGCGCTCTTTTTTATTGCGTATGTATGGCAAACGAGCAAACATTTCACCTGATGGTAAGTGATTAGTACCATGAACATCCACAATGTTTGGATCTTGGATGAATTGCGAGCCCATCAAATCGAAATCCTCAAAGAGGAAAGGCGTACTGGGCCCCCGGCAACCTCACACACCGAAAGAACTTTCTTATGGTATTCATAGGAATCGGTATTCAAACAAGATATGAGGAACCCTGAGTGCGTTGCCAATCTTGAACAACTCAACAGTCACATACATAGTCCTGACCCAACACGAAGATCGAGTCTTGTGCCGTGGGTATCAGGAACTACGAGAGACTTTTCGGTCTCACAAACACCCATACCCGGAAGAAATATTTGTGGGCCGCACAAACATTTCTCTCGGTGCGGGGATCGAACTCGCGGCCTCTCGTTTTACAGGCGGCGACTAACCAACTGCGCCAAGGAGGTTGTCAAAAGAAAGTGAACTATTTATTTTATCTGGAAAAGTGAGTAAGAACAATGTTCCCGACAGTGAAGTGTAATCTAAAGATATTAATAAATCTTTAGTAAGATGTTTTTTTATTGAAAAGCAGGTCGTATTAGGATTGTGTCACAATTGCGTGGATCACTATGGTAGGTTTAAAGCATTGCGCGCAGTGTTCGACTTTTGTTGGACACGAATACCTCACCAACAGCAAAAATAATGCTTTTTTGTAGTATGTATAACGCTGAAATAGTTTTTTGCACATCATAACTAAACCAAATTTGAAAATATATGAAACACATTTCGTCTACTATTCTGATGGTTTTGTAACTAGTATATAGTATGAAGTTATTTTCAACAAGTTTCATTAAAATTGTAATAATGAGTGGAAAATGAATAAATGTTTGTAAATAGGATCTCAATTTATAATAAAAATGTGTTAATTTTGGCCGTCTTTCAGACAACCTTTTCGATCTATTTGCAGTAATTCTGTGAATTTTCTAACCGTCCGAAATAGCCTAAACAATTCCAGATAATAGGAATAAACATAGAACATAGAACAGGCTGGCCAAAGTGAAAAAGTCCTTTATTTTGTGGTAGTTTTTGCTGGGATGTTTTTATATTATACCTATTGACATAAATATATGGACAGGGCGGAAAGCGCGAGAAATGTTTCGAGGTAAGTGGTGCGCGCGCTCCATTACATTTCTAGTAGAGCGTTAGTGAAAGAAAGAAAGAAATACGATTTATTTGTCACCATCGCAACATACACAGGCATTGTATTGCATTAATAAAACACAGAATAAAATAAAAAAAAAGACTGGTCACGGCTGTGACTGGTAGGTGTCCACTCAGCTTATGCAATGATGTGGTGCAAACCACAACATACCGCCGAAATTTGTCGTGTCATTGATTTTGAAAATGCTTGCTTGTGTTACGACAGGAAGTTTAATAAAAATAAAGATAGTAATTATGATTATCGTTTAGACGAAATCTATTTAATTAAGTTAAATAATATTTATTGTAGTGCGATTATCACGGATATCTTTTAGAAAATCCAAATGTACTGGAGGAATGTATCCTTAGTTTTAAATCAATGATTATAGGTATATGATTTTTTATAAATATCATCCCAGACTTGAAATAAATACTGTACTTTGAATGATGTTTCAATTTACAAAACACACTTATTTTTAGGTTTCAGTTATTCGTGGTACGCAATAGGTATATGTCGTTTTTATTACGTCACTGTGGAGATTCTTGAGGCAGGTCTACAAAATATTATGTTCAGTTTAGGGCTTCCTGTGTCTAAATTAATGTTACTTGAAAATCAAGATGGGTTGTATACATGTAAATTAAATTATATTTTATCTGCACGGTATATAACGTGGTCCAACGTTGTAACCATAGTTTTCACCCACTGTGGTAATATATTATTTATTATTTTTTATTAACATTTTCGAGTTAATGCTAGATTAACGTGAGCACGTATCACAAGCCTGGCTTTCCTTACTTTGAAAAGTAAAGAAAACAGAAAGTTTTAACCTGAATATTCAATTGTAATCAAATACAAGGGGTATAAATAAAAACTCCGAATTTTTAAATATATCTACTGGGCTAACAAAACGGTGGAGCCAGCCTACCATAATATCTTATCACAGACCTAATTTTTTGACACGTAAACAAAGCAATTAAAAGCGTTTTTAATTAAATGTGGAACAAAATAACATTTTAAAACATTCCGAAACAGAAATGTTAATGGTGAACCTAATTTTCGGTACTGGAAGTTTTTTACAGTGGCGATGTTGCCAGTATAGATTGGCACGCGATTCCGCTCGACTGCTTGGGAAATACAACACACTTACCTTTGTTTTGTAATACCTGACGGCTCTATGCGCGTTGGACAACAGCTAATGTAGACGAGGAGCTCGCAATTACGAGCATCTCTTGATCGCAATTATTGTCTTGTGTTTTTATTATGGTATAATTTTTTTTTTATATTGTAATATGTACTATAATGCATCTGATAAGAACATTAAAGTCCAGACAGAATAAATGCCGACGCGAAATGAAATCTCTTGCCGGTTGAAATAATTATGACGGTATGACTTAACATGTTGTGCCACTGGTCTAGTGAACTCTAAGAACTGTAAGGTTTCGGGTTCGATCCCAGGTCTAGTTTTATGTCAGTTTTTTGATTAAGTAAACCTCATATATGATAAACGGAACTGGAATTTGAGTCCGGCAAGGCTTGTATCACATTTCGGGACGGAAATAAGCTGACCTATATGTGACATAAATAATATCTGTATCAACGCCCTCGAGAATAAGCAGGTGTGAGATGGTGTGCAAAATATATTCGTGAAGCTCTGTCGTTTGTCCCTATGACAAACGATAGAGTGCTGCATCTGATGATAAATGATCGTCACCATTCATAAAATTACAACAACTGAAATATTCGTGAAAATTTTGAGGTTAGGTGGAACACTGTTCCTCTAGAATTTGCAGCTGCTATCTTGGTACCGTGTATATGTTACCTTAGTGATGAGTTGAATTGTGACAGCGATTTTTTTACTTGACGGCCATATTTTGCGAGAAATTGGTATCTTGGTTCATTCATGTTTTAATTTGTTTGTAGCATTAATGTGCCACTTAAAATGATTTCTTATTTTTAAAGTAACAATAAAACCGTTGATCTAAAATTAAATAAACAAATTAGATCTCTATTAATATAATAAAGAAAAAATATCTGATTGTTTATTTGCATTGTATGGGTTTTGAAACTATTGGCTGGCTTTGAAAAATTCTTTCACCATTTGAATCCTACTATTACCTAATATTTTGAAAAAGTATATCTATAACCGGACGAGGCCGTTCCGGGCCGCTGTTTTTTATTAATAAATCACAATTGTAAATCATAATACAAAGACCTTACTGAATATGATAATAAATCTAACCACTGTACTTTACGACGGACGTAATATTAATGAGATGCCGTATCCGTTGTGATTGACGTCTCCCCGTCCACTTATCATAGGTAGCGCATATTTGACACAGCGCCAGATGTGTCATGCAACGGAGCGCCTGTTTTAGCGGGCTTGCGAAAATTTTAATGAATGAACCGCAAGATTTATATACTTTTATTTACGCGTTTTATTTAATTGGTGATTAATTGTCGTTGTGGTGATAAATGTAGTATATACAATATACATACATAAACTCGAGGCTTTTCCCGGAAAAGGTAGGCAGAGGTGGTCTAGGGCACCCACGTTTCGCCTAGTGTGTTCTACCCCACGACGTGATAATGACGAAGTCTATAGGCATATAGGGTATAAAATCGTGACTCCGGGCTGATAATGAATAGAAAAATCAATATTACTTTGTCCGACCCGGAATTCGAACCCGAGACGTCAGTATAGTAATCATATGGTATTAAAAATGCGATAGTATTAAATCTGTGTGGTGTGAGCGATTTCTAGTGGCGACTTGCGAAGCAATTTTTACTTCGATACTATACGACATCAGTTGGTTAGTACAGTGTCGTCTAGGTAGAAGATAAATTGCGGACAGTAATTTATATTTCATTTATGAATAAATCTATGTTGGCGTGATATATTGCTAATACATGAATTTTCCTTATTTTCATTTGAAATAAGTACTTTACAGATACAGCCAATTTTTAGACAAGTTATGTCTTATACTTTACGTATCACAAATTATCAGAAAACTGCTTATTATGCAGTCCTCAGAGTCTAAAAATAAAATGGTGTAGATCATATATTTATTTTTCTATGGGTGGTCAGAGTTTTTCTAGGTCTTGAATTAGATAAGACATAGCCGGTTTAACGTTATTATAAAGAGTTGATAAGGACATTGAAGATCAGGCTTATTCTAGAAAAATCGAAATGGATATTTTCTATAAAAAATACAAACAAAATAACAACAAATATTTGTCTTCGTAAGGATCAAGTGTTTCGCTTTGGACCCTGTAATGTGGCATTAAGGATAATAAAATCCACGCAAGGCTTATTTAACCCAGAATTAAGTGTTCACACCTACTAAAATAATAATTCCTTTAACGTAGTTTTAAATTACTGAATCACTATAAACCGTTCTTGTTGGCCTTATTTTGGTAATTATTTTATAACTCTATTAATATAATTACTGGGTGTTATTAGGTTTCCAATTCAAATTAGTTCTCTAGTACAAGCAACCTTTTACCTCGATTTGGATAATACCAACAATTTACCTATTTGAGTAATTGAAATAATATCATGCGCTAGAATTCCGCTTTATAAATTGATCAGTTAACCTCTGCTTAAATTGTAAACAGGTAATTGTGGGTTTGTATGTAATAGAGACTATTAGAAAATAGTAAACTGGCTCCACAAATTAAATACTAATTCGAATGATTATATTTACAACCATGTACAAATCTATTGGCCACAAATTAGGCAAGCCCGTATTTTGGGGACCAAGCAATAATATTGAATTGACAGCAAAATAGATACCTAACAATGTATTGTAAGTGGACATAAATTTACAAACATTACTTTAATTTAGTTAAATAATAATAAAATAAAAGCTACTCACAAAACAAAAGTAGGATAACAAATACTTAATTAAAATACAAAACAAAGTAACATGTTTGCCTAAAGAAACCTATACAATTCCTTCTTAATATTAGCGATGTATTATTTTGATTAGTTTAAGTGTTTAGTTAGAAAGCTCCATACTTTCATGTTTATTTTTATTGCAATGAATTGCGGAAAGAGCATGCTGTTCGCCTGATGGCAAGCGATACGACCGCTCATAAACAGTAGCAAAACCAAACAACACCAACAATGCTTGGCATTCCATTGCGCTCGCCATCCTGAGACATAAGATGTTAAGTCTCAATATGTCCAGTAGTTACTCTGGCTACAGTACCCTTCAATCCGAAACACAACAATGCATTTACACTGCTGTTTGACGGGGAAAATAGATATTGCGGTGGTACCTACCCAGATAGCCTCTCACATATGAGAGACCTACCAGTAGTGTTTGTGTCTGTTTTATCGGTGTTAGCTGGTCTTGCAATTGTAACCGGTATGAGTAACGCTGCTGGACATATGCGGCTGGGATAGCGAGTAGTCTTTATTTATTTATGTTTATTTTACAATATATAAAGGCGGACTTAACGCCTGAGGCATTTTCTCCTAGTCAACCTTTGGGTGGTGCAGAAAAATAAAAGTAGGCGAATCACAAAATAAGAATAAAACAAAAATTTAGATGTAAAGTAATAAATATTACAATTCTTTCTATTCTTTATTTTCTAAATACTAAAATTCTTTAGTTCATCAGGACTAATCTGTGTTCACATATTTTGATACTTTTTGTTGCGAAATTGAAAATACACTGCTGTCCTTCCTATGTTTACATCTCAATACAGATAGCTCCCACGTCTCAGATTATGTAGCTCTTTATTTAACTCACAAAGACAACCATCAATCTTCAAAGGCTAGAGTAACACATTAGGGGCAAAACCGCTAAGTGGACGGCTGTAAAATTTAGTTCAAGTATGCCTAGTTTAAAAATAAGCCTAAATGTATGTACTCGACCCTTTTCACGCAACATTTTGTAATCCGTGACCGATATTCCATATGTTAATTATAGATGTTGTTTGGTTAATAGTTACACTACTGGCTACGTGTGAATATTTTAGAATTTTAATGAATTTTTTGTTGTTTTCCTTGTTCGTCTATTAATTTTCTTGCGAAATAATCGCGCAATATTAAGTTTTTTTTTTTCTATTTATTTTTTATGAGGGTTTGATCACATAGATAATGCCACCCTCGAAGATACACTTAAAATGACAAAAAGACAATATGATTAATATGCTACACTTAACAATTATTATGGTAATATCAACCTGCTTATTTTCTACGTCTCATAGCCGTAATTACAAATTTGGACAACAATTTTGCTTCTTCCGATAGTGGGAAAGCCAAAATATAGTTACATCTCCCAGTCATTAATAGATCATTGCCAAATTTTTCAATAAACTCTGTCCTTTCCTTTTCAATTCGAACACATTCCATTAAAATATGGTAGACGTCTTCAACTACATTACACTCTGCACAGTATGGAGAATTAGTTTTACCCATGAGGTGAGCAAAGCTATTTAATGGAATATGTCCTGCTCGTAATCTCATTAAGGTTATTACATCAGTTCTTGATAGATCGGATCTGTCAAACCATGGAATTTTAGGAAGTTGAGGCTGTATTGTCTTGTACCAAATTCCCTTGGTCAATGATCTTTCATCGAAGTATTGCATCCACATATTTCTACATTTTTCTTTTAATAAGGGCAAGTAATCGTTGTGGTAGGGTAGCCAGTTCATATGGATACCATCTTCAAGGGCTTGTTTGGCTAGTCGATCCGCTACTTCGTTGCCCGGCAAACCAATATGAGACGGTATCCACTGAAGTATGATGTGTCTATTATGGTTTTTCATGTCATCTAGCGATTGTAAAATGTGGTATGCTATTGGCGCACCTCGAAAATTTGTCGTACACCGAGCGAGATGTTGGAGCGCACTTTTGGAATCCGTCAAAATTACGTACATGCCAGTGCCCAAAGATTGAATATAGGAGACTGCTTCTGCAATAGCAATCAGCTCTGTGTTCATGATACATATGTTTGTTTCCAGTCTTAATTTCACAAAACAATTCACCTGCGGATCAAACATAGCCACACCTGACAAAACACCTTCTTTAGACCCATCGGTATAAATTTTATAATATTTGTTATATTTGTTAATTAAAAAATTAGCACATATGTTCCTTATATAACATGGATCATATTTATGTTTGGGGTTATGGATAACATCAATACTAGGTTTTATATAGGATACATCCACACTACTGACCCATTTGTTTAAGGAGAACATTTCATTTTTAGAATTAATATAAATAGGGACATCTTTAAATTGTTCATGAATCATAACTAATGTAGGTTTTGTTTTACGTCGCCAAGCTGTCCTATTGTATTGTACACTTAACTCATTCAATAAATTCACTATATGACCAGTGGAGCGTGATTTTCTCTGTAACCAATATTTACCAGCAAGATAGCATCTACGTACATTCAGAGGTTGAAGGTACAGTTCACATTCCATGACATGTATAGCTGTGGTACGGATAAACCCTCCAATAACTCGCATACTCTGATTTTGAATTTTATCTAATCTAGATAAATTACTTTTGCAACTATTACCATAAATAAAACACCCATAATCTAACCTACTCCGGATACAAGCTATGTACAAACGTCTAAGGTGTCGAGGATGCATTCCCCAGCCCGACCCCGCAAGTATTTTAAAAAGGCCAATTAATTTATTGCTCCTTTCTTTAAGATAATTAATATGTGTCCCCCAGCGCAAAGATTTGTCCAACCAGAGACCCAAATATTTAAACTTATCTACTATATCTAAGACATTGTTGTTAACAGAAATATTTACTGGGTTCCTTAAAATATTATTTCTAAAAACACATATTTTACTTTTTGATGGAGATATGGTCAAGCCTATATTTGCAAGAATCGAAGTTAATTTATTTATAGCTATTTGCAAATCTTGAGAACCTTCCTCAGTATAGGTGCAACTTATATATAACACAAAATCGTCCGCATATTGTGAGATTTTCACATTGTTTATAAGTTTGCAAATGTGACTAGTCACGATATTAAACAATAGAGGTGACAACGGATCCCCTTGTGCCAATTCTCGGTGTGTACTACGGCAAAGTGACGATTTTTCCAGGTTAATACTAAGTTTCCTATATTTCAAAAATGACCATAAGTATCGGCATATCTGACCATCTACGCCTATTTTAACTAAAGTATTCAAGAGATATATAATATCGACATTATTATAGGCGTTGTCAACATCTATAAAGCAAGCTATAGTAGACTTTCTGTGTAAAAATCCTAATTGGATGTCTGAAACCAGTCTAGTTATATTATCATAAGTTGAATGTCCTTTTCTAAAGCCAGTCGTGTCTGAAGACAAAACATGATTCTTCTCCACAAACCACTCTAATCTATTGACTAGTATGTTGTGAAAGATTTTACAAACACAGGAGATCATCGAAATTGGACGATAGGCCGAGACGTATTGACTATCGCGGCCTGGCTTTGGGACTGGCACAATACTTATGTCACGCCATTGTATGGGAACAAAACCGAATTTATAAAAATCATTATATAAGGCCAATAGAAAAGTTTTCCCATTATCAGGTAAGTTTGATAACATTGAGTACGATACCTGATCACTGCCGGGTGAAGTGTCTTTACGCCGCATACAACGCTCTAATTCCTGCTTTAGTATTGGAGTCTCTAGTATACCATTAGTTGCAGCAAAAATTGGACCCTCCGGACATACGTAATCGGGGGATAAGTTTTGAAGGAGCTGATTTGCACTGTCCTCGTTTATGTACGATTTTGCGGTTTTAATACCTTTGAACCATTTCAATTTACTCCACATTTCACTTTGAGATGTAGAACTATCTATTGACGAACAATATTCTTGCCAAGCTTTGCTTTTTTCTTTGCGTATTACTCGTTGTGCATTTCTAATTTTATCTTGTACTTCTATCAAATTATTTGGAGTAGGATTTCGTCGGAACCTTGATAAAGCTAGACGACGTTCTGCTACTGCTTTAGAAGTATGACTATTCCAGTAGGGCTTGGGAACAAATTTTGTATCTGGGTTCGTGTTGCACTTAATAAACGGAATGTGTATATCTGCTATAGAATTTATACAGTCAATAAAATTATTATATGATAACTGTAGATCGTCTTCCATTGTTACATTATCGAATACAGCATCTAATCGTTTTTTATACAGACACCAATCGGTTTTTTTTAAATTTCTTTTTACTATCAAATCTGTTTTTGAATTAAAATATGTACTAATTTTAACAATCAAGTGATCGCTACCTAATGTCTCATTACATGTAGCCCAGTTAAATTTTAATGCAATATCAGTAGTTACACAGGTTATGTCTGGAGATGACTGTTGCAATAAATTATTTACTAACTTAATTCTGGTAGGATCGCCATTATTTAATGTTATAAACGGGTTATCTATAAGTGCCTCAAATATTTGTATACCTCTATGGTTTGTCTTACAGGACCAATTTAAATGGTGTCCATTAAAATCGCCAAGTATGATTGCTTTTTTATTCCACTCACCGAACAAAAGTTCCCAATCTCGTTGATTAGTACGAACAGAAGGCGCACAATATATGGCCAAAAAATTATGAATATCTTTACAATTATATATTCTTATGCCCAGCATTTCAATACCAGGATTAATATTCCTTAAAGAGAGCTGACTTGCTTTAATAGATTTGTGGACTAAAATCGCAACACCGCCATACATGTCCTCTCTATCTTTCCGGTAAATACTGTATCCACTTAACTTAATACTAGTTTCTGGTGTTAACCAAGTTTCGCTAAGGGCAGCAATGTGGATATTTTCTTGCAATAAAAATTGTTCTAGTACCATTAACTTGGGTTTTAAACTTTGAGCATTCCACTGGATAATATTTAACTTGACTACTTTTTTAATTTTGTTATCCATCACTAAATAAAAAAGCTAAAATACTATGTAACATAGGCCATTCTGGAATTAAATCTGCCATCAGTAATACTAGCCACTCCATACAATACTTAATCACCGTCTTAATTTTAGTTTGAATCGTTGCATTTTTAATAAATACGGCGTTCTTTATTCTCTCCAATAATTCTTTTAAATGGACAGTTCCTTTCTTCGATTCTTCATGAGGCAAACCTTCTGAATGTTGTGTTGTAGCGTTAGGCGTTACTTCTAAGTTTTCGGACCAAACGAATGGCGATGATGGTCTCCGTTGTCGTTTTTTAAATAATGGAAGAGATGTTTTTTGTCTGTTTTCCGGAATAGCCTTTTCATGCGTTACTCTCGCATACGTTGGTGTTTCTGGTAACATGGAAACAGGAGTTTGGGTACTGTCTACTACAACAGTGTTTGACTTGAGTGTTTGTGTGGTTCCTTGTAAGTCATCTGCTTTAGGGAGGTGTGGAGACACGTACATGGTCAACGCTCTTCTGTAGGTGCAGTTGAATTCTGCCATGATCTCTCTCAACTTTTTTTCTTTGATAAATGCAGGACAAGACGCCTTCGCTAATGCCATGTGACTGCCGTTACAGTTTACGCATCTAAAATGTGTAGTCTCACAGTTTGTATGTTTACCTCCACATTTAGGGCATATCACAGCGTTTGATGGACACCTTTTGGTAATGTGACCAAGTTTCCAGCACTTACTACATTGTGAAACCGGGAAAACGTAAGGACTCACTTTTATACGCAAATTATCTACTGTTACATAGCCCGGAAGAAACGAGCCCTTGAAACATAGCCGAACTGCTTCGCTCGGTTTCCATGCACCATCTTCTTTGTTGCGATAATTAAGACGATAAGCAGAAAGTAATTTAGCATTATCAGGGCATATTATGTTTTCCATAATTTCTTTGTCACCCATTCCCATATCAACATTCTTAATAACTCCAAATGACATGTTATTCTCCAAAGCTCGATGAATCTTCCATCCCCTGTCTAATAATTCTTGACTATTTTCTATTTCATGTGCACTTTTTTCACTACAGACGTCGATTCGAACTTTAAAAGGGCTTAAAAATTTTACTCTTTCAATATCGAGAAAACCAAGGGATTTAAATAGTTTGGCCATTGCAAAAAGTTTAGGCAATCTTTCGTTAGATGAGATGTATATTTCAACTTTCTCGCTGTTCGATTTTATTTTTCTATCTTTCGTTATTATTTTCCACTCCTCCTCCTCTTCTTCCTCTTGTCTCTCCCTCTTGGTTGGTCTTCCAGACATATCTGTGTAAATCTCCATTTTTGCATAATCTAATTCTTGATTTTCCATAATAACATCACCAACAATTTCCGTTTCGCTCATATCGCCATCACTATGTTGTAAAATATCATTCTCAATTGCATTAATGTTCATTGTATTTGTATAAATAAAGACGCATCGTTATCAGCGACCCGGCCGCCAGGTAGCAACCGAGCGGTACAAACCGCCGCCGAGAACAAAAGAAATCACTGTACACGATAAATGAACCCACGATTAACAAGATATCGAACACAACCACCTCGTACGAGTGCCGTGACGAAACTGAATATTAAGTTTTGTTGACTCTTTGTCGAACATACTGTTATTAATATTTTTTTGTATGAAATACTAAAAAATATTTGATGATCTCAATTTTTTATGCTATGGCAAATTAGCAATTTTTAGGCTTCTGAAGATGGTGCAATCAGATAAAAGATGAGTCGATTGTTACTTTTAATTGCTACATCTATTATGCCGGCTTGTAAAATCTAAACTCTGTCCTTATTTTCCCTGCAGATATCAAACTTAATATACAAATATCCCATCGATAGCAACAAGAATTCATAAAAAACTATCGCTATTTGTCTTGATGTCGTCAGTCTTTGAGGAGTATTATATGCCACGTTGTCTTCATTTCAAGTGTTGTCAAATACTCTCATTGTTTCCATGAACCGGCATACTTGAAGCACGTGAGCCGATTCACGTGATGGGTATCGATAAATCATGAGTTATGGGACTCGGGACAGAAATCGATTAGTGTTTACGCACGGGATTCTTTGCTTAATCGATTCTTGGAATGTCATTGAGGTTGTTTCGGATTGTTGTGGCGATGGGATTGAGTTCATTTCTTTTTTTGAGGAACTAGAGCGGTCACGTGCAGATTTCGATGACGTCCGCTTTAATATGTAGACTCTTGACAATGCGAACTTTCTATAATTCAAACCTCCCCATAATTCAGAGCAGCTGTTGGGTCCGTAGCAAATCTCTCGATAAATCAAATAAATTCGAAAGTACACTCATTAACTCGAAGACTATATAAACGAAAGGTTATGTAGGTTTATTCACCTATACCATACAAAACTCCCAAAATTTGGAACTTTTAGTTATACGAAGTATTAGAGAGGTAACTTCAATTTCGAACTATCAAGAGACGGCTGTAATTTGCAGTAATTTCAGTTTAATTCTGTTGACAATATACAAATTAATATCTCTCAGGTACATTTAACCATTCAAGTTTAGTTAGTATACCATGGGTACAAGTTTACTTTAATGGGGACTACCCTGGCTTTTCGAATGTTTGAAATTAAAGTTCGGAAGACTCTCGGTCCTCATTGGACGTGATCAATTTTAACGGAATTTTAGGTATTTTGCGACTCTCGTTGAACATAAATAATAGATTTCCCAATTGTGAGCAAAATACCATAAATGTTGCGTATGTTCTGCACCGCCTTTTGTTCGTTGAATACGTAAAGGGTAGTAAAAGTACGAAACAACTGCATATTTCATTGCTGTCTAACAATAAATCATTTGCGTTTGCACACGAAACATACTTACACATTTTATTGCTTTTGTTGCATCTAGAAACTCATTGCGTCTTTCATTCTTACGTCTTGGACGAGTTTATGTTGAAATGAGCAAGATTTTATAATATCAATGTGATATAGCTGCTCATATTCCACTTTTAAAATTATTTTTTACCCTCAAATCATTTCTCAATTATGTTTTATTTCTTAATTATTTATAAACTTAAATTAAATTAAAACGGCATGAACCAATTACATCTATTTAATTCTTACACTTAATTATATCTCGTTCAAATATATTAAGTAAACAATATATAATAACACAAATATCAAATTAATCCGTAAAGTACTCAGGGTTCCGCAGGAGTCATGGATATTCTTGTATATTAGTAATCACTTCTCGTGAAATAAATCTGCCGGACACAGCGTATGTCAAATGCAATTTTGAATACGGAAATCTACTACATCAGTAATATTAAAAAAAAACAATTTGCCTTCTCAGCGATGCTATAAATAGTCAGACAGCCAAGGGTTTCAAACTCTACAATTTTTATTTCTGTTGAAATTGATTAAAACAGTGTATTAACTATACCTAATAGAAATGACTACCCACTACTCAAAATACACAGTTTGAAGACATTCCCAATATAACCCCATTTGCATACTAAACTTTGCAGAATCTATTTTATCCTGCCATAAACCACAGCGTGTAATTTTATTGGATATAAATTATAACACATACTTATGTAAGAGATCGTTGAACCAACGCGAGACTTCTATAAAAAGGTTGCACGCGCAAACGCTTCAATGTTGTGGATTGGTATGATCCACTGTCAATAATATGCAAATCTACAAGTATGGTCAATTGTCGATATTATACTACTCCAGCCCATACATGTTTCACTGCACGGGCCTCTTCAAAATTTTTTTTAATCGGTAGTTCGGACAAAGGAGCAAACAAGTTAACTATAATAAGTGATCACTGGCGCCCATGAACATCCGTAACATTTGGATCATAGATGCGTTACCGGTCCATTAGATCCGGAGGGAAAGGAAAATGGATGGGAAGAATAAAAGGGTATTGACCGCCTCGGTGGCGTAGTTGTATTTCAGTACAGTTATAAAGCTGAGGTCTCTGGATCGAATACCGGGTCGGGCAAAGTGATATTGCATTTTTATATTCATTATCAGTCAAGAATTTGTACCCGATATGGCGATAGGCTCGCCCCCTTTCACATCGTGGGACGAAACATATAAGGCAGCATGTGAATGTCGTGAAACCTCTGCCCACCCCTTCTGGGAAAAAGGCGCGACTTTATGTATGTATCGGATTATAAGATGGAGAATGTAAGTAGGTGACATTAGTTCAGCGTGGGTTGAAATATAGTGAAATGGAGTATATTAAATAGGGCCTTAAGGTAAATCGGTACTGGAGTGGGTTTAAAAAAAATAGAGCATCCCACCCACTCATATTTGGTACTCCAGTTAACCAGGATTTCATTTCGTTACCATTAACGAAATAAAATATTATCACATAAATACAAGTATGTAGCATAAAAATGGACACAATACCAATAGCTACAAATTGTTGTATCCGTTAATATTGTACGTGGTGTTTTTGTTCTTATACTTAAACAAATAAAAAATAAATAAAAATAATGTTTTAATGTTTATTAAATGGAATTGCTAAGTACACGTCGCAAAATACCCGATGCTATGTTTTAGTATAAACTTCTTCACGACCACATTAATATATCTAAGTATTTTGAGCGAGTGAATCTTATCGTACCATGATGTAGCAATCGTTTGATTAACCGTAAAGGGTTTTCTTTTAGATCCCAGGAGGAATCACGGCCAGCATTTTCTTATGTACCGAATTAACTCTTTCGTTCGTTCGTTTCAGCCACAGGTATTCCATTGCTGAACATATGGGAGGCATAGGCAAGGATCTCCACATCGACCTGTTGGAAGCGGCCTGCATCCAGCGACTTCCTGCTTCCGAATAACCTCTTTATGCAATAATATTTGCGTATATATATATAGACGTCTTCCATCAAGATAAAAATATGTGTAGTGTACGCTCTTATTTTTTTGACATTATATTATTTAAGTAACAATAATAAAGTAAACCATTTTATAATTACTTTTATAACTTTAAATTGACCCACATTGCATGCCGTATTTGCATCTAGCAGGGTATAGGCTTATAACACCGATTTCATAATCGCATTTAGTATACGTATAATAAAGGAAAAATGTTACGAAAATGGTCCAATTTTGCACGGAATGACGAGACGATGCCATTCGCCTAAAAGTAAGCGATACGACCGCTCATAGACATTTGCAAAATCAAACAACACCTGAATTACAAAGCAATGCCCTGCATTCCACTGCGCTCGCCATCCTGAGACACAAGATGTTAAGTCTCAATATATCCAGACCTTTGATTGGGGAGGTACCTACCCAGGCGGCTACTCACATACAGACCTACCACTAGTAACCTTGCAATTAGGTTCATAACGTCACGGTATAGCTTCTGTTAAAGCGGAAATTATTGGTATACGCCTACGCCCACAGCAATACGCCCACAGAGCGTGCGTGTGTTCGCAATATCACAAACACGAGGCAATTTATGGAATGTCTGTTTTTACAACACGGTTTTGTAACTTGTATTTGATGACATCATTAATCTATGACGATATTACCGTGAAGATGAATGGGAAATTAAAAGTCTAGGATTTTATTTTCAGAGGATGTAGTGACTAGAATTGATAAAGGCATGTTACGGTGGTTTGGTCATGTAAAGAGAATGGATGAAACTAGAATAACAAAATAAATATATAATGCGAGTGAGGATGAGAGGAATGAGTCGCTAGGGGTGGACCTCACCGAACATACACCATCTAAATCGGTGATACCCTCAACAAGGGTCAGGTCAAAAGTACCCTGAATCGCCGAGAATGCACGAAGTGGTTGATGAAAGTGGATGAAGCGAAACTAATATGTCAGGATCGGGCAAAGTGGCGGTCAATAGGCTCTGCCTTCTCCTATGGGATACAGGCGTGACGATTATGTATGTATGATTTTCATACCGAACCTTAATGATTTCAAATTCAGCGATATCGATACGACTATTTCAAGACTCTCTATACGTGCCCTGTATACCATGACTTTGTCGGTTTGGTATTTTTTTGTTTTTAGTTTGAATATAATTCATCACTTTACACCTAAATAAAACAGGCGAATACAGAACATCGTTCTTTTTTTGGAATCGGTTGATGATTTTCTTAGTATGATTTTTTTTTCTCGCCCTCACACCCGCCACTGCAACTCCTGTCAGCCAGGATCAACAGTGGCACATAAAGAATTGACACCGATGTTTTTAGTCTCAATATTAAACACCTCATATCAAAAATGTTGAGTCTGAAATAATGACAACTAGCCGATAATGATACTCATAACTATATTTAACAATTCTTCCTATTAATACATACATATATAAACTCACATCTTTCTCCCAGAAGGGGTAGGCAGAGGTGCCTGGACACCCACATTTCGCCTTGTATGTTTCGTCCCACGATGTGATACGAGCCTATCGCCATAGCGGGCACAAATTCCTGACTCCGGACTGATAATGAATAGAAAAATATTACTTTGCCCGACCCGGGATTCGAACCCGAGACCTAAGTTTTGTAACCGTACCGTAATACAAATACGCGACCGAGGCAGTCAAAATCATATTGGAATGTATTCACCATAAAATGACGGATGGTCCTCATATACTCGTGCTGGGAGAGTAAATCTTCCGTCGACATGCGGCTGTAGCGTGTGCAACCGTTTGACGTATAGCGCAGATGCAAATAGCCGACTATCGAATAGTAAGTTGTCTTTATTTGTGCTCTCTCAATGAGCTATTAGGTGGACTGTTCTTTAAGCTGAAAACGGGAATTTTCCCTTTTATTATAAACTAGAAGATCGGACCGGTTCCACCCGCATACAGATATACTTTTCAAAATGGCGGCCAAGATGATTATATTCTAAATTGATATTCGGAAAGATTCCGACCGCTCGACCAACCAGACCATGAAAAGCGAATAAAATTGCCTCGTATTTGGTAGATTTTTCACTACTACTTCCTTCCTATGAGTCATAGCGTGATGATGTATAGACTACAGTATTTCTCGATAAATGACTTATCCAAAACAAAAATATTTTTTCAATTCGAACCAGTAGTTCCTGAAATTACAGGTAACCAACGCACATATATACAAACAAACTCTTGAACTTCATATACTGGGTATATCAAGACTGCTACCGAAAATGAAGCCGGGTGGTAGTTTTAGTGACTACAAACATAATGCAATTAAAATTTTTGCAAAGAAATGCGACAATTTATTTTTTATATATTTTTTTAAATATCTTCATTTCATTGGAAAACTCTTTTGAATTCTCTTATACCTGACGATTGTGTAGATAATGACTCCGAATACCAAAAACAAATAAGACTCTGGGCTTCGGAGCTACCTTCTTCCCCAAAATCAGATCATCCATCTCTTAACGAATTTCTTAACATAGTAAACTCTTTGCCAATTAACAAAGCATCGGGAGAAGATAAAATATCGAATAAAATGATAAAGGAAGCGTGTAAGTCGTCGGGTGACACTATACTGAAAGTTTTTAATCGGTGTATTGATGAGGGCATTTTTCCCCGGGTTTGGCGTTGCGGTTTCATTCGTGTTATACCTAAAAGTGGAAATAAGCCCCCTGAAGACCCTAAGTCATATCGCCCAATTACATTATTACCATCTTTGGGTAAAGTACTTGAAAGGCTTATTGTCCCTCGTCTGTTACCGGGTGGTCCAAAATTTCATGACCTGCAGTTCGGTTTTACCAAAGGTAAATCTACTGTGGACGCGGCTTTATCGGTTAGAAGAATTGTCGTCAACTCGGATCACAAGTACGTATTGGGAATTTTCTTGGACATCTCCGGCGCGTTTGATAATGCCTGGTGGCCAATATTACTATTGAAATTAAAGATCCGAGGTTGCCCTAGGAATATATATTCTATGATATATTCCTATTTTTGTCATGGGTCAACCAAATTACAACTTGGCCACCATGCCGTATCGAAGGCGCTGACTATGGGCTGCCCTCAAGGCTCGGTTATCGGTCCATATCTATGGAATTTGGGGTTCGATGATATCTTCTCAATTCCTTTTCCGCCGGGTTGTTCTTTAACTGGATACGCAGATGACGGACTCCTACTTATACAATCCAATAGTAGAGCCGGGCTCGAAAGTTCGGCTGACACGAGTTTGCGTTTAATTTTGAACTGGGGTGAACGAAATCGACTAACATTCGCACCTCAAAAAACTTTTCAAATGTTGTTAAAAGGGATTCTAAAAACACCCCCGCGAATTAAATTTAACAATGTACCAGTTAAAAGAAAGGAATCAGTTTGTTACCTCGGACTAATTTTAGAGAGAAATTTCTCATTTATTGAACACATTAGAACCGTCGGAGAAAAATCGAAAAATAACTTCTATGCTTTAACGAGAATATCAAGGGCAACGTGGGGATTATCATTTAATACTTTGAAAATTATCTATGGAGCAACTTATTTGGGTTGTATCTGTTACGGTTCTCCAGTTTGGGCCGATAGATCTACTGTTGGCGCTGTTCGTAGGAAGTTGCTCCAGAGTCAACGCCTGGCCTTGATATTCTTGTGTAAGGCTTACAGAACCGTTAGTACAGAGGCTTTGCCGGTTTTTGCGGGTGTGCTTCCGGTCGATCTGGAGGTGCAAAGACGCGCCGCATTATATTATTCAAATAGAGAGACAATAGACACTAACTTTATTGCATCCCGAGACTTTTTAAAGATAAGCAGATTATTTAAACCATATTCTGCTGCGTACACTGAATTAATTGTCGAATGGCAGAACCGGTGGGATATATCCTCAAAGGGGCGTCACTTATATCAATACTTTCCGTCCGTTCGCGATCGCTTAAGAAAATCGTGGCTACAAACTATAGAACCCATGTAATTTGTTTATCCCGTGGTGCTTAATACATCTGGCTTCTCCAGTTGTATATCTTTATATAAGAGGATACATACCTCTCGACTCAATATTTTTTGTCACCCGCTTTGCTGCGGAGGGAAGTGGACAACTATTTGTTTCCAACTCCTCCTTTTGTTTTTCTTTCTGATTAATTTCGATGCGGGTTAAAGACAAGCTAGTGTCCCTGAGAGACTCGCCGAGCTCCGGAGCTCGGTGTCAAATCTTTGTGTGCCACTGTTGATCCTGGCTAACAGGAGTTGCAGTGGCGGGTGTGAGGGCGGGAAAGTCTCTATATCTTCATTTTTGGGTGATAAATCAATTTTTGCTAAAATAATAATTTAAACTCTTTTATACCTTAGAGTCTTTATAACTAAAAGGGTATACACTATTATTTCAGGGAAAAAAATGTATTTACCACCCAAATACGACCATATAAAAAAAAAAAAATTGACGCTTTTTTTTCCAACATTTTCTGTTGCATTGTATTTGAAGTCGCTTAAACTACCACCCGGCTTCGTTTTCGGAACCAGTCTTGATATACCCAGTATATTACTATAGATTGTAAATTTCTTTTCTATCATAGATGTCTTGCATAGGGTGGTTTGTGTTCTAATTTTCTCTTGTTGTTAGCCAACATAAAATGAATTTGCAGCAATGCTGTATTGTGTTTTGGCTATAATTTTAGGTCCGACAGCCTGACTGAAATTAAATTTTATGGGTGTAGGTTTCTATGTTTACTAATCAAATAGATCATGTTGAATATTTTAAGGGACAACTTAAAAATCTATTTGTAGGTATACACAGACTCAGCCTCCGTGACAGCTTACGTGGCGCAGTTGGTTAGACGCCGGCTATGAAACGAGAGGCTGCGGGTTCGATCTCCGCATCGAGACAAATCCGCCAACCTGCACTAGGCCAGCGTGGTGGACTATATGGCCTAACCACTCTCAATCGTACTCTCGATTGTAGAGTAGGCCCATGCCCTGCAGTGGGACGTATATGGGCTGATACAATACAAATATAAATACACATACAGGTCCAATACAAATGAAAACTGTGGCGCCAAAAATTCAGAGATCACTGCTCCCTAGAGTTACCTACGGCAACTGAAAGTTACTGACGGATCATTTCGGTACATCTGAACCTTGATTAATTATAGAGAAAATCTACCTTGAACCTGTAGTTAATATTCATATAACTCCCACTGAGTTAGTCGTAATTATTCGAAAAGTTATTCGAATAATTACAATATGTGTTATTCTAGACATAAATTCTGTTCATACGTCAACCAAACTGCTCAGAACATTGTTAGCTTGTAATAATACAATCGTTTCGTAGAATTACAACTTACAACTTTTCCTTACAATCCACAATAGCCTAGGTGCTAGGACGAAAATAAAACAATGACGCAGAATTACAAATTAATGCTAAATCATCGGTGGATTTCCTGCAGCCGTAGGAGAGTGCTATATTTATCCTTAACGCGACAAAATCACTTAAAAATGTTAAAACGTTATCTATAATATAAAAATAAATCGCAAAATGTGTTGGTAAAAAACGCTAAAGTTTTTAATGTCAAAAATTCATAAGGCAATCTTTATATGTATATGTATATGGAGAGACGGGACATAAAGTAAAATATAATGGAAGGTACGGGGGAGGGCTGGGATAGCTGACAGATTTGTTAGGACGAAATGTAAATGTACGTTATAAAACGGGATGGATAATAAAGAGAAAGGACGGGACGGATTGGGAAGAGACTGGACAGACGGATGAGACGGGATTGAGCCGGACAGTAGGATAGCTACGACAAGTTTAGGTATACCAGAGTTTATACGAAAAATAACATGTATTTGGTATTGAGTGGAATCAAAAAATATATGCACCATGGTGAAGCTGGGTCGAGCCGCTAGTTTAAAATATAAAATGAATACATCAAGAAATCAAATATACCCCACACTAGCACACGAAACTAGTGACATAACCCGTGGGTATCAAAAAATACGAGTGATTTTTTCATCTCACAAACGTACACACTCGAAACCAATACTTGTGGACCACAAATTTATTTATATCTATTCTAGTATCAAACCCGCGACCTTTCGTTTCACAGACAGTGTCTATCCAACTACGCTATAAAGGCTGTCGTTACTTAAAAATTCCGTAACAATAAGTTTCACTCCCATAATTTCCTCAAGTCCAAAGACTCTTAAAAGGCTTGTAATGTCTTGCTCTTGAAGTTCAACGATCTGGTTTTGGGTGAAGTTTTCCACGTGTAGTACTAACGTCAAGTTTTCCACGGTGACCTAGCGGGCCCGCCCTGCAGTTACGCGGTCATTCCCTTCAAAAGTAATCAGTCGACTTGGCACAGGGCCGGATTTAGACCTATAGTTTGCAGTGTCTCAAAAAAGCTGTCAAATGAATAAATAATAAATAAAATAAATAACACCCAACAGTCACTTACATAGTTCTGGCCCCACACTAAGATTGAGTCTTGTGTCGTGGGTATCAGGGACTACGAGAGACTTTTCGGTCTCACAAACACCCAGACTCGGAAGAAATATTTGTGGGCCGCATAAACATTTCCCTCGATGCGGGGATCGAACCCGCGACCTCTCGTTTCACAGGCGGCGTCTAACCAACTGCGCCACGGAGGCTGTGTGAGGAATACGTGGACATTATTGTTTTAAAAGGAGGAAGGGATTTGGTCTGCCTTATGACACCTGGCATTGGCATGGTCATTGTAATAAACACTCAAGAAAACAGATAAATGATCTGTGCTTTCCTTGCCTGTAATGAAAATGGTCGTCTTTTGAAGGAAAATCATGGCTGTATAGAATAATTGGTGAGAGACGGTTAATTGAAATGAAATGTATGTATTGGTCACGTAGGCAATTTAAGAGCTCTTATTCTATGAATTTTTAATGTATCATAATAAGACACACGTAGATACAGGTAGATAGTAGGCCTAAGCTATTTTAGTTACCTATTAGGGCTTAAGTTTATTGTTACATGGAAAATAAATATCTCACGATCCGTTTTAAAACACCACAAAAAAGTTAACAAATATAATAGTTACCATTTTAAGTCCTGGCCAGTAATTAATGTTATTTGTCCTCACATTAGAGTTAACAAAATAATATTACTTCCCTTTTTTATTGCATATATTGGCGAGACACGCATGTCATTCGCCTGATGATAGGCGGCCTCTCACATATGAGAGATCTACCGCCAGTAAGAACACTCTCTATAACATATCCCTGATTTCAGCTCTGTATGAACGTGTCAGTCTGTCTAACGATACACGGGGAGGTGAGACATAACTATAATTCCAGAGATGCTCTTGCAATATCCGTCAGCAAATGCACGTCATTCATTCGATGAGTGCCTCGACTTCCAAGTACTGCAAGTGACATGTCGAAAGAACATGTCTTCATAAATGCACCTAAAAGTCACGTACATACATACGAGGTCTGTTCAAAAAATAAGGTAAGTTTCTGGCCAAAAACAACACCGCAATCATGCCTCAGCCACCGTATTTGCCAGATTTGGCATCCTGTGACTTATTCGATACATCTGTTCCCAAGATTGAAAAGACCCATGAAAGGATTGCGTTTTGGGACTATGGATATTAAAGCCGAATCGCTGAGAGATTACAAGGACATTCTACAAAGTGCATATCAGAACTGCTTCGAGGATTGGAAAATACGCTGGCATAAGTGTATGATATCTGAGGGGGACTATTTTGATGGGATAGAATAGAAATTGATAAATAAATAGTTTTTGAGAGAAATAGAAATTCACCTTATATTTGAACAGAGTGCGTATTCTTGTAGTGCGTTGTCTTGTGTCGTGGGTAGCAGGAACTACGAGAGATTTTTCGACCCCACAAACTCTCAAACCCGAAACAAATATCTTCGGTTCACACAATATTTTTTTTCTCGATGCGGAGAATGAATCAACGGTCTTATGTTTCACAGGCGGTTTTCAACCAACTGTGCGGAGGCTGTCTTTTAAATTACTGTAGACGGTATATGAATATTTCTATAGAACTAATGATTTGTTTGCATATGGAACTTAAAAAATATGGAAGCTGCTGGGAGAGTGACGAATTGAATGTACTGTCAGTACTTGCTAGACTTAAGCGATGACAGAACCACTGCGACTCTTTCTAAAGTGCGGACAATTTTACTCATACAATCCGTCAATATCCACAGCAATTTGACGATCAGTTTTCTCAACCTTGCGGTAAGATAAGGGAAGTACGAGCCCTAAAGGTACTACTGAGGGCCCTCTCTTTTTCCTTCTCTTTTGCCTATCCCAATGTAGTCGATAAGATATTGCTTCAAACTCTACCGCCGTTTGTACTACTATGTAATATATTTTTTATTGTTTGTACTTTTGTTTGGTGTACAATAAAGGATACAAATAAATAAAATAATAAAAAATACTAAGGGAACCTTAAGAACTGTTGAATCTTTAGTAAATTTGTAAGATTTCCTCAATATACGGAAACGATTGAGACTACGAGAGACTCCAATGAGAGACACTATCATTAAAACGGTGATGACATGAATGATTTACTACAGGGAAGCAATAATTATACGCTTGTCAAACTGCGAAAGTCAAACTGCATTAGTATAGCAAATACTCAGTTCATAAGATCACTAGGCTATGACAGAACAATGGAAATCAAAACATTCACATTACAATTACGCTCAATTGACGACAAAGAATATAAAGAAGTTAATTGGAATTAATTGCGAGTTTTTAAAGCGCAGCGTGTGGTGACACGTGCGATGGATGTTATTCAGCATAATTACACACGAGATTCTTGGCAACTGGTTATTTTCGGAACAGCTAGTGAAATTAATAGTGCTGTCTTTTAAAATCAGTGATATGCGGGAAATCGAATTGTTGACGAACTTATGGTATATGCATTAGAATATTTAGAGAAATGATAAAAAAGAAACGTAGGGAATCGGGGACTTTTAGACAATAGGTTGAACAAACCAGAAAGCATTAACAGATTACAATAGCCCCTAAATATTGACTAAGTCAAGTGGACAATAAAGCCTTGCTGTCCTTTTAAAATGATAGAGGTAATAAAATGTAAGATAGCTTAATATAGTGACCCATAAAAGCTTTTAGTATTGAATATCAGCATGGCTTCACCATTTATGTAATTGTCTAAAATTTGACTTGACACACATGACTTCGAAAATTTAATCACCAATCACCACGCAATAAAACGGTGAAGGAAAACATCGTGAGGAAACCTGCATAAACTAGCGATTTATATCAATGTATGTAAAGGTATGTAAAGTCCGCCCACCCACATTAGGCCAGGGTGGTGTACTATATAGCCTAACCACTCTCAATCGTACTCTCGATTATAGTAGAGGCACGGGCCCTGCAATGGGACGTATATGGGTTGATACGGAGAATTCGTTCGAGAAATCGTTTCATCAGCGTAAACCAGTTTTGAAGTAAGACATAAATGTTTAAAGAAAATATTACACCACAAAAAATTTAACAATAATTCAAGCCACTAGTGGTAGGTCTCTCATATTATATGAGATGCTGCTACCACCGCAATGTCTATTTTACCCGCCAAACAGCGGCAAATGCACTGTTATGTTTCGGTTTGAAGGACATTGTAGCCAAAGCAAATACTGGACATAATGACTCTCAACATCTTATGTCTTAGTTTGTATCATATAATTATCTTCGTGGATTTGCTTGGTTTTTCTATTGTCCATGAGCCGCCGTATGGCTTACCATCAGGCGAATGTTACGCTCGTCTCCAAGACCAATAAAAAAACCACTTGAAATTCGTCACATAAATATTATGAGCCGATAAGACGTAATTAAATTATTGTACAATTAATTACGATGTTATTATGGTGTATTATGTTACAAATTGTGTACAAACGTTCCAAAGATGGTGTCTTTTTAATTAACGGTGAGCTAAATTACAATAGGCGTGTACAGGATTACCTAATTTTGGGTAATTTGTATTTCAGGTCGAATTGCGGCCTCTATTGATTAATTTATCTATGTTTTTGAACTCAATTCTATAATTAGTAATATTGTTAATGTTTGCCCCAAAAACTTATTTCACGTGACCTTTCATGCTATTGTTCTCTTTATTTTGTTATTATTATGTATTAAAAACATAATTGATCTTCAGAGAAAACGCTGAAGACTGTTGAAAGCTTCCGAAAATGTTGACTGAGATCCCCTAGCAGTGTCTGTATCGGCCATGTGGGCCGATACGTCCTACTGCAGGTCACGAGCTTCCTCTACAATCGATAGGATAATTAAGAGGGTTAGGCCACCTAGTGCCAGCATACAAAAAATATAAAGTGTTTCGAAGTTACCTTTTGTATTTTACAATGGAACTGTCTTAATAAAACCTAAAAGGAATAAGATTTACAATGCAAGGTGTTGTATTTTTTTCTGGCCGCAATGACTGATCATTAACCTAGATTCCTGCTTTAATATTAATTTTACGAAAATATTTGATATTTTTGACCCTGAACAAATCACATTCGTCACATTTATCTCCCCAGAATTATAAATGTATACCAAGGTTCATACATGAAAGAAGTAAAATTTGCATAAACAACAAAATACACGATTTACATTGAACTAATTCATTAGTTCAGCGGAGCGGTGCCAACTGCGAGTGTTCCTGTACGAGTGTCGGTGAAATATCGTCCGAACGACTGTGACCATGTTTTAATGATTTTTGGATTCCGGCACAGAAGCAAATCTAAACTAATATTATAAATGTTGATTGTTCGTTTGCATTAAATAGGCTCTCTGAAACTACTAGATCGATTTGAAAAATTCTTTCAAAATTACAATTCTACGTTATCCCTAAGGAACGTAAGCGATAGAATATTTTTAAGAAAGTGTATTTGCTTTGCACCCGGGTAGAGCCGGGCCGGGCCGCTACTATTTAATATATTCACAATTAGTTCTTTTGCAAACGGCGCAAGTACCAAACAACTTGTAAGAGATATGCTATTTCGTAAATTTAAACAATAACTCTCGATGTGAATCGGAATCAATTCAAAACCCAATCACATGGACACAAGTAATTAGGAAATTAAACATGTTATGCAAAAACATGTCAAGGTTTGTCCATCGAAACGCATGTCCACAGTAAATTGGCATCGGCGCAGTAAAGCCAGTGATTGGCGGTATAACGAGGGCTCTTGTTGTATTGCACGTGAAATTACACGATACATTTCATCTGAACGGAGACAATGACCTGCTTGTCTCACGCTACAGGGTAATTTACAGACGAATATTGTCTGATTAAAAGTACTCACTTTAAATATGTTTTTACTGGTGGTGGTCCCCCATATGTGAGAGGGTGCCTGGTAGGTACCACTGCAATTCTATTTCTCTCGCTAAACAGCAGTGTAAATGCACTGTTGTGTTTCGGATTGAAGGACAGGAATTTATTGTAGTCAGAGTAGCTTTTTTTTTATTGCGATGAATAGCGAGACGAGCATGCCGTTCGCCTGATGGTAAGCGATACGACCGCTCATGAACAGTAGCAAAACCAAAAAATACCTTGAATTACAAAGCAATGCTTGGCATTCTACTGCGCTCATCATCCTGAGACATAAGATGTTAAGTCTCAATATGTCCAGTAGTTACTCTAGCTACAATGCCCTTCAATCCGAAACACAACAGTGCATTTACACTGCTGTTTGACGCGAGAAATAGACACTGCGGTGGTATCCACCCAGATGGCCTCTCACATATGAAAGACCTACCACCAGTAAAAGCTACTGCGCATATTGGGACTTTACATCCTATGTCTATGGAACGCAGTGGAATGTAAAGTATTGCTTTGTAATTAAAGGCGTTGTTTGGTTTTGCTATTGTTGATGAGCGGTCGTATCGCTTACCATCAGGCGAACGGCATGCAAGTCTCGCCATTCATTGCAATAAAAAAGAAAAGTGAGAAATTATTGGCTTGAGTTCGGTATTTACAAATATTTTCTTTCCTCTTCCTTTAACCTTCTCATTTTTAGAGGTCGATAATGCAACTACGAGTCTAGTAGTAGGTAATTTTATAAAACCAATTCTCTTCTTTTCACTTAATTCGAGGTTAACCTCGAATTAAGAAAAGTACGGTGTATGAAAAAAAATCTCTAATTTTTTTATAGCAATGAATGGGGAGACTAGCATGCCCTTCGCCTTATAGTAAGGGATACGACAGCTCAGGGACGGGAGCAACATCAAACAACACCATGAATTACAAAGCAATTAATGGCATTTCACTGCGCTCGCTATCCTGAAACATATACATAACAATGTTAAACCAGAATATAATTGCATTTACATTGCTATTTGGCGGGAAAGATATGCCGAGACTTGGCAGAAAATTATAGTAGAGATAAAAAATATTATTATTAACACAGAAGGAAGCAGAAGCAACGTCAAAGCGAATAAAATTCACAAAACATTACACTTTATAACATTAAAGTGAAAAATCATATCATAAATTATTTTATGTAATAACCACGTGCAACGCCCGACTATTCATAACCAAGTTTATTCTAAGAAAGAACAAGATAATCAGTTCTGAAAAGTTTTCCTCCATCATCAATATGCGACAATGTTCTCCGATGCCGTAGTTCTATAGTTGTAATGTCCTAACTAACTCTTTTATACTGGGCCAGAATGGAATTTACACATAAAACTGTACTGTTCTGTATCAGCCCACGCTTCATTGCAGGGCACGGGGTTCATCTATAATCGAGAGTACGATTGAGAGTGGTTAGGCCATACACTTCCCTAGTGCGATTTGGCGGACTTTACATACCGTAGAAATTCTTAGAAATTGCCATAGTATGCAGTTTTCCTCACGATGTTTTCTTTCACCGTTATAGTGCGTGATGATTGACTATCAATACATACATGACACTGAAAAGTCAGGGGTGTGTCCGGGGATTTAAATTCGCGACAACCGCGAACAATACTAAAAGCAGAAATAACATTTAAAATCTTAAGAAAACAAATACAAATATGGCTTCAATGTTCTTCATTCTACATGTACTTACACACTATTGCTTGCCGCAAGATATTTACAGAGTAGTAATTGTTAATACCTATCAAGACGGCTTAAGGCAACTACAAGCGACCTACCGTCTTGTATGTACAAGAAGCTCATGCATTTATATGTTTTAAACCCACATACATTAATAATACTTATAAGCTCCCATTGCCCACAAATCTTTTGAATATAAAACTACAGTCATATTCAGACCCATTTATTTAGGTTTTGCGATAACAGTCAATCAACAGTTGAATTAAGTTTTTTATTTGTGATCTAGTTACGACTAAAATACAATTTGAAAATTCCATAAACAAACACGCGTTGGGAATAATTGAACTTCCGATTAAAGCTGCAAATAATGCAGAATAACTAAAAGTTGTGCATAAAGTTCGTTGACCCCCCACGTGTATCTATGTTTGCCGCTCAGCGCCCACGGGACTGAAGTGGCCAACTTTTGATTGCAAACTGGAAAATGTACTGAAAAGTTACTTTATTTGCGGTAGCTATATCACGGAGGTGACATATTTGAAGGCATCCGTGTGGAGTGTTAATCATTTAAATGGAAAGTGAGAGTATAAAGTTTCTTGTAGTATCTGACACATGCGACATTATTTTTGGTAATTTATTCTTTGATTGGGACTCTGTTACTTTAGGTTGTGTTTATGTATTTATTACTCTTGCCCCAAATATGGGCCCAAACTACAAATGTAAATGAGGCATAATTATGCGCTTACTTAGAATGATGTAGCGCCGACAGACTTTTGTAATACACATACTAGTTTAAAAGTGCGTGGTGGTCTGTTGGTAAACGGACCAGACGCGGCTGCCAATATGTTCACTATAGTCGCGGATTCGAATGCCAGAACGCACCTCTGACTTTTCGGACTCATGTGTGTATTGGTAGTCATCACGCACTATATCGATTGTAGAAGAGACCCGTGCCCTGCAGTGGAACGTGAGCTGATATAGCTAGACATACACGTATTAGAAATGAAGATACATAATAAAAGTATTATTTCCCTACATTTGCACTTAATTACCTAGATCAGTCTCGTACACGTGGAAAATAAAACTTCACGACCTTTTTATCACTGATGACCCGGCCTGACCTATTTAAAACTGTCGGGGATGTGTCACAAACGCATTTGCGATAGAACGATTTAGATAATTCCTGCCGCCATTTTCACAATCACACCCTGACCTATTAAACCTTTTGAGCGTGATGACTACGTGAGGCTATTGGAAACTATGTTTATTACGAACTAGCGGACCGGCCCGGCTTCGCTCGGGTGCAGATAATTTTTGAGGCTGCTTTAGAAACTTAGGAACTACGAGTATTTGGCGTGATAATTAATTTACATATTTCAACTCAAAGTTACTACCAGACATTAAACTGCCCATCCCATTCCTTTTATTACATTTTGTCGGGATAAAAAAGCGTATGTGTTAATCCAGGCTGTCAGCTAGCTCCAGGCTAAATCTCACCAAAATTGGTTCAACGGTTTGAGTCAAGAGGTAACAAATAAATAAACCCACCCACACACCCAACACCCAACAGTCACATACGTTGTCCTGACCCCACACTAAGATCGAGTCTTGTGTCGTGGGTATCAGGAACTACGAGAGACTTTTCGGTCTCACAAACACCCAGACCCGGAAAAAGTATTTGTGGGCCGCACAAACATTTCTCTCGGTGCGGGGATCGAATCCGCGGCCTCGCGTTTCACAGGCGGCGTCTAACCAACTGCGCCACGGAGGCTGTCAAATACACAAACTTCCGCATTTACAATATTGGATAACATAGGATAGTATAAAAGTATTATAGATTGCTGTCGTCAATAAGTTTGTAAGCTTATCTATCTATGTAAGGCTAGGTTAAAGATGAAAGAAAATGCTTGGTATTCCACTGCGCTCGTCATCCTGATACGTGAGATGTTAAGTCTTACAATGTGCAGTAGTTGCTCTGGGTACAAAGTCCTTCCATTCGGAACACAACCATGCATTTACACTACTGTTCAGCGGAAAGAATGGACATTACATTACTTACTTGAATATACATACATACGAAGTAGAATATGTGCTGATATAAATAAAACCGTTTAAAATTTAAGTACGTTTTTATCGGTTTAACAAAAAGTAATGGAGTTAATAACTCATTGAAATCCACAAAATAATGTACATTACAGTTATTTATTTAATCTGGCACGCAAATCTCGTCCGGTTTTTTGGTATAAGTTCACGGTCAAGGCCGGAATATTCGTATGCGCTCACAATATTCGGATGAATATGTAATACTTATTACATATTTATATTGTATTTGTATTGGCCCAGGTGTTCCGGCTTGTCTTGCGCAATGTGATTCTCGGAAATACTCGGTATGTTTGACCATGACGGTATTGAATTTGAGATATATGCATAAGATATTCAAGTTTGATGAATGGGATTGTCATATAAGATATACACACAAACTCGAGCCAATGAAAGGTAGGTTGAAGGCATTAATATGTCTAGCGTAGATCGGAACGCAAAAACCAATTAACTTTTTAATAATTGTAAAGGGTAGTTAAATTGTAACAGTGAGCGGATGACTAATACCTCAGTCCACCCCGTGAATACGAATGCTGTAAAGTAATAGAAACGTCAGAAAATAAAAAAAATAAACCAAATCCGCGATAAAATCCGTAAATAATTCGCGTAAATTGAATAAAACATTTTTTTTTTTTTTATTGCCTTTAATGGCGAGACGAGCATGCCGTTCGCCTGATGGTAAGCTATACGACCGCTCATGAACAGTAGCAAAACCAAACAACACCTTGAATTACAAAGCAATGCTTGGCATTCCACTGCGCTCGCCATCCTGAGACATAAGATGTTAAGTCTCAATATGTCCAGTAGTTACTCTGGCTACAATGCCCTTCAACCCGAAACACAACAGTGCGTTTACACTGCTGTTTGACGGGAGAAATAGACACTGCGGTGGTACCCACCCAGATGGCCTCTCACATATGAGAGACCTACCACCAGTAAAACTCTCACTCTCAATCGAGAGTCCGATTGAGAGTAATTTAGCCATATAGTCCACCACGCTGGCCTAGTGCGGGTTGGCGCACTTTACATACCATAGAAATTCTTATAAATCGCTATGGAATGCAGGTTTCCTCACGATGTTTTCCTTCACCGTCCATAAGTCCACCAAATTGTATTAAAGTGAAGGAATATCTTGTATAGTGTTATGATGGAAAAATGATGGGCGTATATAAAGTCTATCTCTCTCTTATTTTATAGCCACGAGAAGTCGACTGCTGATCATAGGTCGTCCCTAAAGACCGCCATATTGACCTGTTGGAAACTATACAGATTGTTTAATTCATGATATTAAATTATTGGCATAAACTTGATTATATTTTAGGTAATTTTATTATGTATTCCAGTCGATTTTATTTCTTGCTTTACCTGTTTAATAAAATGTCATGTCATTTGTTTCGCCTTCAAAAATGTTCGATGTTATAACAATGTAACGTGTTGGTCCTTTTATTAGATTACAAGACAAATAAACTAATATTCCATTATGAATTATAAAACGAAAGGTTGTACTAAGGAAATTCATAGCAGGAACTAATTTAAAAATAATACAATTATATGTATACAATGGTGAGGAAAATTGTTTGGTTCGAGGTCGTTTTAGTCTAGCTTTCGTACGCCGACAGGTAAATAGCTGTTTGTCATTATAATTGTAAAAGAACAGTATGGACTATTAGCTAAATGGCTTAATTATGTGATTAGTCCCCCTCATTATTCATACGTTCTCACCTCATTAACTCGTTGCGTGAGTTGTGAATTTCCTAGCTTTTATTAAACTACGTGTGAAGTGTAAAATTGAGTATGCACAATTTGTTTTTAACATGCATCCATCACATAATAATAATTCGAGCGTGGTATATTACATTCATAAACTCACGCCGTTTAACCAGAAGCGGGAGGCAGAGGTGCTACAGGAAACCCACGTTTCGCCTAATGCGATTCGCCCAAGGACCTGATAGTGGATCAGCCTCTTGCCATATCGGGCACAAATCATGACTCCGGGTTGAATGCATAGAAAAATCCAATAACAGTTGGTTCGACTCGGGATCCGAACCCAAGACCTCAGTGTTGTGATAGTACCGCACAACTGCGCTATCGACGCCGTAGTGGTATATTGGCTGAGTGAGGCTGAGCTGCACAAACTAACTTTGCCAATACCTTTGTCTTTGGAACTGTCATCGCCATACATTTGAGACGTATTTCACCTTGCTAATGTATGGGATTGACATTCTCAAGGTCAAAGGTATTGGCAAAGTTAGTTTGTGCAATTGAGCCTAAGAATGGCAAACATAGCGTGGGACGCTCAATGGCCAGATGGCGCCTTGCACATGAGGGCTGGCAGCGACTGGATGCTTAAAGCAGCAGACCGGGCTCTCCGGCGTAACTTGGGAGAAGCCTATGGCCAGTAGTGGACTGCAACGGCCTGATGATGATGATGATGATATTAAGATTATTTTTTAACATTGGATTAAAATTTTAACTTGCTAATCTTATCGTAAGCGTTATTTTGTTACTTACGTCTTACACAATTATGTGTATAGGATACTTTAATACCTAATTATTACTGTGGAATAAAACAATGATATCACTTCAAACCCTTGACGCTTTGGGTTTGTTTACTACCGGAAAATAACCGGATAAATGTTATTCGAACCTTGTGCAGTGATTCGATTGTTTTTTATGCTACTAGTTGCTACATATTCCATTGCACAGACCTTCACCCACATTTTGTGAGGAAGGTTTATCCTTAGACTACCACGCTGGACTTAAGCATTTAGGCGATTATAGTAATACTAACATTATTCATACCTGACTACAACTTTTAAAATATAAAATCGAAAGTGTTATTCACTGAATTGCACCTAAAACAGAAACTCTAAATATTTTAAAATTGAGATTTTTTTTAGCAAATTTGAACGCAATTCATAATAATTGACATAAAATTTGAACGCAATTCATAATAATTTGACAGCCTCCGTGACGCAGTTGGTTAGATGCCGCCTGTAAAACGAGAGGCCGCGGGTTCGATCCCCGCACCGAGAGAAATGTTTGTGTAACCCACAAATATTCCTGATACCCATGACACAAGACCCGATCTTAGTGTGGGGTCAGGACTATGTATGTGACTGTCGGGTGTTATTTATTTATTTAATTATAAACTGGTGGTCTCTAATATGTGAGAGACTGTTATCTCTTTATAAATAAAGAGATAATAAATTATATTTTATTATATAGTACGATGAGATAAAAGATGAAGAGGCTTCCTGTTACACAAAGATATACGTATGAATCAGCTGATCACCAAAGAAAAATGTCTTCATAGCTCATACTAACACGTGGTGCTAAGCTTTGTCATTTAAGAAGCTAAAGCGATATGCACAGGATTACAGATTTACTTTTAGTTTATAGTCATTTTGGTCTGGAATTCTACTACATATTATAATGTACTAGCGGCCCGGCCCAGCTTCGCCCGGGTGCATATAGATTTATCAACAATAATATGCACGTATTATACACATAAACCTTCCTTTTGAATCACTCTGTCTGTTAAAAAAAACTGCATCAAAATCCGTTACGTAGTTTTAAAGATTTAAGCATACAAAGGGACATAGGGACAGAGAAAGCGACTTTGTTTTATACTATGTAGTGATGTAGTGACCTCTATCACGGCCAGATAGTAACAATTGGAATCAACGGCTAGACATAGTCTCCAAATGTAGTTACTCACCATTTTAGTCTCTAAGTCAATGTCACTCCATCAAAGTGGTATGACTTTCCTTCTAATAATTGAGGCACAAGACCTTCTTATTGTCTCTAGCTGATATAAGTGAAATAATCAATCGAGTAATTATCTATTAGGTTTTTAGATTTAGATATTTTTTATGGTATGTATGGCGAGATAACACACAAAATGTTAAGTCTCATTATGTCCAGTAGTTACTCTGGCCACAATTTGCTTCAGACTGGAACATAACAGTGCATTTACACTGCTATTTGGCGGGAGAAATAGACATTGCGGTGGTACACTAGTAAAAGTTTTTTTAGAAATATTGCAGCTCACTGAAATTGTTTTGTATCATATTGAGTTTGAGAATTTGATAGAGAAATACGTAACTCGTAAGCACAAAAAAGCCAATTTCTTAGGCCCTGTTTCTGCCAGTTTCATTACGTTGTGGTAAGTTAAGCACGTAACTGTATAATTACAAGTTTTTCTAATGATTGCAGTAGAAAAGTGAAACCATTAGAAGGTCTCACATTAGCCTGCGAGACCTGACTCCTTCTGCGTGTGCGACAAGGACGGCAGTATTCTAAGTGTGTCCTACGTGATGCAAATAAATTTCACTTTTGTCTATGGACTGCTTTTTAAGTCAATGTTTTTGTTTTACAAATTATAGGTCTTTTGAGCCAATCTTTCTAGTAAAAGTATTTTCAGTTCATAAATAATTATTACGTCAGTTAGACTGTAGTCTACTGCGCTGACCAAGTACGGATTGGAGGACTTTATATCTTTAGAATATTATTTAAACAATTCAAAGGTATGCAGGTTTATTCATCTTTCCTTCAATTTATATACAAGTTACACGAAAAATGTCTTCATAGCTCAAATCATCAATTCAAAGCTCAAATAAATCGTATTGTCGTTGGAGGGTAGGCCCGTGCCCTGCAGTGGGACGTATATAGGCTAATACAGATACAGATACACCAAAAAAAAACTTGTACAAGAGGCGGCCTTATCACATTAGGCAATTTCTTCCAGGCAACTTTTGGATGGATGTATTATATTAAATGACATATGAAGCCTAAGCGTGTCACTTTTTTGCTATCTACTGGATTGTCAATAGTTGTTTAGTAATGAAATTCTATTTGAGCGATTTCCATTTAAATTTATTTATTATAATTACACACCGTAATGGAATAAAAATTGACAAAAAAAGGCTTAGTGCGGCTACATGTATCGTTACACTTTCGTCTTATGATGCCTGACGCTGACAAAATACCTAAAATATTATTAATTTTATATGAGTATAAAATTTTATGTAAAAATTAAGTTAATGTCAAAATTACTATCCAGGAGTTTCTGGTGTGGGTTAACGACGTTGCCATTTAGCAATAACTGGAAGCCAGCCTAATGTCTGCCATTTAAGTTCGCATCCGGAATTCGATGTGTTTAAGTGCGAGTTACGACCTAAAATTAACTGGAAGTTCTTTTGACGAATTAGTGGCTATTATCCGAAGAAGGTTCGAGCCTTGAAGGGAATCTTGGGCCGGCTGCGTACTAAAATGACCAACGTTTTATTCGTATAGTGTGTGAGAATGTATAGACTTTTATAATTACAAAAACTTGAATACAATTTATTCTCGGTATGTCTATGGCGATTTGTAAGATTTTCTATGGTATGTTAAAATGACTTAAATGATAGTGTGTGAGAATTTACATCAGAATTTACATACAATACAATATTGCCACCTCTATCTACATCTGAAAGCCTTCTTGGCGGAGTCGGTTAGACACCGACTGTGAAACGTGGAGCCGCGAGTTCAATCCTCGTTCCGAAACAAATATTTAAACCACCGGTATTAGTTCCGGGTCTGGGTGTTTGCAAGAGCAAAATCTCTTATAGGATATCAACGACACAAGAATCGATTTAAGTGAGGGTCAGAACTATGTATGTGACTGTTGGGTGTATATATTTATCCCTCAGACCTATGTTCAATAAAATATTTGTATGCTATTAGTTATATTTTTAGAAGTCGTTCTTATAGAAAATCCCATTATCCTTGTATCCTACTTTTTCCCTACACGGTAAAAGTAAAATCCCAAGTATAAAATTAGACCTACAGTCAGACTTTCCTTAAACATCTTATCTTAAGTATTATATTTGAAAGTTTATCGGAGTTGCCTAATGTCGCTGGGTGTTGGGGGCATCCCGCCATTTTCCCTGTTCTATAACCAGTTCAATCTAGTGTTGTGAAATGCACTTATGTGCGCGGTCTCGAAGCTATGTATACAAATAGATTGAAGTAGGAGCAAATCCTATTTAAAAATTGTCTTTGTAAACGAAAAAAGGAAACCCGGTTTTTCAGCGCTATGACCTGTCCTTCCAACGAGTACTCTCCTTAAGGTAGGCAGGTGCTGGTCCCCTGGCACTACGGAGGTTCATGAGCAGCGGTAGCCGCTTACCATCAGGCGGGCCGCTAGCTTGTCTGTCTACTTGGCAATAAAAAAACCGTTTGAATCACATTGTCAATTTGTCCGTTTATCAAGTCCGATTTTCACAGGAGAGTGGGAGCGCCAAAATTAAAACATAATACACGTTTTGTGGTCCTTACTCTCTTCTGGTGATGTAAAATATCTACTTTTAACCCAATGTAATGATAGTTATATTTTATTCCTTTTTTCTTTTTTTTATTGCGATGAATGGAGAAACGACCGCTCATGGACAGTACATAAACCAAGCAACACTATGAATTACAAAGCATTGCTTGGCACTCCACAGCGCTCGCCAACTTGAGAACATGAGTTACGTTTTATATTAAGTCTCATTATGTCTAGCAATGCCAGAGTAACTATAATGTTCTTCAAACCGAAATAACAGACAATAGTTATTGTTCCTGTGTCAACATTTGTTACTTCTTTACGAACATTTGACAAAAGAGAATTGAGCTCTATAGGGTTCTTGTTATTGAAGTAGTTTGTACTGGCGCTACTATGATGACAAATACAATGTTGTTGGAAAATAATGTTTCTCTAGATTGGCCCGATTAATCTTGACACATGTTTGGTTTTCCTGAATTTTCTAGGAATTGTCAATATTACCAATATATGATTCATAATATTCATAAAGTCAGGAATTAGTGCCCGATATGGCGATAGGATCGCCACCTATTACATCGTGGGACGGAACATACAAGGCGAAATGTGGGTATCCAGGCACCTCTGCCTACCCCTTCTGGGAAAAAGGCGTGAGTTTATGTATGTATGTATGTATGTATGTTTCATAATTATTATTTGGATAAAAAATAACTAATGCGTAAATAAAAACACTCGGTTTTTACGGGGCGTAATCGGAAATGGGCGGATGCTAGATTGAGTTACATTTTATCTGTTCTTTGAAGTGTTTGCGTCCTAAAATATTTACGCAAATAAGTGATGAATGAATCATTATATTTGGTTAGTTATATACCAAAGATTGTCCTGTCTTCTTTCTCTTCAAGAATGCCTGTAGGAAATTGGATAGGACCTAAAATAATTGTATAATAAGCCGCCGATTGTGCTTACTTTAATTATATTTATTTATACTTCAATGTACACCACATAAAAAATACAAAATAACTAGGATGAGTGTAACAATCGTTACAAATAGTTATAGTTGTTTTGTCTTTTTATTATGTAAGTACAATAAAGAACAATGAATAAAAAATATGGAAATAGTTAAATGAGGGAATACGTGCTGTCAGGGTGGTTAGATCATATTTATTGGAATGTGTTGGAAAAAGTAATTTTGGGTAGAAAAAAGCACTTAAAAATAGTTGTAGTCACAGAAAATTCATCAACGCAATTAGAGTTGATATATCTGCGCAGTTTCTCAAAAATAAAATCAGCTGGTTACAAGTTATTAATTGCTGCACAGCTCATTCTAGAAACTGCATTCTATTTTTGCCATACGACTTATATTGACACACACAATAATAAAAGGACAATAATCTCCGCATTTTATTGTTGTATTAAAATTATAAAAGTGGTAAATATAAACAATACCATTCAAAACAATCATTCATAATCAATAATACATTCCTATGAATAGATATGCGCGGAAAAAACAGATGTTGTGACGTCACAACGCATTGCGTATGCGACCGTAACCCTGCGTCACAATACTGACCAGGATAAACCAGATTACATTTGATCTAAACAACACCTTGACACTAGATAATAGAGCTTAAAATCGCTTGACAAAATTCGGCTTGTTGGTATCTTGTATACAAGATAATTGCAATCGGCGATCACAATGACCAAAAAAGTCATGAAAAAGATTTAATTGGTGTATTTTTTCCGGTCAAAACGCGGAATTTTATGGAGTCCACTTGACTTCCTGTATTAAATAATCATTTTGACGTGTTCGATCGAGTATTGATGATTAATCTTTCAATCAGTACCTTAATAAGGCTCCTTTTGGTATATAAGATATTGTTTTATTTCGGTGGACAGGAAAGAAAGATAGCTGTTCTTGCCGTGTTGTGTTTTTTAGAGCCCCTTTGTACTTTTTTAAATTAAAAAGTTATATAAAAATCTGGCTACGTTGCAAGAAGTCGCTGGATACCGTTTCAAATAGCTTGTTGTTAAAATCATCGGGAAACGGTCATGTTCAGTAGTCGACTTCTTGTGAATAACTTCTACGAATAGTAATGAATCTTTTGGATTTTTTGTATACCTGTGCCCTGTGCTTATATAGCTGCCTTAAAATTTTCGGAAATATACTATGCGGAAACTTTCGTTAAACATTTTGCATCGATCTGTTTTATTTCGGGAATTATTTCGATTTAGATTAATATTGTCCCAGAATACTTAAATTGCCCGACTTGAGGACCCAACTGACGATCTTAAGATTTATGGGCGCCACAAACTCAATGACATTTTTAAGTAATAAATCTGCGTTTTCAAGTTTAAGTAAATCACAAGTGGCTTATCTCAAGTTCACGGTTCAACTGACGATTGTGTGACAATTTATAGAGCGTGTTTTATGTTTATAGCTCTTTCTAGTATGTTATTTATTTGTTTTTGAGAACCATAACTATATTAAAAGAAATTAACACAACACAAGAATCTCCACATCGACCTCTTAGAAAGTAGCCAGTGAAAATTTGAAATATATTTATTTAACGTATAGTTTAAAATATCTATATCTGTATCTGTATCAGCCCATATAAGTCCCACTGTAGGGCATGGGCCTCCTCTACAATCGGAGCGTGATTGAGAGTGGTTAGGCCATATAGTCCACCACGCTGGCTTCTAGCTCTAGCGATAATGGTGAAGGAAAATATCGTGAGGAAACCTGCATGCCAAAGCGATTTGCAAGAATTTCTATGTTATGTAAAGTCCGCCATAGCTTGAAATATATCTTTATAATATTGATAACGAGCATTTATACTCGCAATATAATACTAATAAAAAGTGCAATTCAATAAAATGTGAAGAGAAAAACTGTTCCTAATATTCTGACAAAAGAATAATAACATCTATTGCCATATTGCCATTACTGGAAATTTCACTAATGACGTGGTTGACAATTTTGTTAAACTTATGGTAAGTAATCTCAATAAAACAAGCTTTTATTTTGCCGTGTCATTATTTTGTAGCGAAAATCTGTTTTATGTATGTAATTAAACTTATGTTTATTACTAGTTGTTAATATAACCATCGTACTAACAGATAATAGTATGGCGTCATTGAATGATTTATACATTATTAAATTCTTTATTGCTTTAATGATCTCATGGGAGCTTGAATGAGCTGTGGATAGTGAATTCCCGGGTTCAATTCTCTGGTTGGAAACTTCGTTTTGTAAGGGTTTGTAATTTATAAAACCTCAAATAAGGGACTAAAATTTATGGCTGGAAGTGCCATCAGGTTCAATGCTGAATACAGACCACGCTTATTGCTCACTAAATACCGGGAATATCCAAACTGCCGCCGAAACCGAAGCCAGTTTTAGTTTATCCTAAAATAATAAAGTACACCCTTTAATTTTCAAAGAGGCTGTGATGGGCAAGGGCTTAATTTTTTTTTGCATAAACTATGCATTTACCACTCAAACACGATTATAATAACGCAAACAACATTGTCGCGTTTTTTTTGCGAATTTGTTTTTGCTTAGTGTCTGTAGTCACTAAAACTACCACCCGGCTTCGTTTTCGGTCGCAGTCTTGATATACTTTGTATTATAAATGCTTTAAGGCAACAGAAAAATTGTTTGCCACATATATCAGAAGATGTTGAAATGGTCAATATTAATACTTGAAAGTGCAATGTCGACCATGTTATGACAGCCTCCGTGGCGCAGTTGGTTAGACGCTGCCTGTGAAACGAGAGGCCGCGGGTTCGATCCCCGCACCGAGAGAAATGTTTGTGTGGCCCACAAATATTTCTTCCGGGTCTGGGTGTTTGTGAGACGGAAAAGTTCCTCGTAGTTTCTGATACCCACGACACAAGACTCGATCTTAGTGTGGGGTCAGGACTATGTATGTGACTGTTGGGTGTTATTTATTTATATTTATTTATTATTCTCTTGATCTTGTAATGCAAATTAGCTCAAAGAATTGTGGGTGGCTGTATAGATCCTCCGCAAATCCTTTCCCAGTTACAAATATAAGCTTATGCATATATTTTATTAAATACAGGAATATTTAATGTAGATTATTTATATTTTCTTGCTTATTTAACAATTATCCGTCCATTTATACTAGTCAATCCAGTCCATCTAAAGATTGTATAGTAGAAATCGCCTATACCGATAAGACCACCGCATCGGTTGTACCACACACGGACTTAAGTTGTTTTTGTTTTGTTTTATCTGTTTTTGAAGCTGTACCTATGCTATTATTAAGTATCGAAAATTATAAGCTTATTCTAACCCAGATTTCATCACATAAAACATGGTATTCCATATATTCCTATTCGTAAAATCCGTAAGATTTTCAAATGATCATTTATGATCAGTTGAAATCTAACCCTCGGTCTCCAGAGCAAATCAATTGATACTATTACATACAATACTCACGCCTTTTTCCCAGAAGTGGTAGGTAAAGGTTCGACGAGAATATCCGTTTCATCTTTTGTGTTCCATCCCGTACAAAATTGTGTTCCGTCCCATATGATAGGGGGCGGGACTATCGCCATATCGGGTAAAAATATCTGACTCCAGGCTGATAATGAATATAAAAATCTAATATCACTTTAGCAGCTCAAAAACGCCATCGAAGTATTTGTATGATTATAATATTTTAAATCTTTTCATACATTAATTTACTTTTTAATACTTGTGGGATACTTAAGCAATACATGATTATTTTTATTAACCCCAAACTTTAATTTAATATTATGGATGTACATATTTGCATTCATTTCAAAGGATAAATGCATTTTCATAGATAAATGATAGACGTTACAATTTGTGCGGGGATCAAATTTACTACCTCCGGAATATTAAGGCTCAGTTGCACAAACTAACTTTTGTGCAACTGGGCTGAAGTCAACATCTGACGACTTATTCATTAACAGATAATACATTTATTTTAGCCATAGAATCTTTTGTCCCTTTCGAACGTCTTTTGAATTCAGTTTGCGCGAAGGAGACAAAACATTCGATAGTTAAAATAGGTTTATACACTATGAATAAGGCTGTTAATCTCTATGCAAATCAGTTGACGATGGCTTTATAATATATAATTAAAATTAAATTTCAATTGTCTTAAGCCTTTATCTAAACTATTGCTATGCAAATTACACAATGTACATGATTTATAGCGCGTACAATGAGCCACAATGAGCCATTGTATCATTTTAGATTTTATTATTTGCTGAATGCCTATTATGTAACCATGCTGACAATCCGTACGTCTCACGTACCACCTGACGTCTGCGAAATGGATACTATTGTAATGTAGAATGGAATTTGAATCCCATACGATTTACGTGTTTACGGTTACCGTATATGTTTATTGTAATACTAGATTATCGATTTTTCTGTTGACGCGTTTCTAATCTGCGTTTTAAACTACATCACGATTTAAAGGGGGATTATTATTATAGTCATCGAAGCTAGTTGTTACTTGTTGTGGACTTGTCACACCGTTGATATTTTTGTAAAGATCTTTCAAAATTCAGATATACATTAGTCATCGAAGCTAATTGTTACTTGTTGTGGACTTGTCACACCGTTGATATTTTTGTAAAGATCTTTCAAAATTCAGATATACATTAGTCATCGAAGCTAGTTGTTACTTGTTGTGGACTTGTCACACCGTTGATATTTTTGTAAAGATCTTTCAAAATTCAGATATACATTAGTCATCGAAGCTAATTGTTACTTGTTGTGGACTTGTCACACCGTTGATATTTTTGTAAAGATCTTTCAAAATTCAGATATACATTAGTCATCGAAGCTAATTGTTACTTGTTGTGGACTTGTCATACCGTTGATATTTTTGTAAAGATCTTTCAAAATTCAGATATACATTTTCATCGAAGCTAATTGTTACTTGTTGTGGACTTGTCACACCGTTGATATTTTTGTAAAGATCTTTCAAAATTCAGATATACATTAGTCATCGAAGCTAGTTGTTACTTGTAGCGGACTTGTCACACCGTTGATATTTTTGTAAAGATCTTTCGAAATTCAAATATACATTAGTCATCGAAGCTAGTTGTTACTTGTTGTGGACTTGTCACACCGTTGATATTTTTGGTAAAAATATTTCAAAATTCAGATATAAATTAGTCATCGAAGCTAGTTGTTACTTGTTGTGGACTTGTCACACCGTTGATATTTTTGTAAAGATATTTCAAAATTCAGATATACATTAGTCATCGAAGCTAGTTGTTACTTGTTGTGGACTTGTCACACCGTTGATATTTTTGTAAAGATCTTTCAAAATTCAGATATACATTAGTCATCGAAGCTAATTGTTACTTGTTGTGGACTTGTCACACCGTTGATATTTTTGTAAAGATCTTTCAAAATTCAGATATACATTAGTCATCGAAGCTAATTGTTACTTGTTGTGGACTTGTCATACCGTTGATATTTTTGTAAAGATCTTTCAAAATTCAGATATACATTTTCATCGAAGCTAATTGTTACTTGTTGTGGACTTGTCACACCGTTGATATTTTTGTAAAGATCTTTCAAAATTCAGATATACATTAGTCATCGAAGCTAGTTGTTACTTGTAGCGGACTTGTCACACCGTTGATATTTTTGTAAAGATCTTTCGAAATTCAAATATACATTAGTCATCGAAGCTAGTTGTTACTTGTTGTGGACTTGTCACACCGTTGATATTTTTGGTAAAAATATTTCAAAATTCAGATATAAATTAGTCATCGAAGCTAGTTGTTACTTGTTGTGGACTTGTCACACCGTTGATATTTTTGTAAAGATATTTCAAAATTCAGATATACATTAGTCATCGAAGCTAGTTGTTACTTGTTGTGGACTTGTCACACCGTTGATATTTTTGTAAAGATATTTCAAAATTCAGATATACATTAGTCATCGAAGCTAGTTGTTACTTGTTGTGGACTTGTCATACCGTTGATATTTTTGTAAAGATCTTTCAAAATTCAGATATACATTAGTCATCGAAGCTAGTTGTTACTTGTTGTGGACTTGTCACACCGTTGATATTTTTGTAAAGATATTTCAAAATTCAGATATACATTAGTCATCGAAGCTAGTTGTTACTTGTAGCGGACTTGTCATACCGTTGATATTTTTGTAAAGATCTTTCAAATTCAGATATACAAGCTTCCTTCCCTGATGAAGTGGAATATGTGCCCGAAGCTCGAACCTCCGGTCTATTATTTGTCTATTCGGTTTGCTGCCAATACACTTTAAATTTTTACGTTATTATGAATATTGTATTTACTGTTGTATTGTTAAAGCAAGCAAGAAAATACTAAGTCTTGACCCGACACCAAGATCGAGTCTTGTGTCGTGGATATCAGGAACTACGAGAGACTTTTCGGTCTCACAAACACCCAGGCCCGAAACAACTCTTGAGTGTATTTATTGTATATAAATTATTTATTATCGGTGTTAGTCATCGTATAAATAATAATACAGTTGAAAGCAATTATTGAATCTTGAAAAAGGTCAACCACATTTCGTATTTTAAACATTAAAAAATTTACAATTTTATATGGTTGCTCATTCTCATCAGCACATATTTGAAGTGAATTGTGAACAAAACTAGTTTTTGTTCTGGTTTTGACCAGATCAATATTGTATAGAAATAACTAAAAACTTGTTATGTTACTAACAAAGTAAATGGAATTGGATATTTTTAATTATTTTTTTTGCTTTTTTAACTAGAACTGCATTACAAGACCTGTTAATAGTTTATCAATACGACGCATTTTTTTATATAAAAAGGTTGCTTGATAAAAAAAATGTCATTCAAACTGAACCAGCTTTGGATATGAATTCAAGTTGTATTAACAAATATTTTATGATCTAAGCAGTAGAGCAGTATATTTTTTCTACACTTACCTAAGTATTTAAGTTGGAGTAACTATACTACATACAAAGCTACGATATTGTCCCATTTATCTGCCTTCAAAGTTCCAACTCCTATATTCTTTCACTGAAAATTACAAACTATCTAATTGTTAACAATGTTAAAAGACGGCGATTATACATTTCGATCCAGTTAGTCGCTTTTTTATACTAAAGTCATAAATAGGAAAGATTTGATTGCTTGCATTTGCTTTGAAACTACTAGACCGATTTGAAAAAAACTTTTACCATTATATAGTATAGAATATTTTAAAAAAAGTGTATTTGCAAATGAGTGGAGCCGGGCTAGGCCGCTTGTCAAAAATATAGTCAAATTCAAAAATATATGTATACAAATATCTCTTAAATTCTAGGAAACTAGACCTTTTTATTCGTTCGCAGTTCTAACTACAACAAACTAAGTTTCCGCTTAGCAACAACAGACGGCCTTGGTCGGCCTTGACAATGCCATTGGACAACGGAGCGTGCTGCACGCGTAAAAGAGACAGCTAAGGGTAAATCTTAGAGGAAGGAAAAGGACGGGTATAATTCAAGGTTTATTTTGTGGATTTGTTTCAAAGTTAATTGGAGAAAATGGGAAATTAGTATAAGGAATCACGAGAATCAGGAGAACGTAGATGCCAAAGTCCTTGTAGAAACTTAGAGCAATTAGAGATATTTGTCTACAATGTTAAAGAATGAAAAATAAAAGTAAGATTTAATTATAGCCTCCGTGCCGCAATGGTAAGACGCCGTGAGACTAGAGGCCGCGGGTTCGATCGCCGCATCGACCCAAAGTGTTCGTGCGGCCCACCAATATTACAGTAAAAAATTGTGGTTATTAAGTAAGACAAGGGTTTGAGCAAGGAGTTGAAATTAGAATACTACAGTCGCAGTAAAGATAGAATTTTCAGGAATAATATAGAAACAATGCAGACATTGACCGAAAATGATCCAAAAAGAATATACTTCCAAGATGATGATTGGTGATGAAGAACATAAATGACTCATAGACTGGACTGCAGAGTGTCAGCGGTTGTAGACATCAAAGGTCCACTCCAATTATGGTTGGGCTGGCCTTTTGGCAATACTCAGACTCGTCGGGAAGTTCGTTAGTAATGTTGGCTTCGGTTCAAAAAACAATAGCATTGACTCAGGCCGATGGGCTTGCGTAATCCGTTCAAGTCCAATGAACCAAAACATTAGGGGAAACCAATTTATTTATAATTATGGTGATGAAGGCGGATGTTATGAACCTTATGATTATAGTAGGTCATCTATAGCTAACTGTATCAGCCCATATACGTCCAACTGCAAGGCACGGGCCTCCTCTACAATCGAGAATGCGATTGAGAGTGGTTAGGCCGTATAGTCCCCCACGCTAGCTTAGTGCTGCTTGGTAACATATATATGTGTAATAATGATATTTAATTGATAAATTTCTTCAAGGATTTAATGTAATATATAAACAATACTCGGGAACTTAACGTCGGGAACTATATGGCCTAACCACTCTCAATCGAATTTTTGATTGCAGAACAGGCACAAGCTCAGCAGTGGGACGTATATAGGCTGATACAGATTATGTTTATCTATCTATTACTCCGTCTCGAAATTCAAGCTACAAAGTGCTGGTTTCACAGAGATAAAGTAAAAGTAGTCATAGTCCTCAGTTTACATTGAGATTCAAGTCTTATTATGACTGAAGGAAACTACGGGAGGCTTGCAACAACAGGCTCGGAACAATACTTATGAATCACGGAAACTTTGTCTCGATGCAGGGTCGAAACCGTGGCTACTTTGATCAAAGCCATCGGCTTTAGTGACTGTGCCGCGGATGTTTTCAAAACATTTACGTCCTTATTACATAGCTGTAGTCGATAATGAAAATGAAAATAATTTATTGAATCCATTAAGATGTTCTACATAATTTGGTTCGGAGAGTTTTATATAGATTAAAGAGCTTTAACAATGTTTATTTTAAATGTATCAAAACAAAGAAAAAGATAGAATTTCAAACATTATGGAATGTATGCGAAAACGTTGATATTGCCGAAAAGGATATCATTTCAGTGTATCATTACAAGAATCAAATTATATAGCAATAGTCGTTTTTACTACAAAGCAATTTTTTTGTTTATATCACATAAAATCCTGGAAAATTCTGTTGTGAAATTATAGTCGTTTGTATATTGCCGGTTTATATCCATAGAAGGCATTATATAGAGAGTATACGTCCTTTGCTAGGCCTAACATGGTTCTAAGAGTAAAAATAATGGATATCTCTCGAAATTTGGTTGACATACCAATTTAGCCGACTAGCTCGAAATCGCAATTACTGGTCAATCTCGTCGTCGAAACTTGTTATTGAGCGGCTTATTATGAGGAGTTTTCCACCATCGAATATGGTTGCTATCTGAGCAGATTCGAATATCCAATTTCTTACATAATACACATATATATGATTGTTGAACAAAAATAAATTTGTCAGTGTCTTCCTGCCAATAAAATCATAACTTAGTGGAAGATAATCTCTATGATGGAACAATTTAATTGGCATTAAACGTTTCTAAGTGTGGTCGTCAGTAATTAATTTGTTTAATTTAAGACATGCGTCGCACATTGTATTTCTTTTTAGTTTGAACTTGGATGGACTTGTCTTCATAATTTGACTATAAAATAAAAAAATAAAAGTTTAACACTGTTTATGTGAACTGTTGGTTGTAATATTTATTATTTACTGAAATATGCGCATCATCAAATAATAATAAATTAAGCTTTATTACTGATGCTGTCGGAGCTTAGAGTTTTTCATCAAAGTACGACAAATGCATAATATTTTTCAACATTTTACCCTTCATTAGGCGACGAGTCATTATGCAAAGCGGTTGCGCGCCCGCCTTCCTACGCAACTGTCAATTGTAAAACCCACGGGAGAGGTTCGTAACGCTTCTATTGAACAACGTAACTGTTATTACGATAGATATTTAGTTGTATTTGTGTTGCTATGAGAATTATTAAAATATAACTATTTATTTCTAAAATATGGTCTATGAATGTGTAAGTGATAAAGTATGATTTAAAGCAGATTTATCTTTTTGTAGTTGTCTGGAAAAGATCACTATAAGTAGTAACGCTATGACAGACAATTGTGTTATTTTTGGTAAGGTTTTATATTTTATTTCTTTTATAATACGTGGGTTGTAATAAGTGTATGTATAAAGATTTGAAAAAAGAAAACATTTACATTATTCGGTTACATCAAATTATTCTAATTTATAAGACAATCATGACTTGCAGTGTTTTTAAACTTATAACTATTTATAAATCATTGGATGACTTACCTGATGGTCCATGATCACTGCTTTTCAAAACCACCTACGTTTGTTGGTGGCAATCCAAACAGCGACCACCTTAAACAAAAAAAATCTGTCATAGTCACAGAAAGTTGATAAATAAATAAATACACCTAACAGTCATATACATAGTCCTGACCCCGCACTAAGATCGAGTTTTGTGTCCTGGTTATCAGAAACTACCCTAAACTTTTCGATCTTACAAACATCCAGACCCGAAACAAATACCTGTGGATTACACAAACACTACTAATTAATATTAAATAGTAAGTAAGGATTACCAAAGAGACGTGTTGGAAGCGGCCAGCCTCAAAGAATATCCTTTTGTTAGTATTGGGCATTTATTTCAAATAAAATAATAGGGTAATCCTGAAAATAAGGTCTAACTCATAACTACATTTCGAAATATATTTCTGTCTTTACATACACTAAATAAAAAAGTCATAATCTTTACACCATGTATTACATTTCAGCCTACATTTTCAGCCAATGAGGTAAATATATGTCTGTAAACAAATAAATATTATCCAACATTTACGTAATAATAATTTAAATGATTACTGCTGTAATAGTAGGCACAGATATCGAGTTATGTGTTCATAGTAAACATGTGTATGCCTACATATTACGTTACTTATCAATAACCAGCTTTATTTTGTTTACATGCGATGTAAACATGATACTGTGTGATCTGTTGATATATATGTATGTTTATTGATTAGTTCAAGCTTTATATAGTTGAATATGTAATCGCATTATCTTAAAAGTTTAAAATAATTACGCTACATTTTTTTATTGGAATGAATGTCGATACGAACTGAGACTGGTGGTAGGTCTCCCATATGTCAGAGGCTGCTTGGATGGGTACCACCGCAATATCTATATCTCCCATCAAACAGCAGTGTAAATGCACTGTTGTGCTTCGGTTTGAAGGATATTGTAGCCAGAGCAACTGCTGGACATATTGAGACTTAACATTTACAGTCTTACTAATAAAAATATATTAAACAATTGTTTAACGTTTATATACTTATTCAATAGATAGGGTGTGAATAGCTACATATACAATACTTTACTAATAAACAGTGTATAGGCCTTGTATAACTATTTAATAGTTATGACACTAACTACTGGTAACATTTTGGGAAGCGTTCCAAAACCTTAAAACGTTGAATACACTACTTATTTATTTTTCTATTTATCTTTAATATTTACATGATTTATTTACCAACGGCTTGAAAAATAGGGAAACAATAATTCCTTTTAATCAAAAAATATTTTCAGTGTATCAAAATTATTTATTTAACATTTTCCATTCTGTAAATTGTCCTCGAAAATTAGAGAACATGTTTTGAACGCGCGTTGAAACGTCAACTGTCATTTTCCGCAAGAAATGTAAAAAGTTAAAAACAAACCGTTGTATTTTATCTTTGATTCGTTTGCATTGATTTTATTATTGGAAAAGTGGAAAAAGGAGACGTTTGTGGAAGAGGAGAAGAGGAAGCGTGCTACGAATTGGGATACGTTAGAATAAAATAAAATATGTCAGAAATCTATGAGTGGGCACGAGCCGAACATGAGCTTCCACTAACAATTTTAAATTGCTTATTATTTTGCTTGAATCTCAAATAAATAAAATAAGTTCTCAGTTTAAACTTATTCTTTTATTTTAATGACATATTTGTTAAAAATATGTTCTTATAAACAACTGTTGCGTTTGTCCAGTAGTATTGTCTGCTGCCTGTCTCTGTTGTTGATGAATTGGTGGTTGAGTACCAGTCTGAAACATTTGAAGAATTCCGCATTTTCTGCCATTTTCATTGCAATATTGTACAGTACAGCAAGTGCAATTATTTTTTTACACTCTTCAAAGACACGCTAAATCCTTAAAACAAAGACCGAAACCTCTGCTTCTTTTCTTATATCTTTCTTCACCACCACCCTTCTTTGTCTATTATATATGTTCTCGAATCAAGTCCACCACTTCGTTGACTTAACTTATAGTAAACCTGTATTTACTTTTAAATTCATCTTCTTCCAGAGAAAAGTGATCGAAGCGTATTTTCTAAGCTTTTCTCTCTCTTGGCCGTTCCTCACCATCAACTCAAGAATATAAAAATAATCGAAGTAATACAAAAAATCCATATTTAAAACTAAATTAAAACACGTCGCGAGATGAGACCTGATAATCAGTTAAAATTTGTACGTTATATGCACTCTAAACAAGGTCAACCGACTGAATAAGGATTGTATAAAATGGCATACACTTATGTAACTGTTATAACAGGCGTATAAGATAAAAATCCCTATACATTGTTTATTAGTAATGATTACGCTATAACGCTGTTATACAGGATGCATAAATGTTTATTAGTAAGACCGTTAATGTCTCAGGATGGCGAGCGCAATGGAATGCCAATATTGCTTTTTAATTCAATGTGCTGTTTGGTTTTGCTACTGGTCATGAGCAGTCGTATCGCTTACTATCAGGCGAAAGGCATACTCGTCTGCCATTAATAACAATACAAAAAAATTAAAATGAAGGCTATAAAAATCATAATAAAGAAAATCTGTTTACCCTTTTCTTATATCCATCTTATGGTTATCTGTAATCAACTGTCTACAGCGTTAAGAAAACTATTTGAATTTTTAAATAATATTGAACATTGCTGTTTTATAATTTATAGATTTACCAATTAAATAAATAAATACTCAAATAGAAATAAACCGCTAGGGACAGTGTTTGGCAAATTTATACTTGATGTGGCGTTAATTGATGAAAACACTGCGAAGTGTGGGTTTTTTTATTACACAACTTCCACTCCCTATACGTGTATTGTAATCGTATTTGCTTGGAGCACCTGTCAAAAGTCTGGTTAATAAACTAATAAAAGCACTAACATTTTACATGTCTTCGTCGAACACTATCAAAACACCCACATAAGAAAAATTAATATGCAACTCAATAATATTGTCATGTCTCGTTAAGGAGTTTGTACACGCGATCTCCTTTTTACCGATGGTATTGACCTCACTATAAACAAATGAATGCACTCAACGGTCATGCAGATCTGACCCCACATTAAGATCAATGAAGTTGCGTCGTGACAGAAACGTGAGGCATTTTGATCATACAACCTACAGAACATTTCAACATTCGGAACAAATGTTTGTGGTTGTCACAAACATTTGTCTTGTAGAATTAAATCCACAGACTCCCGTTTCAGTTTTCAGACAGCGTAAGCGAGCTATACACTAACAGCCGCTGTCAATAAACAAACCATAAACAAACCTAATCCAAAATTTGCCGTTTGAGATTGACAGCTCAATCTTTTTTCTGATACTATATTGCCAATGGATTGATCAGTAGCGAAAAAACTATGGCAACATGGTAAGAGACCTATCGAAAAGTAGAAAAGAATCCAGATTGACTTCAATCTATTTTTCGATTGATTATTGGCATCGGCCGTTAGTAAATTAATTTACGAATTTCAGTTTTGTGTTACCAACTGTGCTTCGTAAATTAATTAATTATTTTCTAATAAAAGAATTCCATCCCCAAATTTCCAGTTTCAATCCTGGGGCGCACCTCTGACTTTTCGGAGCCATGTGTGTATTAATAATCAATCACCACTCACTAAAAACGGTGTAGAAAAACATCTTGAGGAAACCTGCATACCATAGCAATTATTAAGAATTTCTATGGAATGTAAAATACGCCAACGCGTAGGCCAGGGTGGTGGACTATATGACTTAACCACTCTCAATCGAACTTTCGGATGTAGAGGAGGCCCGTGCCCTGCAGTAGGACGTGTGTATATGGGCTGATAAAATACAGTAATAAAAGAATATTCTACAATATCAAAATCCAACCAACGAAAAAATAATTCCTAGAACATTGAGGAGGACATAAAGAGACGGAAACGATTCCACACTATTTTATAATTTAGACGCATTACGGGTCACCTTACGAACGTTGCATCAGTACACGTGACCAAACATTTGAGTCGCACCCGTCGACCAAGTTTCACACCCAACGTCGGAGTTCAGAAGTTGAGTGAATGAACAATGTGCCACGCTGCGGGACACGTGACTATTGAGCAAGCAGACCCATATGCTCCAATTAACTACACTGATTAAATAATTGCGGTCATATTGAGATGGGAGTTGCGTTTAGATGTGAAGCAATAATCGTGCTAATTTGATCGTAATACATTTTTAGAATAGCGAGACGAGCATGCCGTTCGGCTGATGGTGAGCGATATGACCGCTCTTGGACAGTAGCAAAACCAAACAACATCATGAATAACAAAGCTATGGCATTCCATTGCGCTCGCCATCCTGAGACATAAGATGTTAAGTCTCAATACGTGGTGGCTTACTGGTATTATTAATTTATTTAAAGCTATTATTAATTAATTATAGCTATGAATGGCGAGTCAAATAATTCATTCGCCCGATGGTTGACGACATGACCGCTTATGGACAGTAGCAAAACCAAACAACCATGGATTAAAAAAAAAGTTTTGCATTCCACTGCGCTCGTCATCCTGAGACATAAGACGTTAAGTCTCAATATGTCCATTCGTTCCTGTGGCTACAATGTCTTTCAAACCGCAACACAACAGTACATTTACATTGCTATTTGGCGAGAGAAATAGACATTGTGGTGGTACTTCCTCAGGCGGCCTCTTACATATGAGAGACCTACCACAAGTAAATAATAATTATCTTGGTTTTCTTAGTCTTACTTAAATTTAGAATTTTGTTATGGTTTTCTAGTCGTCGGTATGCGACAAGAAAAGGCGCTTGAAAATAGTTTAAAAAGCTCGAAAAATAGCTACATGAATCATTAGTAGATATTTAAATAATTTTCCCATGACATTCTAGTTTTATTTATTTTTAGAATCTTGTACAAGGCATTAATGTACCGTTATGTAGAATATTTTAATGAACCGTAAATACCATGGGCCTAACATTCTTTATTCATTAGTATAAAAGTAGGCATGAACTATTGTTTGTATATTATTAATATTAAAAGCCGTAATTTAATTGGTTACGTAATAATATATGTACATACATTTTTAATTATTTAGAAACAATATGTCATTGGATATTGATTTTTGTGTATATCCAGTTTTGCGGACCAATTAAGAAAAAACACACCAATAAAGATGTAACCTGGGAAATATATTTTATTTTATTCATATTTTGCACCTTTGATAAATTATCTATGGTAAATTTAAAACTATTTAGATAGACGTTGAATATGATCTCCCTTTTTGATTATTTAGGAGTTAAATGCTTTCCAACCAATTATTTTTTTGTTTCACATGACCTTTTGAGTTTGTGAATCAAAACATACTAGATTTTACAGCTTCCTTCAAGTCTCAAATATAATAAGATTTCAAAATTATTATCTTGGTTTCTAATTATAAAATGTAAATTAAAAGAAAATATTTTGGGAACATAATGCTCGTGTCTGTATAACCCGGCTAAAATTAAATTGCATGTTTCTTGTAAACAACACAGGTTGGTTTGTGCTTCCTAATTTGGCCAGAGTTGCAGCGCAGAAAATGACTGTTGTCGAGAAAATAATTTCATTTTTAGATTCGTGGAAGTCAGTAATTACTGTTTGAAAGCTTTTGCGTTTTGCGTCGAATTTAACATTGTTGTTTTATTTTTGAATACTTTTATTTGTGAACGACGTGAAAAAATATCTCTGCTTTTTTTCTTTTGACAGGAGGTCCACTGTTAAATATTGCAGGAATTTTGTGGAAGCCGGTCACATCCACCGGGTCGCTATGGAAATCCTTGCTACAAGTATTTGTTCTCTCGTAGACTTTCTGGATTGAAAATGTCATTTTTTATAATTTAATATTGTTTACATTATTATTTTTAATTATGATTTAATGCATATTTGATTACTCTATCGCATTTGTAATAATAAGGATATTAATCAGTTATTTTTCAATTAAACCTACACCGAACTTCCTGATATAAAATTAATAAGAAAATCTATAATGATTGAGTAACTGCATTAGTCATAGGTAAATAACTCCCTTATATTGTATCTAGCTGCGGTCCTGCGTACAATAAATAGTTGTTTTAATCTAGCTTGGTGTCTTCCGCAAATTCTAAGCGTCAGCGTTCCCGCTTAGCTATTAGTGGAATTATAATGTAATGCCATAAAATGTACTATAGCTGTTCTGATATAAATAAACATATTTCTTTTAGAATACGGATAGTCCATGCACAATAAAAAATATTTTTATTTACACTTTTTTAATAATATTCTATCGCCTATGTTCATCAGAGATAAAGGAGAATTCTAAGGGTGAAAGAACTTTTCAAGTCGGTCAAGTAGTTATAAAGCCGATTCAACGCAAACAATCAAATCTTCTTTATAATTTTTATATTAGTATACAGTGCCTGTATACAGTGACGCCTCGGTGGCGTAGTTGTACTAAGGTATGCTAATGTAATCCCGAGGTATGTAATCCCGAGTCGAATTTGTGCCCGATATGGGGATAGGCTCGCCACCTATCACATCGTGGGACGGAACATACAAGGCGAAATGTGGGTGTCCAGGCACCTCTTCCTACCCCCTCTGGGAAAAAGGCGTGAGTTTTTATATATAGTATACAGTGTATATCAAGACTGCGACGGAAAACGAAGCTGAGTGGTAGTTTTAGTACCTACAAACACAATGTAACTATAAATTGTGCATAAAATATTCACTATAGATCAAATACTCACTAAATTTGTGTTTTTGGTTCGAGAACTTTCGTGTGATTTGTCGAATATTGAACTTTGTACTCGGGAACCCGGGGTATGTCAATGGATTCGTTGACATTACATCTTTGGACGGAAATAAGCTTGATTTCGGATTTCACTAGTGGCATCTTAGCATGTATGTTTATACTTCGATTGCATTTGTAATATATTTCTATTACTTGAAGTATAAATAGATTTGAAGTAAAAATACTTTGATTGATCCGCCTCCGTGGTACAGTTGTTTAGACGCCGGCTGTGAAACGAGAGGCCGCGGGCTCGATCCCCGCACCGAAACAAATAATTGTGTGAAACACAGGTATTTGTTTAGGGTATGGGTGTTTGTGAGATCGAACAGTCTCTCGTAGTTCCAGATACACACAAGACTCGATCTTAGTGTGGGGTGAGGACTATGTATGTTACTGTTGGGTGTATTTATTTATTTACAATGTTGTTTACTAGCAGTTGATCATTGGTCGCAAAAATCTAGAGTTAGACTGAGATGGTTTAATCCACCACGCTGACCTATTGTGGTTGGGCGGTCTCTACATGTCTTATTATTATTACTTTATGTAAATAGTTAAATTGAGTAAATGTGACATTAGCCAGGTCCGGATCCAGTGTTGGTTCAAGGTGGATGACGTCACGATATAGGAATGTGGGCGCGTTATGATGTTTGAAGTAATACATCTTTGTTTTGTTTGATTTTGCATATTGTTAAGGAGTAATCGAAGCAGTATTGTCTAAGTAAAATGGGGGATAAATGACTTTTAACTAGAATTATAAATATAATTGTATTATGTATCAATACTGTATACATCTTCCAACAGTTTGATATAGATATTCTAGGGAGAGGTTGGTGTTCGGCAGTGTGAATATGACTCAAACCAATTGTTGCGGAGCTATAATATTTTATTATAAGCGGGCTATACCCTACAGGCATCGCTATAAGATAGGAATATCTAGGGCGCTTTAGTGTTTTGAAATGGGATGCTGTCGATCACTTTTTAATGTGAAATGTTGCGAAGACCACATGACGCGTACCATCAAAAAGTTATTAGATCTCATGTAGAGCCAAGCTTCATACTCTTCACCAAAAGGCGCGTCCAGCTTTCAAGCCAAAGGGGGGGGGGGGGGGTCATATAGTTCTTGTTAGAACACTGAGTACGATTTCAGTATTCGAATTCGTTTCTTTTTCTGAAGTTTATTACAACCCTGATTTGTGAACACACATCCTTTTTTTAATTGTATAATAGAAATTTTTTGTCAATCTGGAGTCAACCCAGGGGGAGTCATGACCCCTATGACCTCCCCAGGGATCCGCCGTTGCTGTTCACTTCCTAACTCTACGAGGCCTAGCTTCACAAACTCCATAACATGTGGCTCTTGCTTTGAACGTTGTTTATCAAATTTTCCGCTGATATATAATCTGTATCCCATAGCAATTTGTAATTTCCCATAATTGGTACAAATATTCCAATCCCATAATACTATTATATGGTATTCCATATCTTCGTGTATATTTTGCATAATTAGATACATAAAACTATGCGTATCCTTATACACGTAATCGTATTTAGATTGTGGTGTACGTGTTATGTATTTAAGGATTTGTCGCGTCGCACATGTCAGAAAAGACATCGAAAAAGTCAACATGTGAATCATATTGAAATCACGACACACATGTGTGCAAAGCGACAATAGCCATAGGACGGTGACATCTTAAACCAGTTATGTCCTCAATCTTAGCCGTAAGTATAGTCTTCTGAACAAAAGCGACTACTAGTGGTAGATCTCTCATAAATTAGAGGCCGCCTGTGTAGGTACCACCGCTTTGTCTATTTCTCCCACCAAACAGCAGTGTAAATGCACTGTTATGTTTTGGATTGAAGGACCTTGTAGCCAGAGTAACTACTGGACATATTGAGACTTAACATCTTATGTCTCAGGATGGTGAGTGCAGTGGAATGCATTGCTTTGTAATTCAAGGTGTTATTTGGTTTTGCTACTGTTTATGAGCGGTCGTATCGCTTACTATCAGGCGAACGGCATGCTCGTCTCCCCAATTATTGCAATAAAAAAAAGGATTAGATTATTTTTTATAGTCGAGAAAAATGTCTGCGCTGCATTTGATTAAGTTCAGATTGAGATGGAAAATCGTCTAACGGCAGGCGATTGTGTGTCGCTTTTCGACGAAGTTATGGCAGTTAGTTAGATTGCTATTTCACGCCCCACTTAAGTGATGCAGTACCATAACGTTAATAATTATTTATTAAGGACAGGTTGTACTTTTTTATGTTCTGTACTTATTTATTTTTAATTATTTTATTACACTTTACTGTACAAAATAAAATACACAACTAAAACTTAACCTAAATTAACAGTACAATTGGCGGTCTTATCACTACCGGTGATAGCTTCCAGACTACCTTTGGATGGACGGGAGTGAATGGAAGTAGGAAATCATTTTATTTAATAGCATTTAGGTTTGAAACCTTAATATCTAGCTACAAGAGGACTTTATTGCTAATATTTTCAAAATCATGTAGAACTGTGCGGTCAATAAGATCATATAAAAAGGTATGTTAAATTCTCGACCCGGTCTTCTTATTTTTAAAGCCGAATTTATGTTTAACATCAAGGAGGAAAACATATTACCAATACCAAATTTCTATATAAGTGTGTCTAACCAAAATATCGTGATGTTTCCGTCGACTCCGGGTTCGGCAAACGAGCAAGCAGCTTACCTGATGGTAAATGATCACTGTCGACCATGAACATCCAGTACGCTTGAAGCATAGATGTGTTGCCGATCCAGCAGTCTCACTAACGAATGAAAACCGACAGCAAATCTGTCACTTTACGTGGATCTCCTGTGAGGCAGTGGTACAGCCCTTGAGCCTATTCATGTTGAGTTATTATCATAGAGTTTATTATTTAAGTGAGAAGTGCGAATATTCTGTACGTACAACTCAGTTGTTTAAATGGTTAACGACATATTTCTTGGAACATTTGGACAACTCATGTTCAATGACGTAATGAAGATGGTGCGATAAATTCATGTTGTACTAATAGTATCGTATGAGATTTTTGTCGTATAGATTTTATCACATTCAGAAAAATAACCCAACAGACATGTACAAGATTTTGAATTATGATGCAAGAAGATAATATTAGTCATATTTTTATTACGGACATTTCTCGTTCTTATCTGTCAGGAATTTGGAATATTTAATGACCGTCAATTGCGTTTATGATTGTGCAATAGCGATAGTTCTATTTTGAACAGAAAACATTAAAAACCAAATAACAGGCAACTAGTTTTAATTCAAAACCTATACTCGCAAAATCATAAGACTACATCCGGTTATAAAATAATGGAAATGAAATTAAAATATTCACTGAACTAATAAATGTCATACACTATTTAGATTCAGTCCCTTTTTTTCTTTTTTTACCACCACCCGGTTCACAAGGCTGTTTTTGCCATTAACTACATTACTGTATATAATAATGATAATGATTGTCTAAGCTTATAAAACGAGAAGAAAATAAAGAGTTGTCTTAACCAAAAGCCACGAACCTGTATAATATTGAGGTCCAAGGAAATAAAGGGTGTTCCACACCCAACGGAGGGATACAGTCCGATATAGATCAATGAGTTGTAGGTCGCGTGCGCTGGCGCATGATGCGTACGCTTGCGAAACGCCGGCTCAACGACGCGACGGCGCCTCAAGGAAACACGTGGCCGCACTGCACCCAAGTTATAGGTGACAGCGGATAGAACTTTAAACTGAGCGAATGATATTTATTGGTATTTGTGGCAGTGATAGCAAGTGGAACTGAATGTCAATGAGCCTATGTACCGAAAAGCGCAAGGTCTTTGGAATTGAGATAGATGGTTTTTTGACGCTAGGGATGATGTGGTAGTCAGAGCCGGCGTTAGGGTGGGGCGCAGTTGGGCGACCGCCCAAGGGCGCAAGCGTCGAAAAGGCGCCGAATGCCTGGATTTACTGTAACCTATAGTGTATCTATGATTTACTGACTTTCGCTTTGATTTAGATAGTACTTATAGGGCGCCGTAGAAATCTCGGCCAGGGCGTCGTTAATGCTAAAGCCGTTACTGGTGGTAGTAGTACACGTGATAGGTTTGATATAGCTAGTTTTAAAGCAAGTGATAGGTATGATATCAATTGGGCAGCCACCCCACTTAAACTGTGAAACTCGCTGTCAAGTGTCACACAAATGTCACGTTCACCTAAAGTATAGCGATAAACAAATATCTCTAGTCGATACTTATCTCTATTACACTTAAAATATGTGAAGTGTAGTCGCCAATGTTTAGGCACAAATAGTTTTTGTAGTAAAACTTGGAAAGAACTTGGGAGACGTGTAATCGAACGAGGCTAACAAAATGCATTTATAGATTTGAGGCTAATTGTCAGTATGTATTCTTTTTTATTCTTAAATTTATACAGGGTATAACAAGACTGCTACCGAAAACGAAGCCGGGTGGTAATTTTAGTGACTACAAACACAATGCAAGTAAAAATGTCCCAAAGAAACGCGACAATTTTTTTTGTTACTTTTTAAATATTATTTTTCAAAAGTAATAATTTTAAACCAAATACGACGATAGAAAAAAGATTATAAATACAATTCGTCGCTTTACATTTGAAAAAAAAAATCTTTGTTTCTGAAGTCATTAATTACCCGGCTTCAATTTCGGTAGTAGTCTTGATACCCTGTATGTGTGTATGTCATTAAAAATAATATATGGTGATGAAAGATTGGCCATTGTAAAAATTCGTGATATAAGTGACTTTTATCGTAAAAATTATTATAACTTCTTAAATGTGTACATAAGTACACACGTATTTTTTTATTGTTATAACACTCACCGTCAGTTGAATACCGGAATTGTTTTATTGCCATGAAGAATTCTAGACTTCGACCTATAGATATGATCGCATTATATTTATTAGCATTTTGTTGATATATCCACTGTACTTTATCGCTTTTCTAATTATAAATATTGATATGCATTTGGCACTCGGTAGTTTCAAAGATACTATCTATAATTGATTAATATTTTGACGTATATGTGATCTAAAATTGGCTTACAATGACAGCATGACTCGACCATCGTATAAATAAATAAATACATCCAACAGTCACATACATAGTCCTGTCCACACATAAAGATCAATCAACTTCAATCAAATATACACTAGATTATAAGAAACGGTCTAAAAAACGGCAAGAGAAATAAGAGCACAAATAAGCGTGTGCTCTTATTTGATTTTAGTATGGTCCGAACCATAATAAATGTTAATTTCTATCGCTGAATAATTGAAGACAGTGCTTATATTTTATTTATATATATTTTCCTCTTTGTTTTTGATGTGGATACATATTTATGTTATTCATATGTATATGTATCTATTTTTTTTATTCATGTTGTATGAATGTGTTTTTTAGTTTATTTTATATCATTTTTATTACATATATTATGTATTTAGAGATATTATATTGTCCTTTGACATCACGTACACCTCACAATACCCCACAGTTGTCTCTATTTTATCCATCCTATGGTTGGTTGTCTGGAAGAGATCGCCTCGAGTGATAAGACCGCCATTGTACTCTTTTCTTACTTGTTAAATTATTGTTGTTAATGTTATTTCCTTTTATTTACTGGTGTACAATAAAGTTTTAAATAAATAAATAAATAATTTAAAGGAACAAGGTTTATTGTTACCTGAACTTCATTATAATATAAGACGTTTTGCTACATCTCGTAGTTCGAAATTCAAATGTATAAGTATAAGCAACCTCGGCTTCTTTTGGCGTGTGGTTTTGTTTCGGACCCTGTATCTAGTATATATTTGATCGAAGTCAATTTAGTCTTGCGTCGTGAATATCAGAAACTACGTTGGTTTTTTTAGCCTCACAAACACTCAGACTCGAGATAAATATTTGTCGGCCACGCAAACCTTTATCTCGGTGCGGGGATGGAACCCGCGGCCTCTCGTTTCACAGCCAGCGTCTAACGAACTATGCCACGAAGGCTGTCAAATTTATCGTAAGTATCGCCAACAGAAAACAAGCTGGAGAATTACTTTTCACGAGTGTATTTTTGGAACAATCTACTGCTATAAGTCCATTCCAAAATTAATAGTAATTTTCCCTTGCAATTCCTATTTCAACATACTTAAAGTTTACTATCGTGGTTAAAACTTTCGAGTAATTATTTATAATCGAGTTAGCTGTTAACTATATTGCTTGACTTCTATATCAGCCCATATACGTCCCACTGCAGGGCACGGGCCTACTCTGCAATCGAGAGTACGATTGAGAGTGGTTAGGCCATATTGTCCACCACGCTGGCCTAGTGCGGGTTGGCGGACTTACATACCATAGAAATTTTTATAAATCGCTATGGTATGCAGGTTTCCTCACGATGTTTTCCTTCACCGTTTTTAGTGCGTGGTGATTGACTATCAATACACACATGACTCCGAAAAGTCAGAGGTGTGCCCTGGGATTTGAACCCGCGACCACCATGAACATGTTAGCAGCTGCATCCGGTCCGTTTACCAACAGGCCACCACGCACTTATTATTGCTTGACTTATGGTATTAAAATGCTAACATGAATTACCAACATACCAAACAACACTATGAAGTACAAAGCAATTATTGACATTCCACTGCTCTCGCCATCCTGAGACATAAGATGTTAGGTCTTAATATGTCCAGTATTACTCTGGCTGCAATGTCCTTCAAACTGGAACACAACAGTGCATTTACACTGCTGTTTGGCAATTGAAATAGACGTCATTAAATGATATTGTAAGTATTACTAGATAATTACATAGGTTAATTTTAATATGAGTATAACTGTAAACTATTGCTTGTGACAAATAAATGCTTTCTTTCTTTCTATGTCTATTGTTTATTTCCTTGTATTTTCTTAGAGTTTGCGTGATTATAACAATTTTATTGTTTTTAACACCGTTACGTCTTTATTGTATGACAAAGGTTATTTTAAAGCATTGTTTTCGAAACTATACAATTTTAAATGAGTTTAAAATTTGTGGGAAGTGCAATAAAAGATAATAAATTTTGTTTGGTCAGCTGCCTTTGTTTATTGGAAATAATAGGTGTTGAAAGATAGTGTATTACTTTAAAATAGATAACAATCAATGTTTATTTGAAATGGATATGCAAAGAGCCTTTTAGCATATCAGGGCACTACTTCAGTTGAATTTTCTGTTAATAACCTACTAAGAAACTGATTTCAAATTGTAACAATAGACCTCATACGCAGCTAATGTGTCTTTTGATCCTCACAATATGGATAAACCCCGTAGAAATTTGGAACTACGATACCACATAGAAATGAATATTCCAAATGTATAATTCATTATATAACAACTTTTTTATATACCACTACAACCACGTACCACGGTACCACGCACAATAACGGTGAAGAAAAACATCGTGAGGAAACCTGCATAGCATAGGAATTTGTAAGGATTTCTATGGTATGTAAAGTCCCTCAACTCACATTAGGCCAGCATGGTGGATATGGCCTAACCCCTTTCAATCGTACTTTTGGTTGTAGCGGAGGCCCTACAGTGGAACTTATATGTGCTGATACAGATATACGTATCAGGTGTTAAAAATTAAAATGCAAACGATTACAATGTGTTGTAACTCGTCACACATTCAACCATAAAAACAAAACAACATCAACTATGAATTAACTAATTATAATATTAGTAAGTCCAGTTTTTAAAATGCTATTACTTAATATAGTAAATGGGTTTGTTAAATAAAAAACGCTAAGTTTTAATGTTGTTTTGTAATAGTTTTTGTTTGTCGTTAGAGCAACTGGTTTATTGATTGTCACGCCAGGTGTTGATATTTAATATGTTTATCAACTCGTTTTATTGATTGGGGGAGATCACATTATGGAAAACTTATGGGAAGTATTGCTAACACTGTCTATTTAAATTCGGTTCGTAAGATACTTATATTTATCCTTATATACAGCCTTGTAGCGCAAATATTATATTTTAATTGATTGATCTAGCACGCATGAGATTTTGAATGAACTTTTCATTTTTATTAATGTTTTATTAATCTGGCTTATACCTCTAACAAAACCCTCCTTTGGGGATATAGGAATAAGCTTATGTACTAATTTGTAAGTAGGTATCTAGTTTTTATTCTGAAGGATAGCAAATAGCGATCTTACTATAGTTTCAGTTGGGTTGGTTTTTTTCATATTAGGATAGTTTTTTTTAGCAATTAACCAATTACTTCATGATTCATAATTTGACACAATATTAAACCAGCCAAATGATGTTATACAACATCTCGAAAGTTCTGGAATTTCAAAAGACCCGTACTGTATCTCTTACAACTTGCGCCGAGCCTCAACTGACCTTACGGTACTGAAGTTAATAACTCACTTATGAATTCACTCGACGCGCAATCCTTACCTTTTTGTTACCGGTGTCGATAACCGACAACTAAGGATGGCGGTAAAGGGCATGTTTAGAACCACGGAAGATCAATGGAAAAATTACTGAGGTAAGTACTGATAAGAGGAAGATTTTTGGGATTTTTCCTAAAATAACTTAGTGGTAGAGCCATGTCGTGTTGTTAAAATAAACCGCTGAATATTGGACAGGTGTAAATGCAATACCGTGAAGTTTTTTTATTATGGATTATTCTAATATTGGTGTTAATGGAATGCTTTCCAGATATATTGATTGACATAACATGATTGAGAATTATTCTCTCTCGTCATTCGATACAATAATGCTGGCCATTTTGATTGCCGCTATGCGCTGTGGGTTAATATTTGTTTATTTTTTATTGCAATGAATGGCGCGACGACCATGTCGTTCACCTGATGGTAAACGATACGACCGCTCATGAGCAGTAGCAAAACCAAACACCCTGAACAACAAAGCAATGCTTGGAATTCTACTGCACGCGCCATCCTGAGACATAGGATGTCAAGTCTCTAGCTACGATATCCTTCAAACCGAAATACAACAGTGCATTTACAACGCTGTTTTGCGGGAGAAATAGACATTGATGTGGTACTTGTCCAGGCGGCTTCACACATATGAGAGACCTACCAGTAAATAACAGGAAAGAGAACACTTGAGTTAGCATTCTGCTCCACAGTCCATTGTATTTGGCAGCCATAACACTATTTATGATACTCCTACATTTTGAAATAAAATTATTATTTACGGATTTTATCGCGGATTTGGTTTAATTTTACATTTTTTGAGTTCCCGACGTTTCCGCGATAAAATCCGTAAATAATAATTTTATTTCAATGTGTAACATTCGCGTAAATCTAAGAAACCATTACTCCTACATTTCCTAAAAATCACAGAAAACCAAAATATGACATTGCCAGAGGTTGAAAAAACCTATCTTATTTCTGTATATGTATACGATAGCATTTATTATCGACGTGACAAAGATATAATTCAGCATTGACAATACATTGAATGCGGCATTGTGATAACTGAAGTGATTTCATGTACGTATTGTTTAAACAGATGTGTGGAAAGTGTTTGCATGACGACTGCAGTAATGTTTGCAAAACTTGTATCCTTGTTACAGCGGACTGTTGGCAAATGGATACGAATCGGGTCGAAATATTTTTTTGAGCAGACATAAGTCGATCTTTGTAAAATTATGCTAAAAAATTTTAAGGACCTTCATGAAAAATGCCTTAATTTACCTAGAGACATTTTTATTGCAATGAATGGCGAAACGAGCATGCCGTTCGCCTGATGATAAGTGATATGACCGCTCATGAACACTAGCAAAAACACACAACACCTTAAATTACAAAGCAAAGCTTGATATTCCACTGCGCTCGCCATCCTGAGACATAAGATGTTAAGTCTCAATCAATATGTCCAGTAGTTACTCAATGTTCTTCAAACCGACACACAAAATTGCATTTACACTGCTGTTTGGCGGGAGAAATAGACTGGCAACACATGAATGATTCCTTTGGTGTTGAGGGTATTCAATGGAGATGATGATTATGTTATCTTTTGCCTGCCTAGATCTACGAGCCCGCGATCCGCCTCATGATAAGCGGGCAACACCACGAAATCAGTTGTACAACATTCTCCGTCCAGACCTAGTGGGAAATGAATATTTTACTGGTGGTAGGTCTCTCATATGTGGGAGGCCCTCTGGGTAGGTACCACCGCAATGTCTATTTCTCCCGTCAAACAGCTGTGTAAATGCACTGTTATTTTCGGATTGAAGGGCATTGTAGCCAGAGTAACTGCTGGATATACTGAGATTTAACACCTTATGTCTCAGGATGGCGAGCGCAGTAGAATGCCAAGCATTTTATTCAAGCTTTGTAATTCAAGGTGTTGTTTGGTTTTACTACTGGTTATAAGCGGTCATATCGCTTACCATCCGGCAAACGGCATGCTCGTCTCGCTATTCATTGAAAAATAAAAAAAAAAATCGAAGAGTTATAATAATCTATTTTTTTGCAGAAACTGATGTTTCCTTATGATATTTTTCTTCCTCGTTTTGATATTCAACCGTGGCTTTACTCCAAAGTTCCAAACAAAAACTCACATCCGCAGCGCATTCAAAAGGTACATAAAAAATATTTATTTCTCTGTCCACTTGGCGATCAATCAAAGCGGCGCTTTTGGGCATGGCTTTATGTTCGCCATTTGTCAGTGACGACAAGGCTGCTCTTAAATGCGAGCCGATAGCATTGTGTTGTTCTCGGCACTTGTGATTTTTCAGTTGTCCACATTAATTATTTCCTATAAATCTGCGTAGGTGATAATTGGGTTGGTGACGTAGTGAGACGTCATCACCCTATATATGTCGCAGTGAAAGCCTTTTACAACAGCCTGCTTGATTTGGGTGGTGGTTGTTTTTATAAAATTATTAATTTATTTTGAAATAAAAATGTCTAAGAAACCATTATTTATTTATAATTTATTGAAGATAACACAAATAAAACTAGAAACTAAAAATAAAAATATATGTAACAACCGGCGGTCTTATCGCGAAGCGGTCAAATCGATGTCTTCCAGACAACCTTAAGATGGAGTAGAACGACTACAATATGGAAGAAATTGGTGGTAGCAATGATGAAAAAATCACAGAAAGTACAAGAGTCAGTCAAATAATGTTATTTAGACAATTAAGTCAAGTAACAGCAACATAATTTTTTTTTGCTCCAGTATTCCAACCCGTAAAATAAATTACCCACCAACTTGAACCTAAAACCTCGCTGCTCTCACAGGACACCACTCATCAAACACGTCGTCAAAAAGATAACAATACGTTTCCACTCTACAGTACAGGCATTGCCTAGTGCAGGGACGACTGGCATAATAAATTATTTAAAATAAAGAAGAAATTATTTATGTTTTTAAAATATTTTAGCTTTAAGTATTGTAAAACGAAATATGATTAATAAAGTTATAATTATTATTACTCCATAAAGTAATGGTTCCTTGAATTTTTACCTTCATTGCACATTCTCTCGATTGATAACGTTGGTACTATAACAGCTGATTCACTCGCGGATTTGTTTGTGAGAGATAAGATTCGATGACTTGCCCCTGCCCATGGCATTACTGTTAAATGACGAAAACAGGTGACCAGCAGAAATACCCAATAGATATTAGACACGTGATTGAGTCATGATAACGTTTTAGCTTAAATCATATATAGAGTCTGGCATTAGCAACGTACACGAAAAATATAAAACAAAGATTATAGATTCGTCTGTGGATTCTTTAGTGGCTATACCATTGATTATTTTATAAGCTATGAATGGCGAGAGAAACATGCTATTCTGTTTATGCCTGATGGTAAGTGATACGACCGCTCATGGATAGTAGCGAAACCAAACAACACCATGACTTGCAAAACGATACTTGGCTTTAAAATGATTAAAAAATTAATGTATTATTTTTGTTATTTAAAATGCTCGCATACTATCACATCGTGGGACGGAACATACAAGGCGAATACGGGTGTCCTAGCACCTCTGCCTACCCCTTTTAGAACAAAAGGTGTGGGTTTGTGTATGTCTTGTATGAGTTTATGAACTTTTGAATTAGGACGTGAAACATCATCGTCACCTCAGCCACAGGAAGTCCACTGCTGAACATAGGCCACTAGGATCTTCACATCGACCTGTTGGAAGCGGCCTGCATCCAGCGGCTTCCTGAAATCTTAGCCAGGCCGTTCGTCCACCTTGTAGGCAGGCGTCCGAAATTTCGCTACATGAAACCTAATTATATAATTTTATTTTGATTGTCCGGTTTAATTTAGATAAATACGCATAAAAGGAACTATGACATACATAAGTCTTAGGTGGCCATTGTTCAATCTCAAATTGCACCACTTAGCAAATCTGCTTGCGTAGCCACCGCAGTCAGTCACTGTCACAAAAGCTAATATAGGATTATTTTTTTTTTCTATTTATCTAACCTGGGAGTTTACTCAAATGTTAACCATGTCATTCCCATAAAACAACTCAAATATGTACAATAATGTGTGAACTCATAGGCTGGTCTTAGAGTCATGCTGACCGCGCGCTGATCGTCAGCGCTGACAGTTGAAATGTATGAGCTTCTAAGGAGCGTTTGAGAATAACGCGTAGTTGTCAGCGCTGACCCCCGTCCGTAAGCTACGCGCTAAGCTGTCAGCGCCGACAGTCAGCGCGCATTTAGCGTGACTCTAAAACCAGCCATATGGTTTAATACGAGTAGAAGCAACAAATTATCTTAGTAAATCATATTATTCGGTTCACTTTGTCCCAGATTGCGACAAAAAAACGTGCGACTAAATTCAATAACAACTGAAGATTAATATTTAGATTAGTTAACATTGAAATTGTCACGATCTGTTTCTATGCAAATTGTTCTACGTATTACTAGATACCATTGATTTACCGCCACCTTTAATGGGCTGGTTAAGTACCGCGTGGGTTTATAAATAGATCAAACGCCATTTTGAGCAGCGCTCAGAATAAATTGTCTCATTAATATCGACTTTTAATATCATAAAAAGCGTGGGTCTATAACTGCAATTTTAATTTTGTATTTTAATGTTTTGATCGATAATATTTTCCAGGATTTAGATAATTATTCAAAGAGACCGCCTTCTAGCATTTACGTAAATCTCCTAGAATTGACGTCAAACCCCCAGAATTTTATAAGCTAGATCATTCGATTCTCAGCTTTTTCATCCATTGTAATTTAACTGCGGAAGATACTGAAGATAATTATAATATAAACCTATTAGTTTTTGCAATTCGTTTACTGTATAATTAAAAACATAATACAGTATTATTTGACGTTTTTAATTTGGCACAAACATCGCCAAGTATAGGTACCTGTAATAATAATAATATTTGCTGAAACATTACGATTGCGTTATGGCGCCAACAAAAATGCGATACGATCTTATCGATTTTCTTTGATTTTGTTCCAATGATTACTTTTATTTTGAAATGTGATTCATATTGAAATGCATTAAAGTCACTGTTTTCTATGTTTTAGTCATAAGCAGAGAAAGATTGATTGCAGTTAGTTGCTTTTGTTCAACAGTGGATTTTCTATAGCTGAAGATGATTTTAACGAGACAAAATAATAGAAAAATCTTCAATACAGGAAAACATGGACAGTTCTCAATAATTTTAAAAATTACTGGATATTTTTATTTGCATTGAGTCATACTTTACATATTTTTCACCAGTATTTGAGTTTTTTACTAGTGGTAGGTCTCTCATATGTGAGAGGCCATCTGGGTGGGTACCACCGCAGTGTCTATTTCTCCCGTCAAACAGCAGTGTAAACGCACTGTGTGTTTCGGGTTGAAGGGCATTGTAGTCAGAGTAACTACTGGAAATATTGAGACTTAACATCTTATGTCTCAGGATGGCGAGCGCAGTGGAATGCCAAAAGCATTGCTTTGTAATTCAAGGTGTTTTTTGGTTTTGCTACTGTTCATGAGCGGTCGTATCGCTTACCATCAGGCGAATGGCATGCTCGTCTCGCCATTCATAGCAATAAAAAAAAAACATTAATACATAAATACCCTAGAACAGGAATGGCGACTGGCACGCGTGCCATGGATGGCACACTACATACTAATTAAGTCACACCGCAGATCACAAAGTTCTATGCACTTAGAAAAAAAAAAACATCTAGGCTGTAAGATTTATTTCTCAAAATAATAATTCATATTCCGAACTCGTTTGTTATTGTAGTATAGGTAATTTTTCCCGATAATAATCAAATTATATATATTAAACGGCACGTCTTTGGCCTTTTAAGACACTTCTTTATAAAAATGGCACGTTGATAGATAAAGGTTCGCCAACCCTGCCTGCTAGAAGTTGAGTTTTTTACTTTACTTTATCATTACAAATTCAATCAAATTTTTGGTCACCTGATATGTAAACACATTAAAATAAGTATCATGACAAAGTATGCTACCCTAGAAGGCGGTTCTATCATTTACGTAAATCTCCTAGAATTGACGTCAAACCCCAGAATTTTATAAGCTAGATTATTCGATTCTCAGCTTTTTCATCCATTGTAATTTAACTGCGGAAAATACTGAAGATAATTATAACATAAACCTATTAGTTTTTGCAATTCGTTTACTGTATAATTAAAAACATAATACAGTATTATTTGACGTTTTTAATTTGGCACAAACATCGCCAAGTATAGGTACCTGTAATAATAATAATATTTGCTGAAACATTACGATTGCGTTATGGCGCCAACAAAAATGCGATACGATCTAATCGATTTCATTTGATTTTGTTCCAATGATTACTTTTATTCTGAAATGTGATTCATATTGGAATGCATTGAAGTCACTGTTTTCTATGTTTTAGTCATAAGCAGAAAATGATTGATTGCAGTTAGTTGCTTTTGTTCATCAGTGGATTTTCTATAGCTAAAGATGATGTTAACGAGACAAAATAATAGAAAAATCTTCAATACAGGGAAACATGGACAGTTCTCAATAATTTTAAAAATTACTGGATATTTTTATTTGCATTGAGTCATACTTTACATATTTTTCAAAACCAGTATTTAATACATAAAAAATCCCTAGAACAGGGTTGGCGACTGGTACGCGTGCCATGGATGGCACAATACATACTAATTTGGTCACGCCACTGACGACAAAGTTTTAACCAAAAAAAAAAAACATCCAGGCTGTAAGATTTATTTTTTAAAATAATAATTCATATTCCGAACTCGTTTATTATTGTAAAATAGGTTATTTTTCCCGATAATAATCAAATTATATATTTTAAACGGCACGTCTTTGGCCTTTTAAGACACTTCTTTATAAAAATGGCACGTTGATAGATAAAAGTTTGCCAACTCTGCCTGCTAGAAGTTGAGTTTTTTACTTTACTTTATCATTACAAATTCAATAAAATTTTCGGTCACTTGATATGTAAACACATTAAAATAAGTATCATGACGTATGCTACCTTAATGAAAAAGTTTTAAACAATTGATCTTTTAAAACCTATTAATTAATTAGAGGCACTGTCTAATTTAGTGTGGTCCTAAATGTTACCACTCATTAGACCCACCCAGCACCGTCTCGCCTCTCGCGGTTAATATTCTTTATATGAAATTGTATGGACATACGCTCACTCCATTAACTTCGCAACGTCACCGGATCGCCGCCGTCCACGCGTGGACCTCACGGTGACAACTCGTTGCTCGCATGCTTCTCTTGCGTTGTTCCGCATTTACAATTCACAAGCCCTGAATGAACCGCGCGTTGGTACCGAGTGGCCCACGCGAGGTCCACCCGTGTTCCACCTGCGGCAACAAGTGGGCCGCGAGCGACAAGGAGGTGCCGGGTGGGTTTAATGACCGGTAACCTTTAATCTAAGATATAGATACAATAATTGTCAAAACAAAGCATTCAAAATAGGGTTAATGTGTTAAAGGAGAGTAACAACCTGTGTTATACAACAATCGGATTGAGGACTTAAAGTTTTATCTGATAAGGGATTTCCCAGCGTAATCTGAAGATCGGGTTGCTATCAGACTTTCTGATCAGTGTGATAGCTATTTTTACAAATGCTTTCATATTTATTTCAGACTAGCATGTAAATAGCAGACTTTAACAACAACTGTTTTTGTGGGACAACAAAATTGTATTTGTTTTTATGATTTCATTGCTAAAGTGTTGTGTGGTGAGACACACTAAAATCGCCGATCTGCCGACACAGCCCACCGACACAAAATAATAATGTCGGTAACATACGCCTGCGTGTTATTGTGTTGCCCGATGACTTGTTTGCATGTCGGCGACACAAGCCCTCAGCTCAGTTGCCCAGCGACACTCATAAAAAAGTTCCTAATATCGATCCGCCGACATACCGCTGGCAAAGCTATTCGATTTGCAACGAGTGAGGTCCTAAACTAGCCCGCCGACAGAAAGTTGTCGACATAGGTCGACCGATCGGCGGCTTTAGAGTGTGGTGCAATTCAGTTTGGCTTCTGTAGTTAGCATCATCCTTTTCAGTCACAGAAATTCCATTGATTATCATTGTCCTCCCTTAATAATTTTCACTGCCATTTTTCGGAAACGGTCTACATCAGCGACTTCATGCGAAGTCTACTACGTGATAAACATATTTTATGAATAACTAGCTTTTGCCCGCGACTTCGTTCGCGTGGACTTCAGGTTCGTCCCGTCTTTGTAGCCTATGTGTTATTCTGATGTATAAGCTATATTGTGGTAAAGTTTCATTCAAATTCATTCAGTAGTTTTTACGTGAAAGAGTAACAAACATCCATACATCCATACTTACAAACTTTCGCCTTTATAATATAGTAGGATAGTAGGATTACCTAAATAATAATTAAAGATGGTCCAACCGTTTCAAGGCGGTATTAGTTTTCAATAAAATGATCTGAAGTATTTAACTATAGGTTTAAGATGCCCACACGAAAATAAAATACTCCTATTTTCTAAATTATTTGCACACCCATTTCGTTCCATCATTTCATGCAGTGCATAGGAAAAACATTTTTGCAGAACGTCAACAAAAATGATATTGGAATTTCTTATTTATTGTTAATTATTTTATATTGCTTTAATTTACTTCTTAAAAACTATAGCCAAGTCAATTAAATTGAACCCACAAATATTTGTATAGGGAATGAAGGTCTCAGGTTTTATTAAGGTTGTGTGATAAAACGAAATAAATTAATTTTATTCTTTCCGTCTAAACAAAACTTTAGTGACCCTTTTAGGTCAATGACTCCTTTCCGAAGGCAAAGCGTAATAGAAAGGAAATTGTTAGGTAACACATTTTAATAGACTATTAACAAAAATTGTCGGAACCTTCACGATTTATTTGCAAGTACTTGACGGAACCGAAAGGACGGAAGCCATTTTTTCTTTTGAAAAGTTTTCTTTTACGGAATTGCTTGACCAAACCAAAGGTTGAATAAATTAGCATTTAAAAAGTTTTATATCATTTTACTACGTTTCATTTTGACTTTCCTTTAGCAATCAATATTTAAAGAGTTATTTTAGTACCAAACAAGTTCGATCAGTTTACTTCCATTGGGGGAGGGGCGGATGGAGGCGACTCATACGTGAATTTTGGAATCAAAAAACTCAAACTACTAGCTGACCTAACCTGGAAACTAAGGTTCTCAAATTCAAACTATTGAAAGGATATACATATATTTTATTTAAATAATAAATGTATACAATTAATATCACATGTAGGCAGTATTAGACCAGATCAATGAGACAACATAAGATATTTTAAGTTGATCATAATCCATCACACTAAAGATCGGCTTAAAAAATAATAAATTGGTAATTTCATTCCAAGATTTATTAGCATAAATATAATTTATGTACGAGTTTTAGTATCTAATAATCGCCAATGAGTTGGTGTTTAAATTACAAGGTCGCGTGTCCACTAAGCACTTGAGTCATTGTTTTATGCAGATATTAGTTTACAAGTTTCATTTTACCTTACCTTAGGTTTTGTCATTTGTCATCAATGGAAATTTTTGAGTATTTTGCCTTCTCCATTTCGTTTGGGTGATCTTGGAATTCGTAAAATACTCAATTTCCTTTCCTTATTGAATATAGGAGACAATTTGTGAGAAAATTTAGCTTTTACTTACAATCTATGACAAGGCATACGCTGACAAACGCAAATTTACTGGTGGTAGGTCTCTCATATGTGAGAGGCTATCTGAGTAAGTACCACCGCAACGTCTGTTTCTCCCGTCAAACAGCAGTATAAATGCACTGTTGAGTTTCAGATTGAAGGGCATTGTAGCCAGAGTAACTACTGGACATATTGAGACTTTACATCTTATGTTTCAGGAGGGCGAACGCAGTGGAACGCAGTGGAAGCATTGCTTTGTAATTCAAGATGTTGTTTGGTTTTGCTACTGCTTATGAGGGGTCGTATAGCGATACGACCGCTCTCTATTCGCCTGATGGCAAGCGTACCATCAGACGAACGGCATGCTCGTCACGCCATTAATTGCAATAAAAGTAAATATTATAAAGTACACCAGATTACCAGACATTTCCTAAAAAGGGAATAAATAATAAAGTATTGCTGCTGTTGCCTTAAGTCAGTCCTTTAAATAATACTTGTTTTTAATTATGATTATTGAGCCTTAATATTTCCAATATCATAAAAGACATTCTCAATAGATAGTCTTCACCTTTGCGTACCAGATCATTCGTTATCATAGTTTTGACCGGATACTAATAAAAGAACATTTGTTTTTTTATCACCGCTGTTATTGCATTTCCAAGAAGATCTTAATCAGATCTCAGATAAAGTCTAAATGAAACATCAATTTCCATATTCACAAATCAGTAAAATCAAAGATAGTGCGAATAAGTTTGATAGGATAATGGTTTTTAGGAAAATGTAGATTAAGTCTAACTTGGCGTGAAATCTTAAAATCTATAAGCTTATCTTTTCAAATTATACCTACGGAGGTAAATGACTTGCTATCCTACTTTAAGGTACCCGAAGGTGTTTAACGTCGTTTTTATAGATAGGTATAGCCTTGAGGACACCCGAAACAGTCAAGACTTATTAAAGAATACTCGATACACCTCATTTGAATAATAATTCAACTAGCCCATTTATTTTGGAGACTGTCTCGCCCTCGTACCCACCACTGCAACTCCTGTAAGCTAGGATCAACATTGGCATGCATTGTAATAACACCGAGTATTGAAGCTCGGCGAGTCCCGGGAATGTCTAGCTTGTCTTTAACCCGCAACGAAATCAATCAGAAAGTAAATTAATAGGGCTGGTTGGAAATAGTTTTGTCCACTTCCCTCCAAAGACGTTTACAAACAATGAACTAAAGTGGTAAATAACCTCACATAATACATAATACAGCCGGCGAAGCTGGAAACCACCAATTACAACTAGAACATTGCAGAAAAGAATGGATTTCAGATTTATGTATTTTTCGTTGGATAAACCACTGTTATGTAACGAAACATAAATAAATAAATAACACCCAACCGTCACATACATAGTCCTGACCCCACACTAAGATCGAGTCTTATGTCGTGGGTATCAGGAACTACGAGAGACTTTTCGGTCTCACAACCACCCAGACCCGGAAGAAATATTTGTGGGCCGCACAAACATTTCTCTCGGTGAGGGGATCGAACCCACGGCCTCAGTTTCACAGGCGGCGTCTAACCAACTGCGCCACGGAGGCTGTCAAATACCACCGTAGCATTGCCCGTGGGCCAAGGTAATCATACGTTTATGTTTTTTTATTGCAATGAATCGCGCGAGTGGAGCAAGCCATTCGCCTGATGATAAACGGTACAACCGCTCATGGACAGTAGCGTATCGCTTACCATCAGGCGAACATCATGCTCGTCTCGCCTTTCATAGCCATAAAAAAACAACACACACACTGTTCTTTTGCGGGTTAGCTGAATGTACTGAGGCCATATCTGGCCGCTAGTTAGAATATTGTACGCGTCATTAATCTGTAAATCTCAACAAGGCGGTTTCCATACTTCTTGAAAACGATAAGCGTTGGATTAACTTATCTAACACGCAAGTATTCAGTGATATGAAAAATGTGACTAACGCCTAGGCTCTAACTGGGTCTAGGGTGAATGTAATTCGAATTACTTATAAACACATTTTATCATCTTAAATTCTTTATGGTATGAGTAATATGAATCCTTCTCGCTAATATGAATCAATACTATTGATAACACGAATAAAAATAATCGATAACTGGAGTCTATTAACCAATTTTGCTTCTTTAACAAGTTTCATAGATCCAGAATACAAAATCGTGATTTTGTGTAAAACTAGCGGTCCGGCCCGGCTTCGCCCGGGAACAACATTCGACATTGGAACTGTTTCGCGTGATATATGTTTAAAAATACTACTAAAAGTTAATAATATACTCAAAGTTACTACAGAACTTTCTATCCAATTCTTTTGAGTTTGTGTGAGTATCGAGTATTTTTTTTTATTGCTATGAATGGCGAGACGAACATGCCGTGCGCCTGATGGTAAGCGATACGACCGCTCATGAACAGTAGCAAAACCAAACAACACCTTGAATTACAAAGCAATCCTTGGCATTCCACTGCGCTCGCCATCCTTAGACATAAGATGTTAAGTCTCAATATGTCCAGTAGTTACTCTGGCTACAATGCCCTTCAACCCGAACCACAACAGTGCGTTTACACTGCTGTTTGACGGGAGAAATAGACACTATAGTATATTTCAATTTCGTGCATATCCAACGAAAACACTATATTTAGTCAGGATAAAAAGTAGCCTATGAGTTAATCTGGAGTATCAGCAATCAAACCTCTACATCAAATTTCATTAAAATTGATCCAGTGGTTTGAGCGTGAAGAGGCAACAAACATAAACTTTCACATTTATAATTTTAGTACGATAAATTGTATAATGTTATTCCCACGAAGGATGTCTTAACTGCCTTATGGCCCACTTATTACGAAATGTTATTTTGTATAAGTCTTAACTAGGAAATTACAAGCTTACTTAAAGCATTAACCACCTATTCAATTTTATATTATTTCTAGTTGTTTCTCACAACAATGGCGCGACAGTAAAATGACCATTGTGTTATCCGGTTAGTCATCAGGATTCACTCATCGGAACATAAAATTGTCATGGTTCATAGATTATTAAAGAATTGTTACCTCCGTACATACATTTACACTTGTGTTCCTAAAAGGTCAGGCAGAGGTCACCTAGTGCCAACCATATTCGTGCCTTTTTATGTCCCAAATTCGGGGTAAATTCTACCCATATGCGGGTTTAAAAGGCAAAATACAAAAAAGTCGAATATCCACCAAGGATTTGAACCCAGGACATCGCCGATTCCCAGGAAAACACGGTGCCACTAGAGCAAAACCAATGGACAGTATTACGAGATCCGAATAGTGAGGGATGTGAACAAAATTGCAGAATCAGTGGTGGATTACTTAAGAAATCACAGAATCGCATCAAACACGAAAAGCAAAATTGTTATAGCCATATCATATCATATCTGTGATCAGTAAACTTTGTACGCGCAGAAACCAGAAATTTATAAATATAGACCTTATTACATCAAGATTAAATTTAAAATACAGCACGGCGTGATTATAAAGAGCTATGCTTTCTATATTAATTTTAGCAAGTTCGATAGATTTAAAACTGCCAATTCGTAATAGGGTAAACTGGCAGCCTCCGTGGCGCAGTTGGTTAGACGCCGGCTGTGAAACAACTGTACGCGGGGTCAATCCCCGCATCAAAACAAATATTTATGTGAACCACAGGTATTTGTTTCGGGTCTGTGTGTTTGTGTGACGGAAAAGTCCCTCGTAGCTTCTGATACGACATAATTGTATTGTATCAGCCCATATAGGTCCCACTGCAGGGCACGGGCCTACTCTACAATCGACAGTACGATTGAGAGTGGTACGACATAATACGACATAATACTCGATTTTAATGTGGGGTTCGAATTATGCGTGTGACTGTTGGATGTATTTTTTTATAACTTTGATCTAAAATACCTCTAAAATTTAAATAGAGAGCTCTCCATTCAAGGGGAGTCCCCTGCACATAATCGTTCACTGTAAGGTAATTATCTGCTGATAAGAAAACAATATAATTATGAATATCTGAAATTCATATGTGGTGGAGCCACGCTGTTGTCAGCCATGACTCAGCATGGATGGACAGGCTCGTCTGGGGTGGTACCACTGTCTCACAGGAATTCGACGTGAAGCGATAGATTTGCTGTCACGTTTCATTTGGTGAGTGCGATTGCCGGATGCCGTACCCCTTTCCACTTCCCATCATTTTTCCTTCCCGCTCCCCTCCTGATTTGAAGGGGAGGTAATGCATTTATCATATATTTTTGGCATATATTATTGCATTCTGTTATGTGTATACATATGGAGACTTGTAATTGGCATGTAACTATAATACCTAATATTTGTTATTAATTTAATTTAGCTGTAAGTTTCCGTAAGACAATAAAATAAATGATCCAATTGTGGATGGTTTTGGTTCCTCGTTTGCCGAACCTTTGCAATAAAGAATATGATATATGATTAGAAGGACATTGCAGCCAGAGTAACTACTGGACATAAAGATACTTAACATCTTATGCCTCAGGATGGCGAGCGCAGTGGAATACCAAGCATTCATTTAAATTCATAATGTTTGGTTTTGCAATTGTTCATGAGTGGTATCGTTTACTATCAGGCGAATGACATGCTCGTCTCGCCCTCCATTAAAAGAATAAAAAAGAAATGTATACTATTGTGGTAAATTTCCTCCAAATAATTTACATATCGCTTATTGATTGTTTTATCAATAAGCTGATAACATTTGAATTTGAAAACAGTGTTTATACGTAACTCCACGTGATTCATACCAAACTAAAACAAAAATCATTTTTTTTAATATTTTATTTTATTGCCACCTGATTGGTAAGTTTTCCAACGATTTACATTATTTATAAACCCAAAAATATTTTAATGTATTCCTATTATTTTTGGAATTAAAGTACGTGGTAGCCTGTTGGTAATTAGACCAGACGCGGCTGCCACCATGCTCACGATGGGTGCGGGTTCGAATCCCAGGGCACACCTCTGACTTTTCGGAGTCATATGTGTATTGATAGTCAATCACCATGCACTTTAACGGTAAAGGAAAACATCATGAGGAAACCTGCACACCATAGCGATTTGTAAGAATTTCTATGGTATGTAAAGTCTGCCAACCCGCATTAAGTCAGCGTGGTAGACTAATCTATATGGCCGAACCACTCTCAATCGTACTCTCAATTTTAGAGGAGGCCCGTGCCCTGCAGTGGGACGTATATTGGCTGATTGAATACCTTTTTATTTAAAGTTGTTTAGGCTGTGTTGAATATTCAAAGATTTAAAGATTTTGTACAGCACTTGTTTTCAGTTCAAATTAACGGTATAAAAGTACTGTTATCTGAAATATAACAGACCTGATGCAACCTGTCCTGGTGGCTACCCAGGGGTAACGGCGGATCCAAGGGGCAGGTCATGGGGGTCATGACCCTGGTCTGGCTTCAGATTGACAGAATTTATTTATTATCTTGTTGATATTTATAAGTACAGATAAATGTCGATAAATAAAGCAAAAAGTGTGTGTGTGTTTACAAATCACGGCTGTAACAAACTTTGAATATCATTATTACGAATTCTAGTATTGAAATCGTACCCAGTGTTCTGACATGAATCTGGATCCGCCCTTGCCCAGGGGAAAAGGCGTGAGTTTATGTATGTATGCTAGCAATATACCGCATACCTACTCTTAATATATTTCGTATTGATATTTTTTCAATGACTTCTAATTTTTTTTTTTATGTAATGATTCGCCTTATAGTAAGCGAAGCACGAGCGGTCATTTGTTAAGAATCCATTTTTGTATGTACACAAGATAATATTACTTATTTATTCACACTTATAATACGTTTAATTATTTACACTTCATAAAAATGTCCATTGCCATGTTGGACTTAATGCTTAAGGCATTCTCTTACAGTCAAACCTAAGGTGCAAGGATGCAGAGATGAAATGAGGTAGGTGCGTAAACAACAACAGCGTATTATGTTTATATTAAATTAATAGATACCTTCATAATAATTATATCAACATAAAGTAACAAAATATAACATCAATAGTTGATGACTAACTCGAGCAAATAATATATTTATAGTTATGCAAAGCTGTTTTTGTCGGGAAAAACCTCCTTTGACTATTTTTACCTTTTTTTAGAGTCAGGATATCGTGAATCAACAACAATGTTTTTTTCCACTGGAATTATATAAAATTCCATGACTTAAATTGATCATCTGATGTATCTAATCTCATAAGCAACTAACTACAGAGCACAGACTACCAGTATATGAATTTTCTTCAAAATGCTTGTATGTTTGAATTATATAGACTGAATCCAAAATATTCATGATCGTAATAACGATTAATTTTTTTATTGCTATGATGGCGAGACGAGCATGCCGTTCGCCTGATGGTAAGCGCCACGACCGCTCATAAACAGTAACAAAACCAAACACCTTTAATTACAAAGCAATACTTGGTTTTCCACTGCGCTTGCCATCCTGAGACATAAGATGTTAAGTCTCAATATGTCCAGTAGTTAATTTATTTATTTATAAAATCTTTATTGCACACACAAAAGAGACACACAATAATTGGAAATCAAACATAGGTATATATAAAAATACAATTGGCGGTCTTATCGCTCAAAGGCAATGTCTTGCAGACAACCCTGGGATGGTTTTGAGAAAAGGAATAAATAGAGGGCAGTCTAAAGTGTAATCAATGATATTCTTTAAAGTCAACTTTACTAAATCATTCAAGTTGTATAGCCTTAGAGCATGTAAAAGATAGGGCAATAGGTCAGTTCGACTGGGGTGGGTTTCACTGTCTAGTAGAAATCCGATGTTCAGTAAAAGATTTTCTGCTGCGTTTCCTACGTAAGTGATATTACTGGAGACCCTATAGCTCATTGAATAATTGTATTGGACTTATGATTTGTCAGATTATAAACCTATTTTAGATGTCGAATGTTTTCTCGTTTTTGAACGACTTGGAATTAAATTTGAGCGAAGAATACAAAATATCCAATGGCTAAATTAGGTTTATAAATTCACTATTAATAAGGCCATTCGTTTTTTTATTATTTTATAATTAGAAATAATGTGGTTTTCTTCGTATTATAATGTGAAACACTTTGAAAACAAGTCATCGTGACCCACGCTGTTCTGTCGTGTTTTGGGTTGAAAATCCGGTTTGGAACAGGCCGCCAAAAATATGTCTATGTATTTGGATTACATTGGCCTTATCATCAGGTGCATAATGTCAGCCTCCGTGGCGCAGTTGGTTAGACGACGGCTGCGGAACTTGAGGGCGCGGGTGGATCCCCGCTTCGAGACAATTTTTTTTTTTTGAGTTGAAAAGTCTCTCGTAGTTCCTAATACCCACGACACAAGACTCGATCTTAGTGTGGGGTCAGGACTATGTATGTGACTGTCTGATGTAATTTATTTATTTTATTATAGTCTCTCATTTGCAGCAGTATCAAAATAATCAATGACGTCATATCTACGGAAACAAGAATTACGTTTTCGGAATAACATGGAATCCACCTAAGATGCGTCATAATAACGGGTCTAATATCTTTCAAACGAATAAACACCTTAGATTCAAGGATTAAGGTTGGAATTACGTAAACTAAGCTCTACCTGCAATAAATTCACATGTTAGTATGAATATTCAGTATTAATCCTCGAATATAAACGTTTAGATTAACTGTGACGAAATTTTTGTTAGTGTTTTGATTAAATCGTGGTAAAGTCCACGGTATATTAATTAGGAATTACGAGAATAATTAAACTAACTGGTTTCAATATTCTTATTCGATTTTACGTACTTTTGTTTTAACTTAAAGTTAATTATTATTGCTAGATTAAATAAAACACCGAGTTGAAATTTGCATATCTATCTGAACGTTTCCATTGAGAATTATACAATTTGAAATTTACCATCTGTGCGCAGGCGCAGTGGTGGCCCGAATATAACGCGACGACCAAATTAAATTATGTTCCGAAACGATCTTTCCTAATACAAAAAGTTAAATAGTTTTGCTACTTTCATAAAAGGTCTATGAATTCTGGAAGGAGCAGGATAAAGGCAAGAAGAGGAATACATCAGCAAAAGGATCATCATTAATTAAGGCTATCCTACAGTACTGAAATACTACAAAAACTACGGCAAGAAAATTCTCGAATAGCCATTAGGAACAATATGGTTCAGGATGTCGGCAATTCGGGTGGACGAAAAATTTGGTACAGGATGCAAGGAATTATAGAGCTCTATCGTAAAATTTTGATCTTTGTAGTAAAGTATGACATGGAAGACAATACGAGAACCTTCTTGAGAATCTAAATAAGATCTAAAAAAACATGACCATAAAATAATTACTTTGATTTGATTGTTTTGGTAACTTTAGTTATGTATGTGAGCATCCTCTTGCTCATTTTACTCATATTAAGTTCGCTGAAAACTGTTCTCATTCGAGGATTTATGAGTGGTTCGTATTACGGTAATAGTAACTTAGCCGCTACCAAACAGTTCTGACCCTAGAGGAAGAATGGTGTCTTGAGAGCTGGGCATCAAAAACTATATGGAATCTCATTCTAACTGAGACTCATCAAATTTGTTAATATACACAAGTTTAAATTACTAACCAGAAACAAATTAATTCGATAATCGTAGAAATATTTGTCCCGGTGCGGATTTAACTAATTTTACGTACAAACATAAACTCACGCCTTTTTCCTAGAAGGGTAGGCAGAGGTGCCAAGATACATCCATTTCGCCTTGTATGCTCCATCCCACGATATGATAGGGGGCGAGTCTATCGCCATATCGGGCACAAATTCTTGACTCCTACTCCGTAGAAAAATACTTTAGACTTGGTATTCGAACCCAAGGCCTCAGCTTTGTAACCGTACCATATTACAACTACGCTACCGAGGTAGTGAACTAATCTTCTCATCAGTTGACTAATCGTTCTATACCTTTGACACTTTAACAGCCGACAATTTTAAAAAGCGCCTTTCCACCTATATCCAATATGTGATTGGTTATTAAAGTGTTCATTTTCATCTTTATATCATGTCTCTGCTTATCTACTACATAATATTGTTGCACTTTTAAATACAGTCAATATATCGTAAGAGGCAAAACAAAGAGCACGGACAAGTACTGGCCAAGAAACACATTTCGACAGCAAGCGTCTGCCGCGGTTGCCATGACAACAGCCTTGTCGCAACCTGCCGCTGCAAAACAAAACAAACAAACTATTCGCTGAGCTTTTTTGTTTTTATACATCTTGTACTCGTATTTGCAAGAATTCGCTTATTAAAACATTTCTGTACTATTGTCTGTTTTGTAACGGTGGAGGGAACATGCAAACTGCATATGATAGATATAATAGTACTGTACTGTATCAGCCCATATACGTCCCACTGCAGGGCACGGGCCTACTCTACAATCGACAGTACGATTGAGAGTGGTTAGGCCATATAGTCCACCACGCTGGCCTAGTGCGGGTTGGCGTACTTACATACCATATAAATTCTTATAAATCGGTATGGTATGCAGGTTTCCTCACGATGTTTTCCTTCATCGTTTTAGTTCGTGGTGATTGACTATCAATACACACATGACTCCGAAAAGAACCTCACCGGAGATATAACCTCAGATATAATAATAATATCAACAAATAATAAATACATCCAATAGTCACATACATAGACCCCACACTAACATCAAGTCTTGTGTCGGGGGTATCAGATCCTGCCAGAAATATTTCGGTCTCACAACCACCCAGACCCGAAACAAATACTTGTGGATCATATCAAATATTTGTATTCGATATATCGAACCCGGGGCCTTACGTTCCACAGCCTGCAAATCGATATGTTACTGAGATTTCATTTGCTATGGTATGTGAAGTCCACCAACTCACACTAGTCCAGCGTGGCGGACTGTGGCCTAAGTCCTCTCAATCGAACTCTCGGATTATAGGCCGAGTTTGTATAGTTGGTTGTTTTAATATGTATGTGAGTAGTGTAATAATTATTTATTATTATCAGTGTTCAGCGGATTCAAAGTGGATGGTCCAGTTATTTAACGTTAATTTGTAATGCAATGTATGCCGAGACAAGCATGCTATAAGCGTTACATGCTTGACATTCAACTGCGCTCGCCATCCTGAGACATAAGATGTCAAGTCTCATACGTCCAGTAGTTACTCTGGCTACAATGTCCTTCAAACTGAAATATAACAGTGCATTTCCACTGTTGTTTGACGAAAGAAATAGACATTGCGTGGTACCTCTAACATATGAGAAACCTACCACCAGTATCAATCATCGATCGTCATTATTTATTATCGCGGGTTTTGTCCTATTGCGTTTTGAAGTTACGTGTATATGATTTCACACCGAGAAAAATATTGTGGTTATACCGTATGTCATAAAATAAGAATAATCTCAGGTTAGCGGTCTGTCATATAATCATACTATAGTTAAATCATTATGCAATACCTATCAAAAAGACTGCCTCGGTGGCGTAGTTGTACTAGGATACGGCTACAAAGCTAAGGTCTCGGGTTCGAATCCCGGGTTGGGCGAAGTGATATTGGATTTTTCTATTCTATATGCAGATGATCTTCAAATTTATACACAAGCTCCGATACAAACATTACACGCTGCGATTGAAGCTACTAATCGAGACCTACAACGCATATTAGACTGGAGTAAATCATAGGGCTACACGTGAATCCCTTAAAGACGCAAACAATTATTATTGGGAGCTCCCGTATGATTTCTAAAATTGACTGGTTCCATCTCCCGCAAGTCATTTTCGATGGCGTTAATGTCTCATTTAATGACACTGTGAAGAACCTGGGTGTTCTCTTGGATAGGCAACTGTGCTGGGGACCCCACGTTTCGCAGGTAAGTCGAAAGATTTTTGCATCCATTTCTTCGTTTAGGCGACTGACTAACTTTCTGCCAATTGCCACTAAAATTAATCTTGCACAGTCTCTGTTATTATCTTTGTTAGATTATGCGGATGCCTGCTATATCGATTTAACTGAAGACCAATTAAACAAACTCGAGCGCCTTCAGAATTACTGCATACGGTTCATATTTGGTTTACGAAAATATGACCACATCTCCGAATTTCGCAAAAAACTCGGGTGGTTACCTATTCGCCTTCGCCGAAATACTCACATTCTATCCCTTCTCTATAAAATCCTTTTTGATCCTTCTGCTCTGTCTTATCTCAAAGAACGTTTTCAGTTTTTGCATCTTTCCAATCCTCGTTCCTTACGTTCTTCTAATACCTATCTCCTTAAAACCCCAATCCATTCTTCTTCCTTCTATGACTACTCATTTACTGTCCAAGCTGTCAGACTTTGGAACGGTTTGCCAGTCAGTCTCAGACTATCAAAATCGCTAGCTCAGTTTAAAAATAGCTTAAAAAAACATTACTTGAATTATTAGAATGTGTATTTTTTGTTCATATTAAATATCATTAATAATTGTATGTACCAATTTAACAAATATAGTATTTGTCTTTTATATGTTGATATCTTATAGTATATGTTATATATGTGTATGTAATTATTACTATAATCATTGTATATTTTGCACTACCGCCACTATTATTAATTATTGCATTTCTGTCCATCACTAGGTTGTCTGGAAGAGATCGCTTAAAGCGATAAGACCGCCCTTTGTACCTACAATATTTTGTCTTTAACTGTAAGTGTAACATGTACTATCCCATAAAATATGTGTGTGTGCAATAAAGGATATTATTATTTATTTTTTTTCTTCTTTAAAGAGCTCAGCTTCATAAGCTGGATAAAATTAATACACACGGGCCTAGACCAAGTGTGCATTATTCATTATTGGACCTCATTATTAGTACTATTACCTATTATATCAGTCTGTACCAAATTATCTATTTTTAAAAATTCGCGCACTATCCTGCATGTATTTAAAATAACAGCTTTTTGTAATGTACGGTAGATGTTGGATGGGAGATCTAAGATTTCTATTGCCTTAAGTAAGTGTTTAGGTATGATGCCGGTAGTAGAAATCACTATAGGAACTATTGAGACCTGCTGCAATTTCCACATTCGAGCTATTTCTTCCTTTAACTCTAAGTATTTTGACAGCTTTTCGGAAATTGTATTCTGTACATTATGACTATTGGGTATGGCTATATCTATAATGATCGCTGTTTTATCATTTTTGTTTAATAAAGTGATATCTGGTCTATTATAGTGAACTGTTTTGTCTGTTAATATTGTTCTATCGAAATAAAGTTTATGGGTTGCATTTTCTAGTATTTTTTCAGGTGTATATTTATAATAAGGTTCTAAGGGATTTGTTGATATTAATTTATATTTCTGAGCTAGTTTTTGGTGGATAATATTAGCGATTTGGTCATGTCGATGTTTATAGTCTGTTTGTACTATTGCTTTGCAAGCGCCTGTTATATGTTGTATGGTTTCGGGTGCACTATTGCATTTTCTACATATGTCTGAAGTTAAGTTTTTAATAATGTATTTTTGATAATTACGAGTTTCGATGACTTGGTCCTGGATGGCATACATAAAACCTTCTGTTTCCGGGAAGAGATCTCCTCGCCTAAGCCAATCGTTCGACGCCACCTTGTCGACGTGTGGCTTATTAAGTTCTTGTAGGTGTCTTCCGTGAAGCGATTTTTGTATCCAGGCTGTAAGTTTACTTTCTTGATCTAGTAACTTTTCATTGGGCTGGGCTGTAAAATCGGCTAGGTTCAAAGGCGTATATTTATTATCATTTTGGTTTATTGCTTTATGTAGGGTAGATGTAAAGGCTTTATTATGGAAATAATTTCTGAGATTAGTTATCTGTTTATTATGAAGGTTAACAATATCTATGAATCCTCTGCCTTCATCAATTCTTGGCAATGTCAGTCTTTGTAAACACGATCTTGGGTGATGCTTTCTATATCTGGTCATTAGTACATTTATAATTCGTTGAGCATTCTTAAGATCTGTTTTTGTCCACTTTAAAATACCAAATGAGTAGGTTAATGTTGGGATAGCAAACGTATTAACTGCTTTTATTATATTTCTTGAGTTTAAATGTGTTTTGAGAATTAAATTTAGTCGGTTCTTAAATTTTTGTATCAGTTTAGTTTTGACCTCCTTATGAATTATTTGCTTAGCCTGATCATAACCTAAATATTTATATGTGTCCCATTCATCTAATGGATCTATCAGTTCACCTGAAGAAAGAGTGTAATGGTGCTTATGGGTCTGTCCAGCTTTAATAGAGTTGATTTTACATTTGTCGATTCCAAAGGTCATACCAATGTCTTTCGAAAACCTTTCTGTCAATTCTGCTAGTTGGTTAATGCCATTTTGTGTTGATGCATATAATTTTATATCATCCATATATAGCAAATGAGTAAGTTTCCTACTAGTCTCTATGTTTTGTGATCCAGAACTACTATTATATGTGAGAGGATAACCGATATCAGTTGCATTTAAAATATTTGAAAGTGGATTTAAAGCTAGACAGAACCAAAAGGGGCTAAGAGCATCACCCTGGAAGATTCCGCGCTGTATTTTTATTTTTTCCGTTTGTACACACCCATTACTTGTTTTTATTTTCAATTTAGTTGCCCAATTTCGAGAGGTACTTCGTAAGTAGTTAACAAGAAGTGGATTTATTTTGTAAATGTCAAGAACTTTGAACAACCAGGTATGGGGTACAGAATCATAAGCTTTTTTGTAATCTATGTACATTGTATATACATCTTTCTTTTTATTTAAAACCTGTTTTAATATTACTGCGTCTATGGTTAATTGTTCCTTACATCCTTGGCTAAATTTTCTGCATCCTTTCTGTTCTTCATTTAGTATATTGTTACTATCTATATGATCATAAATTACTTCGGCAATGCAAGAAACAAGTAATGGGTCTATATTTACCAGGATTGAGTGGATCAGTTGGGTCTTTGGGTAGCATATGTGTTATTCCTTCTGTTAAGTAGGTTGGGACTGTTACAGGTTCTAAGATAAACTTATTTATATATTGTAGTATAAAAGGGTGCGTAAAGGTCAATTTCTTATACCAGTAGTTGTGAATATTGTCGGAACCAGGTGCTTTCCAATTTTGTAGTCTACTTAAAGTATTTTTATATGTTTATTATTATCAGCCCAGAGTCAGGAATTTGTGCCCGATATGGCGATATGCTCGCCACCTATCACATCATGGGACGAGACATACAAGGCGAAATGTGGGTGTCCTGGCACATCTGTCTACCACTTCTGGGACAAAGGCGTGAGTTTATGTTTGTATGTATCAAAAAAACATACTGGGAGTTGTTCTGTACTCCGGAACGACGTTATATGATCGAATATTGCCCGTAAAACTGTACGAATATATATATTCTTTACAAAATGTACGAATCCTGTACCGTACGTCGTAATCTGAGACTAAGTGAGGTGAATGATAAGTTAAATAGAGGATAATTTTGTTTTTCGAAGTGGAAAACTTTTATCTTATATGTTGACGTGCACGTACAGGCAAACGAAATGTCGGACGCCCGCCTACAAGGTGGACGGACGACCTGGCTAAGTTTGTAGGAAGTCGTTGGATGCAGGCCGCTTCCAACAGGTCGATGTGGAGATCGTTGGGGGAGGCCTATATTCAACAGTGGACTTCCTATGGCTGAGGTGATGATGATGATGAAGACGTGCATCTTCCGAACATTCGAACTTCATGTCGGAGTATAGAGTAACCCCCCTGATCAAGTCCTGGATACAATAAGGTATGGTCGAAGTAGGAATCGAATCTGAGACGTCACGATTGATAGCTTATACATTCTACCATTTTGCCAATATGCGAATAATCAAATAGCATTTAATATTTACACGTGCATGATAATTACATTTATAAATGGATGTAAACCAACAAATAGCTATAGATATAAACATATTAAGTTATTTTATTGTGAATGGCGAGATGAGTATGCCATGCGCCTAATAGTAAGTGATGCGACCACCAGCAAAACCAAACAACACCTTGAATTACAAAGCAATGCTTGGTTCTCCACTGCACTCGCCATCCTGAGATATTAGATGTTAAGTCTCAATATAGGCAGAAATTACTCTAGCTACGATGTCCTTTAAACTGAAACACGACAGTGCTTTACACGGTTGTTTGGCGGGAGGAATAGACTTTGTAGTGGTATCTCCCCAAGCGGCCTCTCACATATATATCTCAATAACTGTTTATTGTAAATTTACAACATATTATTTATGAACCGCTCTGATTAAACCAACCTGTAAATTTTGTAATAATCCCGACATTGTAAACTGGTTTTGAAAAGAGCAACACTAGAGTTTCTTGCCCGTTTTTCTCTAGTGCAAACAGATTTCCGAACCAGATGGTAGATAAAAAATCACTCAATCTTAATGATGTTGAACATTTTAATGGATTCAATAAATTATGTTCATTTTCATTTTTCATATGAAAGACCTACATAAAGTATACCAATCTTTTACTATGCAACTATAACTAAGTGAAGTCGATAAAGGCACTTTTAAAAAGGTAGTCACGATAAACAAATAAAGTTACTATGTGATTAGTTCTTCAGAGTGTACTGCGTGGTGGCCAACATGTTTAAGGATTTTGCGGGTTGAAATCCCAGGACACACCTCTGCCTGATAGTCTATCATGCACTATACCGGTGAAGGTAAATATCGTGATGAAACTTGTAAAAATTATGTTACCATATAACATTACACACCTGTAAAGTTCGCTAACCCGCGTTAGTGTGGTAGACTATATATAACAGCTTACCCTCTCTACTCGTACTCTCGACTGTAGGGGAGGCCCGTGTCCTGCAGTGGGACGTATATGAGCTGATGCAGATACAGAGATTGATAAAGGTACAGACACCGTTTTTTCGTTGATACTAAATGACCAGATATAGTTGATGGAAGCAAAGTTTGACAAGGTAGAGTCACTATGTAAAGAGAAAGAGACCTAAGTTTAGTTCTCCAGACGGTATGAATTAAATTCACGTTGTATTTTTATGTAAAAATATCATCCTCATCTCTAGTCTCATTAAACCCTCTGCTGAACTCTTTCAATACCAAACTTTTGGTAACAACCTGCATCCACTTACTGCCACCTTTATCAGATAAAACTGAGGTTTATTTAATTGCGTCACTTTTTCCCCAGTGACGTCGTATAGTCGGAAAACCAAAATTTTTCCGCATCATGTATAAAATAATATTGCAGCGACCATACATGTTTATGTGTGTTGTTTTTCCAAAAACATATCATGACGACTGTTATCAATTTTATTATTTAACACATTATATACACTAATTGTAATGTCCGCCAACCCGCTCTAGGCCAGGGAGGTGTTCACCAATTAAAGCCAATAGTCCTATTGGTCTAACCACTCTCAATCGTACTCTCGATTGTAGAGGAGGCCCGAGCTCTGCCCCGGGATGTATATGGGCTAATACAGTACACTAAAACAACTATTGTGAATTGTTTCTATCGCAAAGCAACATTGTGAAAACCCTGTTGTGTTTCAATTTGAAGGATCTTCTGCCCATTGACAGATAGTCGAGATATTTGATAGATACTCTTACTACCAGGCAAGAGACTTGTTCCTCTCATCATTGCTTTCCCAATAAGACGACTTTCTAAGAGACGCGGGCCCTTTTTACGACTCAGAGTTTCGACTTAGGTCTTAATCCACTAATAAAAAAAAAATTGACTTTACTTTTAAAGACACAAACTTTTAAAATTCTTGTGTTTCTTTAGGAGAATTTATGAGAAAGAGCAAATAGAAAAATGAAGTTACGTCATATTATTATTGATGCACATTCGACACAATAATATTATATTGACAGACTCAACGCATTTGTTTACAATATTATTGATTCATTTGAGAATTATTCCACATATCTCAAGAAGGAAAGTAATAAATTATGTTATTTTGATATGTAAATCCAATGGGAATAACCGGGCTGGTTCCTCAAACAAATTCAGAACTACATTAATTTACATACATAAACTCACACCTTTTTTCCATAAGGGGTAGGCAGCGGTGCAACCGGGACACCCACTTTTCGCCTTCACTTTTCCGTCCCAAGCCACGATGTGATAGGGGGCGAACTTAACGCCATTTCGGGTGCAAATTTCCCACTCCGGGCTGATAATGAATAGAAAAATCCAATATCACATTGCCCGACCCGGGATTCGAACCCGAGTCTTTCACTTTAAATATGTACGCAATGTCGTAGTACACTGCGCCACCGAGGCAGTCACCAAATCAATTGAATTTCAACTTTATATAATTACCGAAATACCTAGGAACACACAACACATCGGAAACTAAGGACTTGATATCGGCAACTAAGAGCCTTTTCGAACTCAAAACCCAGACTCGAAACAAATGCTTTCCGATGTTAGTATGGATAGAACCAGTGGTTTATTGTTTCACAGCGTCAGAGGCTATCAAAGCGATCTGTTCAATGGCCTTGTGGTGATATTTATAAGGTGTAAGTACGTCTATGTAAATAATGTTACTCGATTGCCCACGCTGTGTCGTGTGATGCATCCTATGTGTTTTCCGAGTAATGCAAGTACTATTATTTTCCCGTAATCAGGTTTGCCTTGAATGATATCATGGGTTGAAAATACTGGTGAAATGTGGTACTTGTTGTAGCACTAACGGAAATAGGGCTCCTTTTATTTCATGTGATACTTATGTGGTGATGTAGAATTATGTAGCGGAAATTTTGAATAAGTATATTTTGGATCAAATGAGCATGGTTGATACAGTAAGTCTGGGCAGGGAACTAGCGTTTCCAATTTCGCGATTGGAATTGAACTTACACATAACTGTGTAGATATTATAAGTTAACAAATGAAATCTAGAACTAGCTAAAATACTAGCAGCAACATCATTACCACAATTAAAAATTCCGAACATTGTTTCCCAAGTCTAATTGCACAGACTTCTACATAAAAAAAGAGTAATTAAGACAACTAAACAATAGCGTGGAATTTTACGGACGGTCAAAGTTATGGAGCGAAATATGACGTAAAATAATCACAATAGTGTACCATGTGAAATTTAACAGCGATTACAACAAAGGCTGAAGTGTGTTGACCGAGATTATGGTGGATTAATTCGGGCGAGCGCGCCTCCTCAGTCCTCAGCCTGTACGTGAAGTGCCGAGGAACGATGGCGGCCGAGTGGGGGAAGCCAGCCACGCGCCCGCTCGCTACTCTCGCTAGTCGGTGTGTTCACCGCGCCAGTTGTCACCAGACAGCCATACGAGAAAGACGCGGCCGCTTCGACCTGCGTGTTCTCAAAAACTTTACGCGACTAATAAACAGTGCAAACTAAAACATTTGAACCGAGTGTTGAGTTGCAAGTGTTGTGTTTTAGTGATGACATTTTCATGGAACCGTCGGCTCTCATGTCTCCTGGACAAGCTCTGATGTCAGAGGGGATGGAACCGAGGGACCGACTTGTCGAGGAGATAGTGCTCCTCACGTTATTCCTTGTATCGACGGCGGCGAACTCGCTACCACTACTAGTTTTCTGTCGACGCCCTGGACTTAGGACTATTTCAAATAGGTAAGCTATTTATACTTTTAATTATTATTTGCACATTTTCAATTATATTTATTACCGGTCATAAAATACAGGAACGCTTGTAAAATTAAACATCAAGGTTGACGGCCGTCAAATTAATGCAAAATTTAAAATGTCGCCGTGTACCGTGGTCCGGACGCAGCGATGTCTTTGATGTTAAAGTTTTTAAAGTTATGAAACTAGAGAGAGCGATTCGTATATTTAGAATACATAGCGAACCACTTACAGTACTTAGTACTAAGCGAAAGTAATAATCGACTTTCGACAACACTTAGGAATATCAATGAACGCTTCGGTTGGCACCCCTGTGTCACTTGGCAACAGTTAAAAAAATATTTACCGTGCAGCCAGGCATCAGCTTGAAGCATAACAAAGGCTAAGTTACCGGCTGATTTAAAAATATTTACTTTTGATGTGGGTAACATCCCTGTGCCGGGCTTGGAGCCAAAAACTACAAGTATTATTAGACGATTAGCGTCGGTGAAACCGTCTACCTGAGTACCAAGCTCCCTAGCGTTCGGTTTCAATAGATCCTGTACAGAATGATTTATGGCTCGTAAACTGCATACATAAACCGAAATATTACATCACAGCAAATTGTGGAAATTAACTAATTTTTAATCATTAATTTCAATTATGGGACACGCTAATTCTGTGACAAAAGTTTCCCACGATGTTTCATCAGAGTGGAAGGTCACAACGGTTGCCCATTAAAAGACGCGTAATAAAAAATTGGCCGATCATCGTAACGGTTGGCGGGACCGGCCGCGGCGCGCGGAATTGCTCTTGGTCGAAAATCTATCAGACACATGGGTCAAGAGACTTTCATGCGCTCTTTACTCTCGCCTTGATCCAGTTTATACAACGCTGATTTGTTTAAAAACAATGATACCTGTTGTATTCCGGGATTTAATAGCAGCCATAAATTATATCGGCTGGACATCGACCCAAAAGTACAAATAAATCTTGTAGAAGTTTCTAGAACGCCGACTGAACTCGTTAATGTTGTCAACGAGAACTTTGAAGAGTAACAGATGCAAAAGATTTACCTAAAATAGCGCTTGGAGCCGAAAAGTATATTATCCTAAGTCGTTCCTAGCAGCGTTAAAAGTAATGTTTTTTTGGTAAATTCTATTTACTAAAACATCACCAAAACAGCATCAAAATTCTCCATGTTTAATAAGCAAAGTAAAAAAAATTCCGAAAAATAATATTCCGGTAGCGAAAATTACTTATGAGCATAATTTGGAATTCAATTCGAAACAATCCAATCATTTGCCAAATTCAATTTATGATCACACCTCACGGTCAGAAGCCGCATCACTTCCACCTTTTCAAAAATATCCGAATATGATGTTTGATATAAAAACGAGTTTGATGTATCATTGAATCATTTAAGTATAATCTGCGGTTGGTATAAAAAGCAAGAATTAATTCAGAGCCAATTTATCGCCTCGGCCTCTCTAGTTCCGCTTGAGGTCGTTCGTTTAGTAGCTTGTTTCAATTATAAATAATTGATGTTTGTAAATACTTTAGATATAATATATGGGATGAAGATTTTGGGATGAACTGATCCATGTTGAAAGATATATCGTAGCTTAACCCTTCAACTTCTAGAAATAGATTTTCATACAAAACAACTGAAGGTTTATTTACAAATTGGATTATAAACAATAAAATATATCTTCTTGAAGAGTTAAATTACAATTGAATAAAGAACCCTCCTTTTTTGAAGTCGGTGAAAAATATTTTAAAGAATCCAGATTATTCCTTTGAAACAAAAAAATATATAAGATAACAACAAACTGGTAATTGCAGCATCATCTAACATAAGCGCAATTTAATAACATTACTCATGCTTACTAAAATCAGGACTTTCCAGTTGTAAATGGTGCAAACATGTATATACATGTCAATTCTGGTTTTATTTATGCGCCACATTACGACAATATTTGAAAACTTAAATTGGATTTATTTCCAAAAACTCAAAAGACAACAAAGGATTGAGATAAAATTTAGGCCAACACGCAGCGGATTCTTGCGCTTGAACAAACAAAAACGCACGATAGCCTTTTGTTTTAAATATTTATTTAGACATTGCCAAATTTCTAAAGGTTATTGCTAATAGCCAACAACTTCTTGAGTAAGTTATCCTTTAAAGTAAAATGATAAATCCTTTCTCAGCTTACGCAGATCGATCCTAAATAAGCAAGATTCGCGTATTTAGGGCAATCGTGAGTGATACTCCATATTGGATCCATATGGCGAATTTATTGCGTGTGGAATGAACAGCATTAAATTCTGCGTTCAAGTGTACATGGGTAACAATTCAAATAATTTGAAAATACTGCACAGCGGTGTAATACTACAAGTATGTCACCCTAAGAGCAATACCTGTTAAAATAATCAAAAAAAGTTTATTATCTTTCATGTGACTTAATTTTTGTTGTGAATGCTAAACCGATAGGTTAAAAACATTCACACGAATGGGAATAAACAAATATTTAACAATTTTCAAGACATCAAACATATCGCGGCCGCAAATTGCTGGTTACACATCAAATACTTAGCCGAACCAATTAACCCCACAAATTACTGGTCGTTTGTATCCATTAATGATGTTGTTTGTACCCAAACAAATATTAGACAATTACCAGTACATATACCACTGTGCCACTACTTATGACCGTGAAAATGGACCATGAGACCGTAATTTTTTATACGGTGATTCACTTCGGCATGTTCATATCACCTTTATTAATTACTTCTTAAAACAATGACTTGTTGAAACGGTTTTTTCCTTCAGTGTTAAGATCGGATCAGTGTTAATCAACAATCAGGTTTGTTATGCTTTACGAAGATAAATTATAATTCTCTTCAATGTATACAAAAAAAAACTCTTTAATCATTAACAAAAGCTTCCAAAAATAACACTTTTATCTTAATTTAAATTTGATTTCCATGAAACAAAAACGTGACTTAGATTGTTTTGATATTCAACTGTAAATAATATTCCTTTATAAAACCATTGTGAAGAACTATTGTAATAAGTCCTCAGCTACTTGTAATAATGGGCTTATGATTAATACGCAAAGTGATGACAATAGAATAGGTAATAATCATTTACGTGTTGATAACGATGAAGAAGTATTTAATTCTGATTAAAACTATTGTTAACCAAGAAACAAAAACTTAAACGCAGCGATTTACCACATCAAAGTAGGCAAAGATGAAAAAGCACATTTAGTTAATAGCCAATTTATATGACAAGAGGGCAAAAACAAATAATTATTTAACTTGGAGCACAAAATATTATAACTAATCAACTAAATACGACCAAGCCATGATGTTACTGTCTCTATATTCTTTTATACAATACATACGTGGCTTAAAAATCTGCAAGTATTTTTGGTCGAATGTTTGTTGACCAAACCAACATCCGTCAAATCAGAAATAATCGGCTTTTTAAAATCGGCATGGTTTAAAATACACGTGTGTGCACGGCCAAATCTTTAAAGATCGGTGACGCTACCGGCACTGGAGTTCGTCAGCTATGCCAAACGCTTGGTGACAACAAAGACGAACAACGTACGCCATGCCAATTTTTTTCTTTCACCTCATTTCCATAGGGTAATGAAATATGAGGTTTATGAGAATTGCACGTCATGTTTATTTTAAAGAACGTAACTTGACAAGTTCAAGATTAATTTGGTCTTGCCAACCTAAGGACTGTGGGCTTTAAAATTCAGTGATCCCAATTTTGCCAATGCATCTTTTGTATTTATTTCGTATCTAATGAACAATGTTTTTATTATGTCGATGTCGTAAGATTCCCTTTGTGTCCAATACTGAAATAGGGTTATACAAAATGAAATCATTTGACGGAAAATCTATGGCGAAGTGGAGTGGGCTCTTAACTTCTTTCTATACAATCTTTCATGTTTTCTTCACCATGTACTTATATGTATGGTTCAGAATATTCAGAGGCCCTGATTAAAATAGTTTGATATAGAAACAATAAACGGAAGAAAAATCCATTTCATTTTAAACATTCACATTTATATCGTTTCGCAACATAATGAGGTTGGTGAGTGTAACGAAAATGTTTGGATCGGCGGAGTCTTCGCGTGCCGGAAGCTTCACAATTGAAATATAAAGAAAATGAATGCGAAAATAATCCGCGTGTATTTTTGTTCCATTACATAAAGCGGTGCCTTCTGAAGGTCGGACAGACACATAAATCAATTTCTATTTGGTTAATGTCTCCAAACAATTTAGATAAATGAAAAATAGTAATTTACATTTAAGTAATGTTTTTATGCAAATGATGAACACAGCCCATTTAGTAATTGTAAACATCAGTTAACATTAAGATGCATTTATGCAGATGATTAAATGTAAATAAGTATATTATCAATGTTCTAATGCATAGAGTTGTTGCGAAGTGAAATCGGCTATCAACAGGCAAAGGTTTATGACCTGATAATTTGTTCCTGAGTTTATTTTTATTGCTTTCAGTGGCGTTCTCCGCTTGATAATAAACTATTCTCATGACCCCCACTGACTCATTCAGTCCTGACCCCAAACTATTATGCGGTCGATTGAAATGTACGGCCATTGTGGGCGGATAGTAATTTCTCTGATCACCTTAAATTATCCGGTTGTTGTTGTAGCTGGAATTAATAAAAATTCCGATGCCTTATCCTTCGACAGCGTACAAGTAATCTTGCATGTTTCTTACTAAGTAACTATGGTGATTTATATCATTTTCCTTGGCAACCGCAATTTTGTGCGGCCTCAAACTAAATACGTTAAGTTCTTCAGCGCGCAGCACAATTTACGTGTATTTTGATTTTAAAATAATAAAGATAATAAGTAGTAAAAACTATATAATTTCACAATGTAATAAAAATCTAAAAGTTTTAATTATTCTACGTGGTAAATGTTATATGAATATGAGGAATGTAAAAATTGGATATTTAACTGATTTAGACCTCATATAATATAAAATCAATGAACTACATTTTCGTAAAACCACAGAAATTCGTTTATTTTACCGCGTGTCGTCGAGTTTCCTCGCGCGTGTATTGCCAATTGACGATTTCTATAAATAAATCGATGAAAAAATGTGTATGTTTAATTAGGACACGGTCTTAAATTCTACTATTTGACGCAATGAACTAACTCTTTATCGGATACAGTAATTTTTATTACGTATTATGTAACCAAATATAATATTATACGAGTGTTTTAAATTTCACACATTTTTAATTATTAATTCCGAGAGTGATTGCAAATAAAAAAAAAATATATTCTAAAAAGTTTTTACTACACTAAGGTCACTTATTGCATTAACTTGTAATAATTTCAGACACTTTTAATCTATTTCCAAAGTCTCAGGAGTTATTGAAATGAAAGTAAAGTAAAAGACCTACATGAAAATCCCAAAATACATTCAAATTTTAAATTTCACAATTGATTTAATCGTTGCATTTCGTGATACCAGTTCGAACAGTATCTAATTATATATGTAATTAAATATTTCTGTAACAATTTGACCTGTTTTTGTTACTAAACAGTGTTACAATACTTTGTTACGTTTAAATATATCATTGTTAAATTGTCACGTCTGGCTTCGAATACGATTTATTTGTGATGTGTTTTATATTGCAATTAATCTTTCTAATGAAAGTTTAATAAAATAACCAACCGGCATTATTGGGATGAAAATACTAGTCTATTAGTGTTTTAATTATTGCAAAATGTTTTTTCTAATCGATGTATTTGTTGCTAATTAATCATTTTTTTATTTGCGAAACGTCACACCTATTTCTCATAGGGATAGGTAAAAGCTATAAATCTCCGATTTATCCAGTCTTACCGTAACATCAACTTACAATAAAATGTAGAGTCATACATAAAGTGTTAGTTTTGTAAGTTCTTTATACTTAACTGGTTAAGTATACTTCAAGGTTATATGAAATGTTGTAAATAATTAGATTCTTGCTTCAGTTATGCAATGCAGCTAATTATAATGGCGGTGAGCCAACAGAACAAACGAAAAATGTCTTCGTAACAATAGCTCGTCTGGTCATTATTAGTAAATATTTACTGTACCTATCGCTGAGATTTGAAATTGAATAAATATTTACTTTGTACATGACCATTATTTTTCTCAGAATTTCTCGGGGACTGCTTGTAGAATCTTAAGTTTGATCTCTATGATTATATTTTTATAGCTTAAAGAGCGCGATATTCTTTAGAATTGTTTAAGATAAAAAAAGATTTACATAAATTAATAGTCATAAAATATATAAAAAATGATGTTTCATTACATTACTAATAAAAAATGTAAAAAAATATTCTATGGTATTAAAAAATAATACAGAATTAAAACTAAGTCGCCTAACTGAAACGAATAAAATCATACAATTCAGCCAAATTTCGAATTTCTTAAAATTATGTGAGTATTGAAACATTTTAATCGTACACACTTTACATAACAACGTTTTAAAGAATAAATTATCAATATCGTTATAAAAAAGAGCAAAATGAAATGGCTTTGTATAATACCCCTGGTGGGACTCGAACCCACAATCCCCGGCTTAGGAGGCCGATGCCTTATCCATTAGGCCACAGGGGCTGTGTTTGTTAGCACTAAAAGTAAGCTCTTGTTTCTAGTACCGAGACTCTACATTGAATGATATTAATAAAACGATATTTAGGGAAATTATAATTGAAAAGAAACTCTTAATCAATTCATACGATTGTAATAAATACTATCTTTATTTACGTGGGCATTTATCATATTCGCAATCTATCGTATAAATTTCGATAGGGTTAAATCATATACCAAATTAATTTGTTATCTTATCGGTTATGCAATCCAATGGACATTTCGTACATATACGATAGTGAGATTACGTTACAAGTCACGATATAATATTAAAATTAATTTCCTTGCGTTAAATAATGTATATAAAGACTTAAATTTAGTGCTAAGCCAAAATGCATTAAGGTTGGATAAATGAATGCTAAAAATATAATAATTATTATCTGGAACATAAACAATTCCGGCCAGTTAGATGACATTCTAAATTTAAAAATAAACCCATTCAAGATGGCCTCAAAGTTGAAGTCTATAATATGACGCAGGATAACCCTACATTATCGAATGGAAGAAACCGATGCGTTTCGAGAACAACAACATTATTATATTGAAATATACTGCAAAACATTTATAACAACTCATTAACATAACTGCAAACGTTTTAAGTATATCTAAAATTTTATTTCAACTGAATATCTAAACGGAAATTAAATTCGGGGCAAAATACCTATTTCAATAAGTAAAGCTCATTATAAATTTGTGAGATTTTTACCTGAACTTCGTATTTGAATAATTTGGTGTCCAAAAGAGCATTTGATGTCTTTTCAAAAGCCATTTTAAACCTTATGACCCGGTTAATATGATATCATCAGAGCAAACCACAACGCCCTTGATAAAATCATTGTAATCTGCGGAATGTCGATAATATACAATGGAACATTGTCTTAAACTATTAATCATGAGCTGGACTTTGTATTATGTAATTTTACGGCTAATTGTGAGTAATTCTGTTTCTATCGAAGGAGGTTTGCTCATTTCTTTTTTTGCATCTGAAACATCGGAGTTACTGGCTGAATTTGATCTTCAATCATAAAGTATGGTGCGCAACCTTGTGCGCAAAAATAAGAAGCTGTTTGTAAATAAAATAGTTTTATTAAATAGTACGTACTTATAAGACTTTTTCGGTGACAATTCGGTGAAGCATGCTTTAGGTACATCCAAAATAATGACAAAAAAGAGATTAATTAAAAAAAAAATTAAAACCAAGCTTATCTCTGACTTCAAGCATACAATCAATCGCCTTAACGTGTTTTTCCAAAACCTATTGTCTGTGGATATAAAAAGGTGGATTAGGAACTGTAATCTCGGGTAGTGACAGACGATTTCACCAAATCAAACAATGTGCTCCTTAGCAAGTCTAGTATTTAACACACTTCTTGTCGGGTCAAGTCGGTTTTATTCTCATTGTATAGATGACGCATAGCGTAAAAAACACGTTATCTGCAATCCATTCATAAAACTTGTCTTGAGAGCTTTTTTTGACATAACATGAATTTACGCAGCGTAATTATTTTAGATATAAAATTATAATATCCTGTGTTTGCCACTATTGATAAGAATTAAGGAGTTAGTCCGAAGTAAAACAAACTAGTGTTATATTTTATTCGACTTCCCATACTTTAGTAATAGGTACTTGTAAATAAATCTTAACTAAAATCTAGTCTGATGTATTCACATTTATAAAGACTTTAATAACTTATAAAACATATAATAAAATGAAGGCATGTTTTCGTTATCGATTTTAACCACTTGAAAATTTCGATTAATAATAATTAATTTTACCTATCTATCTACCAGCTACTTGTGTAGAGGCAGTAGATATAGAGGCTTTAAGGAAAATTCTGCCTATTTAGATATATTATGTGGCTTATCAGTGATAGCAAAATGCCATTGTATAAGTAGTGGACTTTTCATTTATTTGATGACGCAATAGTATTTTAGGTACTTAAATCATTCCCAAGAATTATTATATCAGATCGGAAATACTTTAACATGTAACACGTATACATGTTTTCCATTTACCTATAATCAGTATTTCAACCGATTTATTTTTTAATTTTCCGATCAACGTCATTATTGCTCTATCTTGGTAGAGTCGTCAATCTAATTCAAACTTTATTATATGGTCTTTCAATGGCTTTTCCTCTGGCATACCAACGTCATATAAATCCTATCAAATCTAAAAGTCGGGTTTTTCTTCAAAACATAAACAGCCCCAACATTTGTACATGTCTGTTCGGATAAAGTGTTGTAATAAATCGTAATTTAATCGATATTAAATAGTTTTGCTGATCGATACGCATTGCATCGGCGTATCTTTTCGGCCCTCTGATTCACAGTTAAAATAAAACCGGCAATATATCACCGGTTCCGCTTACGTTTGTTTGCTATTCGATTTCGGTTCGAATCGATTAAAAACTAGTGTTAATGTGCATTGAAGTCCGGTTTGATATTTACTTGCAGAGCATATTTTTAGTCCCCATGGATGATAACATGGATAAAAATAAAATTATTTTTATTATGAAATAGATTGTAATTGACGTCAAATATTCAATCATTATCATTATTGATAGGAGTTGTGATAAAAATCACCGATTACTATCTTTATGAATATTGTACTCATGTTGAAATGTATGCTGATAATTAAGCAGATCGGTATGAAGATGGCGCCTGCTGAGATATATTTTTATGAGAACTACAAAATGGTTGCGCATGTGGTAACTTCGCAATTAATAATCACAACTTATTTATTTGGCATATGACGTAAACAAATCGAAATTCAAAAATGTCCAAGTCATAGTCAGTAATTTATTACTTTATACTCGTATTTAATTAAGAATATATATAACTAATGAATATACATAGTTTAATATTTCAATTGATATCTTTACGACCTATATAACTACATGATTGTGTATACATATTTCGTAGTGCTGACTTCTAACACCATATCCATGTGGTTGACTCTTGGTCAAGCACGGCGTAATGCGATATAATAGCATTGTCATCATTACATTAACTAAAAAAAAATTTGAAAGAAAAATAACATACTTAGATTATATACATAAAACACATTACAGAATGACTATAATTAGTAAAATATGTCGCAACATTTATCTCGTGTGATTACATACGATTCGCACCGTCACGTTTCATGTATTGTTCATTATGAAATATGTATCTACATTATTATGAAATGTTTAGATACGTGACATTGGCTTCTCTTAAAACATTCTATGTAACATTTTATTCGGGGATCTAGTTGCCTGATTTCTTAACTGTCCATTACTGGGTATTTAACTTAAACGCACATTGTGGATGCCCTTTGGTCTTTTCTTTACTTTTTGTCAATTCCTACATCCGTTTTTTATCACTACGTTTATTTTTGGTCCACTATAAGGCTATTTTATTTATAATACCTTGGTAAAGGTGTTAGACACTAAACTTTCTAATCTATCTTCGCTTTACTAGTCGTTATAGTGTTTAAACGTTGGCCACTCTGGCAAAGATCCGGATGTAGTAAAATGGTATAATTAATTATGGGTATATTTATGTATCCTCTGATCGAAAATAAAAATGTGTGTACCGCACGAAGTCAATAACTATGCAATATGTCGGTGAAGGAAAATATCCTGAGGAAGTCTGCATTCCATGGAGATTTAACAAGCATTTCTATGGTATGTCAACTCGTAAACTAGTACCTAGAGGCATTCTCATTGGCAAACGCGGGGAGGTATTGAAGATATTTACTTATCCGTATTTTTATATCTGTGAAAATCCAAAAGTATGTACAAGGAGAATTGTGTTTATAGATATATCATATTACATGGGTAAATTAAGTACATGATACGCTCTAATTACTAATTATACATTCGAAATGCCAAAAGCAATCAACGGCCATGGAAAATGGTATGCTAATTACATATATCTATTTAAAATTCAAAGTGTGGCTGTAGAGTTATTGCTTTCGGCTGGTGGTACCAAATCGTGTCTTGTAACACTCTAGATTATTTTAAACAAATGGTTTCGACGATAAGATACTTTTTGATACTTAAATAATAATTATTATAGGTTAGAATTCTATATTTCTGGATTCTTTTAATGTGTAATGTGAATATAGGCACATTTATTAAATCTTTGATAACCTCTTGCCTATAGTTCATTTTTTGTAACTAGTTATTTATGTCGGCTCAAATAATTATTAGACTTCGTCTGAAAATTCGTGCAATTGTCGATTGAGAAAAATAAAAACCAAGTGATATATTATGCAGCCTTAAATTGTTACTCAGCCGTTATCAGTAAACTAAAGTGACTTTCTACATTTCCACCATATCTTAATGAGTGCGTTGTTAAAATTCCGTGATATACATATACAAATGGATAGATACATTTACAAATGTGGGACACGACACGTGTCGCCACAGAATGTGGAAACACAATCGAGAACGGCGGCGAAAAACGTGGGAAACATTTTAAATCTATCGATTGTGATCCAAAAAAAATATAGAAAATGAACTAGAGACGAGAATCAACACTTTAAACCGTAATTTTTAGCAAATAAACTAAAAATATCTGTATTTTTTTCAATTTTATTATAGACGAGAATCAACACTTTATATCTAGCAAATAAACTACAAAAATACTGTATTTTTTCGATAGTACAATATACAAATAATTAAGAATGATTAACAGTGATTATGTTGTACTCACTTGACATATTTCTGCATTAATTTTAAGACTAGATCGGTCTCAATACCAAATGATAAAAGTAATCAATATTGTTAATTACAAGTGGAAAAAAATGCGGAAAATTACCTATCTAATCGATATTATTTTATCTGTTTATATACAAAACATAAATAATGTAACGCAACCGTGGTGTCAAGAGAAAATAAATGTTGACATTCATTTTACATTAGACAAGGGTGCGTGCTATTTATAAACAGTGATCATTCATGACATTATGAACGTTATAACAATACGCGATTTGGCGTAGGTGTTCGATAATATTGAAGAAATGCACGTATTGTTTTCATAAGTAAGCATTTTTAATTTTAGATCACTTTGCAGATATTTATTACGGTAAAAGCTGTCTATCACTGACTCTTTGGATTATCCACAGGCTATTTTTATTGGTAAAATTCAAATTTGAATTAAGAATGCTTGGATAAATCCCTAAGTAAAGTTTCGATTTCTATTTAAAATCGACAGGAGATTGACGTCTGACGAATGACCGACGTATTAACTTTCATTTAAAACAATCGTTTCAACTTTCAATTCGCATTCTTCGTTTGAAATTTTAATATTTCATTAATTTTTATTGCCCATATTTTAGAATAGCTGCTGGTGGGGTTGTTACGAAATAATTGTTTGGATTTAACAAAAAAGATGCAAGTTTGGGTCGAAAAATAATTATTATTTCCGTTACTACGAGTATATAGTATAATTATTATATTAATATATTTATTAGCAAACCTAATAATAAAAAAATATCTTCGGCGTACGTGCAAAAGTATTAATCAACATCATGAGACATATTTTTTCTATGAACCGTTTTGAAATGAGGCCGAAAGCAGAAAAATAATCTGTGACCCATTTTTTGAAAAACGAATGTCAATTTATTAGATTACTTTTAAAAATCGAACAAAGGAAAAGTTTTATTGCCATCATTTGTTACAAAATAGTTGGCAGGATTTTATTATTTTAGAAGTCAATCCGCTGGAGCCAAATTATATTAAAAAAGTTTTTTCTAGCCAGTATTACAAGATTTTTTTCATAAGTTTAAAGTAAGGAGGTTAGAAAACGTTGTCTTTGGCCTATTTAGAAGCGAAAGGCCTCTTGTACCAGCCAGTGTGGCAATCACGACACTTCCTCGTGCCGATTCCAGCACCGGCGTTATGTACATTTGAAATTGTAATTTTACTGACATTTGACATATTGCGCTCGCATTCTCTTTACAAACAAGAAAGTGAATTAGGAAATCATGTATAATTTTGAACAATAAAACTAGTGTTGTTAATACAAGAAAATGTTCTAATTCAGATTGGTACATGTTTAGGAAAATATCAAATTAATCTTTGCTTTTTCTAATAAAGATAATTCCTCAGAATTCACGAAGTTATTGATAATAAGATAAGTTGTTAGCTATTTTCAGGCAAATAGTATTCGAATAAATGTTCAGTCGATGTGATGCTATATATATGTATCCACAATAGACACAAAGGTTCTTATAGTTGAAAATGACGTTTGTCTCTCAAAGATGAGACACGTCTTGACGAAACCAACGGAAAAACGAAATTACTGTTCAATTCGGCAGCATCGGAAGCAACACTTAGGAATTTGTGTTCTGTCCGCACACGGACATTATGCATTATGAAGTCATTACAGTAGATTAATCCCTATGACAACTCTATGATTGAAGTTCCTGTTTAGATCTGACAAGCAAATTCTAAAATTAATAATAGATTTTGTAAAGACCATTGAAATGGATCTAAAGTCGGAGATATTGTCTTCTTGGCTGAGACAAATTAAAAAGTATGGAACATTTAATAACATACGTACTTATAGTTTGAGGAATTTATACAAAATATTACAACAAACATATATAACATATTATAAATATTGTTATGCATTGTTAATGTCATCTAGGGACTTTGGTATACTTTTTTACCAACCACACAAATACTTAAAGATCTGCTTTATATGGTTTGGCTTCTAAAATAAATCGTTTATCTATATTTCCCCTCAATATACATCGTTTTGGCTCGCGTCCCTATAACCTTTCGTCCCTTACATGTGACGCCACAAACGTAATGATTTATTACTAAATGTGTTTGCACATAACTATTGACAGTATTTGCTAACCAGTAATTCGACACGAAATTTGTACTCTCGAATTCAAAACTGAACGCAAAATAAATATTTGTTTTGCGTGCTTATACAACAAAATTACCTTTTGACCAATTTGTGAAATTTATAAATATCTACCTTTTTAGCTAATCAACTTTAGAGTCTTCGTTTTTTGAGAATAAAAAGTATTTTTAAGGGCTATTAGCTATAGCTTAGCAAAAAAATAATATTAATCCAGAGCGATTTATTGCGTTGAAGAAATACGAACCACCAAAAATATATTCGCATTTATAACAATAAGGGTTTTATTTAACAACTTTCCTTTCGCAAAAACGTTGGAGATTTATTATTCTTAATCATGTCATCACTGATAATTAAACATTCGAAACGCCAGTTTAAGGCGTAAATTATTTACATTACTTTGTGTGAAAAATTTCGGCTCACCTGTTTACAGCCTGGCTGTTGGGATTTTGGCCTATAATCCAGCTGGCATGACGCCAACGCTTTGGTAGACAGATTGACACCGTATAAAATTAAAAACTTACGTTGAAATTGGAACAAGTACATAAATAAATGAAGTTAACTAAATATTGATTCGTATGTTAGTATTAACAAGCGAAAGACAAGGGCCGTGAATACGATTGGGCAAGTGTTGATCAAATGAATACAGATGATGTGAATCATCGCCACGTTATATTTACTACGTTGTTCGTGATCTTATATTTGCATTTAACTTGTAATTTCCTTGTAATATTTACTCTTCATATCCTTTACTAATGTATACACAAAACATTGTAATATGTATATAAGAATTTGGCTTTCGTAATGTGCTATTTTTAAAATCACAACAAATCTGGCTTTTTATTTAATTACTTGTAACAGACCCTTAAAACCCTGGCCTCAAAAACCGTATTCATCTGGCGTGAATTTTAATCCAGAGTAGATATTTTTCTATACTACAATAACTTTGGTCCAAATCTCGCTAACCTTTATCAGCTGTCTCCTTTAAATAGAAACGGATTCCTTTTGACCAATGGCAGCTCGTGTAACATGATTTATGAATGGATTGTTAAAACATATGGCGGAGACAGCCGAACGCCTCGGCCGGTTTCGGCTCAGGATGCTTTGAATTTAAACCGTAACGGAAACGTGTGTGCACTTTAAATTTGGAATGGCCGGAGTTTGAAGGTGAAATTCGTCGACATTGTATAGGTGTGAATGATCCACAATTAAAATGCATTGTTTCAACAAGGATTTACAAGACTTTTAAATTTGGCTGAGTTCTTTTTGATTATAAAATATTAAATTTCGAATACTTGTACGTTTTATTCATTTTATTTTACGTCCAGTTCGTGTATTTTTCCGTTGCGTTCCTAAGTGGCGATAAATACGTTTCTTAAAGATACTTGTTTTGTTTCACATACTAAGTTAAGTTATAGGGCGATGACCTAAGCATACGGGCTAGCAAACCGCTTGTAAATGAAAGTCAGGCTTCTTATTGAGCTTTTACATATAAACGGAGTACATGAATTATCGAAAAACATGACGCTCCTTTAAGTCCCGTAAATTTAGTTTCTAATGGCTTCTAATATCCTAAAACATTAACCCACAAACGGGTTCCTAATTTCTTTTAATGGTCCTTTATCATTACCATTAGAAACAATTACGAACAAGGCAACTTACCGGAATGGACTAACAATGAATCAGTAAGTCCTACACGATAACCCGACTAACACAAAAAAGTATGCAAAGTAAAATAAATTGTTTACTAAACGACCTTCTTAAAATAGCCATGTAAACTTTGGTCTAGTAAACCCGCCTACTTGAAAAAAAAAACATGATTTTTGGAATCTTCGCTTTACCATAAAGATCGTGTGTAACTTTTTAGTAACAAATGTGGCGAGGTTCGACATTTAACGTTATAAATATTTAAATATTCCGACACATTTACACATTTTAATGGGTCTATAAATTACTTTACATTTTAAGAGTCTGTGAGATTAATTTTGTTCAGGTAATATCATATTTTTGAACAAGTTTAATTAATTTAAAATCAGTGGTATATTACACGAGAAATATAAATACATAAACATTGGATATTGTAGGATAGAAAAATTAATAGAATTTATTAAATTAACGAACTAATCAGAATCACGTCGAATTTAATTTAGCTTTGGTAAAATAACGCAAAAATGAATAAGGTGATAGCTTGTATTGTTTATAATATGTAGTCATAAAGAAACGTGAAACATTTTAATATATATACCGTTCGACAAAGCCGCTATATTCTGAATAACTAACAGATGTTAGCAACTTAAAATATAAATGACAGCTGAACAAAATTAAGAGAGTATAAAATATTGTAGAAAAAATGGCAAATCCGCTAGTTCGTGGAAAATAATGTAATATTAATAATTTCATCGAGGCGTTAAATAGGTCACAATAACAAGTGTCAGTTAAATTTTTCCATGCCTTTCAAATGTGATGGTCGCCATTTTGAAATTAGTTTTTAATTCAGACGGCGCGTCGGCTTGGATTTGTGATGGTTAAACAGCAATCGTTTGTGCAGTCTTTAATTTTATTTTCGGGTTTAGTAGTAAACAACACAGGGATTCAAATCGGTTATATTCACGAATTTTTAGCGATCTTGTTAAGGCTGTAAGAAAACTTAATCTTTAATCCTTTGAGCCGGGTCGATGTAAGTACAAAGAAATTTAATCGTTGTTAAAGCTTTTCTTAATACAAAATCATATTCAAATATATCATTTGCCATATATAATAAATATCCTGGTACTAACTAGCCATAAATATTTTTTATAAGACAGCAATTTTTTTTAATAATATTATAGTGGACTTGTATAATTGGCACTGGTTCAGTTCCACGCGGTAATATCATGATGGTATATTAGTTTTATAGACGTGTGTATATTAGCATCGTATTAAAATATATTATGTCTGATAAAACTTTCAGAGCAATTTCCTACAGATAATAATTATACAGGTTTCTTATAAAATTAGTAGTTTTGTGATGCCGATGGTTCAATAGTATTTCGTTTACAATGGCATATAAATTATGATCTGGCACTAATCGCGCGTAGGTTTAAGATAAATATAATTTGCGTACAACTGAACCCTCAATAAATCTTTTACCACTCAAATGATTTTTCAACTTCGTTAATACATTCACAAACTAAGACCCAAAGTCATTAAGGTAATATCGTAGAAAGTTCCAGATATTCTACGTTATTAACAATAAAAGGATCACTTGTCTAAAATGAAATGATAAATGCGGAATAATTTGGAAATAAACCAATGGGAATTATTGGAATTAGCGTGTGCGGGCGGTCAAATGGATTTCACGGTCAAGGCCGAGCCCGTACCATGATCCCGCTCGACGAACTTGATCGAGATACACGTGAGTTTTAAAATAGTAGAGCCACGCCTGACAGTAATGGATACTGCGTGAAACAGTTAAATTAGGGTGGTATGTGTTACGAAGTTGCCGTGAAATGACCATTTATTGCAAGTGATTTATTTGTTTTACGAGCAACCAAGATTAAAGGAAGCTTAATAAAGCTTAAGCTCAAACTAAATCTTACAAGAAGTTATTACTGACCAATTTCAAAGCTTGCAAGGAATTTTCGATTAGTGAAACCAGCTTATATCGAGAACAATGAGGAAAGTGATCTAGGTAAAATGGACTCGATTTTTTAATCTGAATAAGTTCCTTATTATTTATGAGCGACATCGTATTTCCAAGAAATCGAGTTGGAGCATTTGGTAAGGAAAACTGAATTTCTATTATTTAAAAAAATCGTCGCGTGTTATCCGACTGTTTGGTGCAGCAATAAATCCGCTGTATCGTCGTGAAACCTATTTTCGTAGATTTATTGATGCTCATTTATTTTTGGCTTATTGTGTAACATAGGTTCGACGTTTGTCGAAATTGCTTTTACTTACAGCACTGTTGGATCCAATGCTGGCAATTTCGTCAAACATTTGTTTGATGTTGTGGAATGTAATGCAGATTTCCGGTTGAATTCCGACAAGCGTACTTATTCTAAGATGACTTAATTATACGTATTATAATAATTCCCATTTTTTCCATTATCGTATTGGCTTTAAATTAGTTACAGTTCCATGGGAAGAAGGTCGCTATAAACATTGTTGCTTATACCATACGGATTGATCAAGACTGGCTTATCTCCATTAGTACCAACATTGCCAAGTCAACTGTCCCATATGAGTTGGCTAGACGATAGCCATTTGACAACATCCGGTAGCGATAGCATAACGACTCTTTGGTTAAATACTTAATTTTCCGCCTGATCCGTAGTCCGTACCTATGTTACCATATGGCCTTTAAAAACCAATTACCGGCCGGTGGCTTTCATATAGCCTTTGTGGTCAGTGACCTTACAGTGTACATAATTTGTACACTATACGAGCAATTTCAAGACTTTTGCGAGTCGATACTACAATTAGAGTATTTTCTAGTAATTGTTACGGAAACACATTCCATTGGGTACGTTGTTGTCGAAATTGGACGTTCGGAAATTAATCTTATAGTATATTTTATAAGTGCGGTATTCTAAACACAAAATATTTATATATTTCACGCAAAGTGTGAAAATTAAATTCCTGTCTCCAATACTAAAATCTATACCTAAATACTGAAATATATATAAGACTTAACATCACAAAAACGGTTTTATACACTTAACTAGATTTTTAGAGAAACCTTTGATTTTATGATTACAATCACGTCAATCTATCATGCACATTTTGACAGATGCACTACATACGTTTTGCGACCTATAAACTGAATAATAAACTTATAATAAATTTTTCTTTTTATTCTGAACGTGTGATCAAGAGGTTTCCCGCGAAATGTGAAGGATTCACAAATTGTAAGAAACACTCACGCAATGACAGAAGTAAGTCACTGACCTATTAAAATCTGGAACGTAGGAATGTACCGATGACTATTTGTATATTTACGTAAAATAAATAAGTATGAAACGTTTATAATATTACTTTTGTAAATGATGCAGGTCATATATTTAATCTGGATGGGTTTAATGCAAACAAATTATTATGAATGTAGGTAGTGTTATATTTTATAAGAATACTAAAGATTATAATGCACAATTGATACATTATATAAAACATATATTGTAATTTTGCTTAAATATAACTGATATTTTTGCCTGAATGAATTTGTAATACTTAATATTGATTGTTATATTGACTAATGCAAATGTAAACATAATTTATGTAACTGATTTTCCCTATAGAAGCGTGGGAAATCAACATAATACTTGAATTATACATCCCATTAACTAGCAACGTCATTACTACACAGATGACGCTTTCGTAGTCCAGTTCCCATTGTTAGGGTCCACTTCCTTAAAGAAAAACTACGATATAAATACATTTAAAAGACGAATTTGTAATAGATCGTCGTATGACGTAACGAGAAGCCATGTTAAGGAAGCTGACCCTTATTAAACCGGTGTTTGACGTAACGGTCATTAAATGATTTATTGCTTGTGACATGTCGAGATGTCATTGGTTTTTATATATTTTATAGTACTTTACTATAAGATATTAAGGAGCGTTTAATTTCTAGCCATCTTTTGAAAAATAATCATAATGTAAAATGTATTGGGCAACTTAAGGATGTCACTAAACTGATAAATGATTTTACGGGAAATGTGATATAAACGAAAGATATAATTTTAAAAAAATTATATTTGTCTTCTACTTCCCATTTTATCTCCTAAAGTACTCATACAGGATATAATGGTTGTTTATACATATATTTAGACAGCATAAAATATAATACTATATTGTAGAGATACTTACATTGAAATCCGCAACTTCACCAACCTTTCATATGTATAAAAGCCCAAGATCCGGATACACCCGAGTAAGTAATGTAAACAAAAACAATATATGGGAGACATAAATCTTATTTTATATACCCACATTGCAAATTTTACGGTCGGTTCATATACAATCTGATGTTAACGATCCATTCATCGAGTGAAAAATAAATACAAGGAGAAATTATAGAGCTGTCAAAATGACCATGACACTTCTTTAGTACTATAACGCCAGATAAAATATGGGTGATTGCACTGAAATTATAGCTAGACTACTCTTAAAAAGCTTTGTCTAATAAAAACATTTGTATTTTAAGCTCAAAATTATTTAGAAAAAAAATATAAGAAGTTGAAAGTACGATCCTTAATTTAAAATTAAATAGAAAACTTTATTAAATTAGCAAACTTTGAATGAATAAAAATAGAATAAAATGGAAATAAAAATGCCGAGATAAGACACAAGATGTTTTCCAGAGACACTAGGTATTAATTAATAACCATTGCTCGGTCAACAAACGAAATTGAAAAGTTCAATTAGACTTTTGGCTCAGACCCAGATAAGGTTAGAAACCTCGACGTTGCTGACTAATGGCACATTTAGAGAATACACCTGGCCATGATTTGACTTTGCAAAAATTAGACGAATGAATAATGGCGTGAATAGTTATCGATTCGTCAGACGCGTCATATTTGGCCCAAAAAGTCTGGATTGACGACGCTGATGTCCTTCTTTATTAGACTGACTGTTGACATAACTCAATGTTAATTTCTTTATTTATCGCCCACAGTTCGACAGTTTTATGTAGATCATCCATAAGAAAGGAAACAGTAATTTAAATATCAAACTAGCTATCGATGTCAGTTTAATCTCCCAAGCAACTTTTAAGTTTCGTTTCAACTACCTGTTCTAAATGCTCATTATTCCTCTTAAAGTCTACCTTTTAATTTTAAATGACATCAAGGCTTAAGCGAAATAGGAAACTTTTTTCAATTCATGCGGTTGGCAGCCCTGCTCATCGGGGCAGGTAAATCTAACGTTCACCTTGATGCCACCACGTTTATTACTACCATTGACCTATTTAGACTTGCAACGGTGCATTACTGTATTAGCGTTCACCATCGATGGATCATGGTCGGGTTAGTTATGCGGTCATTCATCTATTCCTACTCCATTATTATGAATTACAATTTGATTTATATCTGATTTCGCAGATTTCAATTTAATTACTCAGTTGTTTGTCACGCAATGGCTAAAAATCATTAATCGTAGGATTAGTTTACTATTTATAGCTATGATAGATCCGCATTGACGCATCCTCTAAATAGTCTTATTGGCTAAATGGCGGGCAAAGACCTCCCTAATACGTTCTCATGATTCGCGATATTCATTTACAACCAATTGTGTGGAGTCCATTCCACGTTATCTTCGGTTTTATATCTTCTGTCTTGTCGGTTAGCAACGTCTGTAATAAGAATGCTAAACGACTGTTTGCTAATTCCATCCATTTCACCCACAAGTGTTTCCTTGAAAGCATACACATCTTGTTTGCACAACACGCCCTTGCTCATATAAAGCCTCAAAAAATTGGGTCAGCGGGCACTGGGTGAAGGTGAATGCAAGCCGTTTGCACTCAGGAAAGTTGCGGTACGGTTTGAAGTCCATTCTCCATGTTAATGGCTTTTAGTGGAAACTGCTTTTGTAATAGCGTCTTATGTACGATTTATAGGCTTTTAGTTCTGCGATTGCTTACTTAAGTTTATGAGTAGTGGTGTAAATATTGAGAGAAAACTGTCTGGAATATTACGGTTATTTTGCGGGCCGATATTAATGCTGCCATTTTACTATAAGAGAACTACTAAAAGAGGTATTTCGAATTAATCATAATAAGCTTTAGACAACAAAACTTTAATTGAAAATTCAAATTATTTCAAACACTAAAATACAATTATATTCAAGTCTGAAGCCTTATATTTTTTCTAATGTCACTTAGAACAAGTATTTTTGTAATCATATCAATCGATTTGTTTGAAATTGCTATTGAATAGTTGATTTGTTAACATTACAGTCTGGCGGCCATGTTGTATCGGGTGCGCGGACGCAGAACAATGGCGTCGCTTCCGCGCCACAATGCCTGTCAACATCATTGTGTCAGTAACTGAATCGAGTCTTTTTGCCTTTAATGATCCACCTGAATACGTTTCTAAATTGACTTTTATTCAGACTTCGATTGCGGACTTCCCATTAATTGATTTAGACGTAGTTTCAGCAACTACAAAAACTTGTTTGATTTCAAAAAAGGTATTTGAATATTTTCCATCTATAACAGCATTTTTAAAAGTTACTTTGGTTTATATTGAATTTGTAATGCATTCTTTTCATCTGTAAGATTTATAAATACATTATCTACGAAAATATTTGGATTCTGTACATTACCAAACCGTAGTATTTCTAGTATGTTTGTAGAGATTGATACTTCCCCACACATCTTATGAAAGTGGGTGGAATTATTTATTTTCTCAAGTCAATCAACGACTTTTCAAATGCGGCATGTTGTGATCTTGAAATTGTTCGCAATATCTAATTCCCGTTTTCTTTTATTGCAATGTATACATTATTTTTTACTTTGGGACTGTTCTCGTTGCCTATTTTATAAATAATCGCTATGATTATTGTCCTTCGATTTGTAAAATTTAAGTTCAAGTTTTTCTCAAGCAATTATCAAACAATGAATACAGATAGACCTTAGCATATAACGTAGTTGGGGCAATAAATATAAAAACAATTTGAATATAATGTATCAACTTTTGACTCCGGCATTGCCGTGGCCTTCCATGCTCCTTGTACAGTACTGGCAATTGATGACATGTCTAGCATTTGTGATGTCAGTTTTATCAATTGTGCTTCGTAAAATAACTCTATTGATTCACAATTTGAGAAAAAGTTATACTTCGCATAAGAACAATAAAATCCTTTTCGTCAAATTAACTATATATTTAATTTATTAAACTTTTAATTAGAGTGTTAAATATTTTTTGTATATGAATTTTAACTTTTCAGTACTAATATAAGAAAGACATTGACTTGTCAAAAAACATTGGATTAATTAAGATAAGATAATAACAATTATAAGCGTCGAATGTTCAATGTATAATTAATTAATATTACTCGTAAAAAAATAAGAAATATTGGTAGTTACAAACTGCATTGGTCCCCTTCACAAGTGCAGCACTAAACGACAATATAGTACACGCGAAAAACAGATACAATACTTCCGCAATTCATTTCGATCGATTTCTGACAAGACTATGTTAAGGTTACACTTTAAAATTGACTTTCGATACGAACATACTAATTTATATTTATTGAGGTTTTGGAAATATTTAAATTTGCGATAAAATAGAATAAACATACCCTTCCCAATTGGAGAATAAATAAACAGTACAATGAGAATGTCAATACAAGTCAACTCTAGTTTAGATTTTTCTTTACGCGGATTTCTTTCCAGACAATAACAGCATAAGAACCAGTACAATAAAGTGCAATAATTTCATTCATATCAAAGTTGTTTACTTCAAGAAAAATCTGCGCCTTACTCAACTTGTTTTTAAAAGCGGATGTATCACAATGCACAAGAAAAGAATACCTGGAAAAGTTGACAAAAGAGCCCCTGAAACGCAAATTTCGGCTGATAATATCTACGGGACAATAGTCTAATAATAAAGGAGGAAAATATGGGTAGACGCCATTGTTGTATCATAATGTATTGTTGTTATTTTTGGAGGTTTGATTGACATGCCGAAACTGAAGACGATTGTCAATGGGTGAATGTTCAAAGGAAACTAGAACTAAAATGAATTGTAGCCGATTATATTTTGTCAGCTGAAATTCGGGAATTAAATTCTTAAAAGACCAGTTGCCGGGTTGTAAATTAAATTGGATCATAGGAAACCTGAATGAATAAACCTAGATGGAAGAAGAATAGTACATTTTTAGATACATTTTGTATATTTGTATCTTTAATTATATGCCATTTTTACACAACGTGCTCTTTCCAAAAGTCGTGACATTTGTCATATTTTTTTTTATTAAGTAATGGCTTTGTTACAGTTTTCTGATACGTTATAAATATTACGCTATTAAACGTTAAATAGATGAAGTAACAAATTCGTGCATTATTCAACACGAAGCAAGCAGAAGGTCGAAACGCGACATTCGTATGCGTTATGAATTCGATACACAACCATCGTCGCTTTATAAGTGTTTTTTTAATAGTTTTTATGGACAAAGGAGGAAAATATTGAATGCCTTTTTTTGGTCGTCAACTGCTGTTGGCAACTGGTTGATTATTTTAGTCAGGTAATTCAGTTTTTAAATTACATTTTATTTTCAATATAAATAGAACAGTTACATATTGCGAATTTTTTCACGACGTGTGTTTAAAATATCTAATAAGTAAGTAGTAATGCGTCAATAGCGATTTGCGTTGGTAGACAAAAAATACGAATTTACGTAAATTCTATATTATTGGCAACTTTTACCTGGAACAATAGATTAATATTTTATATTAAAATATACTTACGTAACGGAATTGTATAAAAATAAAAAAATGTTTGTGTATTGCTTGTTGAATACCAGCTCTTTCTCAAACTTTCGAATATAATCGAAATCAAGGCCTATATTATCTAGTGTCGGCCATTCGGGCGATTACCATAATCGTTTATAACACACTATAGTCTATTAACCTGTGCAACAAGAGAGAGTGCAGTTTCTAGACGCGCAGTCGCAGGATTCAGAACAGGTTTTACTCGACAACGCCGGAAAAGTACTAGCCACAGACAAAAATAAAAAGAAAAACAAAAACATTCTAAATTTAAATTCCATTGCCGTACCAGATGTGTTCGAATTTCAATTGAATTCAAAAGAGAACAAATTAATGATACGGATAACATATTTTATTTTTAATTCATGCCTCGATACTTTTCCTTTCATTCGAAGCGAAATGACATTTCAAAATTTCCTGTTTATTAATTTCCTTCACTTCGAAAACATAAATTATTACGATTTTTTCATATATTTGATAAAATTTCGAAGAATTTTATCAGCATTCGTAACGATCGTTACGTTTTAGAAACAAGCTAATTGGAAAAATATTCGAAAACTCATTAGGAATGGCGTCTACCAAAATATAGGTTTATTATCCTACCATCTATTATGATAAAGTGTGCGTACGGTTTTTTAGTCACGGAGTCAAAATTTTCCACTGTTCCCTATAGCATGTGTCAAATTATAATAGACAGTATGATTGTAACATAGTAATAGTCAATTATAACCGAAATAATAAGAGCCGCGCCTTTGTATTCGTATTTGGTTGGCTGACGCTCATTATTTATGACGGATAAGCGTTAAGTAGTTTTTGATAGGTATTAATTGACATTGATATTCTGAATCTGCATTGACAGCTTATTGCTTCATTTTCTTATATCCTGCATCAATAAAAATAGGTCACTAAAAACAAAAAAAAATCTGAGGCTTATATTGTTTTCCTGACTTAACATTAGCACAATGTTTTACACTTGCCATTAAAAAGTATTGATCTGAAAGAACCTGGAATATTTTTTTCAAAAAGAGCGCATAAACAAGTCTGTTTACGTAAGCGGATGTGGTAAATAACGGAAAATCCTTATAAATTAATAATTTTACACGTTGCGACATCTATATGTGAGGGTAATTATTCTGCTCTAGTCTAGGCTTAATTATTTAGAATAAACTACAACACCGTGCGGCACCGCATGCGATGGAATATGTTAGAAAAATCTCACATGCAAACACAAAATAAATACACTCAGCACCCACACTAATACGAGTATGTAGTTCTTAACTCACACTTAAATACCAGTCTTGTATAATGCGCATCACGAATTAGGAAAGTCTTTGAGAGACCAAAGACCCACACGATAAACTACAGAGAATCTTACACATATTTATTACAGAATGGACATCGAAACCGCGACTTCTCATTATACAGACGTATGACGCGTATGCGAACAGCTACCTGAAATTTTAAAAAATAACCATCATTCCATATATTATTTTTACTGACTCAGGAACCCTGTAACATACAGCCATATCCATCACATATAGATTTGTCTCGTTAGCTAAATGATTACAAAGGTTAATGTCTAGTTCGGCTGCGCAGTCAACACAAACGATATATCTAATTAATAACAACAAATAAAATGAATTCTGTGGAAAAATACAAAAATAAAAGCTAATCTGTGTTGCATGCCAATATCCTATGTATAAATACTAACCACAAATTAGCATATGAAACGGACAAACAAACATGAAGACATTTGCGTATTATTACGACTTAGCTTTTATGGTAGGCAGGGTAGTCAAACTTCCTAGTTCCTACACTCGGCCTCACCAGTACGTACTTTCGTAATTATCATAACAGAGTGTAGAGGCGGAAATTAATTAAACGGCTAAACTGGGCTTGCGGTTCGGCTGTTATGCTTATAAGTTCGAATCTGGAATGTAATACTATTTCATTAAGGATTTATAATTTTACTTCCTTTGCCTATCATTTGAAAGTATGTTACGTCATCAATTACTTATAAAATTCCAAATTCAAATCTAATCAATGCATATATAAAACATATCTGTCGAATACCAATTTTAGTGTAAAATAATTAATTCCTCATTATACTAAGTCATTATTACTCACGCTTCATTAATAAATAGTAAAGGATAAAAAAAACAATCAAATAGCAACAAAAATCTTCACATCTGGGTCAGCTCGCTAATACTTATAATGAAATAATAAAACAATACAGAAGCTAATCAGCGCAACATAACCCTGTGCTAATCGGCCAATTTGCAATGTAGGTCGCGGCGAGTCCTTCGTTCGGCCTGCGCGACTGTTTATTTTAGCCGTGTTGTCAATGAAAGCTTAATCAAGTTGAGTGGTGGGTAAATTCCAGCGTTGGGCTTCTTACTTGACGGTTGAAGGACTGTTTTTAGTAGTAGGTCGTGGTAACTTTGACCGAGGCAGACGAACTTTATTGCCAAATTTAGTATGAGGATTATCACTTTCAATTTATTTGCATCCGATAAGTCTTATTGTTAACTAGAGAAGGAATGGGGCAACAAAATGTGAAGAAAATAATTATTTATAAATTTAAAGATTATAGATAATTTACATTGTAAAAAGTAATTTATTTAATTGGAATCCAGATTATACACGACAGTTTACTTAATTATTTAATTATTTTGTCGCTAGTAGAGTCACGCTTTCAGAGTTTTCATTGAAGCATGAATGGCTAATGCTTTTCATTCGGTAATGCGATTGCCGATGACCCAATGACACCTCAATTCTCTGTTACTCCAATTCCCATTAATATATCAACTAATATTCGTTTATTGTAGATAAAAGGCTTGTTTGAAATAAATTAGGACAGCATTTCAAAGTGCCTAACATTAGTCATCAACTTCTATAAATGATTTACGAAAAATATTTTTAAGCAACCGTGTCACTCAGTTAATGTCGATATTTTGATGTTTCGCGTTGACCCGTTTTAATTTTTGCACTAAATTAATAAAATACAGATGCAGAACTACGCCTTGATCCGAAAGCCAAAATCGTAAACTCTTTCGTCGCTTAAAACATTAGGCGCGAATGGTTGTTCTTTACGACCAACGCTTTCTAAACACGTCAATCTATTAACCCATATTTATTAGCTCGCGCATATTATTTTTAGTGTCAATTAGTCAATACATTTTAAGTGTACCGATTGACATTTTAATGAAAGACACTGTATATGCCAAACATAATGCCAACTAGATTTTATTTATATCTACATAATATTATGATAACATAATAATACTGACTCAAAAATTGTATATTTCAATAGCTACAAATACTGGCCACTTATGATAACAATGGTCACAATATTTTCGTTCCTTTTTCAAACACCGAAAATTTCAGTTTGAATTCGCTGATATAACTATATCTATCACTTTTACTCCTTTCTCAGAGTTCTATAACCATCTCTTTCTCCTTCTCGAAAGACAGCTAGTCCACTTGTACGCGGAAAGGATGGGGCTCAATTTATCTATATCCTTTTGTCGTTTGGAGCAGCCATTTTCATGCACGTTCACTAGGCGTGTTCAGAGTCTTAAACAAACGAGTTCCTCGTTCTAACCACTGCCTTCCTATTACAATTTCAGAGAAGACTAACAAGTGATTGATGACGCTATTAAGCTTAACACCATATATAATTTTATAGGTATTTAAAGGCACGTGTTTAAAGAACGATTCTTAAAAGCTATTACTTCGTTAGATAATTCTTAAAGGTAGATTTTCCTGGTATTAATCATTTGAAAATCAATTAGTAACGTGAAAAGGAGTTGTTTGATTTTTATGCACCTAAAACTCATCTCAATATTTTTCTCACGACAAGCATAATTTTCAGGAAAAGTATTTAATAGTATAAAATTTCACACTATGAAGTAGTCTTTGAGTAACGTTTTATTTCTGTTTAACATCATTAACAATAACTACTACCGAACACATAATCCTTAAAAATCAGCAATATTTTTACGATGATTTGTACATCAAACTCCTTTGTTGAGTCTTCTTCATAATACAACTGTTACTCAATAACAGTACATAATCCTCAAACTCAAAGATAATATTCTGTAAACAACTGATAAAATTGTTATTCGTACAAACAATAATTTAACAATTCACATTCATCCACATAAAATCGACTGACTGGGAAAATAGAGCCTAAATGGGTGTCTCTAAAACATTTTACCGCGAGGGGATTTCACCAATTTACTTTCAATGGCTATAGATGATCTGATAACTCTAGGTACATACACCAAGTATCTTAGAAAATTCTCTATAGCTCCTTAAAGAAAAAATCAAAAAGCGTTTGTCCAAATGTGACAGCAAAGTTTTTAGAAAATAATGTATCTGTTATAAAATAAATTTAATCTCAAGACATAAATTAAAATTTATTTAAAGAAATACCTACATTTAAATAAAAATTTAATGCGAGAGGTTTTATCAAGCGAACGTGACAATAACACTGGTTAATGTTTTGTTATTGTGCAAGTAGTGCGTGTAAGGTTATTTCTTAGTGTGGGTAAAATCCGTTTGGGGTTTCCCCGACCTCGATCGCGCTGAATTTCGATTATGATTTGAATATTTTTTTGATTCACACTACAGGTTTTAACACTCAGTAATTGTGTTTGTATTTAGAACTAAATCAACTCTTTCTTCAAATTTCTTATTCACAAGCAGTGAAGCACAGAATAAGGGCGATTTTATCTCGATTGGTTTTATGAGAAAAGTCATTGGGATTTATTTCTGCTCAAAGCTTTTGATAAGACTGGCTATTTCTGTAAAATAGTAGTTTGCATAGAGCTAGACGTCTCTCCTATTCTAGATTATCAAGTAAAATAAAATATCCCATATTTATTTGACTGTAATCTACTATATTCACATTAAAAATAAATACCTTTTAAACTAGGTCAATTTAAATTTTGACTGAAGCGTAAACTTTTAATATCATCATCAAAATCCCATAATATTAAAACTGCGTAAATAAACTACAAAAATCTAATGGAGAGCACTATTAAAAATATAAACAGAATCAAGGCAACAAAATGTTGTTTCAGTCGAAAATGATTCAGTTCGGAAACATTTCATGTCATTGAGGTCTAAACGTGCGTAATTTTATTAACAGTAAACATCAAAACTATACATAAAATATGATGTATGGAATATGAATTTCCGGATATATGAATTTGTCGATTGCATTGACTATTTTGAATCAAGGGTACTTGAGTGACCATTAACCTTAGTGTTATTAGAATTTATGTTATATTCAGGTATTTGGTAAATGTTTGAGATATTGCAGGTGGTATTAATAATATTTATAGAGGTAATTGTTTGTCGACAGGCAATTTTCTACGGTGGAAATCCTTGGTTCAGCACTCGACTTGTTATCGTTGAAGATAGTGATGAATAATAGTATGTAAAAACAATAAACTTTATTATAATATTTCGAAACCAGTGACCCAATCTATTGTTAGATGGAAACAAAACAATTTGCTTTATTTAATTCTTAAATATATGCGGGTGTTCTTGGCACAATTGTAAATGGCAAATGATGTCCATATATGGAAAGCTTTGTGGCTGGTCAAAAACAATTTGAAACACCTTCGCACAACCGGATGTTACAGATTATATCTTTGTCGTCCATTTGCACAATGAATTTGTTACGCTCTAGTATTTTAAGCAGTCCGACAATTGAGCTATCACAAGGACAAACAATGAATTAGTTTTAAGTGATAAAAATTGGGAGTTTTAGATCTCATTCTTTGAAAAAAGCTATCTAATGCAAGATGCAAAGGAAAGGGGCGCGTTTAGAACCTCTAGGAAACTTATTAAGCAAAATAAATAATATAACACAGCTGTTAAAGGAAATCGATTTAAGATGTGACCCAACACGTGTCTCGATAATTAAATAAAAGTAATTGAAGAAGTAACTTCTCATAACAATTTAAAAATACAATTCTCGATTTATTACTTATAATTTTCAAGCACATGGAAATCATAAAAGTGTCTGCAAATGAATGCTTTTCGAATTTTCCTCGTCTTTTGCGTCACGCCGGTGGAATCTTTAAAAATATTACTCAGTATTGATTTCTCACGCAGCAAATTATATTTAGTGTCGATTACTAAGACGAAAAAAATTCCCACTTATTTTATATCATCGTCATCCTCATGATTAGCCGAATTATTTCTTCTGCTGGGCCTAGGATTCTTCCAAAATATATATAGCTTTACCAAAATACAAATAAAAACAAAAAAACACAAACAAATTCATACGCAAAATATTAATCCTTGGATATACGTGTTAATCTTATTCATTGATTCCATAACATGCAGAACTGATTCCGCCTACTAGAGCGAAATTGCATACACAATTGCATATATGCATGTGTGATCACAAATTTGTTTTTTAAATGCCATCGTCGTTACCGAAGGTTGCATGGGACCCAATGTCACATCATAGACAAGGGCAGAATGTAAATTAAACGAACAATCTGGATTATTTAAATAGGCCGATATAGGTTACTATGGGGACTTGGGAGACAAGAATGCTATTATTTTCTTTGGTGTATATATTATTATGTTTTTTTCAGGGTTAAGTGGCCATTAAAGTGACGATTTCCTTGAGGGTTAATTTACTGTTGAAATTTTGTAGTGTTCGGTGACAATCACCTTGGATATTATTTTAGTCCCGGTAAATGGTTGATGCGACCTGTGAATTTGTTTTTATGACAATAATAGTCATATATTTTTTAGATTTATGATTATTTTTCAGTATTTCGGATGGATTTGGACAAGGTTCTTTTGTGAATAGCGTTGAAATATAAAATGAAAGTAATTGACCTCTATTATAAAATGTAATTTTTGGAAGACCTTTATATTTCGGTTCATCTATTACGTCAATAACTTAGAAAGATTTTAACTTTATATTAATATTGATATTTATATTTATTAAATTAGATTTCAAATTCTAGTAATGTAACCGAAACTAATTTTCACTGTCAAAAGTTATTGCGTGCTAAGAAGAATTTCTGAATTTCTATTCCCGATACTGTTGATTCAATACGGCTTATTGCTTCCACGTATCATTCTTAGTATTTCGATTCAGACATTCGCATGCGATATATTTGCAATAAATAATAAAGATAGCGAGTCGGCTACCCGTCCGATGTTTATTATATCAAGTCTATGTCAATCTTCGTTGCTAAGGTGAAGTTACTTCGAGAACAACCTTCCCTTGAACGCGATAAAATAATTACGAGTGAAATAAGACTAGCGATGTTTAATACAAATATTTAGAACTACTTGGGGAAAGCTTCAACTAAAAAATATCATTTTTCTGAGTTTATTCCAAAAGTGTGTTTTCAAATGACATATTTCAAAGTTCACGCTAAACTACAACCTTAAAGGCAATAGCATGATAATAAATAATCTAGATTCATTTGATTCTTTAATTAAATATGTTATGCAAACATTAATATGGGTTACTAAGAATAAACTTGATAAATTATCAAAGGTTAAGCAACTAACAATTACTTTAGCCGTTTTGAATTTAGATATTGCAAAAGCCATTTCAAATTCAAGGATGAATTTAACTTAATGTAATCAAACAATCTGAAGTAATTTTACAACTAAAAATGCTTTGTGTTTGATAACAAAGTAAAGTGAAGATACTGCTCAATTTTAAAGGGGAAGCTTCAGTTGGAGAATCATAATGGAGGAATCCTAAACTACTTTTGGACAGTAAAAAATAATGATACTAATAAATAAGGAAACAAAGCGAACTCAAACTACGATCTTTTTAAAATTCTAGCCTGGTTTAATAATTTAATGTTCTTCCTAAAGAACGAGGAAGCCGAAATTTGACATTAAGCATTTTAATTATAATTATTACTGATTGTTGTCTATTTTCGAGGTCTGGTCGGGTTGATTTAATCTTTAAAGCATTTTATTATTCTAGATAACAGTTCATTTAAAATGTAAATTTGGAGTGCAAGATTTAGCCATTTCGCTAAATTCACATTATAATGGTTCGGCGCAGTAGTCAATTTTAAAACTTTTAGCCATCTGGCTTTCTTTACTCTTGCGTAAAATAAACCAATTTTGTGAATCAGATAACGAAGCGAACATAAACCGTGAACCCCACTCATAAAAACCACTTGCAATATTCACTAAAAGTATTTTTTAATTACATATAAAATTTTTAACACAGCACGAGCTACCGAAACAAAGTGTACAAATGTATACACGTGTGAACAAAAACCAGAATTGCATCACAACAAAATGACTTCAATATCAGTGTTATAATTATAAATGAATCACGAATAACAGACTTTGTTATTTCGATATAGTATACCATAAATCATTGTTTGAGTTACTCAGAAATCATCGAGGAAGAGACGTGTTATTTTTATATTGTTTTGTTATTACTTGGTGCTTTTATTAAGCCTTATATAAAAGATACACGCTTGCTGACAAAATAATTACTATGATATTAGTTACCCTGTTATGACATCAGACGTAACTCCTATCACAACAGATTTAATTTAATCCTATTGTAAACACTTCCCGTCATAGTATTAATTTGTATTTTAGCTACGTAACAATGCACACATTTAATCAGTTAACTTTAATATTATTTTAAAAATAAATTATAATCAGCTTCGTACAAGCTCATTAAGGAATCCGATTTTTATGTTGATGATAAGAACTACTTAATTGTATTAGTAAAAAATGTTTTGTTTTGCACAGACAGTATTTTTTTGCTTATTATGTTCAGATTTCCTAGATCTTACTACATGTACAAAGCAGACATTCTTTTGATTCGACATATATCTTTTAATAAAATAGTGTTTGTTATTAAAAATATTCTAAGATTACCTCTTCAATATGAAGTTAACAATAGAGTGCTGGGTTTTGAAAGCCTTCGAAGGCCCAGTCAATCTTCTTACAATAAAACGTGAAGTAATTAATATAAATCGTGACTGTTGAAGGATCCATAATAAGTGTTGAAGATGCTGCACATATTTTCCTCAATGTTATACACTTTGGACATGATCTATACCAGATGAAGCAAATGTCTTTTGTGTTCAATTTAATTTCATAATATTTAGGCTGATACATTCTCGATTTAGAACATTCTTGGGTTTTTAAGTTCGTTAAATGCTACATTAATTTGACTTGCTATTAGTGGGAGGCCAAAAGAAAAGTTGAGATAAATTTGTGAACTGTCAGTGTATTTGTGTATTTAAGGATATGTATATTAACAAAAGATAGTATGTTTGAAAGCTTAAAGCTCACTAAAATATTCTATTTACAATCATTAACTAGCACCTCTCTAAGAGAGTTGAAGAGAACAGGTATATCTTTCCTATTGGGCCGTCTCGAAATCAACACGTGGTTCTGACCCGACCCAATTACGGGCGTAAACACAAGCGGTAACATTGATATCATATTAAATAGTACGTGAAAAGAAGTCGGTCACATTGCGTCGATGCGGTCGACGGTTTGCGAAAGTACTCTTGCACACTCCGATGTTGAATATAATCTGTGAACACATCTAAAACTTGCGAAACACAAAATTAGATGGAGCTGCAAAAATCTCTTGAGTAAGTTCGACTTATCTCGGTAATTCCCAATGAAATCACTCACATCGCTCCGAGAAAAGCTAATTATTTCTAGTTCTGTAGAACCGTAAGCAAAGCCGATGTTTTAGTAGTAAATTGTATTGTTGATGTAAAACAACGTGGAATCATGTTAGTAAACATTGAAGCACGGTTAACAAGCCGTATCGACTAGGATTTATTCGTCCAGTTTTGAATTCTACCAAACATATCCAATTAATTACCGTTAAATCGAACCGAGCCCGTGTTACGCACAAACTACGCTTTGGTTTTTGGGACGCAAACAGCCTTCAATGAAACGCGTTGTATGAGAACGCGCCTCGAATGCAAACATTTGTCGCTCGTCGTAAATACTCGACGTATGTACGTACATGTGTCTATACGTGCAACGCACTCAATTTGCCTTTTTTATTGTTCCAGGTTCGTCATCAACCTTCTGGCGACGAATTTGTTGACGACCACCCTGCTCGCGCCCGCACTCTTCGGCGAGCACTCTACGAACGGAGTCGCCGATCTGTGGGTTGAGGCGGGAGACACAGTGGCGTCGGCGTGCAGCCTCGCAGCGCTGTTGGCCGTAATGCTAATCGCGCTGGACCAGCACCACGCCGTGACGGACCCTCTGCGCTGCCACACGCGCCTGCTGCAGCGCCGCCCTGCCACGCTGTGCGCCGCCACCTGGCTCGCGGCCCTCTGCGCCGCCGCCTTCCGCGCCGCAGTCGCCATCGTCCGCCGCTACTGCCCATTCGAGGCTAGCCTGCACGGCATTCAACTTGCCTACTACGCGGTGTACTTAATGCTGGGAGTGGTCACGCCGATAGCAGTGGTCTGCATCATGTACGCGCGGATATACCGTGCGGCGCGCTCGTCAGGACTGCGAGCGCGAGCGCACGGTGCCAGCGCGCTACAGCTGCACGAGCCTCCGCCAAACCTGCCGGATCTCATCGAGGAAGGCGAGGGGCTCACGCTGAGAATAGATGCGGCCGAGAACGTCGCATCGGGGGAGAACGACCGCAAATTTGGCCCGTTCCTGCTACCGCCGGAGCGGCCGGTCCGTTGCCCTTCCGTAGCCAGTCTTCGTAATTCACGAAAAGAGGGCAAATCCAATGAAGATCTGAGGAAAGGCTTGCCTTCAGTGAGCTCGGCGCCGTCTCTGGCGGCTCCGCTATTGTCGGTTCAACAGCGCACACCGCAGCCTTCACAGAACGGATCGAGAATAACTTCGATACGTTGTAGGATCTCAAACGCATCCCTTTTCCGCTACCGAGAAGAATCTCGCGCTGCTCGCGTGGGTCTGCTGACAGGCGCGTTGGTGATGCTTCACGTGCCGCACGCCGTGAATGCAGTGGCTTCGGCCGCGGTGCCCGGCCTGGCGGACTGCGCGCGCACTCCTGCACTGGCGCTGCTGCTGCTCGCTTCGGCCGCGTCACCGTTCCTATTCGCCCTTCGTTCGCGGCGCGTCCAGCGCGAGGCGCGCAGGCTACTGCTCCCAGAGAAGAGTGCGTGGGAGCGAGCGTCAGGCTCGGCGTCGGCAGCGGCGGCAGACGGACAGCGCGCGCGCGCCGCTCTCGAGCTGCTGCGGACGCTATCGCCAGGCAACGGCGAGGTGGTGAGCGCCACCGCGGAGGCGGGCGCTTGCCGAGGCTCGTTCAGCTCGGGCGGCAGCACGCAGCTGTCGTCGGCGTCGGACGAGTGACCGCTGGCGCTGCGCGTGCCGCCCGGCGCCGCCGGTGCGCACGCCCCGCCAGGCTCCGCGCGGGTTCGTTTCGCCCCGCGCCCCACCGCTCTACTCATCTGTGATACTAGGCTAAGCCGCTCCGCGCTCGGCGCGACCGTTAGACTGATTTAGAATTAAGTTAATTTATTATGTCCGTATGTACCTTTCCGCTGAGCGGATAACTTTTTACTACCTGAATGAATATTGTATATAAAAGATTAAATTCGTATCGAAGTGATTAAGTCATTGTTTTTATTCTACTAAAAACCTTAACCCCGCGAAGTCGAAGACAGACAAAGATAAACCAAAATACATGATATGCGTGGTTGAACAAGCGCCTACCAGTTACCCATTATACATACGTTTTTGTTGACAGGTAAACAATTAAATTCAACATTACAAAAACAGAACTTCCGAAATTCGCCGAAACTTGACGATATGAACACACTCTCACTTTCACCAATAAAACTACAACAAAAAGCAATATAATAAAAGCGAATATCATCTCTAGATAATTATAATCTACTCATACACTTTTGATATAATGATATAGTACCTACAAAAATACTACATATTCTTATACACGAAATTAAATTACTGACATTAGAACATTGCTTAGCAGTAAGTTCATTAAAAAACATAAAAGACATACACTCTAGAACTAGACACTCTAGAAATTAGGACAAGTTGAATCTGTAAACCAATAGTTATTAATCAGTAAACTTAATATATATAACCTAAAATTATCTATTAAGACTGATAGTCCTCATGACATGGAGAATACTAAGAATGGATGCTCTGCATTCACATGTATCTTTTTATAAGATCTTTATAGATATTTAGGGATCATCTACCTCGGTAGCACGATTGTACTACGATATGATTACAAAACTGTGGTCTTAGGTTCGAATTCCGGGTCGGGCAAAGTGATATTGGATTTTTCTATTCATTATAGGAAAATACAATATCATTTTGGAGTCAGAAATGTCTGCCCGATATGGCGATAGGCTCGCCCTATCACATCGTGGGACGGAAAATACAAGGCGAAACGTGAATGTCTTGGTTACACCTCTGCCTACCTCTTCTGGGAGAAAGGCGTGTGTTTCTGTATGTAGAGGTGTTTAGGAACAAGTCTACCAGAAGTCAGTTGGCGAGGCGAGACGACGAGGGAGAGAATACAAGAACACTAAACCCACCTTGTGACAAGGAAATTATAATACAAAATAAACATTCATGAGAATACTATTACAGACCTGCAATTTTTGTAAATAAATAAATAAATAAATAAATAGTGAATAAATGTGTGGTATTTGAATATTTGATTTATTTCTTTATGACCATTTATGCGGAAAATACACACAAACTATACAGACTCGTCACCTTGTACAATATTTGTATATAAAATAATATGTAATTTTATCGGTAGCTTATAAATGGTGTATGAATTAAATAAAAAAGTATGTGAAGTATCAAAAAATAAAATTGTGTTTATTTGAAGATCAGTTTTTTGCTTGAACTGAATATTAAGTATACAAGGCCTTACTCTGGCAAAATAGGGTTGCTACACTTCACATCCTTTGAGAGAGGCCTATGTTCAGCAGTAGATTTCCTGTAGCTGAAGAGAGAGAGACATCGACTTCATATATGACTTCATATATCGATTTCATGTATCTGTGAAATTCTTTGAATATTATTTTCTTTCACCGTTATATGTCAGTATATCTCTTAGAAGGCAATCAAGCGTATCTCTATCAGATATATATCTATTAGATTGTACAAGGTGAATACACCAATTGGCCTCTGAGGGGAAACACCCAAAATAAGAATAAAACGCATGTTACTCATGAAAAATACTTTTGTTTAAAAAGTAAAACATTGAATCAAAATAATAAAGGAAAGATGGTCGGTGGAGCAGACAAGTGTTCGAGTGGAGATTGCGCTTAAGTAAACGTAGTGAAGTACTTCCTGGTGCCCGATGAACCGAAGACTTGAAAAGACAGGCGGGTAGCGGATGGATGAGAGCTGCTCAAGACCGGGATGGTTGGAGTTTACTTGGGGAAGCTTACGTCCAGGAGTAGATGGCGATAGGCTTTATATAGTATAGTAATAAATACTTGCATTAAAATCATCATGGCAATTGCTTTATGATTCAATAGAAAAGATTTACAATACGGTTCACCTAATCGAAAGTTGTTACCGCAGCCCATGAACATTTAGGTATGATCATTGGCTCTACCGATATAAGACTTTTTCACGCTATGGTTCAAACCTGTATAAGTACAAATCATAGGAGCAAATACACGCTCATTTAGTACGAGAGGAACCGCAGTTTCGGACATTTAGTTCATGCACTCGGCCGAGCGGCCGGTGGTGCGAAGCTACCATCCGCGGGATTATGCCTCAACGCCTCTAAGGCCGAAGCCAGCCTAGCCGAATCCGGCAAGGATATGCTCACTTTAGAGCCTCCCGTTAAACTGCAGTGTCAGACATTTTTTAAAATGATATATTCTACTATGACGTCACCTACACCTTTGAACTCAAATCAATCATCAAAACTGACCTCAAAATCATAAAAATCGCATCGTACTTTTTATCTGCTGACAATAAACATTAACAATAATACAACAATAATAATTGTGCGACTGCCAAATATTCATGGCAAGGTTAAAGATCGAAGAACTCCATATAACAGTTTACAAGACACTGGATTAACAACCGTATATACTCGTATTGGTAAACAATTTGTGTTTGTTTACATGGCAATTGCTCAGTTGCGAGTGAGACCAGTCTCACTCGAACAAACCAGCCTCCAGATGCTGGATTTGATTTTGGGTTCGAAACTACCTCTATTGGAAAGTTATAATGTACATGAATTCGTGGATAAATTTTGCTCCAACTCAAGGGTAAAGGAAAGTACGAGAAAATCAGCATATTTGTTAATTATACTTGATAATTTACTAAAATAATTATAGACCTTTTAATAGAGAAATGGTGTTTGATGCCACGGCATAATTGTAATATTTACGGATTTCATCGCGGATTTTATTAAATAACAGTTTTGTTTCAATGTGTAAATTCGCGTAAATCTGAGAAATCATTAAGCAACGGCATAAATTTAAAACATTGGAATTTATATCGTATTCCTACCAGATAAGTTTGAATATCCTTTGGTTAAAAAATTAAATCGTTGGCTCTGACTTCTTTCAATATTAAAAGAAGCGAGTGTCGAACCGTAGGCTATATTTGGTCTAATCTAAGTTCTATTCACAAATGATGAAATGAAATAAGAATAGAAAAATAAAAATTCTATGCAGACATAGGTAATAATATATGTCGTCTCATGCTTATTTAGCAATACACTATGTATATGTCGAAGCATCTTTAGCCTGGCTCGGCATATTCGCCATCATATTCTCTCGGCTCGGCATATTCGACATCTTTGAATCGTGTGGGCGTGTACACGCAGGTAGTCACCAAAATAAAAGTCTTACAATATAATTCGATTATTGTACTACTTGCAAATATTCTGAGATTACAATAATAAATCACAATTAAGAGCAAATGGGTTTGCAAGCGACCATCACATGCGAATCAAGGAATGACATGACCCGCCTGACATGACACTTACAACTCCATTCGGGTGTTACCCGCTCTCAAACAATAAATCAATTTTAAACATTATTTTATAACTACCAACATTCTAATTTATTAACAAACAATAATAATTAATCAAAAATAAGCGCGCGCCGTTACGGCCGTCCTGCATCATCACACGTCCTCGTGTGTACCGTCACTGTTCTCCTGCTCATCTGCGAACAATGAAACAACCAATGTACACACGGACACGCTCGGTCATTCTGACCGCCTCAACACCATACCTTGAATAAACTGAACCATTAACGTTATTGTCACCGAAGGCTCGATATTGTCACCGAAGGCTGACTTATGCCACCAAGGCCAATTTATGCCACCTAGGCCAATTTATGCCACCAAGGCCAATTTATGCCACCAAGGCCAACTAATGCCACCAAGGCCAATTTATGCCACCAAGGCCAACTAATGCCACCAAGGCCAACTAATGCCACCGAGGCTTCTTATTCCATCAAAGCCAAGTAATGCCACCGAGGCCCCTTATTCCATCAAAGCCAAGTAATGCCACCGAGGTCAATTTAATAATTTTATAATAAAAATAACAAGTATTAAGTATTGCAATAAACTTCAAATTGCGAATTACCAGAAACAAACAGATCCACTATCATTTTGTACTCACCACCGCCGTTATGACATCCTGATGCTGTGTCACTTTCGGTCCCTTCCAATGCAGTATTCAACTCTAATGGAACATAACATTCGGGCATGCGTCTCAAGCGATCGTGCGCGTACTTGTATGTACGATTAGAGTTCAATGCCTTTAACAGATATCTGTCACCATCAAGCAGCTCGACCACTTGAAACGGACCTTTGAATTTAGGTTCCAACTTAGTTTTATTACGTTCGTGATTTTCTATTAAAACATAGTCATCAAGTTCAAAGTTCTTTACTTTGGCTTTGCTTCTATCGAATCTACCTTTTTCTATAGAGGCATTTGTCTCTATAACCTGCGCTGCTTGTTCCCTAATCGAGTTTAAGTCTATGTCAATTTCTTCCATTTCTAAAGTCATTAATTGTAAAGGTCTCGCTACTTTTCCTATCAGAAGTTCGAGGGGACTAGCTTTAGTGGTGCGATTAAAAGTGCAATTGATGGCTAGTTGTATTTCAGGCAACGCTGCCTGCCACGACTTATTTTTTCCGGTTTCTACTGCAGTAAGCATGTTTTTTAAAGTTGACATCACACGTTCGACCTGGCCGTTCGCGCGACTACTGCCAGTTGCTACAAGGTGTAAATTAACGTTATGGGTCATACAAAAGTCTTTGAATTCTTTTCCGGCAAAACATCTACCTTGGTCTGCTATAACGCGTGTGGGGGCACCGAACAAGGAAAGACCTGCCTGCAAAGCTCTAATGGCATTCTTAGTGTCAATATTTAGTGAATGATGCAACAGTACATATTTAGTAAATGCGTCTATTGTTACAAAAACGTACTCTTTAGTGTCCCTTTTGCCACTTAACTTTCCGGTGGCGTCCATGTGAATAGTATGCCAGGGAGTGGTTACTTTTGGAATAGGATGTAGTTCAGCTTGAACTTTTCCAGATTGCGACTTGGATACTCTACATGTAATACAATTATCTACAAACTTTCTGACATATTTGTTCATATTTGGAAACCAGTAGTGACAAAAAGCCTTTTCTAATGTCTTCTCCCATCCCAAGTGCATAATACTTTCATGAACATGGTTTATAATAGCCCACTGAAACGCTTTTGGTACCATTGGCAACCAAAGACTCCTATTATTACGCTCGATTTTACGATGCAAAACGCCTCGCCTTACTTCATAAGTCTTAGCAATTTCGTTATTAAGCTCATTTGTTCTAAGTTTTGAAATCAGGGACTTTATCTCTTCGTCTTTTTGTTGTTCTACTTGTAGCCACGAGTCTGAAATCTCTGTCAAATAAACGCGCTTCTGTTCTACTTTTATAGTTGGTTTTGTCGTTACCGGTAATGGGTTACGAGATAAGAAATCAACGTGACTCATGTTTTTACCCTGGCGATACTGGATATCAAATTCAAAAGTTTGTAAGAAGCACCACCAACGATGGACTCGTGGTGTGAGGTCTACTTTTGATTTAGAAGCCTTGACAGCATTGCAGTCAGTGACTACTACAAACTTACGTCCGTGCAGATAGTGACGGAAGTGTTTTATGGCATTTACTACGGCTAGCGTCTCTAACTCATAGGAGTGGTAGCGCGACTCAGCGCTGGAGGTTCGGCGGCTATAGTATTCGATCACATGTAATTTACCATCGATGGGTTGCATTAATATTGCACCGTAACCTTCAGCGCTGGCGTCGGTATGCAATTCAATCGGCTGATCAGGGTCAAAAATAGTTAACACTGGCTTATCAGTGAGGGTCGCAATAATATCTTTCCTAATTTTATCCAAAACTGGCGTCCACGTAATTTTTCCTTTACCTGATGTTAGCCTATAAAGTGGAGCAGTCTTTTGAGAAAATCCGGGAATAAATTGTCTAAAATATGAAGCCAGCCCAATAAATTGTCTCAACTGCGTAACTGTCTGAGGTGGTGTGAGTTCTGTCAATGCTTTAATTTTTCGTGGGTTAGGACGTATTTCACCAGCAGATACATAATAACCTAAAAATTCGACTTTGGTTTTCAAGAAAAAGCATTTTTTAAAATTTAGTGAGAAACCAGCTTCCGTTAGGGCTCCTAATACTTGACGCAATCGATCTAGACCTTCTTCGGCTGTACGAGACGGTATAATTACGTCATCTAGATATGCTACTGCAAAGGTCTCAGTCAAGGGTCCAAGCGCCTTATTTATAGCGCGCTGCTAGACCGAAGGGGCATTCCGAAGACCAAAAGGCATTGCCAGATATTCAAACTGCCCATCTGGTGTTACAAAGGCAGTGCGCTCTACAGAGTCTTTATGAATTGGTATTTGATGGTACCCACTGGCCATGTCAAGTGAAGTGAAAAAATAGGCTCCTACAAGCCGCTGTATTTGATCGGATATAAGGGGAAGTGGGTAACGGTCGGGCACTGTATTATTATTGAGTTCTCGATAATCTACGCAGAGTCGATCGGATCCGTCTTTCTTTTTAACCAATAAAATGGGACTCGCGAATGGGGAACAACTTTCCTGAATTATACCAGCGTTCAAAAGATCTTTGATTTTATTCCGCACTACTTCTCTTTCCTCTGTACTAAGCCTATATGGTCGCCTCTGTACGGTACGATTGGGATCAGCCAATCTGATTTCTAACTGTCCTGTGCTAACCCTACCTGTTGGAGTCCCTTCCACGAAATAGTCAACATTCTCTTCGAGTAAAGTAAGTAGTTGTCCCCGAACGTTACTAGGTACATCGGTATCAATGCTTTGAAAATCTTTTACTTTAGAGCCTACGTCACAAACCGCGATTATCTTAGTTTTCTTAAGGATAAGTTGATTCTCACTTATTTCAATGGAAAACCCTAACGTCAGTAAATCCCTACCTACCATAATAGCATGAGAGATGCAGTCATCAGGAACAACGTGGAATAGTAACTGTAAAGATAACCCTTGTATATTAACAGTGGCTAATATTTGAGTGTTGCACTGCAAACTAGATCGACCTATACCCAACAGAGTTACTATTGCATGATGTCGCCTACCAGGGAATTTTTCAGCTATACCTTCTCTAATTAGAGAGCATTCAGCACCGGAGTCAAAACAGAATAAATACGTCTCACCGTTATCAGTGATAAGTTGGTTCGAAGCTGGCTTAATGGTGCAGACATCCACTCGACGCTCCGCAACCGATTCCATTGTTGACTTTTGTTTTCTCGAACAGCGCGACGACACGTGGCCTTGCTCTCCGCAGGAGAAACACGTAAGCGGGGACGGTTTCCTCGGAACCTCTGCTGGAATTTTCGACGTAGACGCTTGAGATGTAACGTTCTTGGCATAGCAATCAATTGCCAAGTGACCTGGTTTGTTGCATAAGTAACACCGACGTAATTGATCCAATCGAGGTCGTTTAGCATCACTATTGACAGCTGGTTTATCCTGTGTCGAAGGCCCTCTCTTACGGTAAGTATAAGCCATAAGTTCTTGTTGCAATTTTACCCGCGAATCGATTTCTGTGGTGAACACCAGCCTTTGTAGTCGCGGTTCAATTTTTGATGCATGTGCTAACGTTACAGCAATTGCTATCTGTTCGTTAGATAGAGAGCGCCATCGATTCATGAGTGTGCTTAGAAATCGATTAGCGTATGATGCCAAACATTCTCCATCTTTGGGACTCTCGTTAAACAACCTGCATAATGTGGCAGCAGGTGTTTCAACATAATCAAACCGGGCAAGAAAAGAATCCTTCATTTGAGGCCAGGTTATACCAGCAAAACTATTCTGGGCCAGCCACGACGCTGCTGTGCCTTTAAGTGCTTTACTCAGAGCTATTATTAAGTTACTACTAGATAGTTCTTTTTCTTGCATGCATAGGTCAACAGTGGCACACCAAGCTCGGGCATCGCTATCTTGTGATTCAGGGTTAAATTCGGGTAGAACCAATTTAGGTTCTTTCGTATTGGATTGCTTCATTGTACGAATCACTTCCATCATTTGACGTTGTTGCATCTCAAATAACAACTTCCACATTTGATGGTCACTATTGTTTTGAGGAATAACAACATTCTGACCTGCGGGGTGATCCTGCGCCGTTTCTGGTGATCCCATTTCTGATGTCGAAGCATCTTTAGCCTGGCTCGGCATATTCGCCATCATATTCTCTCGGCTCGGCATATTCGACATCTTTGAATCGTGTGGGCGTGTACACGCAGGTAGTCACCAAAATAAAAGTCTTACAATATAATTCGATTATTGTACTACTTGCAAATATTCTGAGATTACAATAATAAATCACAATTAAGAGCAAATGGGTTTGCAAGCGACCATCACATGCGAATCAAGGAATGACATGACCCGCCTGACATGACACTTACAACTCCATTCGGGTGTTACCCGCTCTCAAACAATAAATCAATTTTAAACATTATTTTATAACTACCAACATTCTAATTTATTAACAAACAATAATAATTAATCAAAAATAAGCGCGCGCCGTTATATATTTGGAGTATATTTGTAGTCTTGACTGTTGCTACTATTATTCATGCTGATTATGTAGTAAAAGATTAAGTTGCCAAAAAAATACCTTTATTATTTTCATACTTATACTTGTCGTTATTTGGATTGAGCGAAGTCGCGAAACAGAAAATCATAACCAGCCATGGGATGAACACAGCCTACTCCAAAAATTCCGAAGCAACCTATACGTAGATTCTACAGGTCTTACGTCCGAAGACTCAAACGCTATTGAAATAATAAGTTGCTCTTAACAGCGCACTGCCCACTTAGCTAGTACATTTATGCGGGATTTGCGTTATGTGCAACATAATATTTAAGGCCTGTTCGAGTATTCGGGCGTTAGTGACCTATAATAACAAATGTTGCGTTTTTGAATTTGTGGTCACTATTCTTTTTTTTTATAATATTACGGGCAAATGAGCATACGATTCACCTGATGGTAAGTGGTCACCGCTGCCCATGAACATCTGCAATACCATAGGTCACAGATATACGATGCCGCCCTTTAACCCTAGAAAGATAATCTTATTTTGACCTACGGTAAAGATAATCATACGTCTTTGAGACGTATTCGAATTTATTTGTGCCAATGGGACAAGTTTCCACAAATAACCTTTTAAAAAGTTATTGAATAACTAGTTTAGGGGTTTCTACTACAAATAAAAACATAATTACATTTAGAAATTTAATATAATTTAAAAACAAAACGAAATTTCGTAAACCTCTTACAAATTAACTAAAAATTATTAAGTCTTCCTTTGTTGAGTAATTATGTTAATCTTAAATTTAAAATCAAATTTTTTTTTACTTAATATTATAGAATAAGGACTAATTAACAGCTTCATATAAAAAATCAACAAGTTTTAAGTTAAAATCACATTTAGATACAGCCTTTACATATATCAGTCTTGTGTTCACCACAAATGCTTTTATTGCATTTATAACATGTCATTTTCGACATCCTTCTTATTTTTGACGGACAATACGCACAATATCTCTTCTTTTTAATTACTGGTTCTTCGTTATTATCTAAAGTATTAGTTTTTGGTAGCAACTCTTGGATATTCACGCGGACATGTCTTTTAAGAGTAGGAGCTTCTAACCTTTTCTCCATCCAAGGTGATATAAGTTCTGTGCTCAGCTTTTTCATGTAATTTCTGCGACTTAGAGGCTTATCATTGTTAGCTATCATATTATGACAGTATATGACATAAGAATTCACAAACGATATATTCATCATACCATAAAAAACTGCCATAGGCCACCTGTTGGTCTTTCTTGAACATGACATAGTCGAGCACATTTGGTCAAAAGTGTCAACTCCACCTTTTGTCTGATTGTAGTACATGATCATCTCAGGTTTGCCTGTACTTTGATTGATCGTACCTGTTTCGTCGCAAGATGATAATAAATATACCATTTTTGATGGTTTTGGTTTGTAGGACACAAGAGTTAACGGCCCATCATAGCAAAACATCGAAGATCCTACTGGTCGCGAACGAGTATTCTTTAGTTCTTCTGGAATCTCTCTTTTATTGGATCTTATGGTACCTACTAATGTCATTTTGTAGGGTTCCTGAAGTAATCTCTTTGCCAACGGAACAGACGTGAACCAGTTGTCACACGTAACATTTCTACAAGATCCATGTACAGTCCTTGACAACTCTTTTACATAGTACTCGCCTTGAGGTAAACCGTTCGTATTGGTGGCCTTTCCGATATATGTCATGGCATTTATCATATATTTTGTGCCACTATCACAAATCATTGGTATTTTTATGCCATATTTACTCGGTTTATTTGGGATATACATTCTGAAAGGACAGCGTCCTCTAAATGCGAGCAGTTGTTCGTCAATAGTCAAGTGCGGCCCTGGAATGTAATTATTTTTACATTGGCTAATTAGTAGATCCCAAACCTTTCTCACAGGTATAAATGGATCTTCTGTTTTCAATGCTGGACGCAATGTCTTGTCATCCATCCGTAAACATCTAATCAAATAGTCAAATCTCTCACGGCTCATTACAGAGACATAACGCGTTCCTGAAAACGTACTATCAAAGAGTTCTTCAGTCGATAGGTGGTTATCTTTCATTGCTGAGGATAACACCAAAATACCGATCAAGGCTCTTATTTCAATATCAACTGTATCTCTAAATGTGGCATTAAATGAGTAGGTTTTATTCTGATTTTCAGCAATGAGTCGAAATTTCGCTTCTTTGTCAGTGCGTTTTCGAGATATTTCAGCATTGGTCCATCGCACTATTTCATTTATAATCTCGTCAGTTATAAATAATTGAAAGCATAAAGCAGGCTCATATATATTTTTACACATGCGAGTAGGCCCTCTAGATGTCCGTACTATGTTTATATTTGCAGTTCTTCCTCTATTTTGACCCTTAATAGTAGACCAGCAATGTTTGTTTTTTCCGCGCAGTATACGTTGAGTTGGAATAATAATGCGCGAGTCTAAATTTGAAGTTGAATCTTGGTTTGGAACACATGACGGAGATGATGGTACCTGTAATTCCTCCGATGTTGAGTCTATTACTTCAGCAGTAACTTCGTCAACCAATTCGTCTTCGGTGTCACTCTGCACGTCATCTTGATTCAAGTCATCCTCCACTTCACTGTCACTCTCTGAAGGAATCTCATCTTCACTGTTCTCCAATATTTTTTCAATTTGGTTATTATCAAGGGCGCCGCGTCCAGCCATTGCAATAGGCTACCAAAATCACCTAAAATATAAAAAAAACGATAAATAAAACGAACTATTACTACAGGGAACGAGGTTCAAAAGTTACACAAAGGATAATCATACGTCTGTCGAACGTACGCCATCCCTGTATCTACGTAATTATTGTACTTACCAGGGCGACACAGCCGTCTCGCGTAAGGTCTGCTCGGCCACTGGGATAACCTAGAAGGACAGAGCGCTACGATTCGAAATAAAAAAGAGATAGCAATATTTGTGTCGGCCGTGCGTCTCAAAGACGTAGATTATCTTTCTAGGGTTAAAGTGGGAATACGCTCTTTTTTAAGGTCGCTAGTTCGTTCTTATCCGGTAATGCTGCTGTTGGCAAATATTGCTAATTGGCTATTCGATAACTTTGCGGCCCCCTCAGCTCCTAAATCTAACTGTCAAATGCAGTGAATCTTATAACCTACCATTTACAGCATGTTATTATTAGCACGAATTAATGCATTCCGTTTTTTATATTCTTTGTTCGATATGATACACAATAAATGCTAATTCAGACGTGATTGCATTACTAATATGAATGGTGTCACTAACTGCGGTAATAAAGGGGAATCTTTTTATTATTACAATTATACTATGTTAATGCATCATTATAATGTATTTATATGCTACCGGTTAAGTCCTAGAGGACTTTCCTCTTTTAGGGACTTACTAAGTTGAGAGAGGATCTTTAAATTAGTAGTAATATGCATATGGAGATTTCCAGCACCGTTTTGTCTTTTGAGCATATTCAGGTTCTTACTACTGCTTTCAGAGAAGCCTTTACTGGTGGTAGGTCTCTTATATGTGAAAGGCAATCTGGGTGCGTACCACCGCAGTGTCTATTTCTCCCGTTAAACAGCAGTGTTAATGCACTGTTGTGTTTCGGATTGAAGGGCATTGTAGCCAGAGTAACTACTGGACATATTGAGACTTAACATCTTATGTCTCAGGATGGCGAGCGCAGTGGAATGCCAGGCATTGCTCTATAATTCAAGGTGTTGTTTGGTTTTGCTACTGTTTATGAGCGGTCGTATCGCTTACCATCAGGCGAACGGCATGCTCGTCTCGCTATTTACCGCAATAAAAAAAAGCCTTCCCTGGTTAGAATAAAGTATCAAAATTACAATATCATAATTGTATTCATCTTCAGACTCTCTCAAGGAGAATAAAGAATGAGGAGATCCGTAGGAGAACTAAAGTAACCGACATAGCCCAGCGTATTAGTATGTTGAAGTGGCAATGGGCGGGGCACATAACGCGGAGAACTGATGGCCGTTGGGGCCAAAAAGTTTTCGAATGGAGGCCACGTAGTGGAAAGTGCAGCGTAGGAGGTCCACCCACAAGGTGGTCAGACGACCTGGTAAAGGCCGCAGGACGTCGCTGGGTGCAGGCTGCCTCCAACAGGTCACTGAAGAAATCACTGGAGAGGCCTATGTACAGCAGTGGACTTCTTTTGGCTGATGGATATATATTGAAGGATGACAGTTTTTTTTTTTAAACTGAAGCTTTAAGTATCATTGTGCACTAAGAAATGGATTATAGTGAAATGGGTATATGGTCTATGACGTCACAAAAAATCGCCTGACGTCATCTTCAGTAAAATAACCAAACCCAGATCATCACGTTTGCCAAAAATTAACACTCACGTGTTTAGTGTCGTTTTAATCATAAATATTGCTTCGTATTAAAATAAATTCTAATGAATTCGGTTACTTTACATACAATTCTGCACCCAGGTGTCTCGCAACTAATTAACGTTCGACAGGTCTGGTAAGGTCAAGAAGTTATTTTATGGTGTTTAGAAATGACGCATGGCAATGAGCCTCTCATCGTTCTATTAGTAGTATTTTTTTTACACATATTATATAGCGATCCGGCCCGATTTTGCCTAAGTGCAAATACTTTTAGTAGCTCGAATTTGGAATCTAAACCATCCCCGAATTTACTCTACATTAAAAAAAATTGATTAAAATCGGTCCAGTCGTTTTGGAAGAGTTCAGTCACATATACATGATTATAGTTTCTACAGCACTGAGTATAAACATTCTATCAGATTATTGGTATAATGGATGTATTAAAATTCAATTATTGCTTTTTACTGCTTAAGAAATAAAAATAAACGAAACTCATTTTTCACAAGCTGTCAAGAATTAAGACATCATGATAAATGGAACGAAAATAGAGAGAGCCTGGCAGTGGAAAATAAACCGTTACAGAATTGAAATGATAAGTAAGGTTTGTACAACGCTATACTACACCAGATTATATATGTACATACTAGTGCCCAGCTTTGCCTGGGTGTAGATATTACTTTACTCCACTCCACAGCTAAAATTCTCTAAGAGTTAATCTCCGTCTTTGCAACATTTTTCATTGATACTCCTCTTCTGTTTGGTCATACCGCCATAGATAGAGTAAGAGTTCCTTAGGTCAGCGCGTACAAAGAAACTCATAAACTTTAAATTATATTAGTATAGCGTAATCAATTCCGCAAATTTTGTCAATTGCCTTTTCACGCCCCATTTAGAGTAGGTACGTAAAGATGCAAGTAGGAGGTAATCAGAGATCTGGAAATTATTTTTCTTGATAGATGTCGGTGGCTCAGTTGTATTATGGTAGGATTACAAAGCTGAGGTCTCGGGTTCTAATCCCGGGTCCGGCAAAGTGATATTGGATTTTTCTATTCAACCATCTGTGCCAGTATACGTGGTGATTGATTTAGAAGCCCTTGTTGCTTCGAGGGCAGATTAATTATGATATTCTTTTACTTCCGCCCTACCTGTAACCAATGTTGCCCTACGTCAAATTCGACTCTAGTTACGGCTCTGGTGTCCTGGTTGCTACCAGGGGAACCTCTGCGTGCCCCTACTGGGAATAAGGCGTAAGTTTATGTATGTATGCAATGTCGTCTGCAAAACGGGAAACCCGCGAGTTTGCCGATGTCAGTGCTATCACATATTTATTTTAATACTCCTATCATCCTTATGTTTTCTAATAACCATTACACAAGATGTGTATCGTAGTCCAAAATCGGAGTTACGTGTAATTATAGTTATTTATTCATTCTTAAACGCACTTTTTTGAGTCTTTGATTTAATTAAAGAATAATAACTTTATTTAAAAAAAGACATACAAAACACTAATTAACACGCAAAAAGGAATACAAAATAAAGTTAACGCGCAAGTGTTATGACTGTGACTGAACTCTGGTGCCGAAACAAAGGTTTAACTTTTATTATGGGCACCAGGGGATCATATTGTACATTTCAGTCAGTGTATCCAAGTCACTAACCAAAATCATCATTAATTTTCAGTCATAGTATTACTTAAGTTGTTCCTTTGATTTATTGTATAAAATAATATTATTGTGGGAGTTTATTTTCCAATTTTCTTTATAGGTTTAATGTTCAAAAATAAATATTTAAGTATACATATACGCCTGTGTTCTGGATGGTTACTGCGGCTACCTATAGACGAGCTTATTTTCATCAGAATGTGTAATGACGAGAGGCAAAGGTATCGGTACGTCGGACTATCTATCTCCTATCGACATAATAATGCCCGTTTGATTGCAACAACATGGCAAACCTCCAGAATTCACAACCGTACGTTTCTCCCGATACTTTCTTCCACATACTACAAAGATTTGTTCATGTTATTCTGTTGAACCAATCGCCAGCAGCGGTAGTTCCGGACAAATACGACCTATTGACCTTCAAAAAATAGTGGTGTTGCAGATGTTTATGGGCGGTGGTGAAAACATACCATCATATGAACCGCATGCTCGTTTGCCTCCTATAATATCAAAAATAGCCTCAAAAATTTGATTCACCATTCGCTGGCAAGCTTCACCATAGCCACCGGAAATTATTACAATACCCAACGAGCCCACAACCTTCAAATAGATATGTACATGAGACTTGTCAAAGTGAGTTTCTAATGCTTACTCAACCGGTATTATGTAAAGGAATAGAACAATGTGCATTGTCTCACAACACTTAATGTCAAGGCGGTGTGTACGAAATTGATTTTTATTCTGATGTAGATCTATTGCAGGCGGTATTGCAAGAAGTTATATGCGGAATTGTATATATCTTGTAATTGATCTGTATAAATTGGAGGTATTGTCCCACGGAAAGGCAACCTGAATTGCCAGCTTTGACGTTGGATTTTATTGGTCAGAATGCAGGAGTGCCTATAAGACATATTTTCTCTGACAGAATTTGCGAGGCCGGTAACTGTAATGTTCGTTAGTTCATAGGCCTCCCTCAATAATCTCCACATGATGTGTTTTTCGTATATTCTAATATCTGTCAGGTGAATCGACTGACAGTATTTTATTTCTTCAGCATAACAAACAGCACATTTAACAATATTATTATGATATACACATAAATGCCAAAGTCAACATACTATCCAAAATGCTATCCAAGTCGCTAGCTTGATGGACTTAAGCAATTCAAGGTGCCAATTTAATTACATTTGCTCTATCTTGGACGAGTGACAAATTTTATTTAGGCACATTATTTTTCGAGACACAACTAGACAAGTTCATGTAGCCGCAAAAATAAGCTGATTTAAAAGGAAAAAGTGCCCAGTAATCAGTATATTGAACACTTTTTTCAATCAATTTTAATAAAAGCATATTACATTTATTTCCAACTAGTAAGTAATTTACTTGTGGTTTGCGCCTTGCAAAATAAGAGAGACTATAAATAACTTGGACGGGGAAACCCCACAATTTAATTGCAGTTATTTTGCAAGAGGAAGTGTTGTTAAAAGTGCCCCAAGCTTTTTTTATTTATCATTACATAAATAATTAATTTTGGAAAAAAAACTTGCATCATTTGTTAGATAGCAGAAGACAGCACCTTTTAATTTAATTGCAATGAATGGCGAGACGAGGTTGCCATTCGCCTGATGGTGAACTATACGACCGCTCATGGACAGTAGCAGAACCAAACAAGACCATGAATTACAAAGCAATGTGTAGCATTCCATTCTCGAGTAGATTCTCTGCTTAAAATTTCCTTCAACCAGAACACTACAGTGCATTTACACTTCTGTTTGGCAGGAGAAATAGACATTGCGGTGGTACCCACCCAGATGGCCTCTCACATATGAGAGATCTACCACCAGTAGATATAGGAACACATTCGTTGTTATAAATAAAATGATTTATATAGGTAGAATAGGAAACAACACGCGGATCTGTCTATGCGAATTGACGCCATTTATCTTCGAAACACTTTGCTCGGTCAAATTTACTTTCAATGCCATTGTAGTTGAGGTGCACAGGGCCGCTATCGAAATAATTATGGCAGAAACATTTTTGACAATTTTAAATTAATTTATAAGTTTCAAAAATGACAATATATCTTCAGATAACAGCGATGCGAGATTTGTCAAGCTTCCCACTGTTTAATGTATTATAATATTACTAGCGGCCCGGTCCAGCTTCGTCCGGGTACAAATAGATTTCTGTACAATAATATGTACGTATTACACATATAAACCTTCCTCTTGAATCACTCTATTTATTAAAAAAACCGCATCAAAATCCGTTGCGTAGTTTTAAAGATTTAAGCATAGAAAGGGACATAGGGACAGAGAAAGCGACTTTGTTTAATACTATGTAGTGAAGTATTCATCAATGATCTCATATTTATATTACAAGTGCAACCCACGGTTCGTCATGCTCACTAATATCAGATTTATCTAGCCGTAAAACCGACATAAACTGGATTTTCTGACCTGGCACTTGAACCTACAGCTTCACGGTTCACAGCTCATACAAGTTGCAACTGGAACAATGTTTTGTGATTTTTATAATGTCAAGTCATTGTTGTTAATTTGTAGGTTTGAAGTTAGAAAAGCTGTGTCATACTTTATTGATAGTTTTGTATAAATACATTTTATATGCATGTTTTTATTAAATTGTGAACAAATAATTCCAATTGTTTAAACATAATGTGAAACTAAAACATCATTTTTAATAATATTTGTAAATTGAATCATCTGTAATTATTTATCTGTTATTTGTGTGTCATTAATTATTCAGCCATACAAATAAAGTGTGGTATTTAAAGGACTAGGATTACGAGTGCCATTTATTATGTGTATTTTCTTATATTTATTTATATTAATTATCTTTGTTATTGAATATCACTAAATATAAAACGTTTTTTGCAATATCTATTACTTGGTTTGTCTGCGAATCCTGAGTCATACGTAATAGCTATTATGTATACGGATTTTTATTGTAACAAAAGGATTTTTTTATTATTTTTCTATAGCTGAACTTTATTTATTTTAAGAGTAGTTATATATAAGGTAGTTTATATAAGCATTGCTTCCAAATTCATACAAAATAATAAGTCTAATATTGGAAGAAACCCTTTTATTATGTAACTAAATTATCATAATGGAGTCATAACAATTTAGTGTACTTGCCCACTTAGCAAGCACCTAAGTACGTCCACACTAGTGAATGGCCAAAGTAAATATTGCCCAACATTTTACACATAATTGTTAAACAAAACACGTATAAATCAGGTTTTACGTCTAGAGATATTAACCGAGAATATATTTCAAATCCTACACGTTTCTTTATCATCCCACTCTTACCCTTATATGTAAGATTGACTCAAGTTTCTTTAAATATAGTAAATGGATTACGGATTTTAACACAATACGATATCCAGTAAGCAATGTGTCTCATTATACAGGTTATATCAAGCCGGGTGGTAGTTTAAGCGACTTCAGATACAATGCAACAATTTTTTTGTTATTTTTTTATATGGTTTATTTGGGTGGTAAATACATTTTTTCGTAAAATAATAGTGTATACCCTTTTATTTATAAAGACTCTAAGGTATAAAAATGTTTAAATTATTATTTTAGCAAAAACTATGGATTTACCACCCAAAAATGACGATATTTAAAAAATAATAAAAAAAAATTGTCGCGTTTCTTAGCAAAATTTTTAGTTACATTGTGTTTGTAGTCGCTAAAACTACCACTCAGCTTCGTTTTCGGTAGCAGTCTTGAGATACCCGGTATAATGGGATAAATATTACAAGCAAAAATTCGCTTCCTGACAATTTTTTTATCCAAACAATTCTTAGAACTCGGTTATTTGATATTATTATTTGAAGAATTAAGATTATTATACTTTTGATAACCAAAAACACATTATTTAAACTGCGTCAGTTGTACGTCAATGTTATATCTGTTATTTGGGGCAGTGCATTGACAAGCTGTTTATAATTAACAAGAGTATAGATAACATATTTAGGATCGCAGGGTGTCGATAGATACAGGCGGTTTCCTACAGATAGCTGAGGAAGTCCTTGAGGGAAGCATATTTTCAGCAGTGGAATTTTGGTATTGCGATACGGCCTCTCGTGGACAGTAGCAAAACCATGAAAGTCGATGTAATGCTTGGCATTCCACTGCGCTCACCTATCTGATCTATAAAATTTTAGATTAAATGTGTACAGAAGTTAATCACAACAGTGCATTTACAGAGCTGTTTTGCGGGAAGAATAGACATTGCGGTGGTGCCTGCTGGTACCAAGGCGGCCTCTCACATATGAGAGACGTAGCACCCGTAAATACTCAGTAAATACTCAGATATCCCCACATGCAACTTCGTTTAGACGCCCATTTAGAGTTTTGTGGGCGTCTACATTAAGAGATATGGGGCTGCGCGCTGTTATACATCTCTGAGTCGCAGTTACTTTGTGTCATTTAGCGAGGACGTACCGCCCCCTCAATATGACTAGCGACCCTGATGTTCTTTTAATCGCATATTTGGGTCAGAAGATACAATAGTTGTTGCATAGTTGTTCTCCGATCATAAGACGGTCAAGCTCGCTGCACTATATCTCAAATTTATTAAACCCGACGTGACAGTAAAACAATATTTGATTTATTCCATCACCATAAAGGGTGGACATGTACACCAATGAATCTCAACAAGAAACATATGTACCTACCTAAGCTTTACATTGGTAAATCCGTGCCATATGAGCAAACAAAAATTGGCAACCAACTCATCACCCATCCGATACCAAACCTCACCTTGAATGTAAGCAAAAGTGAAATCTTTTATATTTATAGCATCAACGCAATCACACGAGTTTACGTGCAATGTGATAAGGGGGGCACGGCCCCACGTCACACCATTCACAAAGATAACACTCGAGTAAACAGCGTAGTACTGATAACTAGTGTAAATTAAACGAGTATTATGTCGAGTGATAATTTTTTGCATATTTGACAAGTTGGAGCAAGTTTGGACAAATGTTTTTTATATCAATGAATGGCGAGACGAGCAACGCAGTCGCCTGAAGGTGCACGACTGCACATGGGCAGTGGCAAAACCAAACACACAAAGCAATGCTTTGCATTTCACTACAATCGCTATCCTGAGACATAAGATGTTAAGTCTCAAAATGTAATAGTTACTCTGGCTACAATGACCTTCAAACCGGAACACGACAGTGCATCTACACTGCATTGTATTGACGTATTGTTTTATTCGTAATGTGTTTATTTATAGTTGCTTTTATAGTCGTATTGGTTTAGTGGTAGTGGTGTGCGTAAGAAGTCATGGGTTCGAATCCCAGTTAAAGCAATTAATGTTGTGTGGGTTATTAGAGTTAGGAAATCCTATAATATGCAGTACATGCTATTCTTGGCAAATTAAAGATGGGATAAAAATCACCTCTGCTTGTCATTTTGGGTATATACTACGTGGTAAAATCATTACGGTAGTATATAATATTAAAGTGAATCTTGTAATAGGGTACTATAATAGTCTAAATGTGGTATTTCCCTTCTAGTATTTTATCGCAATTATGGATTATATTCAAACTATATCGGTATAAACGAAAATTACTTCTCCGATCATTTCTACGAACTGCGATAGATCTCAGTGACGTCAAACTAAAGTGAGATTTATGAACGATTATATATTCTTAATCATTTGAAAGGAAATCGTGATATATAAACCAGATAAACAACTTAATGACAGAATCACCGTATATGGGGTTTTTAGGTTTTAGTGGTTCGGTTTATATCATTTCTCAAACCATATTCACCCAATCAATATGACTAGTGAGAGTATTTTGTATATTTTCTCTTGTATTTGTCAGAATTTGATGTATTGCGCTTACACAGATAAAGATCTACTTTCTTCTCGTAAAATTTTATAAACATTGGGTCGTTTGCTAAGTTGAGTAAAGCTTTAGCGAATTTTTTAACATCACCATTTAATTGTTCTATTATAATTCCAATAATTCGCTCGCGGCTAGCATGCAAAATATTTTTTATTTGTTGTGTAGGTGAACAAAAGTAAACTACGCACTTTTAATCGTCCTCCCGATTGTTGAGTAGGACGTATATATGGGCTGATACGGATACAAATATAGAAAAAAGCAAACGGTTTACTTAAAGTTAGTAATAACTACCGCCCTCGAAATCTTGGATTGTACGTATGCGATTTGCCCGCCTCTCAAAACAGAAAGAATGGAAAGGGACGAGCACAGAAATAGATTTCTGTGGGAACAAGAGATGCAAAGGGATTCTAGGCCTCCAACAATTCTACGACATATTCCATTCTGAACAAATGAAGCAATTTTGACGTCACTACTCTTTTCAACGCTTTTTAACGTTCGCTAAAAATATACACGGTAAAAGTAATGATCTAAATTAAACCCACGGAACCAATAAACCAGATAATAAACCACGAATGAAATCACACATGAATTTCTGATCGCAGTACATTCCCATATCTATATGTTTCTGTATATTATATGTTCTTATGATATTATTTATGTCTCCGAGCTTTAATTGTCTTTATTTTACACTGGCCTTTATTTTTCCTGCTCATATATCCATCCCATGTCAGGCAGAAATTGGCTTAGAGCGTTAAGACCGCCATTTGTACTTAGTTTTGAATTGTCTCTAAAAACTTTTATTTCGATTTTACTGTGTACAATAAAGAATTATAACACCCAACAGTCACACACATAGTCCTGACCCTACACTAAGATCGAGTCTTGTGTCGTGGGTATCGTGAACTATGAGAAACTTTTCGGTCTCACAAACACACCCGAAATAAATATTTGTGGACCGCGCAAATATTTTTCTCGCTGCGAGAATCGAACCCGCGGCTTCTCGTTTTACAGGCGGCGTCTAACCAACTGCGCCACGAAGGCTGTCATGGGGGCAATTAAATAAATAATAAATACACATGTCATAAAAATCTACCACCTCGCCCTAAAATTACACTATTTACGTACATGAAATCACTCGAATTCTTTCGTATACGCCACGTACATTACTGACGCAAAAATGTCGAACCAACGTGCCTTATTTATAAATGACCAAATAGTATTTGCGCATTCGACTTGTAAAATATTACTTCTTATTTACAAAACAAATGAATATTTACTAATGTGTAGAAAGTCTGTCTGTTTGTAATAATGATTAGTTAATAGGACCAGCTATCCAGCACGCGGAACGTCCAATGAAAAGTGAATATTACCGCCCTGAAATACGTAGATTTTTTTGGAAAGGTTCAGGTATGTTTCTTTTTTTGAAAAAAGAGGATTATGTAAACAAAGATAGGGATGTTAAATCTTTTACCCGAAAAATATTAATCAATTACGAATGCTACGCAAAAGTACATAATCTTTACCTTGTTCTTTTTGTGACCTTTTTCACTAAACATTGGAAACTGCTTGTTCTTAATCGTATTTTTATAAAAGCAATTTGTTATAAATCTATATCCTATGTATTTATATTTTATCATAGCAGATACCTATATATGTATAGTTTGAAATCAAGGGCGTCGCCAAGAGGCCACAGGTAGGGGCAGCTGCCCCCCTAGAGATTAAAACAATTAACAAATGTAAAGCAACGAAAATCTTTGAGTTGACTTGCCTACTATACGGTTTTTTTTGCATATCGCCGTATATGTGCTCTTGACTACCTACAATTCACCCCCCCCCCCCCCCCCTCCCGGACCATCGGCTGGCGACGCCCCTGTTTAAAATAAACAACCCGAAGTCTAAAGCCAGTAAAACACTGAAACAAAACCAATGCACTTAATAACACAGGTGAATCCAAGAGCATTAACTAACTTATTATAATCATACTAATTTGAATACCAGATGTAGTGAACAATCAACATAAGTTGTGTTGCTTCTTGGGTGGTTTCCCTTTATAAATAACTTGATATCTCATTTAATTCAATAAATACATGTTTTGTTAATGTAACTAATGTAAGCCTATTGATAACTTGTTTATATGAGTTTTATTGAAGGGACAGAAATATTCATTCAACATTTTACGAGCAATCTGTTTAATATTGTCAGTCTCTGGATATTAAAGTTGTTTCTGCAATTCTCTAATTTATTTTTCGTTTCTTTTTACACATCACTGCCATTCCTATCAGCCACGATCAACAATGAATGTTTACATGCAATTAATTTTTACTTTGCACCGAAATTTGGCGAGTCTTTTTTCCAGATCCAATTTTCGCCAAAAATGTTTTTTTTTGGTTTTTATTAAGTCCGATTAATAACTAAAGATATTATTTTCATAAACTATGTACGAAGGCAATATTTCATACAATTCTTTTAGACTAATTAGGAGTATATTTATATATAAGTTTATATTCACTTACACCCTATTTCAGATAATTAAAGCTATTTCTTATTAAATAACAAGAAATAATCTACATAATTTTACAGAATAACATTCATATTTTTTAATTTCTGAACGCCTTTTTATTCAGAATTGCAAATTATAAAAAAAAACAATTTCCGAAAATGATCCCGAATATTTAAAGGTAAAAATAATTGAATATATTGGAACTAGGATCGAATTAAATTATAATAAAGCAAGGGCAAGTTTTAATTTTATTGTAGTCAAAGAAAAATACAGACAGTTTGAAATGAGATCATCCATGTCACCGTTATATCTGAGTCATTTTTTTCTGTTTAAACTTTAGTGGACAAAAAATACATCACAAGTGTGTACGTGTTTTATGTGGATCACGAGACGAAACCATGGTGAGTCAGTTGACGCTTCTATTTATAGTATATCATGTGTTGACGAGAAGCTGATTCTATAGTTCATGGAACAGTACAATTCACAATTTTATGGCTGGCGGTATTTGTCTAGGTACACCATTTTCGTCTTTCTATTCATTCTTTCCCGCTCTTCTCTAGATTAGATGGGCCGGCAACACATCCATGATCCAAGGGTTGTGAATTTTCATGGACGGCAGTGATCTCGTTTGCCTAAGCAATAATTAAAAAAAATACTACCGTACAGCATGATATAAAATCAATCGGAGTGACCCCCACAATTGTACCACAATTTGGGCTTGGCTTATATACACTCAGTATCGAGCACACCGACAAAATTGTTGTGGTAAATATTCGATACTTTAATATATACTAATATTATAAAGCTGCAGAGTTTGTTTGTTTGTTTGTTTGAACGCGCTAATCTCTGGAACTACTGGTCCGATTTGAATGATTCTTTCAGCGTTGGGTAGTCCATTTATTGAGGAAGGCTATAGGCTATATATCATCACGCTATGACCTATAGGAGGAAAGCAGTAGTGATATTTCTAGTAAATACGAGGAAATTTTGTTCGTTTTTCGTGGTTCGATTGGTCGATATTCTAAACTGATAGTCAGAATTAAACATTTTGAACGCCATTTTAAAACGTGTATGCACCCGGGCGGAGCTGGGCCCGACCGCTAGTGTCTTATAAAAAACTGAACTATAAAATATATTTTAAAATATTGATACGTTCTGAAGTAAAAATTGACTTAGATGTTTTTATAGAAAGAACTGCGCAGACTTACTTTCTAAGGATTTGAAGATCTATATTTATTAACTACTAATGGTCTAAGAGCCCGTGAACCCCAGACCTTCGTTATTTTATAAAAGCTGAAAGTTTGTCAGCGCATACTCCCGACAAAGGTAAGAACGATGTACCATTATGAAGTTTGGGTTGCCCTGGCTTTGGCAGGTAAACGGTACTAAAGGTGTGTAAAATACCGATCTACTTTCGTCAAATAATAAAGTGCGATTTTTTGGTATTATCTTCAGAATATTATTATAAATCACATTATTCATTGCCAGACACTTAACATCCTGGCAACCCCTTGCCAGACACACTTACTGTTCATGAAATTATAATTTTACTTACGTTATAGTATAAAAGCTGATTTCTATATATAATACTTTAGTAATAAGTAAATGATGTTTCCTCATTAGCCGGACATTTTTGATACTTCCGAACCCTTACCAGACAAGCATGTAGTAGGAGCGAGCGCGAGGCAGCATATACATGGGTGAGTGCGACTGAGATGCGCTTGTGTTGTTTAGTATTTAATACATCCTTATATCAAATAAAACTATAATATATGCTATCCTCAAGTTTTATTAATGTAATATTAATTATTAAATATAAGAATAATATTAATTATATTATTACGTGCGTGGTGGCATGCTGGTAAACGGACCAGACGCGGCAGCCAAAAAATCACGGTGGTCGCGGGTTCGAATCCCAGGGCACATCTCTGACTTTTCGGAGTCATGTGTGTATTGATAGTTAATAACCACGCTCTATAACGGTGAAGGAAAACATTGTGAGGAAACCTGCATACCATAGCATTTTCTATGGTATGTAAAGTCTGCTAACCCGCACTAGGCCAGCGTGGTGGACTATATGGCCTAACCACTCTCAATCGTGTTCTCGATTGTAGAGGAGGCACTGCAGGACTGCAGGGTTGCAGTGGGACGTAGATGGGCTGATACAAATACAGATATTATTACTTACGTAATAAACATAGGAAACATCATCTAATTATTACCAGCTTTTAATTTTAATAGTGTACTATTACTTAAGTAATAATATAATTAATATTATTCTTATCATCAATAATGAATATTAAATTAATAATTTTTATAGATAGCAGATATTATTGTTTTATTTGATGTAAGCATGTATTAAATAATAAACAACACAAGCGCATTTCACTCGCACCCACCCATGTAGACCGGGTATATCAAGACTGCTACCGAAAACGAAGCCGGGTGGTAGTTTCTTCAGACACAATGCAACAGAAAATGTTGGAAAAAAAAGCGATTTCTTTTTTATATGGTCGTATTTGGTTGGTAAATATATTTTTTCGTAAAATAATAGTGTATACCCTTTTATTTATAAAGACTCTAAGGTATACAAGAGTTTAAATTATTATTTTAACAAAAGCTATGGATTTACCACCCAAAAATGACGATATTAAAAAAATGATAAAAAAATTGTCGCGTTTCTTAGCAAAATTTTTAGTTGCATTGTGTTTGTAGTCACTAAAACTACCACCCGGCTTCGTTTTTGGTAGCAGTCTTGAGATACCCGGTATACTGCCTCGCGCTCGCTCCTACTACATGCTTGTCTGTCAAAAGGTTGGAAGTATCAAAAATGTCTGGCTAATGAGGAAACATCATTTACTTATTACTCAAGTATTATATATAAAAATCAGCTTTTATACTATAACGTAAGTAAAATTATAATTTCATGAACAGTAAGGGTGTCTGTCAAGGGGTTGCCAGGATTTAAAGTGTCTGGCAATGAATAATGTGATTTATAATAATATTCTGAAGATAATACCAAAAAATCGCACTTTATTATTTGACGAAAGTAGATCGGTATTTTACACACCTTTAGTACCGTTTACCTGCCAAAGCCAGGGCAACCCAAACTTCATAATGGTACATCGTTCTTACCTTTGTCGGGAGTATGCGCTGACAAACTTTCAGCTTTTATAAAATAACGAAGGTCTGGGGTTCACGGGCTCTTGCTCTATAAGGCCAAGCTGAATAAAATAACTTTGTAAAATAATAAAATTGAACAAAGCAACTCTGAACAACAAACACATGGCGTTAACATGGTCAAAATTACTTTATGCGATTGGACCTATGAGACGAGGATCTGTTGTCAGCATTTTACAACCACAAGCTTCTATGACAGAATCATAAATATAGTAGTAGTAACGAATAGTAAATCTTAGTACATTCCATATGCCCTTTTTACAATCACAAGCAAGATTCTCACATCAGAAACATTGATAAAAACAATAACAAATGAACGTGTTGCGTTATGCAAGTCGCTTGGAATGGGTTACAGGGACGCAGTTGTGGGAAGCTCACCGCAAAGTACGTATGCGATTACAAAAGATTATTTTACCGACTAGACAAGCTGGCTGCCATGTCGACTGTTATATAAATATGGAAAATTCCCTTCAAATCGATTTGGAAGTACTTTACTAAGTTTTTTTTTATAGAATATACAGATTTCAGTATTGGATGTATCTAGGCTGAACCCGAAAAGCGATTGACACTCTTCTATGTGTCAATACGAGTATATTAGAGAATATCTTGTCACTACACTTGTGAAACACCTACAAGCCAAGGTCAACATTGCACAAATCAGCCTCTTATACCGCCGTCAGTGTAACGGCCTACTGGGCTCGAAAAGTGTAAAGATATATATTGTAATTGAGCCATTGACTCGAAAGAAGAAGAGCCTCTTTTATTTTCATACTTCTTATACAAGCCAATTAGTTACAGATTATTTTAAGAAGACTTTTACGCTTTCGTGTGTCAAGCGTGCTCGTTTAACGCAGGTTTGCGAAGAAAAAATTGCCAATTGAAAAACATTCTAAACTTTTTCAAGTCATTTAAAAAATAGAATAGAACTCTAATGCTGCATTTACACGCTTGGCCAACCTCGGCCAGCCTCCACCAACACCAGCGTGTAAACGGGATGTTTGGCCTCGCTGGCCTTAATATTTTCATTGTTGATAGAAAGTTGGTAGACGTTGGCTCAGCCTCAGCCAACATGTAAATGCACTATAAAGTTCGTCATCATATTGCACATTCCTTAACAAACGTAATGTCTTTACTCTAAGTTTTTAAAGATTTGTACAGAAAATATAAATTCAATTAATACACGCAATATTTTTCAGGAAACCTTTTAAAATAGCGAATATATTTCTAGAATTCTTTGGAATAATAATTCGTCTATTTTTACAACTAATTACAATATTTTCCGGCAGCGTATTGTATATTCGTCAAATATTATTACTGGTTCAAGGTTGCTAACCGAGAATTTTTTGCCAATCCATTGTGTTATCAAATGTCATCTGGTATGTAGTAATTTTACCAATTTCAAGATATTATATTTTTAAATGTTATGAAAGATATTGTTAACTTACATTTTTACAAATGTAGGATAACAGGCTAGCTAAGCAGTTACTCCATGTATAATACAACTTTTGATGTGTATTATTGTACATATTAAAATTAATTACAATACACACGTAATAAATTAAAAATCGAAAGGTAAACATCATTCGATAACTAAAGTAGGTTTTAAATGTTTTTGAATAAGGCCGTTTGTACTTAATATTACTGTAAAGTAGACTCGTGTCATTATCACTACATAGTATAAAACAAAGTCGCTTTCTCTGTCCCTATGTCCCTTTGTATGCTTAAATATTTAAAACTACGCAACGGATTTTGATGCGGTTTTTTTTAATAGATAGAGTGATTCAAGAGGAAGGTTTATATGTATAATACGTGCATATTATTGAAGAGAAATCTATATGCACCCGGGCGAAGCTGGGCCGGGCCGCTAGTTGTTTATAAAAAACACTAAAGTGTAGATTACTCAAACTGTTGCAAGTCATGTCCATTATGTAAACAATAGGAGTTACACTAAACAAAATAAATGAAAATCGCAAGTCTCTCTTTTACTTTTTACTAAACTGATGTTTTGTAACAACTTTTTTTTTATTTGAGTCATGAAGATACAGGTATACAACATAATGCACACCACATAATAAAGTAAAAATAAATATTATATTTACTGGTGGTAGGTTTTTTTTTATTGCTATGAATGGCGAGACGAGCATGTCGTTCGCCTGATGGTAAGTGATACGACCGCTCATGAACAGGAGCAAAAAAAAACACCTTGAATAACAATGCAATGCTTGGCATTCCACTGCACTCGCCATCCTGAGACATAAGATGTTAAGTCTCAATGTGTCCAGTAATTACTCTAGCTACAATGCCCTTCATCCGAAACACAACAGTGCATTTACACAGCTGTATGACGGGAGAAATAGACATTGCGGTAGTACCCTCCCAGATGGCCTCTTACATATGAGAGACCTATCTCCCGTCAGTTGTGTAAATGCACTGTTGTGTTTCGGTTTCAAGGACATTGCAGCCAGAGTAACTACTCGACATATTGAGACTTAACATATTATGTCTCAGACTGACGAGCGCTGTTGAATGTCAAGTATTGCTTTCTAATTCAAGGTCTATACAAACATTTATGATGAAGTTCTTAAACCATTAGGTCCGATTACGAAACAATATCTATCTAAATAGTCAGTAATCAAGTTACAAAATCGTATGGCATAAAAATCGAACAATAGATCGAATACTAGTCTAGTAAAATGTCGATTCTACTAATCTATTAGTAATGAAACAGTCCATTTACCGACATTAGGTTGAAGATCGAAATTAATTTTATTGTTAATTATCTGTGCCACATAAAGCCAGTCATGGTTGTAATTCAGGAATTATATTATTATCATTAATTTATGTTTTTAATTTTCAATTAATTTTATAATTGTAATATTATTCCATTAATACCATATTTATTGATTAGTTTTTCCTCATACCTACTTAATGTCACAACTCACCAACAAGTTTTCTAGCATGAATTGATCCAAAATTATTGGTGATTATATCGATGATCGAATAACTGCCTCGGTGGCGGAGTTGTGACTACGTTGTGATTGCAAAGGTCTCGGGTTCGAGCCCAGGTCGGGCAAAGTGATGTTTTTTATTCATTATCAATGTCATGAATTTGGGCCCAATATGGCGATAGGCTCGCCCCCTATCAACTAGTGGGACGGAAAATATAAGACGGAACGTGGGTGTCCTGGTTCCACCTCTGCCTACCACTTATGGGAAAAAGGCGTGAGTTATGTATTATCAATGATTCGAAATGACGCAAAATGAACTTTTACTTTTGTTATGTGGGTCACGAGATGAAACTATGGTGAATCCGGTGACGCTTCTATTTATAGTCTCCGCCATGTCTTGACGAGAAGTTACTTCCATTCATTCATGGAACAATTTAATCCATAATTTTATTGTTGCCTGTATCCTACTAACGATTCGATACAGCTTGTTTGAAAAGCAAACGATTTTCAACTCTTTTACATTACTTTGGCATATCATCTATTACGAGTAGTCATTTTTTGACCAAGATACGTTACTCTACAAAAATAAAAAAGTCCAATGACCTAAAACTGACCCCTACTCATCCTCCAAAGAATAACATTAATAATGCCGGTTAAAAGTAAATCTTTCGGCACATCATTCATCAAAAGCTGTCCCACGACATTTTTCTCACAAATGCGTCAAAGGGCGTGTAAGACCAAATTAGATTATTTGTAAATGGCAGAAAATTGCCACCATTCACAAGTCTATGGTAGGTTATTGACCTGAGTGATTCGAGCAGTGGGCGTGGCTCTTGGATCATTTGATCATTGATGGGCTAATGTTTAGTTTATTTATAGATACATGTAGAAGGACTCTGAGAGGTGTATTGTATTCTGTTTTTGAAATTCAGACATGATTGAGGATATGGCATTTTTATCGGGAATTTATTAATCTTACCTATTTATTATAGTTTATGATATAAAACAGAATGGATTTTTAAACAAATAAATCAAAGAAGTGAATTAGTGTTTTAGTATCCAGATACACCTTAATTATATTATTTCTTTACTTTACTAACTACACTACACGGGTATTTATATCTATATACAAAATCTGTTTATATCTATGATATAAAAAGTAGTAAAGAACAAAAACTCAAGAGTATTTCGAAAGAACTTTCCAAATAGCATTAACTCTTTTCGACCTGCTTGATAAAACGGGGAAGTTACCAATAACTCTGAATATTTTCAGTATACGTCAATTATATGGTACCGATTGCATAATCATTCAGTGCGTGTTGCTCCTATTTATAGGCATGACGCTCACAATCAATGAAGTCCTGCTCTTTTTAATTGACTTCTAATAAAAATGAAATAGAATTGAAAAAAAAAAGAGAAATAAATAGAAGCTTATAATAAGCCTAAAATATCTAAACAAATCATTTTTAAGCTCCTTGCCAGTCTTTTTGTTTCGGTATGTTTCCTGCATAGTTCGTAGCGTGATGTTATACAGCTTATAGCCGTCTAGCTGGTACCGACTTCAAAAACTTGCTGGTATATTTAGGTATTTTAGATTTATGAAAATATTAGTTTTATCTCTCCCTTTTTATTACAATTATGAAGTCGATTTAATTTTTTTAAATTATTTTTTATTTTTTCTCACGAACAAAAATGTATAGCATGTCCTGTCTATAAAACAGCACGTTATCTTTGCCGGTTAGTCGGGAGGCTACCTGAGCGACCTTGGGACGTTCGCGTAGTGAGGTATGCGTCGGCACCGCACCGCGTGCATTCTATGCAGGAAGTCATTATTGCGTGTGCCATTACGAAACATTTTGTTTTATACACTTTCAATTATTTAAAATATAGTTAGCCGGGCATTTGAAAGCGGATTTGGCTGATGCAACGGAGCCTTAGAGTTTTACCTTATATTAAAGTTATTGAAGCTGTTTAATAAGAATTATTCACGGGCTTTTAATACATTTTGTTTATAATAAATAAAAAACATATTTCTTGTATTTTGCTATTTATTTCTAATTGTGTTGCTAATTAATGTCAAGTTAGTGCCCTAAAAGCCTCAACCCAGCACAAATTCAAAAATCTAGGTTTCAATCCTTGTGTGTCCTCGTTGATCCCAGCTGGCAGAAGTTGCAATGATATGTGTGGGCATTATTTAAATCTGCAGTACATATTCTTATTATAAATATATGGCTATACATTGTAGCAAGGTACAGTAAATAATCACACAAGCCCTTAACAAGAACGGCTACAAGTCCGTCGGCTCGTCGCTTGTTCATCGTAAATCGCCAATCAACACAATAAACGCGCATCATCCGCGGAAATTTCCCACTTTTAACAATGTTCGATTAAATTTATTGAGTTCTGTAGGAATATTCTTTCAAGGATGTAATCGATTTTGCCTCTCAATTGTAGTTTATGAAACGTATCATCCTTCTTAGCTTATTTAAGACAAACATCTATTTCGCCACATAATAGGTCTAGTGTTAAAAGTACACGGTAAACTTAGGGCTATGAAGTTCTTATTAAAATTCTTAGGTAAATCCATTTTTCGCGAGTTTTAAATATCTCTTGATTGGTTCTGGACTGGTAATCATACCCAGCTTAGTTATAAGCTCACCCTCTATGAAAATGAAAATAATATATTGAATTCATTAAAATATTCAACATCATTAAGATTCAGCAATTTTTTTATCTACCACCCGGTTCGGAAAGCGGTTTTCACGAGAGAAAAACGGGCAAGAAACTCTAGTATTGCTCTTTTCATATTGCCGGTTTACAATTTAGTGATTATATAGAAATAAGCTCGGAAAATTTGAGACAGCACCAGTAGTTTTTTTTTAAGTATACTGCATTACGAAATACAATTCTGCCTCATTAGAACAATAATTCATAATGAAAACTGCCGCACATGAACATAAACTACACTAAAATAATCATTCACAAACTTAATATTTAAAAAATATGCCTCATTACGCTTGTAACATTGAGTACACAGGTAAACATATTGTACAGGCGATAAATTATTGAACACCGGAGATACATCATTGTAAAGGATTGTTTTGTATATGAGTACAGGACGTTAAGCATGTCCGGAAACTGGCTATATCTGCTTACGATCTAGCCGATAAATTTAAATGAAGGCCGGTCACTTCACACTTGAAGAGGTGAAGTGGGAGATTTTCATTGGTTGGAGTTTTATATCGGACTTAAAGCGGAAACATACTACTGAAACGCCGCGCGACCCGACGCGACGCATTAGGTGTTTGTCAAATGAGATTGTATTATTTTCTATGGCCAGCACCACATATTTCATAGGATTTTTACAGCCTATACGGTAGGCCTATACGACATTAATATTCAGGAACAAGTTTCTTACATGTAGAGTCCAGTTTTTTTATTGCAATGAATGGCCAGACGAGCATACCGTAAGCGATACGACCGCTCATGAACAGTAACAAAATCAAACACCTTTAATTCCAATTCAATGCTTGGTATTGCACTGCGCTCGCCATCCTAAGACATAAGATGTTAAGTCACAATATGTCCAGTAGTTACTATGGCTACAATATCCTTCAAACCGAAACACAACAGTGTATTTACACTGTAGTTTGGCAGGAAAAATAGACATTGCGGTGGTACCCACACAAGCGGCCTCCCATATATGTATGAGAAACCTACCACCAGATATAAGGGTTGAAAATGTTTGATATCTTTTAATAAATTTCCGTGGGGATGTCTCAACCGGGACGCCAAGTTCAGCGTTCAAGTTCAACTTTCTGTAGACAAAGTAAAATAAAGGTCAAAGAACACTGACTGAGCTGAGTGACAATTAAATAAATACTAGGAGAGACCATTATCTCGTCTGCTTACATATTTTTTCAATACATTATTGTTACGACTAGTACATAATTTAGATAATTTACATATCATAATTGCGACCTGTTAGCGATACAATAAACCTTGACAATACTGCTGCTATTTCATAGGATGCTAATTTTAAAGTGACCTTGGTGGTTTTATTAATGAGAAAAATATAATTCACGAAATCAAGTTCTAAATATAAACAGATTTGAATAATTGTCGTCAGTGAGAAGTTAGTTTATTTTTAATTTTTGGTGTTTTTATACCTAGCTTTTTTAATCTCAATGGAATATGAATACCACAGGAATAAATATGGCTGTGAACCGGCGGTTATATCTCAAATTTCATGATTTATTGCAATATTAGTAGTAGTAAGGGGGAACATGTGTGAAGGCAAACCGTTCTGCAGCTTGATGGTGTGGCAGAGAAAAGTATAGGAGAACCTTTCGATTCGCGGCAAGATGGTTTGTACCGTCAAGCTAGGAAAGGAGAGGAGGGACGATACTTAACTATGTTTTTCATCTAATTGGACTATTAGCAGTAAGAAACTGTCTGTGAACGACTCATATTAACCCTTAGATCATATATGAATATTTAAATACATTTCTACCTTTCTAAAATTTTATTCTGCGAGACTCCCTTTAGGCTGTGTGGCTTCTATATAAAAATAAACAAGTCATCGCTTAATTAGACATAGTATCTACTGGTTTTTGCCTGCAATTTCGTCTGCGTGATCAACTGTACTTTACAATATCCGTCCTGTCCCATCTCATTCTCGCTTAAGGCATGTAATCCAGTCTGATCAAATCAATTTGAGTATAAAAAAACTAACTAATATATCGGAATTACTTCCTCATCCCACGGGAATACTATATTTTTCGAGATAAAAAGTGTTAATTCAGGATCCTCCACACAAAATTTCTTCGAAATCCGTTTAGCCTTTTCAGACAAACAAAAGTCTACAAATCATTATTTATTTTATTTTTCTTTAAATAACATAGTCCCTATATGAGTTTTTCTCATTTATATTCCATGTACAGATATTGATCGGTTAAAAATTTATATATGTATAGATTAGAAACCGCAATATATTTTTTTGTATTTTTTTTATGAGGACGGCACATGGTCATGACATAAACTTAAGTTCACGTGTCATCTGGAAACATATATCATTTACTTATTTATAAAGTAATTTATAACAACGAATAATTAATTTGTGCAAAAATGATAAAAATATATTATATTCGTCGTCATTTTTTACGCTAATTGCATTTGATACGCAAATATTTTTTGGTAACTAATTTTCGAACGTTGATGATTGATAGTTGATGAATGTTTTTGAATGATGATGGTTTTGAACACGTGATTTGATGCTGAGTCATAAAATCTTGATAAAATTCAATTTTTGTTTCTTTTTTTCTGATGAACATACGTAAATATTTTTTTTATGGTGCAAGTACGGGCATTGCTACAGTTATAAACAAAAAAAAAGAATTAATTACTACGGGTCAGAAACACCAAAAAACCTCTGAAAATAATATTTCATGTCTCACTATTTTACTACGTAAGTGTATGCTTTGTTTTAGAGGGAGGTGGACAATTATTATTTGTTTCCAACTCGTCCTATTGTTTTTTTCTTTCTGATTAATTACGATGCGGGTTTAAGACAAGCTAGTGTCCCTGAGAGACACGCAAAGCTTCGGAACTCGGTGTAAATTCTTTGTGTGCCACTGTTGATCCTGGCTGACAGGAGTTGCAGTAGTGGGTGTGAAAGCGGTAAGTCTTTCAAAGTAAGTATACTACGAGTAGGTGCGGTAATAGAGTGACTTTAGAGTGTCGTCTTGCTTGAGACGATAATCTCTTACCATTCGATTTATTTTCCTGCATTTAAACAGTGAGTGGGCAGCGCATAGGTTGCAAAGAATCATTATTTCCCACATCCATTTGACAGCCTCCGTGGCGCAGTTGGTTAGACGCCGCCTGTGAAACGAGAGGACGCGGGTTCGATCCCCGCACCGAGAGAAATGTTTGTGCGGCCCACAAATATTTCTTCCGGGTCTGGGTGTTTGTGAGACCGAAAAGTCTCTCGTAGTTCCTGATACCCGCGATACAAGACTCGATCTTAGTGTGGGGTCAGGACTATGTATGTGACTGTTGGGTGTTATTTATTTATTATTTATTTATTTATTTCAATTATTCCAGTGCTGCCATCTATATCTTGTTTAGCGAACGGAATCGGGCTAATAGAATATTTGATTATAATTTCATTGTATCTCTGTTTTATTAGGTTCGGGACCTAGATTTCTATTTAGGATTCCTAGTAAATAGTGATTAAATTACATGTGATTTCGTTAAGTATAGTAATTAAGTTTGTAGAACAAATTAATGATGTGGTGTGATGTTAATTTAAAGCTTAAGTTTTTATTAAGTCATTCTAAAATGTTCTTTCCAATAATCTCTCGCAGCTCTTTAATATTGAAAAAATACATAGTTGGTTTTTGATTAAACTAAAATAATGTTTAAAAAAATACGATCAAGTCTTTGTAGTATGCCTACTACCACGGTAAATCTATTAAAACCTAACTTCGTAGTAATAAAAATCCCGTATCAAAATACGCATAGACGGACAATACGAAAAGAAAAAACAAACGACATTCCAGCCAAAAGTTAACGTCAAGACAACTCACCGGTGTCCCATTCCCATAGCTGGATGGTCTGCGCCGACGACGATAGTGCTAGACTGAACACACCAAACACTGAGCACTAGATAGTTCACGATACACGAATTAGGCGAATATCCAACTCGGCAGTGGACCACGCGCCATGCGTCGCGAAGCGCACACGAGACTTCATACAAAATGATGTACCCAGCGAGAGTCAAATCCAAACTACCCTCCCCTGGATTAAATTTACGATAAAATTAAATGGAAACTAAAACAAAGAAAGCTATTTTATTGTGAAACTGTAGCTATACGAATAAATCCTACTAATATTATCCTAGTCCTACTATTATTATAAATGCGAAAGTTTGTGTGTTTGTTACCTCTTCACGCTCAAACCACTAAAGCAATTTTGTTGAAATTTGGCATGAAGCTAGCTGACACGCTGGATTAACACATAGGCTATTTATCCCGACAAAATGTAGTATTCCCGTGGGATGTGAAAGGAATTCAAATATATTCGATACTCCTTCAAACTCAAAGGAATAAGATAGGCAGTTTTAAGTGCTGCAGTGATGTTTAATAATTATCTGCGACCGGGCGAAGCCGGGCCGGACTGCTAGTTATTAATATGGTTTGGAACTGCCTGAGTGGTACAGTTGTAGGTAATTAAACTGAGTTCTCGGGGCTGAATCCCAGGTCGGGTGAAGTGATATTGGATATTACTATTCACTATCAGCCCTGTGTCAGAAATGTGTTCCCGATATGGCGATGGGCTCGCCACCTATCATATTGTGTGATGGAACATGGCGAAACGTGGGTGTCCTGGTAGCACCTCTGCCTACGTGGGAAAAATCTCAAAAAATCGTGAGTTGTCTATTTTTTATTGCTATGTATGTCGAGACGAGCATGCCATTCGCCTGATGGTAAGCGATAAGACCGCTTGTGGACAGCAGCAATGCTTGGCATTCCACTGCGCTCAACATCCTGATAAATGAGATGTTAAGTCTCAATATGTCCAGTAGCTAATGTGGCTACAATGTTCTTCAAATCGAAACACAACAGTGCGCTTACACTGCTGTTTATAGGGAGAACTTTTGGCGGGCATTTTCACCAGGCGGCTTCTAACATATGAGAGACCTACCACCATACTATGTATGTACATATGTGTATGCTACACATAAACATGTGTGTCTGTATTTTAAACGTAAATTCGTGACTGTAACAAAATACGTCTATCCGTATTATAAGAGGCAGGTAGGCAGGTAGAAGACAATCATAGAAATTTCTGGAATAGATTTTAATTAAATTGTAAATTATCGATATCTAACACGGAAAAGGCGCCCATAGCAACGAATTTAATAACAATATTTACAAACAATTACAAGATATCACTATCGCAGTTCGTAAGGGCAGACATTAATTACCTCATATTTTAGACTCGATAATTCCTTTTTTTTTGTGAGAAGTCTTATCTAGGTTGGTCAATCATAACCAAATATGGTTGAGACTTACAGGGAAAAATATAGGTATACGAGTATATACACTTTATATGTACTTATAGGCTCGCCCCCCATCCCATTATGCATACAAAAGTAATTCTGATACTAAACTAAAACATAAGCTTGTGTCGTGGGTATCAGACAATATGAGATAGTTTTCTGCCTAATAAAGACCCAAAGAATTATTTTGGTTAATTATTCTTTAATTCACAAAAATATTTGACGTCTAGACAAAATGCTTTATGCTATACCTACGAACTTCATTTACCATAGGTTGAGTAAAAACTTGAGGAAAACGGAAGCGTGGAATGTTTTTTATCAGGTTTAGTTGTGTAATATGGTATGCGTGACTGAAACTGCGGGAAATTATCTGACAATTACTATAATATAACCTTTTCATATAAAGGTCAAATGTAAAATGCTAGTGCAATATTATGTCATACGAAATGTACCATAGGTTGTTTACGATCTTTTGGCGTCCGAATGAGTTGTTGTCATACTGGTGGCAAAATATTAGGAGCAGTTTTCTCTCTTCACAATCATTATACGGGACGTGTGAATACTATTAGATTATGAATATAAATGCTTGTTGTTTATAATAATATGAAAACATATCTCTAACAATGCTTTAAATATTTATTGTAGTCCGCAGTTTCACCGGCGCCAATAGAGGTTAGATGAATTAAATATGTATAATATATATTCACAGCCTCCGTGGCGCAGTTGGTTAGACGCCGGCTGTGAAACGAGAGGCCGCGAAATGTTTAGTTGCATTGTGTTTGTAGTCACTAAAACTACCACCCGGCTTCGACTGTAGCAGTGTTGTTATACCCGGTATGAAATATCAACTTATCCAGTTTCCACCTGAAGGCTGAAAAATTATTCAAATTAATACAATTAACACTAAGATTTTCTTGAAATCTCATTTGCCTAATTATGAAGGTAAGAGGAGACAAGGCCGTGAAGATAATTTCTATTGTCATAGAAACAATGCCGCTGTTCTTTGTTATATAGTAGCAACTTTATTGGAATTTATTCATAAGGAATAATTATGAAAAACTTATAAAGTACCGTTACAAATGATGTAAAGAAGCGAAGACCAATTAAAAACTTTTAATAATATTGAAGCGAATAAGTACCCTTGTATTATTATTGGAAGTGTACTTATAATATAGTAGAGTATGTTAAAATTATGACCCATATACGAATGAGGTTTTGCTTATAAAAGACCTTTGATAAAAAAAGACGTTAGATTAATCAACATTATTTTTATTTAATAGCGTCCTGTTGATAAATGGTGTTGTGTAAATTCATAAAAAAAAAGATTCCGACGAATTAAAAAATTGTTTTTTTGAATTCGGTAAAAAAAGGAGACATTGAGTTATTAATTTATACAAATACTAGCGGCCCGGCCCAGCTTCGCCCGGGTACAAATAGATTTCTGTACAATAATATGTACGTATTATACATATAAACCTTTCTCTTGAATCACTCTATCTATTAAAAAAACCGCATCAAAATCCGTTACGCAGTTTTAAAGATTTAAGCATACAAAGTGATATAGGGACAGAGAAAGCGACTTTGTTTTATACTATGTAGTGATACTACAGATTCCAAAATCAGGCACATAAATATTAATTTACATGGTAAGTTTATGTACAGGTATCCGGAATTATGTGAATAATCATCGAACAATAGCACATTAGTGGCATAGTATGGCTATTGTAGCAGTTACAAGAACGGCTGGACAATGACACCGGTGCTTGCGTATGCAATACTGTGAAGTGTCAGTTTCAGTGCTCCACGTGAATGCTGTAATATAACGCCTTATCCTTGAAGGGGTAGACAGTGATATGATGAAACGTATGATGTAACCGACATACCATGTGAAACTATTGGCTTATGGCTGGAAAATTCATGTAGGAGGAGGTAAAAAGGCCTGTCGTTATGGACATTTTTAGGTTTAATTTTTCAATAAATATTTCGAGATAACGAAGAAATTATCTTTATTATTACATACATAAACTCACGCCTTTTTCCCAGAAGGGGTAGGCAGAGGTGCCTGGACACCCACATTTCGCCAGTATGTTCTGTCCCACGGTGTGATAGGTGGCGAGCCTATCGCCATATCGGGCACAAATTCCTGACTCCGGGCTGATAATGAATAGAAAAATCCAATATCACTTTGCCCGACTCGGGATTCGAACCCGAGACCTCAGCTTTGTAAGCGTACCTTAGTACAACTACTCCACCGACGCAGTCTTATTATTAATTTTAATTAATTAAATCGAACATGATGGTTTCTTAGATACACTATTTATTTAAATTAAAATATGTGACAATGAAACCATTTCCGCCATCAAATCTGTAAAAAGTAGTTTTATTTGAAAATGAACAATTAATATTTACAATATTAACACAAACACAAACAAAGCTTAGATTAAGCTCTAAATATTCTCGAACCGGGTACATAACAGCGCTTGGCAACAACGATTCTTACTTAATACTTAATACTTCAGACACTGGGCCTAAAATAATATTTGTATACATAAATAATTATTTAATGCTTTGAAAAGCAAACTAATTTTCTTGCTAAAATTTTCAGAATTGCGAGATATTTCAGTAAACTAACACTGTCTGGGCACTATTGGTTAAGTCCGAAGCTTAGAGATATTATTTAATTTATAATACAGAGGGAGCGCTAGTACTTAAAAACGTAGATAAAAATGGTGGTGCCAGGCCACCTTTTTCTGCCCTCCTGTTGGCCAATATTTGGCAGGTTGCCCAACATACTTGAAAAAGGAAAATGATAATAAATAGCTTAGGGGTATTCAATTCCACTCAAACTCGTTTAAAAAGGGTAATAGCTAAATATTATTTCGGTTATCAAAGACATTTTGAAAAATGAACCGAGAGAAATGTTTGTGCGGCCCACAAATATTTCTTCCGGGTCTGGGTGTTTGTGAGACCGAAAAGTCTCTCGTAGTTCCTGATACCCACGACACAAGACTCGATCTTAGTGTGGGGTCAGGACTATGTATGTGACTGTTGGGTGTTATTTATTTATTTATTTATTTCCATTTTGTAGTTTGAATAATTTGTTTCATTTGCACTAATATAGGAGCGCTACCGACATTACCAGAAAATATCTAAGTTTTTGAAGATACAAATGTATGACAGCGGTCCCTCTATAATATAAATCTTTTTAAGTCCGAAGGTATGTAAGACTATCTAATTTTATATTCAAATTTCAAATTTTATATTTAAAGTATGATTTCAGACAGGCACCCGATTGTATAATAATGATTTTATTATAAAATATATCAAAATAAAAATTTGCCAAACCCACGTAAGTTTGGGATAGCGAAAGGTTTTAAAAATATTTAGTAATATACTATATAAAGCGTGACTTTAAATATTGTCTATAAGGCGCCGTTATTTGCATAATCTACTTTACAGCATTTAAGTATTGTGCTAGCATCTCAAAATTAATGTTTTCGTTTTATTCCTAGTATTGTTGAGACGATGATTCATCTGATGGTAGGCGATACGACCGCTTATAGGCAGTAGCAAAACCAAACAACACCATGAATTACAAAGCCATTGGCATTCCACTACATCACACTCATTATATCCAGTAGTTACTCTGGCTACAATGTTCTTCACACCGAAACACAACAGTGCGTTTACACTGCGGCTTGGCGGGAGATATAGACATTGTGGTGGTACCTAGTACCTACCCAGGCGGCCTCGATTATATCAGAGACCAGTAAAATAAATTAGGATAATTCCTATAATCCACGCACTAAAACGGTGAAGCAAAACATCGTGAGGAAACCTGCATACCATAGCGGTTTATAAGAATTTCTATGGTATGTAAGTCCGCCAACCCGCACTGGGCCAGCGTGGTGGACTATATGGCCTAACCACTCTCAATCGTATTTTCGATTGTAGAGTAGGCCCGTGCCCTGCATTGGGACGTATATGGGCTGATACAGATCCAGAATTCCTATAATTAAATAAATTAGGTTAACAAATATGATTCATCGCGTAGGTGGTTCGGTAAGTGATAGTAAAACGATATCTATGATACCCGATCCCCAAATGCCAGTAGTGTCACACGAACCATCGAGCAAGGACGAATGTAAGGAGCCTTGATTGTGTTCTGATTTTAATTACATCAGATTATATGTAATTATATAATAGCTTCTATGAAGGAGGAAATTTGGATCCGAATGTAATATTGAGGACTTAGGTTTGCCTCATGCTTATACAGGGTTTATCAAGACTGCTACCGAAAATAATAAAAAGTGGCACGCAATGTAATGACACCGAGCAATGAAGCTCGGCGAGTCTCCGGGAATGTCTAACTTGTCTTTAACCCGCAACAGTACGAGTGGCCTAGTATGAGACTTTACATACACACAAATACTTTTGCAGGAATATGTGTATTTAAATTGCTCACAATGTCCTTAATGGTCGAGAAGATCGGTCTGTAGATTTGTTGAAAATCAAACGAAATGTAGACCACTTAATATGCGGAGCCTTTAACAAACCAGGATGACATGGCAACCAATGTCTCATATCTTTACATAACACCTATTGTTTAATGCAAAGTATTTACATAACTACAAAATCATGACTATACGAAATATAATACATTTTGTGTCTAATTTCACACGTTCACGTGCTCACGTTTCAAGTTCAAACATATTTACGCGAAATAGGTCGGGAGACGCAACCTTACAAAATCTTTGAATAATTTTAAATTTGGGGGATTATTATTAACTAGCGGTCGGGCCCGGCTCCGCCTGGCTCCGGTCAAAATGTTTAATTCTGACTATCAGTTTAGAATATCGACCAATCGCACCACGAAAAACAAACAAAATGTCCTCGTATTTGCTAGAAATATCGCTACTGCTTTTCTCCTATAGGTCATAGCGTGATGATATATAGCCTATAGCCTTCGATAAATGGACTACCCAAAACTGAAAAAATCAAATCGGACCAGTAGTTCCAGAGATTAGCGCGTTCAAACAAACAAACAAACTCTGCAGCTTTATAATATTAGTATAGATTTAGGTTAAGAGAAAAAATATGACGCAATAGTTTAAGACATTTCAATATATTGATAAGAATCATTTATTTTTTGTTTCGTATATTCAGGAAACTTTAGAAATAAGTACCTAAGTAAGTAAGAACTAAGCAATCCCATTTTAAATTAATAACTTTTATTTCCTTAATGAAATAATGCTCAATGTCGTATGGGTAAAACCCGGCAGCCTATCACAATTTTTATATCAGCATTTTGGTGGCCTTGGTACATATTTCATTATATTTTTACTATTCACAGAAAAGAAAAAATGTTTATTCAACAGTTTATGATTAAAGAAGAGCTACGGAAACGAGGTACAAACACTTATTCCAGGTTTCCAATTTAACAAAATGATAAATATAAGCTCTTCCCACTTACCATTTTCTATACGACATTTTTTTGATTTGAGGTATCATGGAAAAACGCAATTTCATGTTGTTTAAGTTATCAAACACATTAAACTGAGAGAAAATGCCCGTAGGTATTAAGTACGCTTGTACTATATTTCTATTATACAAAATGTTAAATAAATAAATAAACACTTATTCTTATTATCTCTTTCATTACAATATTCCTGTGGCTAAAGAGAGAGAGAGAAAGAATTCGAAATTTGGACAAACTGGTCTCCTAATATTAGGCGTGTAGCTAGCTCATCTGTCAACGCAGATAATAAAAATATAATATGTATCTGTATCTGTATCAGCCCATATACGTTCCACTGCAAGGCACGGGCCTACTCTACAATCGACAGTACAATTGAGAGTGGTTAGGCCATATAGTCCACCACGCTGCCCTAGTGCGGGTTGGCGGACTTACATACCATAGAAATTCGTATAAATGGCTATGGTATGCAAGTTTCCTCACGATGTTTTCCTTCACCGTTTTAGTGCATGGTGTAATAAAAAATTGCTTGTGAATAAAATTAATCAATACATTATTGAGTACAGCTCCCGGGCTATAAGGATGCGGTGCATATTATTACAAAAACGTGTATATTACATTGTTCCAGTTATGTCACGTGTTTCCATATTATGTTGCATTTTATTACATTTACTTTGTGAAACACTCAAATATTGTGACAGATGGATTGATTTCAGAAATTGCCAAATTTATATACAGAGTATATTAAGACTTTTTTTTATTGTAATAGGTACTACGTATATGTATTGTAGACTGTGACCGAAAATGACGCCGGGTGGTTTTAGCGACCGCAGATACAACGCAACTAAAAAAATTGCAAAAACGCGACGAATTTAAAAAGGTATGTTACCTTTTGGCTCTTCTCTCTCCCTTTACCGCTCCACTGGCCTATACTCGACGCAAGTAAAAGTCATTCCCAGCAGAATATTTTGAAATGGGTGTAATAACTATGGTTGCGGTTTGAAGTCGTAGGACACACCTCTGATTTTTCACAGTTATGAGTCTACTGATAATAATCAATCACCACGCACTATAAAGGTGAAAGAAAACATTGTGAGAATACCTGCATACCATAGCGGTTAGTAAATAATTTCTACGACATGTAAAATCCACCAAGCCGCACTAGGCCACCGTGGTGTGTTAGATGGCCTAATTGTAGAGGAGACCCTTGCCCTGCAGTGGGAGGTATACGGGCTGATTCAGATACAAAAAGAACTATGTTTGTCTATTCGTATGCTAAATTCATTTCTCACTCTCTTTTCACTCTCTCTCTCTCTTCAGACACAGAAAATCTACTGCTGAACATAGGCCTGCAAAAATCCATACACATACCTATAATTAATTTAGTGTGTGTCCTTTAATTAATTTGTGATTAACGCGTCAAATATTGATAAGAAACATCGGTCATTGAACCAACATGTGTTTTACTCTACTTACTATTAAACACACTTTTTCAATGACGAGACAACAAAGAATTGTTACTTTTCTATACACGCCGTGAAGTATTGCAGTTTTCAAGGCCAGTAGCAAATTATACTGTTATTATAAATAAGTAGTATTTGTGGTAAAATACAGAGTAAAGAAATTATGATATTATCATAATACAGTCGCTATGACTCAATGAAAATACCTACAAATGAGGTATTAATTCTGGGGTCACATCAGAATTCTAAATTCAATAGTTTCAAAATGCAATCATAGTCTGTGTAGTGAAAAAAAAAAACAAATAAGAAGAGACTCCATTCTTGAATAAAAAGTACGTATGTTTTTTTAAAATTTAAATGGTATGTAAAATCCGTCAATACGCATTAGGCTAGCGTGGTGGACTCTATGGCCTAACCTCTCTCAACCGTATGGGCTGATACAATACGTTACAGTACAGTACAGGTATTTTAAAATAAAAATGTCACTATCCAATCTACTACTACTATAACCGAAAAATATAACCAAACATGTATCCAAAAACAACTTTCTAATAGACAATATGTTATGAAAGTGTGATAGTCTAATCCTATAAATTAAAATCCAATTTGTCGCCTACGATGACGCTATACCTGGGACGTTGACTTGTCGGTAACGTGTTATCAACGCGGGACTCAAGGACATTTATTTTATTCCGAATCTTGTGAACTATATAGCCACACGGTAAATTGATGAGTCGTTTTATATGGTTGTCATACGTGTATAGGAATTACTGGTGGTCGGTCTCTCATATTATGTAAGAAGCCGCTTGCGTAGGTGCTACCACTATGTCTATTTCTCCCTCCAAACAGCAGTGTACAGTACTGTTGTGTTTCGGATTGAACTTCGGATTGAATTGACTTAACATTTTATTTTCAGGATGGCGAGCGCAGTGGAATGCTAAGTATTGCTACAGTTTATGACCGGTCGTATCGTTTACCATCAGTCGAATGGCATGCTCGTCCCGTCATTTATAGCAAGAAAAAAAATATTGTAATTTTTAACAGAGCTGAAAACTATCATAATGTAACCTAAATATCACAAATAATTTGAACAATTTCTATGGCATGTGATGTCTGTCAGCTCGCAGTAATTATGCTTCGCAAGACTGTGGCCTACGCTCTAGTCTAATCGTAGTGAAATCATTTGCTTAACAAAATTGTATTCGCAAATGCGCATGAGGGCATAAAATTATATAAACAAACTACTATAGAACCATCTACAATTCCAAGCACAAAAATTGACAAACCTGTAAATGATTTTTATGATACTTAAATATGTGCACTTGTATTTTTATTTTAACTGATAAATAAATTAAAAAAAAAAAAGAAAAAAAAGCGCAAGGCGTACTTTAATTGCCTTGTTCTTTGTAGCTATTCAAGTATCTTAGAAAAGTACTTCAAAACACCAGTGACATCTGAAACTACATCTTTACCACCCAAGTCCTTCTAATAGCAACAGTAATTTGTTGTTAAAAGGAATCATAAAAATCTGCCACCAAATGGCTCTAAAACGAAGAAAATAAAATCTTGGCCACTCCGCTCCAGCGTCGACCTTGTCTAGTGTAGTGCAGTGTGAAGTGCTCTTAAACCCAGCCGGCGGCGTGTGTGACGCTTCTTTACAATTCGGAACGACCTTAAACTTCTCGTAGTATCGATCTTACACGATGTTAGAATCTTTTTATCACTTTAGAAGATTGTGTTTGTTTTCATGTCTGGAGTTATGTAATCCGACCGAAATCTGCTAACCCTCCCTAGGAGCCTTAGTTATCTTAACATTATATTATTTCACTATTTCTCAAACCTCAGGTTTAATTTAAAAACAGCTTTCATAAGGAAAACCACAAGTATTGATAATAATTTAAACTATGTCATAATGTGTATGTATGTGGGTTTTCAATGTGAGATATGCGCTCTATTACATGACACTGAATGACATGAATATTATATATCCAAGCATGGGATAGGATTTCCCCTCAGTGATAAACCAGGAACACCGTTTCCTCATTTCTAATTTCTTAATTCAGGAAGTCGCTGGGTGCAGGCCGCTTCCAACAGGTCAATATGGAGATCCTTAGGGGAGCACTATGTTCAGCAATGTAATGTATGCTTACTTCCTGTGGCTGAAGAGAGAGAGAGAGAGAGAGAGAGAGAGAGACTTTACAACTTTATAGTACTTTTAATAACAAATATGTATGTAATTCCAAGATGCATTCCTTTTGCTTTTAAATTGATTGGTAATTGGTTAATAATGATTAGACACTTAGAAAATTCAGGGATTTGCCTTGGATTCAAACCGGCGGCGGCCTTCTTGTTTACGCATGCATAAGCTGATGCTGACTACCTTTCCTAGGTAGTACTAAGATGTAAGTAAGTACGTACTTTATTACACTTTTCTTGCCGACCTCCGTCCACTCTCTGAGGAGTAGATTTGAGCCTTAGTTACGACCGAGCGACGCGAACCAAATGCTGTCTATTACTTCATATTATGGATACTGGATGTTATGATTTGAATCGATCGATCCGATGTACGTCGAAATTATATTGGTAAAAATGCATTCAGAAAATCGATGATAGTATTGTATTGTAAGATCGTGCATCTTTACTTCAGATACCTTCGAAATTTGAAATTTTCTACAATGATTGACCTAATTGCTGAGTGAATTTCAAAATGGCGGCCTTGCGGTGTATTTTCCTTTCTGGGGAAATATAAAAACACTGAACTATATTGCACAATGTGAACATCCTATGACATGCCTCGTGACTCAGCACGTGAGGAGTCACGTGCGCCATCGATATATCGATCGATACTCAATACAAAGTGTCCAATAACGCTGAACTGCACCACTGCGCCCTATATGTCGTTTTTTGGAAGTATGTAATTCGATTCAGAAAAACTTAATTTTTGAAATTCAACCGATGCTGAGATTTGATATAAGATGGGAGCATAAAGACATTGTCCTATTTTTTAATTTTGTTTTATGGTATGCTTTTATTATTTAATGTTCAGAAATTAAATATCTATATAAGGAAATGAAATAAATTTAAAAACAGACGTATTCAACCAATTTATGATTTTTGCAAAAAAGCATTTTGAATGGCGAAATGAATGATGTAATGGCCATAGTTCAGGTATTGCAAATCTATAAATAAAATTGCTCTCGTCTGCCGCAAAAAAAAAATGTTGCATTCTCTGTGCGATATAAGAGAGGTTTTACACTGGGTTTAAATTTGTATAATACATGCTGATCGACGATCCAATAAATTAATAAAAGTTTCAAGAATTTGCATATTTTCTAGAATTCAACAAATTCACCAAAGAGACTTTCTAAGGCTAATATATTGAAGATAAAGATACAATAAATGAAAATCACCTCCATACATTTACGACAATTCTAGATTAAAAGACATAAAATGATTGTATTCATATATTTTTTTATTTATTTACTTTTTATTTTTTACACAGGCACGGCATCTGATGGTAATCGCAAATGCCGTCCAGGCAGAGGCAATGGCATCAGACGGCAGTCCCGTGGCATTCGATACAATTATACCGGCACGGCGTGCTAAGATACTCGTTCACACTACACGGAAGGACCCAGGATTATTTAATCCTTTTTTGCACTACATACAAAAACAATTATTATATTAAACAAATTATACAATAATAATAGTTCTAGAGACGGTCTTATCACATTAGGCAATTTTCCAGGCAACTTAGTTTCATATATAAATATGAAAATGAAAGGGTAGTCTAACGTATATGTGAAATGATAGTATCTGAAATTAATATATAAATATATACTACTGTTTCACTAAATATTTTAGGATTGCTAGAGCTTATTGTTATCTTTCTATAGTAAAAATTGTTTATATACTTTCATCTTGCTATACAAACTAAAGAACTAATTGCAAACCAAGTCCGTTTTGATATAGACCTTATCCTAGTTTAATCCGCTGCTAAAGTCAGTAAAAATAGCCCAATCCACAGTGTAAAAGGTCCTTAGCTCAGCGTCAGCTAGTAACAATAGATCGCTGACGACGCTCTGCCACTCAGCAGATCACAGCTCGTGTAACACACTTTATATCCGTGTCATGTAGGCTTCATTGCGTCATATGCACCTGTGTCAAAATATAGGACTATTTACTATTTAGAGAGATTTTAAGGCAGTTTCAGCTTTATATTTTTTGGAAAACAAAATGAAAGGCTTTGAAAAGCATGACATATACGGTGTCGCAAATCTAAGTCTGGTATTAAGATGGTAAAAGTTTATTTGGCTTTTTTTTCGGTTTCATTGTAAAAGGTCCCTAATTAAAAGATCGGCTGGTTGCAATAAATCGCTGACGACTCTCTACCACTCAGCAGATCATAGCTCGTGTAACATACTTTATATCCGTGTCATTAAGGCTTCATTTCGTCATATGCACCTGTGCCAAATTGTAGGCTTCTTTGAGGCTTTTTGCTAGTTTTTAAGCCAATTACAGCCAAGTTTCTTATTGTGTATGGCATAGGGCATGCAAATGCAGGGAACTCAAAAAGATAATGTTAGACTAAATTGATAATATAAAAATATGTATACCTTCTCGGCTAGCTTTAAAAAATGCAGTTAGATAAAGTATAGAAAAGGCAAAGGCACAAGAAGTCACGAGCCTAACTCTCGAGATAAGAGAAATAACATTTACAATACTATACTATAACAGACCATATACGTCCGCTCACTACAGGTCACGGGTATCCCCTACAGTCGACAGTACGACCGAGAGGGGTTAGGTCATATAGTAATAACGTTTATGTCAAGAAAAACTGTATGTTTTGAGTTTGAGTTTCGGAGGACGAAAGAGTCTTTTATTTATTTTTATGCATAAAATGTAGACTGTGCTTAAGACTGTTAAATAAGTTTATTTCTTTACCTGAGCATGCTTTTACCTACTCGTCTATGAATTCTTTAACTTTAATCATAAACAGCACAAAAATAGTTAACCTAGAATACTTATCTGAACTGAATAACGTCGGGAAGAAAACCATTGTAACATTGCAAGCAAAATGATTCTTTCAATCTATCCCTATAAATATAGGTAGAGCAAGACTATTTTTTATAATACTACGAAGCTTTCAAAAAATGTCGCTACCTTATTCCGCCTACGCAATGTACAGAAAAGAAAAAGATCATTGTTTTAACAATTTAACAGCCAATAACGAGTGGATACAGGTGAAAAGGCGCGAGCTGTAAAAGTGTTAATACGGGGAAAACCAAAAAAAAAAAATATTTTTTTACCTTATTCCGCCTACGCAAAACTTCCATCATCGATGACGTATACATCACCTGTTAATGACCTGCAATACTTTAAAATGCGGAGCACGCAACAATTAGCAACTCGTGCGACACGTCCAGCTTACAATTACATTCCTCACGACCGTCGTATATTTATTTATTACCAATTCATTGAAGTATAACAAAACCATTGTTCGTTTATATTTTTATATTACCAATCGATATTACTACCAATGAAAAGACTTCTATAAATACTTACTAAAGAAATACGCACAACAGTCACATGCATAGTCCTGAACCCACACTAAGATCGAGTCTTTTAGAGAGATATAAGAAGCTACGACATATTTTTTCGGTCTCACATCCACCCAAACCCGAAACAAATACTTGTGAATCACCCAAAAATTTGGTGTGGAGATCGATTCGGCCTCTCGTTCACAGCCGGCCTCTTACCAACATCGTCACGGAGGCTGTCGAAGTTTGTTGTTATTTGTTTCTTTGTTGCCAATGTTTTGAAGCAGAAGCTGTCTTCTCCTGGTCGTGGTGTACTATGTACCTACTAGTCATTCAATATGGCTCCATTGACAGACAGGCTAGATTACAATCACAGAAATGGCTAAGACAAACATCAGATAGAGCACGGGCAGTAGCGTAATTAAAACGAGACGCTACGCTAAGCATTCGCTTTTATGACAATAAATCCGCCTCAAAGAAAACAACACATAAAGCAACTATAAAATATTTTTTTTTATATAATGGCTTAACCACTCTCAATCATACTGTCGATTGTAGAGTAGGCCCGTACCCTGCAGTGGGACGTATATGGGCTGATACATACATTTATATAATATGAAAAGATACATTTAAGATGCTATGGGCGTCCAGAGACTTGGCTCTATTGCACATCTCAAAGTCATTGTACACAAGGGCGACCGCTCCCCCAGTGTGCTCATTGACTCCAATGAGTCTGCTTATTCGACCTCTTAATTGGTCAAAGGCCTGAGATTAGCAGTAGGCGATTATGATCAGGTGCACAAAGTAGACTGTAGTGGCATCCCATAAAAACCAGCTATTAAACGTATGTACATTTCTTAAATAAATGAATTCAATTTATTTGGTATACGTAGTCAAATGCCGAACATAGATCAAGAGCTTCAAATTATACCTATGTTATTAAAATATTAGAAATTGATAGCCCCATAAAGGTTATTGTCCACTTGCACCCTTCACCTTGCAACGAAGCCTCATGCTAATGCAATTACGGAAAATTCTGCCTTCATATGAATGAGAAAATTGCTCCGAAAACCATTTATTAGTGGGTGTTTACCTTTAGACGTTATTAAGGCGATGTCTATTGGTATGAATTGCATTTATTAGTTGTATTGTCGATATGATATTGACCTGTTATTAAGATGATTATTTTTGGATTATACACCGTAACAGTGGGGGGTAGAGGGTATAGTTCAATGCCACGAAATTAAAAGATGCATTCAAATAACTCTGTATTTTCGTGAATTATTTGTTTATCTTACAGTGGCGTGGATCGTGTTTATGACAATTAGGCCGTTACGTTTATTTGACTTATGATTTCATGAGATATGACGTCAAATAGACACGGAACGTCAACATTTTCGCTAGTTTATCCATTCTGAAACTAATAATGTTTTTCGGATTGAAAAACCCGCCTCAAAGTGGAAGATAAATTTACATATCGGTATACGTTATCACTTCTCTTTAACCACATGGGTTTTTCCTACAAGAAACAAACTATGTAAGTATAGAGACGCCCCACAATTCCAACCGCAAATATATGATTACATACGTTTCATAATCTGTTTAGATGTTATGTGTGAAATGGAATATTAACACATATATATTTACAAATATATTTTGTAAAATCCAACCACAATTCATTAACATCTTTCGAAGCTTAGTTGATTACGAAGGTCTGGAACTAGCGGTCGCGGATTCGAATTCTGCATCAAAACAAACTTGGGTGAGAAAATTATTGGTTTCAGATCTGGATGCCGTGAATCTGACAAGTGCCTACTGCCTTGTTACCTCTCTGTTTAACACCTAAAATAAAAGTCATTTAAAACAATTCGCAGTCACTTTCTTGCATGTCTGTGATATACTTATTTCTCCATCCAAAGTCCAAACAGCAGTGTAAATGCACTGTTGTGTTCCGGTTTGAAGGACATTGAAGCCAGATTAAATATTGGATACATAGAGTCAAACATCTTACGTCTCAGGATGGCGAGCGCATTGGAATGCCAAGCATTGCTTTGTACTTCAAGGTGTTGTTTGGTTTTGTTACTGTTTATGAGTGGTCGTATCGCTTACCATCAGACGAACGGCATGCTCGTCTTACCATTAAATATACGATCGAAGATGAGCGGTCGTATCGCTCACCATCAGGCTAATAGCATGTTCATCCCGCCATACAACGCAAAAAATAAACAATAACTAATTTTCGTCTAATACATAATCATTAGAATGATTTCCTTAAATGGTCTGAGTTATTAGCTTGACACGGAAACTACAGACATGTTCGCATTGGCCAACGCTATTACAAAATTAACATTTATTGTAATGTTTGAATGCAAATGAATACATAATTGTAACGTTGGTAAACAATAGATGGAGGGAAGGACCGCATACAAAGACCACGTAATAGATTTGCGCAAACTCATGTACGTGCACATAAATCAGTCCACGTCCCACGGCTGGGCATTTAAGGTAAACCGTAAGTTCCACATATAGGCTTTATTGTATCTGTATCAGCCCATATAATTCCCACTGCAGGGCACGGACCTCCTCTTCAATCTAGAGTACGATTGAGAGTAGTTATTGAAAGAGACCTGTTGTTCAATTTTCAAATTGTCTGTGTAACCGCACTGAGCATAAAGTATGGAATTGGTCATTGTTTAATTTTACTGATCTGGCCGTCATAATCAATTTACAAAAAGAAAATGATTTCACTATTGAATAGCCAGCCGTCGGTTACTCGAATCGAATTCATGTAGATAGAATTTATTCAATAGTATATACCTACAGAGATAGATTCGCAACTCTACTTTCTTTTTTTTTCGACGTGATTTCTCCATCAAATGGTGCGCTAGGCAAACGAGCGAGATTTCAAATTTGTTTTGTAAATATTTCAAAATTTGTATCTTTCATAACCTCCTATAATTTTAACTAATATCAAGTTAACATTGGTGAAAATTACAGAAGCTTATAATATCAACATACAAAACATATTTCTTAGTTTAGTGTGACACTACCGCCATTTATCAATTCCATTTAAACTACTTACACGACAATTTCTCGTTCTCACCAGAGCGTGGCGCTAGAATCGAAATAATCGTTTTCAATATTTTTTCATTTACGAAGATGCACACCTAGGTTCACTAATTGCAGGATTGTTAAATCCATGAAAAAATCCGGGTAGATTCAGATCCTTCGATATTTATTCTAGTGCCGCGTAAATTATAGCATTTTCAAATACAAATATTGAAAATTGCCTATTAAACAAAAAAATGCTAAGTACGGACCTAAGTGTTATGTATTTATTAATTAAGAAATTGTTAGTTTTTATTTACAATTTTGAAGTGCGTATGCAGTGCACATATACTGTGGCACGGTAATAGCCAAAATAAGCTTACATCAGTGCACTGCGATTATCAACAGATAACAGAAGCACAAGCCATGTTGCAGATAAAACACAATGTTTTCATTAGTTGAACGGTGCAGGTTCGTATTTAGAAATACTCAGTGGGCGTCTAAAATTCTCATTCGAAAAATGTAACGGTATTGTCGTCGGTAAGATTATAAGTACTCGTAAGTATAGATAATGGACAAGAGCAATTCCGTTGCAGAAATTCATAATTGTGAATTTCATACTTACATAAACTCCTTTTTCCCAGACAGGGTAGGCAAAGATGCCAGATCACCCACATTTGGCCATGTATGTTCCATCCGACAATTTGATAGGTGGCAAGCCTATCGCAATATCGGTCACAAATCCTTGACATCGGGCTGATAATGAGTTGAAAAATCAAATATCACTTTTCCGGACCGGAATTCGAACCCGCGATCTCAGCTTTGTAACAACGCCACCGGGGCAGCCTCGCCTATTTTATGATTACTAAACTACTTGGATAATACAAACATGATATCATCAGTGAAGTGTTTACTATCTATTGACAAGCAATCGTCACCATCATTTACCCCAGTCACATCAAGGCCTATGCTAATGTAGACATCTTTCAAAGATATCCATGACGACCTGTCTCAAACCTGGTCTAGGTTTCCAAGTCTAATTTAGGTAATAGGTAGACCGGAGTCAGAAATTTATGCCCGATGTAGCGATAGCGATCGTTCCCTATTTCATCGTGGGATGGAAAATACAAGGTGAAACGTGGTTGTCGTGGTTGCACTTCTGCCTACCTCTTCTGAGAAAAGACGTGAGTTTATGTATGTATATAATTTAGGTAAAATATTTGGCGATATAATTTGGCACTAACCAATCCTGCCTCCGTTCCTGTTTGAATATATTAATAACTCATCTCTGTATGGGCGAATAGTCCCATATCTATATTAGCCACTTACATTCAGTAAACACGACTAATGAATATTTGGGTTGTAACCTTGATTAAGCTTGTCATACCTGAGATATTTTTAATTCATATTGTCTACTGGATGTGTTTTATATTATTATCCGTTACAGTTTATATCTGTTATTTGTCCCAACACTGGAGAATGGCTTTTCCTACATGATTGTAAGGTATAGACTTGCTTACTTTTTAGCAGTTTTTTTATTATTATTTAATAGGTCCGGCAAACAAGCAAACAGGTTACCTGATGGTAGTGTTGGAATTAATAGCAACAGCAATCACAAAGAGCAAGTGAAGCCGATGTGAACATTTCACAAGCTATATAAATAAGCGAAATGTTGCTATTTACGATTGTGATTCACAAAGCCGATCAAAGGAGTGAGTTTTTTTACGAACCCATTTGAAGAAAAACCTAAACAGTCAATTTTGTGGGTGTAATTTTGGATTTGAAAATGGTTATAATATATGGTCAGTATTTTTGTTAATAAATTCTGTGGAGGCAATTGGCAATAGCACAAATTTAGCATGCTAAGGCTTCAAAAATAACAAGGTGGTGATGTTAATTTAAAATTGTAATTATTTCTACTACTACCTGGTAAGCAAGCAAGCTGCTACCGAGAAAGAGAACAATGGATGATATTTGATGTTTAGGTCATAATACATTATGATAAATAACAATAATGCCCCAAATATGCATCATACTGCAAATACGGTCCTCTTTTACAATCTAGAATACGATTGATAGAGGTTAGGTCGACCATCCTGGTCTATAATTAGTGCGGGTTGGTGGATTTCACATACCATATAAATTCTTTCAAATCTCAATGGTATGAAGATTTGTTCATGGTGTTTTCCTTATCATGAAGATATCCATTTTAACAAAAAATTAACCACTTTTAGAATTTTTTTACAAAAGTACATAATATACACGATACTGTTTGATATTGTCAATATTTTGTCTAAAAATATCAAAAGAGCATGCCATGGCTTTGTATAATACCCCTGGTGGGACTCGAACCCACAATCCCCGGCTTAGGAGGCCGATGCCTTATCCATTAGGCCACAGGGGCTGTTGGTGTCACGAGTAAAAGCTTGATCTTGTTCCTCCATCGTTCCTAGAAATATTTACTGGTGGTAGGTCTCTCATATGTGAGAGGCCATCTGGGTGGGTACCACCGCAATGTCTATTTCTCCCGTCAAACAGCTGTGTAAATGCACTGTTGTGTTTCGGATTTAAGGGCATTGTAGCCAGTGTAACTACTGGACATATTGAGACTTAACATCTTATGTCTCAGGATGGCGAGCGCAGTGGAATGCCAAGCATTGCTTTGTTATTCAAGGTGTTGTTTGGTTTTGCTACTTTTTATGAACGGTCGTATCGCTTACCATTAGGCGAACGACATGCTCGTCTTACCATTCAATGTAATAAAAAAATAAATATATATATATATATAACGAAAGTTATATTTAGAGCCAGATACTCTGTGTTTTTTCTAAGGACTGGGTTTTCAATCGTGAGATAATTATAAATTGTCCATGAAATAATTTATAAACTGACTAACTGTAACAATTACATGACTAGAATGTTTTCTTGATAAAATCAATCAATTTTAATTTGGTAATTTTGAAGTTTATTTGGCGAATTGTAATGAATTAAAATTTCGTCCGATACGAGTATGCCTTGTAGTAAATCTTAACTGCGTTATTATGCTATCGAATACTTAACATAATTAAAATTAAAATTGAATAAGACTAACTTGGTGCAAGTGCAAACATGTTCAATTTTCGGTCTTTGCTTAATGTTTCACATCTAGATTCTATAGTGTAATATCTTAGTTGATTTTAATAATATAAAAATAAATCCGTTTTAGCCATTAAAAGCGTTACTATCACATTTATGAAGGATCAATCCAGCATAACAATAGAGAATTTAAATTCCTGACGGACTCAAATGTGCGCAATTAATAGGTCTCGTTTGCTACCAATCTTGTACTTAGACAAATAGGCGACATAGAAGAATAAGGCCTTAGGTTCTGTGACCTAAGGCTAATATGCATAAGAAATAATTACATGGGCAGTATATGTCACCTATCATCCATTGGCAAGCGGCGAAATTAGCAACTACAAATAAGAATAAAAATATATTTAATACATTTGAGTTGCGTTTTTATACTATAAACAAAAAGCATTTATACTCTTAATCTAAACTATATCATGTTGATAACATGTCGAGTATAATAAAATGGAAAGAGAGGAAACTAATTTAATTTCTTTTATATCATCGTATTTGGATGACGAAAGATTGTATTTGATCTATAGTTTAATTTTTGTATACTGGCATGACAATGAAGGAAAATAGAGATATTATCAATATTGTTATCAATAAAAAATATTAATTAAAAATTAAAAGACCGACTTCAAAGTGCACTACAAAGTAATAAATAATATATATTTCATTGTGCTAGTACACATTGATTAATTTTCTTATTGACTTCACTAGCCAACAAATCTTCAATACGTAATATTTTGAAGGCGGGTCGCCAAGTGCCGAACAAGAAGAAATTTAAGTAAATTTAACACAATTTAATATTACCTACTTGTAGATCCTGTATTATTGGCGCTAAGTAAGGTCAATAAGTAAATTAGTATTTACTTTAACATATTCATCTTATGTGTACATTTGTTGAGATTACAATAGAATTACTATGTGTCATATGTTTGGTCTAATTATTATGAATTGGATACGCCTAGATACAGTGATCAAGGGTTTTTTATTCCAGGGTACACCTTTGACTTATTGGAGTTACTTGTATATTTATATTGAATTACTAATAGTGATCGAAATCATAGTGAGGAAAGTATAAGAAAGAGAAGGGTAGTTTGTGTAATTCCCTCGATTGTAGATAAGTTCGATGCTCAACAGTGTTGATTAAGGGCTGATATATTAAGGACTGGCAAAGTAATATTGGATTTTTCGATTAGTTATCAGGACGGAGTCTGGAATTTGTGCCGGATCCATATCGGGCTATCTATCGCCATCGATAGACTCGCTCCCTATCATACCTAGGGACATAACACACAAGGCGTACCGTGGGTGTCCTGATTGATACCAGGAGAATCACTTACCCCTTCTGGAAAAAAGGCGTGATTTTATATACATTAAGATGAATTAATATTGCGTGTACAACTTGCGTATTTTTCGCTAGGATGTTTTACACAAACTAAATTTAAGTGTAAGTAATAGTGTTCGTCACTTGGCGACCCGCCTTCAAAATATTACGTATTGAAGATTTGTTGGCTAGTGAAGTCAATAAGAAAATTAATCAATGTGTACTAGCACAATGAAATATATATTATTTATTACTTTGTAGTGCACTTTGAAGTCGGTCTTTTAATTTTTAATTAATATTTTTTATTTATTACTTTTTAGTTTTCATGTAGCCACCCTGTTTTCGTTTTTATGATAAAAACACTAAAATCGGCTCAACCTGCTAGATATTGAGTACGCCTATGCGTGGTCACCCACTCACCTCAACGCCTTCTTCACTTCCTTTTTTTAATAAATCACATATACTGAACCTAAGAGAAGAAAAATCATTGCGCTTTTGCAAAATTTTGAGGAGTTCTGCTCTCCACATATGTACTTGTATGTACATACTTATTCATCAGATCTTCACCATATTTTATATGTGACCAACATTACATATCATTTGTTCCGAAGAAAAGCTTTTTTAACATATTAAGTATTTATATTTGTGTATATTCTCCCCCTACTTTTTCTACTTTCCCCTTCCCATCGCCCTTTTGTAGTAATACACTTATACTGAACCTAATGTAAAAAGAATTATCGCTATACTGTTCTTTTTTGAGGAGTTCTCTCATTCAGGTCCGAAGATATTCATCAGGTCTTCACAATATATTTTTTTTCCAACCTAAAATATAATAGTCTTCGACAAAAAAAAGTTATTTTTTAAATCTATTAAGCATTGCCGGAGATATTGGGTATTTAAAATTGTAACTATTTTTTACCCCCCATCCCCACCCTTTTTCCATTTTCACCCACCCTTTGCAATAATATACTCGTACTTAATGTAACGCAAAAAGAATTAATGCTGGACTGTTCAATTTTGAGGAGTTCTCGTCAGCAGATCCGAAGATATTCATCAGGTTTTGTCCAATTTTTTATGGGACCAACCCTGTATGTCCTGCTTTTCGACAAAAAAGAAATTTTCAAAATCGGTTCCTAATTGCCAGCGAAATCGCGTAACAAACATACAAAAAAAAAAAAATTCAGTCGAATTGATTACCTCCTTTTTTTGAAGTCGGCCAAAAAGAGAAAAATGATTTATACGATTACCCCTGGTGGGACTCGAACCCACAATCCCCGGCTTAGGAGGCCGATGCCTTATCCATTAGGCCACAGGGGCTACACAAAATTTAACAGAAAGCTTGATTCCATCCATCACTCACCTTTACCAATACAACAACAAATCCAGTAGTCTGTGGCGGACAACAAACACCGGCAACCAACCAGCCTGAACTTCATGCCAGCGGTTAACTCTATGGTGTTCGAGAGTGTTCGGCGTTTTCTGTCAATTGAAACATAGGTATATAAGGATTGTCATGCAAGAAAAACGTCATCCTATTCTTTCGACCCAATTCTGTATTTTCGGCCACGTAATTATTATTTAAAACTTATTATACATAATATAATATTTTACATATTTGTTAAAATTATTTCTTTTTCTACAAAAAGTACATTCCTGCATATACCCACAAGTTAGAGGCCGTGATATTCAGACTTACGTCTTTTTTGAAATGTTGAAGTTTTTATACACTTGTCTCGAACATAGGCATCACACGATCTGCAATTATGATGTTTAGATCTTGTTCCTTTGGTAGATATCATTTTCAATGTGCTGATAAGTTGAAACAACCATTAAAAGTATCTAAATACAAAAGAAACATATTTTATAATTCACCAATAAACTGTAACATTCTGATTTTATACACAGGAATCCTGTGTATCCTATCCTGTGACAAGATAGAATTACACTTTAATTAAGTTTAAAGATATCGTAATATGTGTGTGGTACTTAGGTTGAGTTTAAATCTACTTGAGCTAAAACGGAAATAAGATGTTTCTGGTGTGGAATTTATTCAAAAAATCTCTGCACGCAAGCGAAAAAGAGCCGGGCCGCTGTATAAATTAAAAGTATTGTGATACTTCAACAACTACAGGTTGAGGGTAGCTGTCATTTTGTGACTGGTTTCAGGGTATATAAACCCTCGAGTGATGGAACGCCGTTTAGCCGTTAGCGAGACTCCGACGACGTCGGTCGTTGTTGAGACTCACTTTGTCGGGTACCCGCGGTGTTTGTTAAAGCAAAGAGTAACACTGTAAATTTTAAGTTGTGTTGTTATTTCGACATACAAATAGATAAATCCCTTTCTTAAAAATAATTAGTGTTTACAATAATTGTGAATCATGAAAGTAAAGTACGTTGCCGACATCATTGCAAAGTTTCATTTCAATAAGAAGTCTGTAAAATGAACTACGTGTGATCTTCAGCCAGATTGTCAACAATGCAGTCTACACTGTCATCGGGTGAGTGATTTATTATTTTATTTAATTAATTTGGACATTGGACGATATAAACATAAAGAGTAGGCTTAATTATGTTTACAGTTCGCATTTCGTGAGTTGATTTAGAGGCGTGTAGGTTAATGTGTCGCCCCGGCGGATTTCACATGGATTTTTGTTTATTCTCCTCCCTATTTGAGGGTCCAATACATCCACGATGCCAGCGTTGTGGATGTTCACAGGCGGCAGTGATCACCTACCTTCAGGTGACCTATTTGCTCATTTTCCGGACCTTGGCAATAAATCTAGGTTTGCGGGTTTCTTCGCTTATTAATAACTTATAACTATTAATATGAGAGATATGTAATTGGGAGGAGGCGGAACATTTTCCAATTACTATAACCTTATTATTGATTCACGCTTTGTATACCTAGCTTCGCCAATTTATTTACGTAATTTAATTGCTTCATAACATCACTACTAAAGTATTTGCCCGGTCGGTAAATAATTAGACAAAATCATCCGAAAAAATGAAATGAGTTTTGATGCCTCAAGTGGGAATTTATCCAAGGATATTTTATTTATAACTTAATACAGAATCATCTAGAAACAATGGTTGTCGAAGACACTCGTTTTATTTCCTTTCTGAGAAGACAAAGAAGTTATTATCGTTAATTTGTGTATTGAAGTATATCACTAAAATTTTGTAAAAACAAAATTCAGAAATACGCACGATATGGCTTTGTATAATAGGCCTGGTGAGAATTTATCGCGATATTTTCTTTATCACACTATTTAGCAAAAAAAATTTACATCGTTTTGCTATTTAAAAAAATAGACAAAATACTTATTCTCAAGTGATATCATCAATATTTTGACTAAAAATGTAGCATGCAATGGCTTTGTATAATACCCCTGGTGGGACTCGAACCCACAATCCCCGGCTTAGGAGGCCGATGCCTTATCCATTAGGCCACAGGGGCTGTGCTTGAAGTATCTAAAAGCTTGAACTGATTCGTCACCGGCTCGTAGAAATATAACGTAATTTCTTGAATTCGATACTAATTGATTTAATAGAATTAAAATCAAGTTTCCATACTTTCTGGCGTCTTATGTCGCTATATTTACTGAGCTTAAACAATATATCGACCCACGTTTCAATTCTTTGTACTGTGTTCGCCTAAGAACAAGAGAGGGTCAGTTTTTTGTCCACCACGATGACAATAATGGGTAGGCTTAGTTCATAATCTAGTTGTAAAAGTTACAATATTGTTTGTAAACGCATTAACTGTCAATTAAAAAAAAATGTGTATTACGATCAATAACAAATCATATTAGAATTTACAAAATACTGAAACTTGGAATTTATTCATCGCATGCACTGAAAACTGAATAAATGATTGCGTGTCTGTCTGTAGCCGTGGTGGAATTGATCGGAGACTTCGTGTCTTTCAGTCGGCATTTATAGTTACCGTGCTTTACTTACTATACAGATTTATGTTGTTTTTATTGGATCGGCGCAACATTACTCCTGACTCATATAACAAAAATGAACCCAACAGTCGCATACATTAAAATTGAATCTTGTCATAGGTATCTTTTCGGTCTCGCAAATACCCAGACCCAAAACGAATTTCCATAGACCTCACAAACATTTGTATCGGTGCGGGGACAGAACCATGATGTATGAACAATGAACATGTACAATACTTGGGTCGTAGGCACTAGCCGACCCCTTAAAGAGGGAAAAGAACACATTCTTTTATATTTTGTATTTCTTTTTATAATAATTATGTACCTTGATAATATAATAATAATACTCTTATTCTTTGTTTAATGGTAATACAAACTCGGCCGATTCGACTCAACACTGCGGAAGTCTAATGTGTATTAATTTTTCAAGTCTTTTCATATCTTGGACGTTTCAAAGTAGGCAAAAATGATTTTTTTATGGAATAAACAAAATAGTAATAGCAATTATAATTAATATACAAAAATCCCTACAAAATATATTGATTTAAAAACAATTAATGTTTCAATATGACTACGCCGAAATAAAAATGTTAAAATATTACCTATTTTTTACATTCAGTAACGCTTCAATAGAGATGCACTGGAGCGCCGGAACGCTTAACGCGCTTTTTGTCCTGCCTATTTATTTATGTAAATGAATAAATAGAAAACTTCTAAACATCAACCCACGTATACTGCGCTTTTCCCTTCAACCAACCTTTCCAAATATGCAGAAGTGGTGCATTCTACGCAAATATTTAGCAAACGGATGCGTGAAAAATAACATTAGTATTATAATTAGCGAATAGTTTCTGAATGAAGTGTTTAACAATAATACATTGAATAAAACTGTTCGGGTGAGTCAGTGCGTGTGGTTCGTACGTTCCAAATTAATGTCCAGGAAACGAAGTATTTGTATGTGTACCTTAGTTATACTATTAATATTGAAGATACTACAACTTAAAGACATAAAATCTTTACACGTTTAATTATACATATTTTTTTAATTATATGTATATTATATGTAGTATGTTTAATTTTATGTACATAGCATCTACGTATATTTATTAGTTGTACATGGTAGTCGTTCATTAATTTTGTTTACTACCTTTGGTTTACTTCTCCTGTTCGGTCGAGTCCATTCAAAAGTCTGGAAGAGATCGCCGTGAGGGATACTATCGCCGCTAGTACTGATATTTATATCTAAGCCCCTTGTTTGTTATTCCTTTGTTTATGTATGGTGTAAAATAAATAATTATAAATAAAATAAATTAATAAATAAAGGTCTTTAATGTCATAGAGTGAATTGCACAGTTTAAGAATGACAGAGTTTTACTATGAGAAAAATAAAATATAGAGGCGTATATAGACTGAAAAGTTATGACGTGTTTGAAACATTTTTCGTTCGCCTCTGATAATGTATGCATCTGGTCTACGTCGGCGAGATCTTATCAGATTCCCATTTGTTAAATTTTTGAGAATTTTAGGTATTTGAAATTTCTCGGACGAGTTGCCCGGTTAGAATGTATGCTTGGCAGTAATAAAGTATCGAAATCGAATCGAATATCTTGGAATTTAAATAAGCTTGGTGAATTATGGGTGACACCAGTCTGAACGATTTCTTAATCAATTTCTTATTACATAGTTTCAGTAAACAGGCACCTGATGGTAAGTGATAACTGCGACCAGCATCTATAACGCTGGGGTTATAGATGTGTTACCGGCCCATCAAATTGCCAGAATAGCGGGGATAAAAAAGAATGAAAAGAAGAAAGGGGTATTGAGCAATTATCAAATAGGAAAGTAAAATGATGGGAATAGAAAAAAGGTATCGGTAACTATCAAATAATACCGGTCCAATGTCTATTTCTCCCGCCGAACAGCAGTTTAAATACACTGTTTGTTTCGGATTGAAGGACATTGTAGCTAGAATAACTACTAGACATGTTGAGATTTAACATTTTATGTCTCAGAATGGCGAGCGCAGTGGAATGCCAAACATTGCTTTATAATTCGAGGTGTTTGGTTTTGCTACTGTTCATGAGCGGTTGCATCCCTTACCATTAGACGAAAGGCATGTTCGTCTCGCCATTCAGTGCAATAAAAAAACATAATTGAACTGCAGGTTAAATGCACACACTGATATGATACAATAGCAAAACATAGCTATCACACCGACACTACGTGTGAATAGATAACGACCGCACGCGCCAGGTTCAGATAAAATATCACGTTTAATTACTAAATTCATTATTCCAAAACAGTTGCCATTGTTTATTGATTAGAGTAAGGCTGGTTTTAGAGTCACGCTGAATGCGCGCTGACTGTCGGCGCTGACAACTACGCGTTGTTCTAAAACGCTCCTTAGAAACTCATACATTTCAACTGTCAGCGCCGTCGGTCAGCGCGCGGTCAGCGTGACTCTAAAACTAGCTTTAGTGTTTTGAAATAAATAAATAAACAGTTTTGAAACCTATTGTAGTTATCGAATGTCTTGTCTTCGCTCAAATTGAATCTAAGAGTTAAGAAAGAGACAAAATAGGTGGTAATTATATCGGTTTTAATAAGATCGTTAATCACTAGTATGTAATTAACACTGAATGTAATAAAACACGTCTATCCCTGATATAGATCAATGAGGTCAAAGACTTCGACACGCTACGTTTGAGTTGCCATGATTGTTTTCTTTCCTTTGATAGAGATTACGATCGCTTATTAATTTTAATCAAAGGATGTTCAAAGGAATTCCGTGGGCCCTTTGATAAACCTAACCTATAGTTATTTATACCTATGTATATAAACTTTGTATAATAAAACTGTTTTATATGTTTTAAAATCTAATGACAATTGTAAAAAAACATTTAGTGGTTTTAACCTGTTTTAACTAAAATGAACGTCTGTATACGTTACAGACATTGGTAAATACCATTAATAACTTGAAACTGTTGTTATACGAAGTTGCGAGTGTGTCTAATCTGTGCCACGATGTCGCGATGACTCACTCAATTTATAAACTGCGCACATGTGATTGAAAAATGGCGCTCGTGTGACGCGTCTAATAAGTTGTAGCTTACTTGTAATGTTTGTTTGCACTGAATATATGTCCGTAATAGTTTAAACACAGTTTTATTGTTTGTCCCTGAGGTTCCCTGCCAATAGGTTGTGGGCCCAGGTGTAAAAGTGCCGGTTAAAAGACATTAAAGTGTATAAATCGTGAACATTCTCGTAAACAAGCGTAAATAAAACTAATAAACAATAATATCTAGTGCTATCGCGTGGACAGATGGTTGTTATATTGGAACTTGTATAGTGTGGTGATTAACGTTTTGTGTAACACATTTATTTAACAAAATAAACAATGGCAGCTACGATTAAGATTGATCAGCTTACGGGTGATAATTATGATACCTGGAAGATACAAATGCGAGCTATTCTGAAAAAGAATGACTTGTGGGATTATGTCTCCGGTGAATTACCCAGACCATTACGTACTGACTCGAAATACTCAGATTGGATACGGATGGATGGCAAAGCTGAATCGGATATTTTATTAGCCGTGAGTCCTACAGAGTTGATAGCATTAGATGGCTTGGAAAGTTCGAAGGCAATATGGGACAAACTTAAGACTTTATACGAATCAAGTGGGCCTGCGCGGAAAGCGTCATTATTGAAGAAACTTGTGTTGACACGCATGCCGGAAGATGGCGACTTGCGTAAACACATCGCGGATTTTTTTGATGCTGTGAAGAAGCTCAAGGAGATCGGTTTAGTGGTTATTGACGAACTACTGGCCATTTTACTATTGTACAGTCTGCCGGAATCTTTTTCCATGTTTCGAACGGCTATGGAATCTCGCGATGATTTGCCCTCTACTGACGTGTTGAAGGTTAAAATCATTGAAGACTACGAGGGCCGCCAATCGAAAAGCGCAGATTTGCAAGGTGCGATGTATATGAAAAAGAAATTTCAATATGCTCACAAAAAGGAAAGTTATACAAATCAAAATCAAAAATTCAGGAAATGTTTTCGATGTGGTCGTCAAGGGCATATAGCGAAGGAATGTAGAACAAAATTCGAAAAGAATAAGCACGTTCCCGAAAATAAACAAACCAGCAGCTATACAACCATGTTAAGTGTTACAGAAGATGTGATGCTTAGTAACCAGGATAGAGGTTCTGTATGGTGTATTGATAGTGGTTGCACCGGTCACATGTGTCATGATAAGAACATTATTGAGGATTTTACTCGTACGGAAAGTGAATTGAACTTGGCAAATAATGAGACCACGCGCATAACGGGCACAGGCCATGTGAGTTTCATGGTGGATACTGGATGCGAAGAGCGCCGGATTGACCTACAAAAAGTACATTATGTATCAGATTTACGTACGAACCTATTATCTGTTGCGAAGATTACTGATCACGGTTTTGAAGTTCACTTCAGAAACAATGGAGCGGTTGTTACCGATAAAAATAATAAAATCCATATGCGCGCCGATCGTGTTGGAAACCTTTATCATGTTCGACTATGTGAGAACAGCGTGAAGAACGCAGAGATATTAAAAAAGAATATTGATATGTGGCATGAAAGACTAGGCCATTTAAACGAGCAAGATTTAAAAGCCTTAATTAAAAACGATTTGGTGTACGACATGAAGTTTAATATTGATGAAAAATTATCGGAGTGCGAGATTTGTATGCAGGAGAAACAAACCTGTGAACCTTTCCCCAAAGGATCAGAGGATCGCACCACCGACTTGCTACAAATTGTTCATAGCGATGTATGTGGACCTATGAGAACGGAATCATTTGGAGGTAAAAAATACTTCGTAACATTTATTGACGATAGATCAAGGTGGTGTCAAGTCTATTTCATAGAAAATAAAAGTGACGTATTTCAATCTTTCAAGGAATATAAAGCTGAAGTGGAAAACTTTACTGGGAAGAGAATAAAAACATTACAGTCTGACAATGGACGAGAATATGTAAATAGACAGTTTGATGATTATTTGAAAAAGGAAGGAATTACTAGAAGATTAACAGTACCACATACACCACAGCAGAATGGGATTGCTGAGAGGAAAAACAGGACACTCATAGAAATGGCGAGATGTATGATGCGCCAAGCAGGATGCCCGCCATCATTTTGGGCTGAGGCAGTAAATACTGCGAACTATATCCGGAATAGATGTCCTACAAAAGGATTGAAAGGTGCCATACCATTTTCTATATGGAAAGGAAAGAAACCTACAGTCAAATATATGAGAACTTTCGGATCAAAGGTTTACTACAAAGAGAAAGGAATCAATAAAGGGAAATTTGATTCAAGTTCTGAATTGGGAATTTTAATGGGATATGATTTACAATCTAAAGCTTATCGTATTCACAATCCAAGAACCAAAAAGATTATTATAAGCCGAGACGTAAAATTCGTAAATGATAAAGCATTTGGACGCGAATATAAAGAAATACTGGACGAAGATGAAAGTATAGACACTGAAGAAGTGATCGTAGATTTGAATAAATCTGAGAAGGAAGTAGAAGAAAAACCTAAAGCTCCACCTAAAACTACTAAAATTCGACGAATAGAAAAGAAACCAATAGAGAAAAATGACAATATAGGAGTAGACAATACACACAGAATGCAGACGAGACGAAAAAGGAATAGGAGCATTCCTTGGGAAGAATTAGTAGAGCCATCAAAACGAGGAAGAGAAAAAATAAAGTCGATCCGAGAAGTGCGTAAGAAACCTGTGAATTATAGAGAAGTAGTTCCAGAAATAGATAGCACAGATAATGATGATAGTGACTATAAGAGAGATGATTCAGATGAAGATTATACTGCAGGTATTGCAAACATTGAGCCTTGTATTTGGGAAGATGTAGAATACTCAGATGATAATAAGGCTTGGAGATCTGCTATTGAAGACGAATTTTTAGCACTAATTAAAAATAGAACCTGGGAAATAGTTACAAGACCAAATGACAGAAAAGTGATAGGAAATCGTTTTGTTTTCACAACTAAAACTACGAGTGGCATACTACGTAAAAAAGCAAGATTAGTAGCCAAAGGATGTTCCCAGAGGCCAGGAGAAGACTTTTATGAAACCTATTCTCCCGTTGTACGATTATCTTCAATTAGAATACTGGCTGCTATATCCGCAGAACTCGGACTTGAAATCCATCAGATGGATGTTGTAACTGCATACTTAAATGGAAAACTTGATGAAGAAGTATTTATGGAAATACCGGAGCACTTGAAAACAGTATTGGAGAAAATTATTACTAAAGAAAAAATTGGTTCAAAGCGAGAAGCAATTACAGACATTAATATAATTAATACAGCTAATCAATGGTATAAAAGTGTGAGTGAAAGTGATAATGTGTGTTGTGTTTTGAAAAGGTCATTGTATGGTTTACGTCAGTCTGGATTGCAGTGGTATAAGGAATTGGTGAGAAAACTGAATGAAATTGGTTTTGAATGTTTAGAACACGATTCATGTCTATTTATTTCAAAGAAGCATGATAAAATAATTTTGATTGCAGTTTATGTTGACGATATAATTTTAGCTACAAACGATAGTATATGGTTAAAACAAGTTAAGCAACAATTAGCGGATGCATTTGAAATGAAAGACATGGGTCAAATTAGTAACTGTTTAGGCATTAAGTTTGCACGTGATGAGGATGGCAGAGTATATCTTAATCAGGCAATTTATATACATAAAATATTAGATCGATTTGGTATGAGCGACTGCAAGCCTACTATGACGCCAATGGATACGAATGTTAAGTTGATTAAACCTGATTGTCAAAACCGAGATGTAATGCAAAAGTATCCTTATCAGAGTTTAATAGGTGCATTGATGTTTTTAGCCGTCTCTACTAGACCAGATATTTCGTTTGCCGTTAATTATCTAAGTCAATTTAATACAAATTATAATGTTGAGCACTGGAAGGCTGCAAAACGTGTGCTGAGATATTTAAAAGGTACAGTGGGATATAGTTTAGTTTATGAATGCACAGGTTTACCGTTGTTTGGTGTAGTTGATGCAAATTGGGGTACAAATATGATAGACCGAAAGTCTTATTCAGGATACGCATTTATTTTTGCTGGAGCTCCAATCAGCTGGGAGGCTCGCAAACAGCGAACTGTGGCACTTTCGTCTACTGAGGCCGAGTATATGGCTTTGTCAGAAGCTACGAAAGAAGCTGTGTATTTGAGAGATGTATTGAATGTTATTGGTTTGTTGTGTGATTGTGTGACTTTATTCAACGACAGTCAGGGCGCGATAAAATTAGCTCAGAATAGAAGTTATCACCCACGTACCAAACATATCGATATTAGGCACCATTTTATTCGACATATGTGCGAACAAAATGTAATAGATCTTAAGTACTTATGTACGGATATAATGCCAGCTGATGTTCTAACCAAAGGCTTGTGTGTCGCAAAGCATGGTGAATGTGTGCGTAACTTAGGCATTGTGGATGAGTCTTAGTAATATAAGTATTTGGGATCGCTCTCAACTTCGAGGGGAGGTGTTGTTATACGAAGTTGCGAGTGTGTCTAATCTGTGCCACGATGTCGCGATGACTCACTCAATTTATAAACTGCGCACATGTGATTGAAAAATGGCGCTCGTGTGACGCGTCTAATAAGTTGTAGCTTACTTGTAATGTTTGTTTGCACTGAATATATGTCCGTAATAGTTTAAACACAGTTTTATTGTTTGTCCCTGAGGTTCCCTGCCAATAGAAACACTCCAAGAATGTCCAGAAATATACTTTCTCCAACCTTCTTCGACCTTTATTTATATATTACATATTCTGTTCAATTATTGATGGCTGTCTGGCAGTCTTAAATATAACCCAAAAGTTATAAGTCAATACGCACAAATGGTAGACCTGGTTAAAGTTGCAGGAAGTCACTGGATGCAGGCCGCTTTCAACAGGTCGATGTGGATATCCTTGGGGGAGGCCTATAGTCAACAGTGGACTTCCCGTGGCTGAAACGATTGAATGAAGAAAAAAAAAGTCACATAAAATTCTGTCTTCTCCATAATAGACCGTACTACTTTCATTCTAAAATATAGACCACATGCATTCGGTATTGACCACAAATATTTCTTCCGGGTCTGGGTGTTTGAGACCGAAAAATCTCTCGTAGTCCCTGATACCCACGGCACAAGACTCGATCTTAGTGTGGGGTCAGGACTATGAAATATGTATGTGACTGTTGGGTGTTATTTATTATTCGTTTTAAGCCTTTTCGTGGATCTCGGTGCCTATTTTTGGATACAAGAGCAAATCGACTTTTTTTATTTATTTAGTTTTGTAAGCAGCTGTAAAATTATTTTTAAAATTTAACTAGAGCAACATATAAAATATGTTTGCATTAATTATACGACCCATGATAAACAAACACAGCATGCACAAAAACAATGAAATGGTATAAGTAGCATTATTGTAGAATGTTTTAAAAAGTTATATTCTTAACTTCACTCCGCGAAAGTGGGTGTCCCGGTTGCACCTCTGCCTACCTCTTCTAGCAAAAAGGCGTCAGTTTATATATGTATGTATGACAAATTTAAAGACAGATAATACTTACATACTTATTGAAAGATTTTCAGACTAATACGTAGGGTGAAAATCGAAGTAATGTTAAGTTTACGTGACTTCCATTAGCCGAAATGTCAAAATGTTCGTCGACGCCGATATCAGTGGTATTTCGGTCGGTCTATTGTTGTCAGACAGTCTAGTCGGTCGCTGTCGCTTTATTGCATGCCATTTTAAAATGATTTTGTTTTATGGCTGATTCATATGGAACTTTCCATATATTTGAGACTTCAAAAAAAAGGAGGTTCTGTAACGTTGGTTTTGATATTTATTTTTTTTATAATTAATTATCTATTACGGTGCACTATCATCTAAAGCCTCTCAAATTTCGATTGTTGAAGCTGATGTGAAATGTAAATTAATATAAAAACTAAGGATAGGCACTTCCGTACATTTACTGTACTGTATCAGCCCATATACGTCCCACTGCAGGGCACGGGCCTACTCTACAATCGACAGTATGATTGAGAGTGGTTAGGCCATGTAGTCCACCACGCTGGCCTAGTGCGGGTTGGCGGACTTACATACCATAGAAATTCTTAAAAATCGCTATGGTATGCAGGTTTCCTCCCGATGTTTTCATTCACCGTTTTAGTGCGTGGTGATTGACTATCAATACACACATGACTCCGAAAAGTCAGAGGTGTGCCCTGGGATTTGAACCCGCGACCACCGTGAACATGTTGGCAGCCGCGTTCGTTCCGTTTACCAACAGGCCACCACGCACTTATTACATTTAGTGTTACAAAAAGATGACTGTGAAAATCACGGTAAAATAAATGTAAAATTAACTGAGTTTAATAGATTTGGTCTAAACGGTGATAAGCATAGTTATATTTATTAATAATTTTGTCAAAATACAAGCATACGTTTTCAAAATTGTTGCGAGCGATGACTGATTTCAGTAACGCTCCACTAGATATGTACTGGACGCACGCACCACTTACGTCGGAACAATTTAGGCGCTTTCCGCCCGGTCAATAAAATGTCAATAGAAATTAATCATTTGAATGAATCGCTTGTCCAGATAGTCATGTCCAAGTTATTGCTGAATACATATATACATATACACATAACCTAACACTTTTTCTCAGAAGACGTAAGCAGAGGTGCTTCCAGGACTCCCACGTTTTACCTTGTATTTTCCGTCCCACGATGTAACAGAGGGCGAGTCTATCGCTATGGCTATAGTCGAGCATAAATTCCTGAGTTCAGGCTGATAATAAATATCAGTTTTCACGCCCTAGAATACGTATTCGATACGTTAGTTTGTAACCGTACCGAAGTACAACTGCACCCACGAGGCACTGTACCTACTATCTCATTTTATATCTTTACCTCTTTAACTTCCCTCTTTTACTTAACGACTGTTAGATTCATGAAATAACCTATTTAATTTCTAAACAAATCCATTAGGGATATAAATAGTAAGGTAAAATAACTTAATTTGTAAATTGAGGAGCCTAAAAGCCTATAATCATTAGCTGCAAATAGACTAAATTCTAGAAAACGATCTAAAATGTAGTAAGGATTAACGCCCACTGTTTATTTATTTTTCGCTTGGTCTATTAAATTTATGTCTGTTTTTGTTTTATTTATAATATTTTTAGTGTCATGATTTTTAGTTTATTTTCTTTGCTTTTTCGTACAACTCATGGTACCCTATCATTTGTTTATCGAATCAATTCCAACATTTATGACGGACATATACAGAGACTGGTGGTAGGTCTCTCATATGTGAGAGGCCATTTGGGTGGGTACCACCGCAGTGTCTATTTCTCCCGTCAAACAGCAGTGTAAATGCACTGTTGTGTTTCGGATTGAAGGGCATTGTACCCAGAGTAACTACTGGACATATTGAGACTTAACATCTTATGTCTCAGGATGGCGAGCGCAGTGGAATGCCAAGCATTGCTTTGTAATTCAAGGTGTTGTTTGGTTTTTCTAGTGTTCATGAGCGGTCGTATCGCTTACCATCAGGCGAACGGCATGTTCGTCTCGCCATTCATAGCAAAAAAAAAAAAACGATTGTAGTAGAGAAAAATATGTGTGCCCTAAAGTCACACCCACAACAAAAGTCATGGATGAAAGATGAAAGTCATGGAATTGAATTGAATTGTATCAGCCCATATACGTCCCACTGCAGGGCACGGGCCTACTCTACAATCGACAGTACGATTGAGAGTGGTTAGGCCATATAGTCCACCACGCTGGCCTAGTGCGGGTTGGCGGACTTACATACCATAGAAATTCTTATAAACCGCTATGGTATGCAGGTTTCCTCACGATGTTTTCCTTCACCGTTTTAGTGCGTGGTGATTGACTATCAATACACACGTGACTCCGAAAAGTCAGAGGTGTGGGTTGAACCCGCGACCACCGTGAACATATTGGCAGCCGCGTCTGGTCCGTTTACCAACAGGCCACCACGCACTGTCATGAAAGTCATGGACCACATAAAATTATTAATTAATTCAAAGAGGTTGTATAGACCACAACCTTCAAAGCCTATGGTATATTAACGAGGTGAAAGGTCATTGTACTCCGTGCAGTTATTGTTAATCGAGTGCACGGACGGTAACCGAATTATCCAAAACAAACATATAAATTAAACTGAGCCGCGAATACTTATAATTCACGGCAACGTTTATTTTTCAACTGTTGACTGTTAATCTACTTCTAGCCAAGACTTCATTAACTAGAGTAATGACCTTTGTTAGGATGGCGGAAATATTTTTTTAATTTATTAAAGGCAAAAACCAGTCATATAATAAATAAAAAGAAACTTATTCTAACTTCAAATTATTACTTATTATCACTATGTATGTAAAGAAAAGATTTTTAATACTAAGTTTCTAATATCCTTAAGAGCGTTGACATCGGCTTGTGCTACGCTGTAATTAGCTTCGGTGATTGACTATTAATTACTTTAGCAATAGATGAACAACACTCTAATTGATGTTTTTTGATTAATAACACTATTTATACTCATATATTTTTATTTATTTGGACTAATATATGAGGCCGGCTGGATGTTTATTTCTCCCGCCAAACAGCAATATAAATGCAATGTTGTATTTCGGTTCGAAGGACATTGTAGCGAGAGTAATTACTGGATATATAGAGACTTAACATCTTATGTCTCAGGATGTCGAGCACAGCGGAATGCCTAGCATTGCTTTGTAAATCATGGTGTTTGGTTTTGCTACTGTCTAAGAGCGGTCATATCGCATACCATCAGACGAATGGCGTACTCGCCTCGCCGTTCATTGAAACAAAAAACATGCTTTTCTTCTAGATCAATAGATACCAATAAAATTGCTTTAAATCCGAGCTACACGCCAATTCATCTCAGCATATTTTAAAATACGTCATGCACGCGTATTTTTCAGTAGCACAGCTCACATTCCATAGTTTTCCATTAATAAAAATCAGACGATTGTGAGGTGTATAAAAATAGCATCCCAAATCATAAATTCGATCACAAATAGTTTATTACTCAATAAAGTTTAGATTATGGTTTTATTTCTCGAGTTTGTTCATAGTTTAATGCCACAAGATAGTAGGAGATTAATAGGAATACTGTTTTGATTTCTTCGAGTTTTCACTATTTTGTTTACAGGAGAAATAAGGAGTGGGAGTAGTATGTGTACAGATTAATAGTTCATTTATGAACGCATAATTTATCCTAAAATTATAATGTACAGCCTTTTATTTTTACATGGTAGACGAGGGTTGGTGGTGGACTATATGGCCTAACCACTCTCAATCGTACTGTCGATTGTAGAGTAGGCTTGTGCCCTGCAGTGGGACGTATATGGGCTGATACAGACGGGGGTTTTAACTATTATTTCATCAAAAACTATGGATTTACCACCCACATGCGATGATGTTTATATTATTATATTTATTATTATTCTCTAAAAGAGTGATATATCTACTAAAAATATGACAGTTGGCCAAATGTACATACTTGTACATTCTAAAATGCGAGTCACAAATAATCGCCATATGAACTTCATTTGATATTTGTTTAATCCAAGAGATCACGGTTTAAAGCCCTTTGGAATGTATTGCCACTAAGCCCAATAACGAATGTCAAATAAAAAAAATGTGAAGCGAAACTAGCAAATCATAGCTATGTATATAAAAAAATCTATGTATTGTAAAGTCCTTCAACCCGAATTAGGCCAGCGTGGTAGAATACATAGCCTAACAACTCTCAATCGTACTCTCGATTATGGAGGCCCATGCGCTGCAATGGGACGTATAGGGCTGAAACAAGTAAAAAGATTGTGTTAAAAACATCAAACAAACCTTTAATCTTGAAACAAGGCAACCAGTTTCGTTCTAGTTCCCATTAACACCTGTGCTCCTATTCACCCCGTTTCTTAGTACGCCATTATGCCACACAAACACTTAGTGTCCATTACATGTTCCACGCTATTTTCTAATGTTTTGAAACGTCGCTCCAAGGCGATGCAAACATCGTTTGAGGCGTTAACTATGAACCTTGTAAGTTGGGCTTCTAACCTTTCTATGGACATTTTTATTCATGGTTAGTCGATAATATGATTTGACTTATCTTAGTGGGATTTACACCGAGACGTAATAGAGACAATATTGTACTTTTTAATTATATTATATTTTTTATTATTAAAGTATAAAAGCGGATTTAATGCCTGAGCCATTCTCTGCCAGTCAGATCTTTGGGTTTGCAGAAAGAAATGTTTTATTTAAAAGTACTACGTTGTCTAAAATATTATGCAAAAATACTTACAGCTTTATTTATAAACAGTTTTAAAACCTATATTAGCTATCGAATGTTTCGTCTTCTTTGCTCAAACTGAATTCAAAACACGTTCGAAAAGGACAGAACATAAGATTATTAAGGCTCAACAGTTGTACGGTAAATAAATAAATACACCAAACAGTCACATACATAGCCCTGACCCCACACTAAGATCGAGTCTTGTGTCGTGGTTATCAGGAACTACGAGAGACTTTTCGGTCTGAAAAAACCCAGACCCGAAACAAACCTGTGGATCACAAAAATGTTTGTCTTGGTGCGTGGATCGAACCCGCAGCCTCACGTTTCACAGCTGGCGTCTAACCAGCTGCGCCACGAAGGCTAAATTAATCCAAGAATGAATGCCTTTTACGTAAATGAACCATCTCGGACGAATTAGAGTATGCCTTAATATTAACTTACCTATCAAACATAATCACACTTGTATATATTTTTTAATTAACTTTATGTTTCAGTATAAAAAGAACTGAGGAAACCTGCATACCACAGCGATTTGTAAAATGTATATGATGTGTAAAGTCCGCCAACCCGCACTAGGCCAACGTGGTGGACGTGGTAGACTAACCACTCTCAATCGAACTCTCGATTGTAGAGTTGGCCCATGCCCTGCAGTGGGACGGATATGGGCTGATACAAATAAAAATAACTGTTGAACGATTCACTATAAATAAAAAAGCTTATCCATTCGAGACGAATATTACTTATTTAGATGCAACAGATCGCTTCGGTGTAAAACCCGTCCTTTCTTACCCTCGGGTGTCAGCGTGTTTTATAGCTAGTGTTATAGCAGACCTCGCTAGCCCGCCGCGCACCCCGAAGCCCAAGGTTCGACGCTTCACAGTGCTCGTTACAAATTGTCCAGCTGTTTGTCTCTCAACGCTATTCTGAGAACTAAGGATTTTCAATTTTCTTAACTGTATGAGGTATCGACCACTGCTAGTCTATCAACCAAGTGCGGTTTCGTTTCATAAGCTTCACAGTTCACATATCATAGTAATGTTAATATAGTAAATATGTATGTGGTATGGACATTTTTTGATGATAGATGACTGCCTCGGTGGTGGCAAAGTTGAGGTCTCGGGTTCGAGACCCGGGTCAGGATATATTCTATTTTAATATTCATTGTTAGCCTAGAGTCAGAAATTTGTGTCATAACTCATATATCCCTATTGCTATAGCTATTATAGCGATAGGCTCGCCCCCTAACACATCGTAGGACGGAACATAAGAGGCGAAATTTGGGTGTCCCGGTAGCATCCTTATATTGCGTGTTAAATTTAGTCAATTATCAGAATGTACACACATGTCTTGGAAAAGTTAGAAGTGTTCCCTATATTCGAACTTGCGACCACCGTCTCGGAGCCCTCCTCTGGATCGTAACCAACAAATCGCCATACAATTATGTATTCCCAAATAATAAATAGTATTTCCTTTCAAACTTGGATTTTCGCCAACTGCGTCACAAAGGCTTTCTTATATTATCGTCTTGACTTCAACCTCTTGTAAAGCGCAGTTTACCCGAAATTGAATATCCAGCGTTGAATGATAATTTCACGCCGGACGAAACAATTATGCCGTGCCCACGGTATTGCATATATTAGTTGAATCTAGGTATACAACATAGATATACATGGATTTTCATAAAAGGTTTTCCACCACCGTTTACTAAGGTTGCCATGTGGGCGGAATAAAATATCCTAACACAAGCTATGCACAAAATCTGCGAATAACACGCTCGCCAAACGAAACGCAACATTAATTGCAATTGCACAAACTAACTTTGCCGATACCATTGCCTTTAGAAATGTCATCGCCATACATTTGAGACGTATTTGACCTTGCTAATGTATGGGATTGACATTTTCAAGGGCAAAGGTATTGGCAAAGTTAGTTTGTGCAACTCAGCCTAAGTGTGTTGCTTTATGTCTATTTTCTGTGCGGGGGTGGTGTTATTCACCAAAACAAGCCAATGTGAAGTGTTTTTATTTGAAAACAAAAGATAATCCAACCTTTACATGTTCGCATATATCATGTTTACCTTTTAACTAACAACGAAAATCAATTACAAAACCTACCGGTTATCTAATCAGGTGCATTAAGGTCGCAAAATTTATAGGCTGCGCATCCTCTATCCGGGTAACATATCCGGGTAATCCGGTAACGCAATCATTCACCAATAAAGTGGGCCGGTGGATACTCTCGCAAATTGCCTGTATTTGGGTTAAATGAAGCTAATAATAAAAGGTAACACTTTGTTGTATCAGTTCCTATTTGGATGCAAGTTTTTATATAAATATTTTTTTGTGAATACTCAAAGAAGTTAGAGAATTAATAATGGATCATTAGTTGAACTCATACGGCGGAAAATAATGGATAGTCCTAAATTGCAATTTATTGCAAAGACGAAGGTTTTCAACTGGTTCATAGATATAAATTTATATATTCAAAGTATAAGTTGTAGGCACGTACTTAAAAGCTCTTACATACCACATACTTTTTTATATCGAGAAAGAAAATTAAAACCTCAGTTTGCTTAACAAAGAAACTAAGTGTACCTCGTTATTTTTATTAACTAAAGACAAATACTTAATTGTAGGTGTAGGAATATGTTGTAATTTAGATTAAAACACTGCCTTGTTGCACGCACAAAGGCTTTTCACAAAAACTGAATCGAAACTACCAAGAGCTCATGACATAAAGGATTACACATCGTTACAATAGAAACGTGTTACAAATGCAGCTTAAATATCAGCTGGTGGCGGCTAATTGGCCGATCGTCAGACTCGCGCGTGCCTTCTCCCCACATCGTTGTTCCTTGTTTATTGTTTCTCGTTTGTTTACCATGCAAGTATGAAAATATTGCGACATGTGGCTTTATTTTTAGATTTTTGTTTTGGTATTTTTAAGAAGCCTGTTTGGTATTTTTAAAATGTGTATAACTAAGTTATGTAGTCTTTTTTATTGTTTAGTACCGATATGAGCCTCGACCGCGTGGAAGACGTAGGTTGCGAGACGAATTGGATGTCTATTTGAAGAATTGGTCATATAAAACCTCTGACCGGGATGCATGGAAATCGGAAAGAGAGACCTTTGCCCTACAGTGGGGCACTATAGTCTCGTAATATAAATAAATAAAATAAATATATATTTATAGGAGTCAGATTTATTGCTGTCTTCTAAAAAGTTTTTAATGGGGACAAAGTTAAGCACTGGACTCTTTAATTCCAAATAAAAGTTAGCCAATTGTTCTGTTGTTATTCTCTTTTTAATTGTTTTGCCTAACTTTTAGATTTCTTTGCGAATAACTGAATTATGATAAATAATATGTATTTGTAATTTACAAAAATACAGCAGCTATTTCAGGGTTTTGATGACGGAAAAATCACTTATTCTTTCGTAACTGATTGATGACGACTGCGGAACGAAAACACATGACCGAACAACCAGGAACACACACTTTGGAAGAGGTCACTTCTTTCGTCTTTCAACAAGATAACGCCAATTAATATTGACCTTTATTGCTGTAACACAAAGTTCATCGATAATAAGTGGTTGAATATTACTACCAATCGTATATCAGAATGGCGGAGAAAGTAAAATCTGCCTAACAGCATTTAATATAAAGTAAAATTTACGTTGCTTCTTCTCTCGTTCCCGGTCTCCTCACACCGGTGCGTGTTCTAAATTATTGTTAGTACAATTTAATTTCATCTTTATTTATAATGCAATAGAAACTATTTTACTTTGACGCTATATAAGAGCGACCGCGCCGAGTCCGTGTTAGAACTCTATGAATTTATGCGTTCCTGGTACTTTCCAACGGGAAGAGGGTCGGAACACGGGATGGGTGGACCCCGGATTACGGAACTAAGATTTTATTGGGCGGGTTTGATCTCTCTTAATACATATAATGAGTAACTTTTGTTTGTGTAGGTGTAATGTTACCGTAGCAAGAGTGCCGAGGAAACCCAGTCGTGTTCCTCTTAACTTTTGTAAAGAAGAGGGTGGGAAGCACGTATCTAATGTATCCTGTCTTTATCCCGTAGATGCCGGGAACTCGATATGTATTAGGTTAAGTTCATATTTATGCGACTTTCACACTAAACATACATGAAAAATAATAATTAAAGAAATGAAAGAATTAATTAATGTATTTAAAGAAAAAATATATTTTGTTAAAACGCTTAATTAAAAAGCATGATTTTTATTATAAATTACTTCAAAGCATTCGTATTATAAAACTAACTGCCATGTTATTATGTCTTTTATAATTATCTACAGACTAGCCAGTGGGGGCGTTAATTAAAAATATACGAGTATTTATAAATTGTCGCATCATTTACTAAGTAAATAAAGAATCAAACTGACCTCAAGACAAGTGAGTCAATGAACATGAAAACAGACCTCTGACCTTTGATAAAATTATTCCGTAATAATTAGAAGTGTAATAACGTGCCATCATGTCACCGGTTATTATTTATATAGTTATTAATATATTTAAATAAGTAGTGTTGGTTTGTTTATCGGTTGTATATAAAAGACAAAGTTTTTTTTTTATTGCTATGAATGGCGAGACGAGCATGCCCTTCGCCTGATGGTAAGCGATACGACCGCTCATGAACAGTAGCAAAACCAAACAACACCTTGAATTACAAAGCAATGCTTGGCATTCCACTGCGCTCGCCATCCTGAGACATAAGATGTTAAGTTTCAATATGTCCAGTAGTTACTCTGGCTACAATGCCCTTCAACCCGAAACACAACAGTGCGTTTACACTGCTCTTTGACGGGAGAAATAGATACTGCGGTGGTACCCGCCCAGATGGCCTCTCACATATGAGAGACCTACCACCAGTAAAACTATTTTTTCTAGCATCTCAATTAAGACTCCGTCGACGAATGGAATTTAACGCATATTACATTTTTTTATAAAGACAGACTATCTAGTTAATTAAAGTATTTATTGTCATTCTTTTGTTACAGTAAGAAAGTATACAACAATGAGATAATATACTGAAATATAATATCATTTTAAAATACCTTAATAATTCACACTTATACGTTAGAAATCGAAATGTGTAAAACAAATAAAGACAAAGATGACAAAGAAGCAACCAGGATCTTTATTTGTTTTTCGCTTAAGTAATGATAAAATCAAAGCAGTACTAAACAGCAGCATCTTATTACTAATACTACATTATTTATCGTGTAATTATTTTTGTAACTAAGTACGTCATTAGTTATATAATTCATGATGTCATTTAATTGTGTAATGCCGTAACGATTCGTATTACAAGTGTATTTCAGAAAAAAAAATCATGAAAGATTCCGGCTAAAAAATCTTGTTCTAGAAATATGAACTCTAAATTACAGCAGTGATAATAGGAATATTCCTTTGGCCGGGAAACCCGTGGGTTATCGCAGGTCCTTGTATGGCGCTACAGGCCGACCGTTGCGCGAATTTGTATCTAGTAAACAACTTGTCACGTGAAGTGTAAAACATGTGGCATTGGGCCTAACGGTTGATATAATAATCGATATTAATCGGTAACTAAGAATCGAGAAAATAGACCAATTAGGTTCGAGATTTATTGACACGCCTACTTTTGACGTACTTCGATTGCTTTCTCGAAAGATCTTTAAATAAGGGTTCAGCTAGCCTTTGGAGAGTCTCCGTGGTGTTGGTACGATGCCGCCTGTGAAATAAGAGGCCGCGGGTTCGATCCCCGCACCGAAACAAGTATTTGTGTGAACCACAGATATTTGTTTCGCGCTTGGGTGTTTGTGAGACCGAAAAAGCTGTCGTGGCTTTTTATACTCACGACACAAGACTCGATCTTAGTGTGGGTTCAGGACTATGTATGTGCCTGTTGGGTTTACTTATTTATAAGTTTTTTTTGAGTTAGTATTCACAATCGATTATTTGTTTCGGGTAAAAGAAAAGGTTTCGTATCATGTTGTCTTTTTTGCAGTATTTCGGCAATGTGCATTCACCTTAAGGAAAGTTCAATACCCCAGAGAGACAATCAAATTGTATTAGGCACTTATTTCTCACCTCTCAGCACATTTATCAGTCTACTTAAATGCTTTTGCGCGTTACAACTTAAGAATCCAACTTAATTGGTTTTTATTTTTTTTCTAGTCTTTATCAAATAACAGGGCACACCTCTGACTCGTCGGAGTCATGTATGTATTGATAGACAATCGCTACGTTCTATCCCGGTGAAGAAAAACATCGTCAGGAAACCTGAATACCATAGCGATTTGTAAGAATTTCTATGGCATGTAAAGTCCGCCAACCCGCACTAGGCCAACGGTGTGGACTATATGGCCTAACCACTTTCAATCGTACTCTCGATTATAGAGTAGGTCCGTGCCTTGTAGTGGATCGTATATGGGCTGATACAGTTCCGTATAATAGGAAAGTATTTTAAGCAGGATATTCAAAGCCTCCTGGCGCAATTAGTTAGATACCGACTGTGAAACGAGAGGTGGCGGGTTCGATTCCCGCACAGATAAAATGTTTGTGTCGGGTCTGCGTGTTTGTAAGACCAAAAGTTCATCGTTGTTTCTGATACCCACGACACAAGACTTAATTGATGTTAATGTGGGGTCAGGACTATATATGTGACTGTTGGGTGTATTCATTTATTATTCTTATTATTTATTTAAAGGATCACGCTATATGCAAACAGTCCACAGCGACCAGCTATGAGCGTAAATAAATATGACAAATATATAAAAGCTATGTCTAAAGGCGTGGCCTATGTTAATCTATCTCCCAGTTCTCTCATAATGAAGTTCTGATAACTAATAGGACGTTTATTGGTTCTGATTACGTCAGCGACGCCCTGATAACACCAATATTGGCCCAACGCTGTTTCGTGTCCGAATTTCCGTGTCTTTAATTACCTTATTTATGTAAGGCTTTGTTAAGTAAATACCTGGAAAAGTGTCTGCCCTAAATATATAATACTAGTGGCCCGGCCCGACTCTGCCCGGGTGCTATGTTCATCAGGGATAATGTGGGATTCTAATGGTCAAACAAATTTTCAAATTGTTCCAGTCGAGTCTATTCGATGCAAATAATCAAATGTTTATAATATTATTATAAATATACGGATAAATCTATCACATAAAACCAAGCTAGTTCTATTGCTCGTCTTGTGCCGTTGGCATCAAGAACTTAGATGGACTTAGCTTTTTTGCATAACTCTAAAGGATATTATAGATCATACAAATATTTAACTTATTGCAGAATAATTGCCTTATTTTGTTCTACAAGCAACAACACGTACCATATTAGCGTAGGTCAGAAACATATTACATCAGGAAAACATATTATATACCAAGTATGTAGATAATAGACTAAGAGCCTGTGACCGCCAGACCCATTTAATGCCTATGTTAGACTTTAGAGGCATACACAGACAAAATTCAGCTTAATAAAAAGACGAAAGTCTGACGGCCATGGGCTCTTGCTCTATTAGACTCCAAATATACTTTTAAATTTATTAATACTTCTTAGTTTATTATATCAACAAAAACCCAAACTTAAACTTCGAAACATCACTTTATTATTATCAGATGATTCAACCACAGTAAACAGTTAAAAATTCCAAGCACCTTTTAACACAAAAAGCCCTTATTGCTTTGTAAATATTTATCATCATTTTTTACCAAATATAATTTTAGATCATGACTAATCAGATGCTCATTGGAAGGATTATTGTTACAAAAATAACTACAAAATAAATGGGACAAAAAAGCAGAAGCTGTTATATTACCCGCTATGATCTTTGGAATTTCCCACTGTTTTTGGTACGATGGAATGATTAGTAAAAAATAAGGTCCGACTAATAAATGTTCCACAGTTTGTGGTCATACTGGTCAAATGATTTTTTTCCATACGTTCGACAAAGAAACAAACAGGTTACCTGATGATAAGTAATCACTGCCGCCCATTACCCTTCACAAAGCTCGCATCATAGACGTATTGCCATCTCATTTAATCGGGAGGGGAGGGGGAAGAAAAAAGGATGGAAAGAGGAAAGGGGTATTGGGCATCCGGCAATCTCACTGAACGAAATGCGACAACAAAGCTGTCGCTTCACGTCGATTTTCTGTGACACAGTGGTACCATACCGGATGAGCCTGCCTATTCATGCTGAGTTATGACTGAGAACAGCGTGGCTCTACCACAATGAACAAATGAAATATAAATACGATATATTATTAAAATAACTAGCTATATACATTACACGCACAGATAATCTTACAAACATAATAAATAACACCCAACAGTCACATACATAGTCCTGATCCCATACTAAGATCGAGTCTTGTGTCGTGGGTATCAGGAACTACGAGAGACCTTTCGGTCTCACAAACACCAGTCTCGAAATAAATATTTGTGGGTCGCTCAAACATTTCTCTCGGTGCGGGGATCAAACCTCTCGTTTCACAGGCAGCGTCTAACCAACTGCGCCACAGAGGCTGTATGTACATATATGAGGTCGACGTACTATGACTTTTAATATAAATTTATTTTTAAAAATCGACTAATTAACATAAACGATGACCTTTTATAAGTCTTGGCCAGTGACAAGTGTGATTAGATTTTGGATATAATTTGTTGGTTGTGTTAATCAATTACGTAGACGTATTAATTTATTCGTATAATGTTCACAGGTTAAAGGTCAGAAAACATGTCGTCACCCACCGAGCCATGTTTCATGCCATTCACAATTATGAAAAGATAGTGTGTTATAGTAAAAAATAAGGACTTACTTTCTCACATTATAAATTATATTAACAGTGCAAAGTTTGCGACTTAATTATTTAAATCCCTGTCCGAAATAAAAATATAGTTTTACTAAATAACTTCATTTTTCTGCAATTGTTTTATTGTTATTTAGTGTATAAGATTGAGTGAGAGTCCCAAGATGATTCTAGGGTCCAACCGAAATACGGTTTGCAAACTTTGCATATTAGTTATATAATAGGTTAAAAGTACCTTGAACCGACGTGAATGCATGAAGAGATTAATGAAAGTGGACGAAACGAAAGTTGTATGTCAGGATCGGGCAAAGTGGAGATCAATAGTCTCTGCCTACCCCTATAGGATACAGGCGTGACGTTTATTGACGTATGTATAATTTGAGATTTTAATAAAAATATTTGCTCCAATTATTAGTATTCAACAAATAAACATAGCTAACATTTTGATATATTTGTAAACAAAACATGACATCAATAAGGATTATAGAGTCAAGATTGCGTATGAAAATTAGTTGAATTTCCTACTGTACTGTAATGTATCAGCCCTTTATAAGTCCGACTGCAAAGCCCGGGCCTCCTCTACAATCCATAGTATGATTGCGGGTGGTTAGGCCATATAGTCCACCACGCTGGCCTAGTGCAGTTGGGCGGATTTAACATACCATACATATTCTTACAAATGGCTACGATATGAAGGTCTCCTCACGATGTTTTCCTTTACCATGAATATTGTAAAAATATGAAATACAAGAATCTAACACATAGATAGTACACATTGTGTGTTTTGTTTGTTTAATTCTGTAAATAATCATAATCACACCTGTTCCAATAATGTGTGACGTGCATAACCTTTGAATAACACAATCAACACTTTGTTTTATATTATTACACTCACATTTAGTATTTTAAACGTACTATTTATTTTTCTAAGAATTATCCCAGACTTAGGATTTTTCCTATAGTACCTAGTTTATTTTAAAAATCAAATGTCATCAAGGTGAATACACGGACTTATCCTACTAATGTTTTGAATTCGAAATATTGTGTGTTTTTTACTTCTTCTTGCTCAAGCGGCAGGGCCAATTATAATGAAATTTGGTATGGAGGTATCTGCTACTCTGAATTAACACATAGGCTACTTTTTTCCCGGAAGTTTTAGTGTTCCCGGGGGAAGAGTAAGGGACTCTTGCCGCTCAAACGGGTGAATAAATTTTAATGAAATTTGGTATGGATGTAGCTGATACTTTGGATTAACACAGAGGCCATTTATCCCAGAAAAATTGGTGTTTCCTACTACTCTTTCAAACTATAAGCGATGGAATGAAATTGAATACAGTGCAGATAAAATGTGATATAAGAGGACAGCACTGCATGGGACTTGAGACTTGATTCATGGAATGGAGAAAAGCAATATAACAGTCTCAAAAACAGTCTGCGAAATAATGTGTCTGATTTTAAAAGTCAAATGTCATGAAGGTGAATACACCGACGTATTTATATATTATAGGTAGAGACAACGCGAAAAAAACTAATTGTAGAGATCATCTACGATCTTTTGGCGTTGTCAAAATATTATTAACAGTTTTTCACTCTTTACATTTTATTAAAAAGCTATATCAATAAATTACGAGTATAAATGGATGTTATTAATATAACAAAAACATATTTCAAATAATGAGTTAAATTAAAATATTTTAATATTTATTTGTTGTTTCAAATTTCGCCACGCTAATAGATTTTAGATGGTGTTATGATGATGTGAAGTTTTGACCTATTGCTGTGTTGTGATCGGATGTCAACGGGGCCTCTATATCCGCGTGTCAACTTTAGGGCGGAATAGGTTTGCAATTAAGTACTTACCCTGTTATTCCTAAAGTATACTTGTGTATCAGCCCATATACGTCCCACTGCAGGGCACGGGCCTACTCTATAATCGAGAATATGATTGAGAGTGGTAAGGCCATATAGTCCACCACGCTGGCCTAGTGCGGGTTGGTGGATTTTACATCCCATAGAAATCGCTATGGTATGCAGGTTTCCTCACGATGTTTTCCTTCACCATTTTAGTGCGTGGTGATTGAGTATCGATACATACATGACTCCGAAAAGTCAAAGGTGTGCCCTGCTATTCGAACCCGCGACCACCGTGAACATATTGACAGCCGCGTCTGGTCCGTTTAGCAACAGGCCATCACACACTTTTTTAGAGACCTATATCGAAAGTATTTTATAAGGTTGGAGGAATATCGATCTATTTACCAAAAGTGATAACTTTTCAACTTGTAAATTAGACTAACGAATAAAAAAACACATTTACGTTTTTTTAATTTAGAGTATTAATAGCCAGATTAAAAAAGAAACAAATATTTATATTTATCAACTTTCGATCGTATTTATTACACTGTGAGTCTTGATTTATTATTGTACTCAGGTCGTCTGTGACGCTTCGACTCAATAAATAAATGCGATAAGGTCGCGGGGGGTCGTTGGATAAACACGGTAAAAGCTTCCGAGAACTATTGCATATTTCTAAAATAAGAAATTAATATTTACATCCAGTAAAAGGCAATTTTCTAAGTTTTTTTCTCTCCATTGTTATAGCTAAAATTATAATTTATATATCTGTATTAGCCCATATACGTTCCAGTGTATGGTATGGGCCTCTTCTATAATGGACTCTCGTATTCACAAAAAATATTATGAGGACGCATAGTGCGGCCTAACGCACAAAATCGCCAATTCATAAATAATATTGGAGTGATGGGTCAAGCTATGCGTTGAATTACAGCGACCCTCAAGTAAAATAGCTCGACGCTGGCTTGACGTTACTGGTCTTACTTAGCGTAGCATTTCTCTAGTACTAAGTATTGTTTGTGAATACGGGGGGGAACTGAAAGATTGAGGGGGTTAGGCCGTATATTCCACCATGCTGACCTAGTACGGGTTGGCGGACTTTACATGCCATAGAAATTCTTATAAATCGCTATGGTATGATGGTTTCCTCACGATGTTTTCCTTCACCGTTTTAGAAATTATGGATCTTTTCAATAAATTATTGTACACAATGCCACAATCCTCGACTGATTCATTAATTATGTTCTAGTAGTAAGATTGCTGGACATAGCCCTCCTCCAAATTGCGCTATTTCATCCTGTCTTCGGCTTGTCGCATCCAGCATCTGCCAGCGACCTTTCGCAAATCGTTACTCCACCTAGCTGGAGGGTGTCCTACACTACACTTGCTAAGACGCGGCCTCCGCGGTAAAATTGTATAACTTGGCAAAAAGGAGTACGATGATGTGACAAATGTTTCCGAAGCGCTATGACCTGTCCTTCTTCAAACGAGGCTTAAAGAGAGTATTTTCCTTAAGGTAGGCAGCAACTTTGTTGTGCTGGCCCCCTGGCACTGCAGAGGTTCATGAGCAGCGGTAATTAACCATCAAGCGGGCCGCTAGCTCCTCTGCCTACAAAGGCAATAAAAAAATGGCTTTATAGAAAAACAGTTATGGTAGCACTAATAAAAATGTCATTATGTTCGTTGAATTATTTTATACGTAGGTATTTTATATAAATTTTGGTACGGTTAATGCTTGTTTTGTGATTCGAAATAAGCAAAGAAACTATTAACAACTATAAATAAAAATAACAAGTATCTAAACATTTTCCGTCGTAGTATATCAGGTTACCATATTAATACTAAATTCGATATTAGCGCCCTCTTTAAAAACAGACTCTTTTTTGCCAAACTATAATTAGCTATAAAACCACGTAAAATTTTCATTACTGACTAGTAATGGCTAACCACAAAGTTATCGATTGGTAGAGCTATTAGTGGTTTGTCGAGTGCCAATGATTAACTTATTATTTCATAACTTTTTAATGTATTACATGGCCGTACTCTGCAGTTGTACTGTGGTCTTAGGTTTGAATCTCGGGTCGGGCAGTGATATGGGATTTTTCTATTCAATATCAGCAGCGACAATAGGCTCGCACCCTATCACATCGTAGAACGTAACACACTAGGCGAAACGCGGGTGTCTTAGTAACATTTCTGCCTACCCCTTCTGGAAAAAATGTGTAAGTTTATATGTATATGCATATCAGGGTGAGTAAAAAGTAAAAGGTTTTATTATGTACTAATGACAATGAAAATTCGGTTGAAACTGAAATATCGATATTAATAAATTTTTAATAAAAAAATCAGCAAATTATTTTTTTTACTTTCTATCATAAAATAAATAATCGCTCCATACCAAGCGAAATTGGTTCATCTATTTATGAGATTAGCGCGCAAAAAGACAGACAAACAGGTAGATTCAAAATAATCAGTTACAAATTACAAACTCTTTCTATATCAGCCCATATACGTCCCACTGCAGGGCACGGGCCAACTCTACAATCGATAGTACGACTGAGTGGTTAGGCCATATAGTCCACCACGCTGGCCTAGTGCGGATTGGCACAAACTCTTTAATTTCATATATTTTATTCACTTTTATTTTTAAAAAATATTTGTATTGATGATTATGATGATTATATTTATTTCATTTTATATCATGCACTCACTAAAGCAAACAAATCGTAAATGAAAATTCACTTAAAAAATATTTATTTAATAACGGATTTCCAACGTGTTGTTTGTTGGAAAAAAACATAGAAAATACGTATAACACAAAAAAATAAAACAACAAATATACTACATGATCCTTCAATTAAAGAAAATCACTACGTTATGAATACAAAAAAATGTTCATAGACCACAAACAATACGCAAAGATTTGTATCGACAATACGGTGTTTTTATAAAAAAAAACTTTACCATGAAAATCGCGGGAGGTGAACGACCTTATTGCGCCTGACGTAATCCATGACGTGCGCGCGAGGAGGCTTGTTTCGCGGGAAACCATGACCTATTTCGCAGCAGTAGTCACAGACCGTGTGGCCTAATGGATAAGGCGTCGGACTTCGGATCCGAAGATTGCAGGTTCGAGTCCTGTCACGGTCGTTAGCTCGCATTCAAGCGCTTTTTTGATTTTATTAGTTATAAATTTGATCTAATATTTTATAGTCATTGTGAAAACAAATGTGAAAATACAAATATTTGAAAATAATGCTTTTTAATTTCATGGTATTGCGTAATATCAACATTTTTTCATAAGCAATTAATAATAAAACAGTTAATACATTATTCTCGTTTCGTTTGTTTTTAGTCATTGACTTATTATATTATTAATGATTACATGACATACGCCCGAATACTGGAACGCCATTCAAATAATAAGTTGCTCTTAACAGCGCACGGCCAACTTGTCCAGTACATTTAAGCGGGATTAACGTAGTTAAACGCAATTTAAATTTAAGTTGTGTTCCAGTATTTGGGCGTAAAGTTATTATAATTTTATAATTATAATATTATAATAAATATAAGTATTATAATTTCCTCAAAACTTTTGCTTCTACTGATCGAACCAACGTTTAGTTTATTACACAAATGTTATATGTTATTGTAATAATTTTTTTTTTGGTCAAACAATTTGTTATTGGATGTATTGAATAAAAATCGTATCATCGAACATTTTATAAAAACTACATCCCTGTTAATAATTATCATGTCCAATTGAAAACAGAAAAAAAAACATCTTTATTTTGACAACAACGCTTTCAGTGAAACAAAAAAGTTTACAAAATTATTATTTTTTATGACATTCAATGCATAGGTTTTTTTTATGACAATTTATCCATGAAGTAAATATTAAATATACATATTATAAAGAAGTATATATTTAAGTAAATATATCTGTGTTGTAAATGCATTATTTATTATATAAACACTGGGCTACATTAGTATAACTATTGAATATTACTGTAAAATATCCTTGATTAATCAGTACAATGCATATTATCTGAACCAATGTCTAATATAGCCAAAACTGGGTATACGTTAATTTGTAACATAAATATTTAATTATTGTATTCGTTTTTAGTATTATAGTTACAATTTAAGGTTGATCATAAGATTTTTTTTGTAATTATAGGACTGGCATAGTCGCTGAGCGACTCAAAGCCCTGAAAAAAAAAATAAAGAGAAAAAAAATAGTATAACTATTGTGATGGATGCATTTTATTTATTTCGTACAAACGTAAGAACACGTATAATATATATAATATATATATAAAACAATTATATATATATATAATGAATGATAATATGTTAATGTCGGAAACTTGGCCACAAAGGAAACTCGTAGTTAGATGATTCATGATTTTTTTATTGTTATGTCATTGTTCTGAGTACAGACGTCTTATAGAATAGTACGTCATTATCATTCCAAGTGAATGATAATGACGTGTGAAGTCGTGAATATTTTGAACTAACACAATAATTGGGAAATTGGGTTTTTATTATCTTACTAGCGGTCGGGCCCGGCTCCGCCCGGGTGCATACACGTTTTAAAATGGCAGTCAGAATGTTTAATTCTGACTATCATTTTAGAATATAGACCAATCGGACCACGAAAAACGAACAAAATTTCCTCGTATTTGCTAGAAATATCACTACTGCTTTCCTCCTATAGATCATAGCGTGATGATATATAGCCTATAGCCTTCCTCGATAAATGGACTACCCAACACTGAAAGAATCATTCAAATCGGACCAGTAGTTCCAGAGATTAGCGCGTTCAAACAAACAAACAAACTCTGCAGGTTTATAATATTAGTATAGATTTAAATGCTTCATGTTATTTCTTTACTTATTTTAAATGTATTTAATAACATAATTGACCGGTGTGGTATCACTGTTCCACACCATCAGAAAACCATCAAAAATACCTTGTTATTTTATTGCGTTTTTTTACTAATGGAATTAAATGAATTTTAATTTGCTGGTGGGTTTTGGTACCTCTCGGTCTTGGTGCATGGGGTGGAAAGTTCGAGCAAGCCGATCCGAGAGTTTGAGTTAATTATTTAAATACGCCCCTTTAAATAAAGCAACAGATGATAAATAATTATATATTTCTCATGGATTTATACCATATACTCGATCCGCACTGTAATAGGGAATATGCACCAGACTTCAAAATACTTCAAAATATTTTTTTTGTAATCTTTATTAATGTAGAAATATACCTTAAAGATATTTTTTAAATTTATCAACTCTAAATTGGTAAAATAAATACTTAAAAAATGATATTTCAATTTTGCCGCGCATTTTTTCCGAAACGCGATCTATTGCTTGAAAAGGAAAGTGACGACAATGGGCACATTCTTGTGAAGTTTTAGCTTCTTGAGTGTATTGTTTTACGTTTGTTTATGAGTTATTTTGTGCTTTCTTTATACTATTAAATAAAATGGATTATCATGTCACGAAAAACAGTTCTGTAGCAATTCATGAAAGAAACTTAATCCAAATACTACGTTGTTCATATCGTGCCCTCTGACGTCACAGCGAGTTCGCGCCAATATGGCGTTTAAATGCTTTGAAACTGATAGCAGTTTTAATTATTTTTTTGTACTTTTTTGATTGATATTTTCAAAAAATTATATTTTTTTCCGATAATGTAATAACATACAGAATTGGTTAAAAATATAAAAAAATTACATGCATATTTCCTATTGCCATCAGCTGTGAGTGCAACCACTTTTCAGTTTCAAATAAAATGGATCGTCTATGATCATAGTCTTCATCATCTTAGCGTTCGATAGCGTTGTCGTCATGTTGTTGGCAAAATATTATGAACAACTTTTCTTTCTCCACATTTTATTATATTGGACATGTTAATATTATTGAATTACTAGTATAAATGCATCTTGTTAATATTATTTGATAGTCTCCGTGGCGCAGTTGGTTAGACGCCGCCTGTGAAACGAGAGGTCGCGGATTTGATTCCCGCACCACGCCACAAATATTTCTTCCGGGTCTGCGTGTTTGTGAGACCGAAAAGTATCTGGTAGTTCCTGATACCCACAGCACAAAACTCGATCTTAGTGTGGGGTTAGGATTATGTGTGTGACTGTTAGATGTTTATTTATTTATTTATAAAAACGTATTTCGAACAATTAGTTAAATTGTAGTTCCAAATTTCGCCACACGCCAATAGAATTTAAATGAAGTTTACTTGAAAAATCTGGTCTAAAATAAATTAAATAATTTAGATTTTAAAGAGAATTTCAATTTGATTGAAAATTATACTCAAAAAAAAAATTTAGAAATCTTCCAATATTATTTTTTTATCATTAAATACACGCGTTTGTATGTCAACGTACAATGGTGTGCGTTTTCTAACTAACCTCTTTTCGTATGATTGATGAAACTCGGTACACGGTTACTGAGAAATAAGTAACTGATTCCTTGCGCCAAAGAAAGTGGCACTTGTAGAGCAGTATTCAATTCAAATTATCTGCCCACACGTACATGTTTAGAGATCATTAATATGAAACACTCTTGTACGGAATTTAACTTATTTATACGGCTTTTATCGCGGATTAAGTTAATTTTTTATATTTCTTTCCTTCCTGATGTGTCGATTAATTTTCAGCTTTCTTGGTACATTATTGTATTTCAAATCTTATTGGCTCGCAGCTCTATTTGTGCGTATGCTTGTAAATATGATAATTTTTTATTTTAGGGTAAGCGCTGAGACAGTTGTCGCACATACGCTATATATTCAGGCCAGCCAACACAAGTTGAAACATGTATAACGCGATGAACTCCAATTAAATTCGTATAATACGTTTTATTTCAATGTGTAACATTTGCGTCAAAAAATCATCGAGTCTAGAAATAAATATAAATTTACCCATCAGTCACTGACATGATCCCATAGTAATACCCAAGTGTGTTATGGTCGGAATCTGATACTACGAGAGATGTTTGGATTTCACAATACCCTTGACCGAAACAAGTATCGGCCGCACAAAATTTTGTCATGGCAAGGATCGAACCCGCGACCTCTCGTTGGGCCGTCAGTGGCGCTTACTCCACATCGAATAACTTACTTGTATTGTCATCCTTACTAATCAAAAATGATACAAGCATCCCAGTACCTATAATCATTAGCTACATATTTTATAACAAACAAGAAGGCATACAAATTGCTATCATGAAGATCTTTATAATTACGTTCATATTACGATACAGCAGTTTAATGATTGCATTATTGTTATTTATTATTTTAACCTCTGATGTAACCTCAACATATCATTCGTGGGTGGCATCGTGTATAGACAAGCTAAATTGTTATTTATAGCATCCGGAACCCGCGCCATCGTGTGTCAATCGCACTTAACCACTTGATGTCGGGCGACCCACGATCATATGGAACACTTTCTTGTGAGTCACCGTGATTTTTGGAATGCCCAGGAATGTGAAAATTCTGAGAACTCAATTTTGGAGTAATCTTTTTTTAAATTAAGTTGTGTGTGTATCATCGGCTGTGTGTATCGCAGGATAGCAGGTTTGCATGTTAAAAACAGCCAAAATATTAAAAAAAAAAAATACACAACTATTTTAATTTCATTTTATTTAGTTGGCAGATTTGCGTTCAGTGCAAATGTGTGGCCGTGCAATTTTTAGTCGTATCTTATCCATATCCCGTTGCGATCAAAGTCAGGAACTCATCACATTCTCAATATATTGAGGACTTTTATTATTGAAAAATATGTATAATTTAGAAAGCTTACAGAACGTTGCTTCTTTACATATGTAACACGGTTATGGTACTACGTAGATACGAATCAAAACTCTTCTAAAATGTATATAAATAAAAAAAAGGATGTTATAAGTATTTTCATCACCTTGTCCTATACTGGAAAACGCTTTATAAAAATAAAAAATAAAAAAGAATATTGCATATTATAGCTAAAAAAAGGTTGTTGTTGGAAAAACATTTCTCAGAAAGTAATTAATCCACTTAGGGAACCTTGGCGTGGTGTAGGTGGCTCATCGATTCCCATCAATCGCCTTACGTGACCACTGTCTGTTCATTGATACGAGTGTGTTAACACTGCCAGATACGTTACGGTGGACATATCGGGATATTACGCCTTTTTTATTGTACTTAAGGGGTATAATTGCATGCAGGGTCGGCATAATTGTATGCAGGCCGGTATAATGGTATCGAGTTGCATGAAACTACCGTCTGATGCCATTCGATACTGCCTGAACGGCATTTGTGCTAACCATTAGGTGCAGTGCAGTCATTAGATTGTGTCAGTATAAAAAGGGGTGTGTTTAATGACGTATTTTTGTAAAGGATTGGCAATCGTGGAAGCAACTCCCCTGTACCTACGGCCCATAGGCCCATGTAATTTCTAGAAAACTATTCACTTACGACCACTGCGTATTCTGAGGGTGTTAAGGAGGAGGGGAGGCTTATAGTTCTCCAACAACGCAGTAACAGTCGTTCTCAATGATCAATCTGTCTTTAACTAGGGATTTCATTAGATATTTCGATGCATTTTACGTTTCAGTTAACAAAGATACAAAAATATAGATATGGTACATATGTTTATAGATAGCTAGGCATGATAAATATATATGTCTATCTTTATTTAATAAATTGTAGCATTGAACCGACATTATAATGGTAGCCAGTTTAACCTCTAGTTAAAGATAGATAGAATATAGAGAACGGCCATAACAGAACTAAGACCATCCACTTTTTTTCAATAAATTTCTATGATAAATGGACCGAGCTGATCCATCGGCTCTACACTTGGAGGCTCTACAGCTTTATACGACTTATGGCAATCTTAAACCACTTCTGTTGATTATTACATATACATATTAGTACTCCGTCTTAGTTGGATATCTGTTTTAATTGAATTACTGATGATATCATGTAGTAGTCTTTATGAGTTCTGAGTTAAAAAGTGTGTTCATATTCTGAGTTACCACTTATGTGTTTTTATTTTTGGCGCTATATTCAATTCCAAATGTATTACAGAAAAAGCCCCTGCACCGTACGTTCCAAATTGCACGTAGGCCTCACTGCGTCTACGCATCTCAATCACAAGAAAAAACGGAGAAACGGTTAGAATCTTAAGTAATGTGCGACAAAAATAAGGTATTTTTGGTTTTGTCATTCTATCGTCATTGATGACGTCGCTTAGAGGAAAACAATACGATAAATGTAAGCAGCTATAAATACTACGATGTATCAAGATGTACAGAGACGAATGACAATGAATTTAATTAAGTTTTTGCGCCGAGAGTACCAGAAAAGATTAGCATCAGACGTAACACTTAGTAATTTATCATTACAAGTTACACAGTTGTTTGATTTTCATTTTAAATTAAAATGTACGAGACAATTTAATTCTAACAACGTTTGACGTTTTGACCGTTCTATAAAAGTACTACTACATTATATATTTAAAAAAATATAGAAGTGGTCAATAATAAAACCCGCCATTTTTATGCTGCAGTACAGTTATACTAGACTAAAAATCACGTCATATAGAAAGGAGGCAATGGAAACGCATACTAGTGGCCATTTCCTCGAAGCGTAAACATTGGAGCCCATTCACAAGCCCGCGTCACGTAGGGCGTATATGTTTGCCGTTGCTTAATTACCTCAAAAGCCTTTACTCCACTTGTGTTCTTACGAAACCGCAAGTTGTGTAATAATTTATCGATATTCGTGGGTTGTGGGCTGATATATTTTGATTTCTAGTACATTATTTTTTCAATTTTGAAAAAATACGAAAAAGGGGTAGAGAGAAGACAATTTATGTTGTTAAGGGAATTTCTTCAATTGTTTCTTCTACACAGCTGTAACACTTTTGCATACAGTGGTAGTATTATTTTGTCTGTCTGTAACGGCCCATATTCGTCCCCCTGCATGTCACAAGCCTCCTCTGCAATCGAGAGTAGGTACGATTGAGAATGGTTAGGCTATATAGTCTAACACAACGGCCTAGTGCGGATTCACGGACTTTACATACCATAGATTTTTTTCAAATATCTATATAATTAATTTTAAATAATAATATAATAATTACTTAAAAGACTAAGTAAACACTATTGTAATAAAGAATAATACGTTGGTTTGCTTTGAAGAAAATATTAAATGAATAACTGAGACATTATAGTCGTAAATATTATGAGCACTAAAGGTAGAGTTTAATATATTTAAATTTTACTATTTCGTTACCTTGAAGTGTGGTTGTAAGATTTCTATGAATAAGATTTATATTTCTGTCAGCGCATACAATGCTGAGATAAGTATACAGGGTATATCATGACTGCTACCGAATACGAAGCCGGATGGTAGTTTTGGTGACTACAAACACAATGCAACTAAAAATTTCGCAAAGATACGTGACAAATTTTTTTATGATTTTCTTAATATTCTCGATTTTCGGTGGTAAATCCATAGTTTTTGCTAAAATAATAATTTTAACCCTTGCGTACTATAGCATCAGTAAATATAAAAGGGTGCACACTATTTTTTAGACAATAAAACTGTATTTAGCACCCAAATACGACGATTGAAAAAAAAATACGAAAAAAATGTTCATGTTAGTTGCACTGTGTCTGAAGTCACTAAAATTACCACCCGGCTTCTTTTTCGGTAGCAGTCTTTATATTATACAGGGTATATCACCTGTATAATAATAAAATGAAAGAATTAAACATTTCCGAGATTTCGATTGAGAGAGCATAAGCTATAGCCCATAGTCCAGTTAGCGGATTTTACACACCTTAGAAAACCTACATTTCACTTATCGTATCAAAAAAAAAATGCATGTAAAAGGTGTATAGCACGAATTGCTAGTTTTAATAACAACAACTTTATAAGGTGTCTTTATTTGTGTTTTTTATTGTTTTGTGTTGTTAATTTTCAATCACGACTATTTCCACTTGATTCATAGTTTTTAAGATTTCATTTACTCGTAAATGGAAAAGTTGAATGTACATTTAAAAATTCTGTTTATTAAACTCGTTCAAATGCACTCTAAAATGTAACATAATTTCTAAATGTAAAACAATACCAATACAGTAAAATTTGTAAAGGCAATCGATTTCTATCAAACCGCCATTGAAAATGTATTTCATTATGCGAGAAACGTACCAGACATACGTAGTTAATGGCTATTCTTATACATGTTACAATTTTTATCAATTTGCAACATTGCATTTAGTTAATCTAACGTTGTGCTGTAAGTAAAGTCAACGGGATATTTATATGTGTCGCGAAAGAAAAAGTACAGTTTTTTCCGAAAATATTACGTTTAATGTACGCTAGGGATTGTTATTTTAGCGAAAACAATATTAGATCACCCAAATAAGCTGTTGCTTAAAACAAAACAAAAAAAGTGTTTTTTTTTCTCGTTTTTTTTTTTTGTTGTTGTATTGTTCGTTTTTTTCGGCTTCGTTTTCAGTCGCAGTCTCGATACAGCCGGTATAATTCACCGGGAACACCTGACGACATCTATCTGGTGTCATCGCTCGTTGGTCGTAACAGTAGTGCCGGCCAACTCTTAAACTGGTTGAACCAAGAATAAATAAATACACCCACCATTCTCATACATAATTCTGACACCACACTAAGATCGAGTCTTGTGTCGTGGGTTTCAGAAATTACAAGAGACTTTTCGGTCTCACAAAAATTCAGACCGTAAAAAATGATGCTAACAAATATTTGTTTCCTGGCGCGGCGTTAAACCAAGGCTGTCAAGAAATATACTTACTTCGTAGATCAATTTTATGTTTTTATCTATCCTTTACGATAGACCACCATTTTAGCAATTTTGACAGATGACGGTTTGCTCTAAAATAGACTCTAAGAAAATCATGAAGAAAATAGACAATTTATTACTTAAGCAATTTTGACAGATGACGGTTTGCTCTAAATTATACAATTTATTACAGTAGAATATTCTTTATTGTAAAATGTAAACCAATACATAAAAGAAAAACAAAATATTAAAAATTAAACAATTTAATGGTGTAATAAGTGGCGATCTTTTCTCGACAACCATTGTAATTATATTCGTATGAAAAAAAAAAAAATCAAATGAATGAATTATATTGTGTTTCTCTCAACATCATTATATAATGTTGAATAACTTCGTCTCTACTTAGAAGTCGGCTTATTATTAGAACATTTGGCTTTTCATTCCAATTCTTATTATGTTTGCACAAAGCCCCAAAAATAACTCATAACTTCAACATTCGAAGTTTATTTCTAAAGTTACGTTTGGAAATATAATGATCTAAAGTTTTAATGTAATATTATTCTAATAGAATTTAGTCTTTCTCACTATTATTATCCATAAGAGATCAAATCAATGACTGTTTTTTTTTATATTAGCTTCAATCGTATATTTGTAACCGACTCCTTTGGGCGCGATTGTGACCCACTTTAAACGGTTAGATTTCATTCAAAATTTGTAGATTTGTTGAGGACCAATGACAACACAATAATTTAAAAAGTATTTAACATTACCTTATCCAGAACCTTTAGATTTTTTTTTATTATGAGTGGATTTTGGGTGGGTTAAAAGCGTGGGTCGCTTACTACAATTATTTATCCTCAAGCACCCTAGCTTTTTAACAATAAAATGAATGTATTTTACTCTATTTCCTAATCTTAAACTTATTATCAATTATTTTTACTTTTTTAGTTGGGTCTTCAATTTAAGGGTGTATTTTTAGTTTTTTAAACTATTATCATTTTGTCTTAGGAAGAATTGTTAGACTGCCATGTATTGCCTTCGCATGGTGGTAAGCGATACGACCATAGTGCATTTACACTGCTGTTTGGCCGGAGAAATAGACATTGCGGTGGTACCTACCCAGGCGACCTCTCACATATGAGAGACCGACCACCAGTGCGTCTTATATCCCTATCCATACTTTTGCATAATGATAACGATCGAAGTTAACGAGTTTGTGATGTCGAGTACCAAACGAGCAGTGGAGTCAGCTGATGCTAAGTAACCACCGTGTCGCATGAGCATCTACAACTTCAGCGAATTGTGAGTTCATTGTCTGTCTTTAAGGAAGGATAAAGTGAAAAGCGGTAATGTAACTCAAGCTACCTCAGTAACGAAAGAAAACAGTAAATGTCATATTGCATCGTGTTCATTTTCGATATCATTTCAGTCAAGTCAGCTAATTCATACATACATAAACTCACGCCTTTTTTCTCAAAAGCGATAGGTAGAGGTTCTGGTTGCAATCAGTACACCCACGTTTCGACTTCTGTCTTCCGTCTCACGATGTGATAGGGTGAGGGCTATATCACCATATTGGGCACAAAATTCGAACTTTACGCTGATAATTAATTGAAAAATCCATTATTACTTCACCCGAGATTCGAACCCGAGATCTCAGCTTTGTAATCAAACCGTTGTAAAACTACGCCAGCTAGGCAATCGGCTCATTCATGGTCTAACAAAAATACAGTGCCTTAACCTATTTTTAGTTCATTAACAATTTTGCCTTACGATAAACATAAAATATACTTCAAACTTCAGTATTTAAGCTAAAACCCGCCATCAAATCATAATAAAAACAAAATTACTCGCATCATCAACAAACGAAAATCTAATTCGTCGTGAATTTTTAGCATTCCCGCGTCCTACTTTCCAGTTCCTAAGTGCGGTTAGGCTAATTGAATTTTATTATGCTAACTCCGGCCATCTTAAAGGTCTCTAACAGCGGGTAGAATGAGACGGAGACGTGACGTTGCCGGGACGTAAATTGTACGATTTTCTGTCGCAGATACCGCTACTATCAAAATAATATAAATAGTTTTTCTCTCTTCATATTTTATTACTTTGAACATTTTAATACTGGTAAATAACAATTAAATTCTAATAACACATCGTAAACATGCGTTCAATATATATTTTTTTCTTTGTAGTTTCGAATGTTACCATACCCAATGAGGACGTATAATACTCACATTTTTAAAGAACTTGCTACACAGATTCGAGCGACGATCGCAACAGATTTGGGTGACACGTTCCATATCAACTAATACAATATTTCACATCAACTAATATAATATTTCTTGTTTATGTTCACGTGTGTTTAATATCATAAGTGTTGTGTACTCCTTTAAGTGGTACATGCATTAGAATGTAACTGTAGTAATGAATGTCTTAGTTGTGATAATGTATGTACCGTTGGAGAACCATAATTTAATAAAATAAAATACAGTACACCTGCTCCGTGCCGTCAGCGTCACGTCCTCGTCTCGTCCAGCCCGCTGTTTGACGAAACCTTAAATCGCGACTTCCGCGATAAGGTCGGGTTCACTACGACCCTTCAGGGGCCATAACCTTCTGTCCTCAATCTGAGCTTTCAGCTTCGCGTGCGTTTCAATATATATTTTTATACGGTTCCGGATATATGAGTTCATGATTCAGCGGAAAAAGGTTAAATTGGGCGTAATGTTGCTTTTTATACTGTATTGTTATTAGTGTCGCGGATAATTTGATATTTATCTCTATAAACCTATACACGTCCTACTGTAGGGCACGGGCCGCCTCCACAATCGAGAGCATAATTTACACAGTTTTATACAATGTATTTAATCCGCGGGAGCAAAAATCAGTTAGAGTTTGCAGAAGGGACTTAGGACTTAGGGCCTTAGGGTTAAGCAGGTTTAGACCTACCTACATTAAAATAACTGATTGGAAGAAAATTATTATTGCATAAGATATATTTGTAAATGTTAATGGCTTGTCAACTTCTATATTCTGTTTAGTTTACAACGCGCTAAATACTTTACGAATCTTTGCAACATTGTAACATTCGATAGAACGGTCGAAGATTTGGCGAAAAGCCAACCCTCGTTGCACATATTAAATAACACGCTTAGGAATAATTCATTTTAAGCCAAATACATAAGCTTTTGCACATTACAGATACACACAACACTTCCTTTATAACAAAGTACTCTGTGCATAACACTTTATTAAACACCACCGGTTACAGAATAAATAAAACATGGAAACCTAACAAATAAGTGAACAATTTGAACAATTCACCTCTTTTGTTTCATTTCATTTTATATTTAAAATACTTTCTTGAAACTTTAAAATATCGTACATCATTTAGATTCAGTCATTTTTTTCCCGGTTCACAAGTTTGTTTTCGCCAAAGAAGAACGGACAAGAAACTAGCGTTGCTCTTTTCAAAAACAGTTTACAAAACAGCGATTATACACTATTACTATAGTTAATTTTAAGTTAAAACTCATTTATTTAATGGTACTTCTCTCCGCACTGTTTCAGCCCACCCATTCTTAATTTTCATTTTTTTTACTCCTCTACAATCGAGAGTAAGATTGAGAGTGGTTAGGGCATATAGTCCACCACGCTGGCCTAGTGCGGATTGGCAATTTTAACATCTTCGTTTAATAAAGGTTTTATTAAAATGAATCAAACTCTTAAAATATAAAAAGTTGGCACGTCAAAACTACTACAAAGGAACTCTAAATTTTATCTACCGAAACCTCTTGTTAGGCTAGCTTATCCCGGATGGACTGAATGTAGGGCGCACTTTCGGGACGCTATAAAACTTTTATCGAGGATAAACTTGACGACATGCCGACTTTAAAAGAAAGAAAACCATAAAATTATCTTCTAATGGCCGCTGAGAACGGCTATTGAATTAAACGCTGCTTTATTTAAAATAAACGAGCAAGTATAAAGAGAAAGAAGAGATTTTTATTTGTAGACTTAAAAAACTATTTTTGTTTTAAAGAAATAAAAATAAGTATGTACTCTTACCATGTGTTTTTAATTAATTATAACAAAACTATAGATAGAAAAAACGATTATTTGTTTTTATTTGTATAAAAATTGAAACTTAAATTATTGTGGTTATTGTTTTTGATGCAAGATTTTTCAATATATTTCATTGCTACCAAGCACATAGTACATACAAAATATAACCAAGACCTGTTCGAAACCAGGAGATAAATTATAGAAAATATACATTAAAGCAGTATATTTGTGAAACTTTGAAATATAGATATGTAATTTAAATGCATTTGTTTAAAGATAAATTATTATTATTTATCACTGGCAAATATGCAGATTTATGGATAGTAAATATGTCTTTGCAATTTGCACGATTACATAAATATAAAATTATCCCTTGAATATGATTATAATAATAAGTAAAAAAATATTATATCGACTATTACTACAAACGGCCTCCCCATACACTCGCTTAATTTATGCCTTACAAATAAAAATAAACCTCGTTTGTGAAATGGTGCACCTTGCTCCGGGAACACCCTAAATTGTACTAGGCTTACATAAATAACAGGCGATGCTAAGTTCCATTCCATTCTCTCAGTAGATGTATCCCGCATCTCTGCTTTGTAATCCTGCACCAAACGTCTATTCCATTAATGATACTATGTTTGAACAGTTTACATTGTTGTTTACGTTTGATGTTCCTATAATTTTGATTTTAGTTGACAGCAGCAATGGAAACGTAACAATATTTATTTGTCGCAGTACCGGTCCTTGCGTGGTACAAGTATTTCACCCCAACCAGCTGTTGCATCCCGTGTCCACGCCCACCTTAGCTTACTCGTATTATTTTTCTTCTCAATTTTATGTGTCCCTAGTACTCTACATCACGAAGCGCGGGGATTTTTACGCGAGAAACGGAGGTTCAGAAGTGAACGAAAGAGACAGATGCATAGGGAATGAAAAGGATAGAATATATTCGTCTCAATGGCTATCAAAGTGATTTGTTAGGTCGTTTTATAGTTGCTTCCTGTGTTATACAAGAACGCCATGTTTTAAAGATGGCTGAATACATTATGGGCATTTCAAGTGCTGATATGAAAAAAACAAAATGTAAATGATTCTTACATCTGCGCAATTATACTGCTCGTGTATGTTGTTAAAACAATTTTAATAGTCGCTTAATAATACTTTTAAAAACTTGTAGACAAGGGGAGAAAATTGATAACAGTGCGAATGTTAACGGTAGGCCCATGTGATTGAATTATCATAAAAGCGTTTATTAAAATTACAACAAGTGTTTCTATAAAATATAACGAGATATTGAAAATGATTAAAGAATAATACTTGTTCTCGAGACTGTGACTAGGCAAACATATTTTTGGTGGATATTTCGATAGGACAATGACCGAGTTCTGGAAGAAATTACTTTTGTTTGGAAGAGCAGTTATGGATACCGCATGCCCAGTCGTAAGTCTTGGGTTACCAAAGCACACACAGTTTGCTTCTTTAGGTTATGTGTGTATTTAAAATTGATTATTGATGTGAAAAGAGAGGCCGCGGTTTCGATTGCCATATTTAAGACAAGTGTTTGTGTGAACTTATATATTTATTTCGGGCCAAAAACTCCTTCGTAATTTCTGATGTCTTCAACAAAAGATTTGTATTTTACTGGTTTTGGACTACGTATGTAGTTTTTGTATAATTTCGTTATCGTTCAATATTAAACTGTAGTAACCATCATGGTCGCCCTCAACAAATAAACTATTAAAAAAAAATGTATTTTAAGGCATGTAAAAATTTCTGATCAGCCTGTTGAAAGCGGTCTAAAGTCTAACCTTTCCAAATTAATGTGGAAGCCTACCCCAGCATGGACCTTATAATAAATGGCTTATATTGGTTTAATCGCAACACACAGGATGTTTTACCCAATACTATGAACCAGTTTTGTACAAAGGTCTGAACACCGATCAGGAACACAGGCATAACAATCCAGAAATCTTCACCTACTACAAAATGATTCACATCTCAGTATATTTATGTATTTCCCCGTAAATTTAGTTTCGTAAACAGGAAAATTGATTTAAAACACGGTGCGTAACAAACGTTGAATACAAATAGTCTAGTTGAAAGATAAACTATGATGATTAAACGTATTGTAAACTTTTTTCTTGGCTTCAATCATTAAGTTTTGGAATTCCGCATTGGGATCTCAATAGGCAGTTACATAATGTATATAGAATAGTACCGCCTGTATTGCAGACATAGGAAATGAAGATTGGTTCGTGGATTTCTGTAACCAAATGGATAGAAAATAAACAGATGAATGAGATTCTTTTCGTACGTACTTCGTCAGAGAAAATATATTTTCTTATACACTGGCAAGATTTGAGGACCGCAATACACCAAATTAATTTATTATTATTTATTTCAAGTAACATGCAAGTTTACAATATTTGAACAAAAACACTTACACTCAACAACATAAACAATATTAATATTATTTATAAAAGGTAAACAACAAAGGACATTTATATATTTATCAGTAAAAATTAAAATTTAATTAGTAACAATGCAAAAGTAACTGCAGCAGTATAACAGTCCAAACAGTTTTAGCTGCAGGGAAAGATGTTTAACTCATTTTTTTTAGTCTTGCCCGGCATAATGACTGCACCTGATTGTAAGCGCAAATGCCCTCCAGGCAAAGTATCGAATGGCATCAGACGGCACTTCCATATTATTCGATACAATTATGCCGGCCTGCTATTGTCTCTTCAATTCTTCATTCTATTTTTTTCATTAAGTATCATTGTTAAAATTGAGCGCCAATAGATGTGTGGCATGCAGGTTTCCTCACGATGGTTTTCTTCACCGTCATAGTGCGTGGTGATTGACTATCAATCAATACACACATAACTTTGAAAAGTCAGAGATGTGCCCTGGGACTTCAACCCGCGACCACCGTGAACCAATCCGTCCGTTCACCAATAGGCCACCACCCACACACTTATAATAATAATAATCTGCTTATAATTTAAGAGCAAACCCATCTGCCTTTTAGCAAAAAAAAAAAAACAGTATAATACTTCATACTCTCAGGTGTACGATACAAAAGCCAAATCATTTCTTCCCAAAATTATAAAACTTATGATGAACGTCCTTGAGGTTTCTGTGTGAGCAGGAAGTTGGCACTAAAACTATTACCAGACATGTAATTGAGGATGAGTCTAGGGGGTCGGACCCCACACTATCAAGTAATAAAATTATTGCAATGGTTTATGGTTTGAGCGATTGGCTGCGAAACGGGCATGTCAATTTGTCTGGGACTATTAAACTGCGGCTTGGCATACGCTGAGTCATTCTAGAGAAACATTTCGTTTTATTACCATATCGATGGCGCAATGTAGAGCATATAAGCCTTTTAATTATTTGTTAGGTTTTAAAATATTATCATTAATGTGATTTAGAGTATTAGAGTATTTAAAACTGCGTGGTGGCCTGTTGGTGAGGAACCAAACGCGGCTGCTCACAATGTTCACGATGGTCGCGGGTTCAAATCCCCGGGTGTTATTTCTGACTTTTCGGAGTCATGTGTGTATTGAGAGGCAATCAGCATGCACTATACCGGTGAAGAAAACATCGTAAGGAAACCTGTATGCCATAGCGATTTGTAAAATTTCTATGGTGTGTAAAGTCCGCCAACTTCCACTAGACCAGCGTGGTGGACTATACGGCCTAACCACTCTCAATCGTATTCTGATTGTCGAGGAGACCCGTGCCCCGGGTTGAGTACTTAATTTCGGAATATATGTATAAATTAATAACTACAAAGCCTTAGTATCCTAAGCTAATTAATTTTGAAAGGAACCTTATAATAGTCATAAACAAGATTGCAGATCTCGGTCACTGGTTGCAGGTGGTTTCCAATAGGTCATTGTGGTAATCCTGGGGGCAAATTCATATTCACCATTTTTATATATTTTTGTTTTCAACTCCTCCTAATTGTTTTTTTTTCTTTCAGATTAATTTCGATGCGGGTTGAAGACAAGCTCGTGTTCCTGAGGGACTCGCTGATCTCCGGAGCTCAATGTCAATTCTTTAAGCAACTGTTGATCCTGGCTGATGGGAGTTGCAGTGGTGGGTGTGTAGGTGGCAAAGTCTCTATATTCAGCAGTAGACTTCCTACAACTGAAACCGAACGTAGGAAAAAAGCAACGAGGCAAGAGAAAAACCACATTAAATTCCTCAAAGACCAATCTAGATGCTGCCCAGTCCACACTAGATTAAACTGTAACATTAAATTTTATACGACAAAATGACGGCTTTATGACGTTTTTATGGCAAACAATGTGAGTTATGACGTCGAGTTTCACCGACACGATTTACTTTTGTGGTTTATTGATACAATACGGCACAGGTTTGTTTACAGTTTTTTATTGTTGTATAAATCAAAAATATTTTTTTGTTAACCTGTTTTGTATTGTTGGTCTTTTTTCAGCTATTTGTATTTGTTGAAGGAATACAAATAATTCTAACAATAATTGCAAAGGCAATATAACGAATTATATCGTGAAATCAACACTTTTATACACACTGTCAAAGGTCCCTCATATGTCAGTAGCCATCAGGGTAGGAACTACCACAATTTCTATTTCTCTCGCCAAACAGCATTGTAAATGCACTGTTGTGTTTCAGTTTGAAGAACATTGTAGCCAGAGTAACTACTGGACAAATTGAGACTTAACATCTTTTGTCTCAGGATGGCGGCGCAGTGGAATGCCAATAATTGCTTTGTAACTCATAGTTTTGTTTGGTTTTGCTACTATGCATAAGCGGTCGTATCGCTTACCATCAGGTAAATGGCATGCTCGTTTTGCCATTCATTGCTGTAAAAATACAATGGTTTCCCAACACTAAGATACATATTGCCTCATTGATCTAGTGCCAGTGAGTTCGAACCAGAGCTGAATTCCCAGGTTGAACGTTCTGATTTATACGAGCTTTCCATTTTGAGAAATTGATATAAGTTGCGTAGAAGTTGTATTTATTTAAGAAGGAGTTATGTCTGTCCCGTGATTAAACCCGGACTAAAATAGTCTCGGTGAAACTTGGATACTACTACTTTAGTTGCGCCACCGTTTAGTGGCTGAGAGATATTCTATTATGAGCTTATGCAAGATAGGCAATTATTATGGCCAGTGGCAAGGATCTACTATCTGCTAAAACCCTCATTCATGAAACGCATAGTAAAAAAGAAAAACTGGGTTAACATTACTCATATCACTGTAGATATATTAGACAGAAATATTAGAAACATAATGGGAATATAAATAGCTTTCACCACAATATAACACAGCTTCTAACTCCACTTTATACATTCGTCCCCATTTCTTTATAAGTAAGGGCGTTGACATAATTCAGCATGGCCCTTGTAGCGCCTCGGAATATTGTCACGATATATCGTATTAGCCAAATTGTGGGCTTAGCTTTTGTACAAAATAAGCAAGACGACAGAAGTGTATTAAAAAAGAAATTCCTCTTAGTCAAGAACTAAAATAAACAGAGCTGAATCTTCAAACTTATACATACATTAACGGTTACATTTACATCCCACCGGGTTAGGTAGAAGCTATGCACCTCACTTTTGTTCGATTCGGTCGTATTATATTGGCTTTGTCTTCTTTTATCAGTCTTAAATATTTAAATAAATAAACAAATACATCCAACGGTCACGTACATAGTCCTGACCCCACACTAAGATCGAATCTTGTGTCATGGATTTCAGAAATTCAAAAATGTTTTTGGTCTCACAAACACTCGGACCCGAAACAAATAGCTGTGGATCACACAAATATTTGTTTTGGTGCGGGGATCGAACCGCGGCCTGTAGTTTCGCAGCCGGCGTTTCACCAACTGTACCACGAGATTGTCGAATAACATACGCTCAAAATATAATTCAGACCTCGTTGTGGGGCCATTTCACTACACTCATGCAATTAAGGTTTTTATTATAAGATGGTGTCATTAGAAATAACTTTTAGATTATTTACCTTTCGACTGATTGCATTGAGGCATCCTGATCATGCATGCTTTGGTTCATGCTGCTTTGAACCGTGAAATTATAGATTCAATTACCGGATGAATACAGTGTATGTAAATCAGATTGACAAATCTCTTGAGTTTTCTGCCATTGGGATTTAAGCCCAAATTGCAAAAGACTCATCCCTTATATTATATTGTGACAGCCCCCATACCTACTCAGAGTAAAATGTACAGACTACAGACTCCTACATAAGTTCGCTCCTAGTGCTGACCAATAACACATTGTTACAGCAGATGTTTGTGCTACAAACATTGTCCTAGTTTATCGTAACAATAAGATGTTATATCGTCTCTCTATTATGATTCACTTGATATTTTGCTATTTGTTTTGCGGTCAACTGAATATTCCGATATTGAAACTATGCCGAACTTCGATGACTCTTAGAATATCTTCAACTTTGTTTGGTATAATAATACTAAACTTCTTCATACTTTTATAAAGATTGCTTACAAAACTTTGCCAATAGATAGTGATTATATTATTAATATATTTTTTTGCTACGCCTATTGCTTATTGCGGCACACACATATTACTACACATAATATTTTATAACGCTCCAATTTTGATTTTATTTTTAAACATTTTAAACAATAAGTAGATTATCTATTTTAGGAAGTTTATAAATACATGAATTGTTTGGTTTATTACCGGCAGTGGCGTAACTACCCCATCGGGGGCCCGTGGCAAAGTTCATCAGAGGGGGTCCTTTTTTTTTGTATTGTATCAGCCCATATACGTCCCACTGCAGGGCACGGGCCTACTCTACAATCGAAAGTACGATTGAGAGTGGTTAGGCCATATAGAGGGGGTCCTTAGTAGTAAAAATATTAATATTTTTTTAAAGTGCGTGGTAAACGGACCAGACGCGGCTGCCAAAATATTCATGGAGGTCGTGGGTTTGAATTCCATGGCACACCTCTGACTTCGGAGTCATGTGTGTATTTCACGTATTATGACGGTGAAGTAAAACATCGTAAGGAGGCCTGCATACCATTAGTAACTAGTACTAGTAGACTATAAAAACAATGCCTCTAAAAATTTCGCAAAGAAACGCGATAATTTATATTTATGATTTTTTAAATATCGTCGAATTTGGCTGGTAAATCCATAGCTTTTGCTAAAATAGTAATTTAAACCCTTGCGTGCCATAGCGTCCTTAAAAATAAAACAATTATAAATAATTAGGAAATAAACTAGATATTTACCACCCAAATACGAGTATAGAAAAAAATAACAAAAAAAACAACGCATGTTTTTGCAAAAATTTTAGTTGATTTGTGTCTGAAGTCATTAAAACTACCACCCGGCTACGTTTTCGGTAGCAGTCTTGAGATACCCTGTATGATGTAACCATTCTCAATTGTCCTTTTGATTGTAGGAGAGGCCCATGCCCTGCAATGGGACTTATATAGGCTGATACAGTACAGTACAGAATTTTTTAATGACATGGCTTCATATTTCTCATCGGATTTTGAACATAAACCATTTCATGAAATCTAAAAAGGATTCTCTAATTAACGAATGTCTTTGGAACTCCATTTTCATTTTTTTCCATCACACAGTACCGACAAACTTCACATAATAATTGGTCTGTCTGTCATCTGGCAAAAAAGCGTGAGTTTATGTATGTATGTATGTAATTTTAAGACCTATTCGCTGTGAGGCTGAATCCAGGCCGTCCGGCATCTATTGCAGATCCTCCAGCGATACCGCCATCAAGACAATATCGTCAGCGAATCTTCATCATCTTCGTGATTTGCTAATATGGAATTCTTAGTTTCGTCCATTTCATCATTTCCGAGAGTCATCAATAAATTGCTCGTTCCGAAAGTACTGACTTATTTTAGATAACTTTTTATTTAGGTTTGAACCGACTCTCTCGTTCTCTTCCGTTTTTCGCCACCTCTTAAATAATTTCTAGAACGAGACATGTTTAAAGTTATTTGGAAACAATTAACTTAATATTCATTAAATTATAATTAATTGGTTTCTAACTAAGTTTATATTATAATGAAACAAAAACAAAACTATTAAATCAAATACATGATTATTTGTCATGTTTAAAATGTAGACGATTGTTTATTATTATTAATTTCTGTATTAATGTTACATTATTCTGTGCCTACACACTGTCGGGCTTGAACCCAGGGTCCTATCGAGCCAGGGCCCTGGCGACCCTGAGACCCTGTCGGACCAGGACCCTGCCGGGGGCCCCTTAGACCGGGGGCCCGTGGCATTTTGCGCACTCTGCCACCCTATTGTTACGCCACTGATTACCGGTAAGACCACACTCTTTGAACCTGCCTAAACAGGTGGTACTTTTCGATTTGCAGTAAATTAGGCGCTTATTAGTTTTCAGCTTTCAAAACCATATTTCTCAAAAAACCATAAACTAGTAGTAGTAACCCAAAAAAACAGAATTTGTAAATCGCAGAAGTGATATTCAAAAGCCGTTGAACATGAAAACAACTGTTCAGAAGTGGACTAAACATTTAGAAAACGGTCGACTTTCTACCGTAAACAATAGTAATAAACATGTTTTGTAAACAAAAACTTTTTAGTAGGTAGCACGGTTATTCGCACCCACAGCTTTTATAATAAAATGAACATTGCAAATATTACTATCATTCAACATTTTGAGTTTTGGCTTGTTTTAAAAATCTCAGGGCTACTGCGTACAGTGTCGACATGAAATATAAAGATGAATGCCTGTACATAGTATCGGTAAAATTATCGTTGATCACGATACCGATACTGCATAAAATTAAGTTTGGAATTTTATAAAATAAAATAATCATCATCACATTATACATTTTGTTCACAGAGGCGAAGACAAAAAAATATATTTTTTATTGGACTCCAAGAACTCCGAGCCTAGGTCGCAATTATGTTTATATTTATAGAAAATATAAGTTTTTCCCTACACAAAATGTTGGTTCTATCGAGGCACCAAAATCTTCGCATCTATGCCAAGTTTCATATTAAAATGGGCATTCTCCTTTTGCAGAAAGAGCCGACACGAAGTGAATCCATAATTTCCTTCAATTGAAATTTCTTATACAATAGAAGGTATAAACAGCGGTCTTCCTCAGTCTGTAGATGTTGATAATCAGAAACCTGCTAGACAAATAAGGTTAGAAGTACAAAATGATTCGATAGTAACTGCAAGGCAATAAACGACACACCACAGCTTTGGTGTCCGCACTAGAATGAATAATTGTTGTCGGACTGAAAAAGCTCCCATAGTTTTGAAAATACACAAAATAAACTTATGCATTTAATTCCATTCGCAAGTTATATATTTATTTTATTATTTTGTGTACAACAATGGATCTTAACAATTAAACAATAGTTAATATCAGAGTACAAATAGTGGCGGAATCGCTCAAGGCAAGTTACTGCATCTGTTTTGTATTTTAATTTTTAAGCAACATTTATCAAGGAATCATGTTCTGGGATAGCAATAAATCCTTCTTGCTTCCGAAAATTCAGGGCAGTCAGGTGACCTTCACAACTCAGATAAAATTACAAGGTTGATATCTGGACTAAAATTCATTGGTACCACCCAATGAGGCGAAACATGACTTAGGAACGCATTAGGAATTACACAATTGTATTACTTCGATTGTTAACAGTAAAATGTATACAAATAAAAGCAAATATAGATGCAGCACAAGTTACAGAGATCTGTCGACCTCCAAAATAAGTCATTGAAGTGAGAAGGCCGACACGGATGCAATCAAACTGCTCAAACCATAATCGAACGTGAGTAAACAAAATGGGAAGAAGGTTTCCTCTCGGCACAAATATTGGAAAGTCCATTGGGATAAGGAAGGACTCAAGCCGAGGTCAGGAATCGTACGTGACGTTTCGTCAATGTCTTATGTCAAGTTCATCAAAAATGATATTTTGCGAGTGACTACAGAGTTGAGTAAAGTTATATTATAGAATACATCAGTTCTGTCGTGGGGAATGGTTTTTTATTGTATTCAATGGCGAGACGAGCATACCGTTCGCCTGATCGTAAGCAATACGACTGCTCAGGAACAGCAGCAAAACCAAACAACACCTCGAATTATTGAGTTTGGCGGGAGAAATAGTCATTGCGGTGGTGAACCCAGGCGGTCTCTCACATATGAAAGGCCTACTACCAGTAAAATCATCAATGAATGGTAATAAAATCAAAATAGAAACACTAAATATTTGTGGGCGTATATTGGTTACGATTTTGGAATAAGAAATATTCATAGCTCGCTAATCGATGCGAATCTTTTCCGATACTATTTTATATCACAATAGTAAATAATTTGTGCATCACACAAATATTTTACATATTCATCAAATATTTGTCTCGGTGCGAGGATCGAACCCGTGACCTCTAGTTTCACACCCGGCGTCAAAAGAACTACGCCATAAAACAATACATTAATTCACTGTTAGTGTTTTTATTAAAATCGACGTTTCTAGAACATTGAACAAAAAGTAGGGCAGGGTTCAAAAGGCACAATGTAAAAAATAACCGCTGTGGGACAATTGAAAGGTAAAATCACCTGAAACAAATTCATTAGAGAGCTTCAGCCCCGAGATTACACCGGTAGAGTTCATCGAACCGACTTATTTAGTTTAAACTTAACTCGCCCTTAGGGTTGCTAAGCGGTTTCAAATAATAGATTGAAACTATCAATATTGATATTTGATTTTATTTTAAGGAAATATAAAATTATACAATAACGTAATATTGAGACCAACTATACACTAATTACATGTTTCCGCAGATAAAACTTAGAAAATATCAAAACAGCACCCACAATATGAATAAGTAACAATATGAAAATTATTTATAAAACATAATATATAGCACACATACAGACATAATACGATCCATTAACGAACAATAAATATATCGAGCAGGTAGGGAAGTCAATGTTAATGTTTCCTTAAATTTATGCGGTTTGGAATTAAATATACCGAAATCTCTTTTGCAGCTATACCTTTTTTAGTTATGGAATATTTTGTCTCCTTCACTCAAATTTAAGCTATAAGACCGCCATTTATGCTTTTAATCTTTTTGTTTGTCATTGTTTTGTGTACAATTAAGATTTAAATAAGATTGAGTCCATTGGAAAATCCTTCTGGTACAGAACCAACACTATATTACTTTGTATAAGGTTTCATATCCACTGCTTTACAGCCCTCAAATAACATCTTTATGTCTACAATCCCTGTGGAGCTATAAATGTTTATTGGCAACAGTGATAGCTTACCAGCAGTTGACCCGTCCAATTGTTTTACCAATACTTTGAAAATAAAAATAAAAAAGGTATCTCAAATCTTAGGACCGTTCTGATTTTTTTTGTGGCGTAGAAATGGAAAGTATGTGTTTTCGATCGGAGATTATGACAATCTGCTTTAAGTACACAAAACACTTGGGAAATCGTAGACGGGATTTATAGATGAAAGACAGGAAGGTGAATGAGAGGAGTAAAAAATATTGGGGACAGGAAATATCACTATTTTGGACGAATCTTTATCTCAAACCTATTAAAAAGATTAGATTAGAAATATTTTATTCCACATTGGTTTCTATGGAGTAACCAGTAACTATAATTGCCAATGAAGCCTATTTATTTTGTTGATATGACCATATATATTTCATATAAGTATTTATATAAATTGCTTCACATCATGTAGAATTATTACTAGATATTTTAAGAGATTTTCTAAACTTAATTTAATAGAATGCAAGTAAATCTTTACTTAGACGTAATCTAAGATCGTAATCCTAGATATGAGCTGCGAATACATAAAAGTTTCAAATTTGATTTTATTGAATATCGTTTTATAAATTGAAAGCCTCTTAAATGCACACGTGAAAGTAATAAAACATTTTATAAAACAACTTAATGCACGTTCACAATAAACTCTAATGTATGCGAAATTTAATATTCAATTTAAATAGAGTTTTAGACTACGACAATGTACTCCGTTGAGTGTAATGCACTTTCTCAGCAGAACTTTGACCCTAGATATCAGGGTGTTGTCTTGTTTACATTTTTTATCCCCTTTACCTGACTGTTTTCCTGGTGCATAAACTATGTGCCTTGTAATTTTGCAAATATCTAAAAAAAAGTTAAACGCATTGTATCTTTTGGACATTACAAAACTAGACAAAAGGACCAAGACGAAGGACGAAGGACGAAGAAAAGTAGACTAATTACAGTTTAAAACATGTATGGTTTTTAGAAGTAAATAAAAAAAATGTATTAAGCCTGTCTCTTCATACCTTTTCAATAATGAATTCACCCCATCCTGGATATTCGATTTACATTATATAATATTAAACACACGCTATCGGATGCCAATACCTCTTAAATCAAAATGTTCCCACAGTTATTATCCTTAAGAACAATCGAAACGATCCGTGCAAAATTCCCACAGGAAGGAGTAATCATTGCTTCCAAATTCAAATAAAATTAGAACAAACGAAACGTATCCCATGCAATGGGCCGGATGAAAAAAAAAAAGCATTCACAATTACTCCGTCGCATCCGGCAGAGTACGGCGCAACCACCTGTGAGCGTGATATCGAATATTGATCGGTTCGGAAGAACTCCTACTATATTCTGCCGCCCTAGTACTTTCCGATCGGGCGGCCATTATCGGAAATCGTCGATACGCCCCCAATAATCCCATCGGAGTTCCGATTTCGTAACGCTGAAACGTTTTGATCGGAGTGCCTTTTGTAGTATGGCATAATTGAAATTATTTATAATATCTGCTTTTGGGAAATCAATCACGATTTGCATAGATACATACATATTTCTTTATCAATAAAATAATCAAAGACATGCATAAATAGATAAGTATATTACTTATTATAAGTGAAAGCATATTTTCTCTCAATACCAGCTAATGCTATTTTTCATTTTTTTTGGTGTATGGTAGAATCTACGGTGTATTAAGGTTAAAGGGAAGGAAAAATACAAGCAATTTAACCCATCATTAGATTTTTATTTACTTCTGTACATTCTTTAAATACATAATAAAAATATTTTATCACAAGTCTCTACAAAGTGTAATTTTAAAATCAGTGGTTTATGCCTAATGCCAAAGCTGATTTATCCTTATGCCACAAATTTTCTTGCTGCCAGTGAATAAATCTTTACACTAGCCAACGGAGGGCCGTTGCTCCAAGCACTTAAATGATGTCCATCTAAAAATACGAGAGGTCTATGACTGAGGCTTTACCTAGACTGGACTTATGCAAGTTTAGGCAGACGACCTCAGAAAGATGCATCATTTTAGAATATAATTGTTCAGAGTTTCAAAGACGAATAAGTTATAAAGTGAGAAATAAAATAATATTTAATAAAATTTTATATTTGCAAATCTTAGAAACACTTGCAACTCAAAAACATTTATTTAAATAAAATTGTATTTTCATCTCAAATAATATTACATTTTTGTATAAATAACATCTTAATTACACCTAAAAGAATATAATATCAACTTTTTATTTTGCTTTGATGTTAGATGAATCAGATTTCGAAATTAAATTTAATAAAAAACTTACGCTCGAAAATCGTTGCACTCGTGAGATAATACAATCTTACAGACACTAACACAGTCTAACATAGGTTTGAAATACTTTTGATACCAGCTTATCTCTTTTCATCACACTGGGGCTATTTACCTCCTCAGCCACAGGAAGTCTACTGCTGAACATAGGCCTACCCTTATAATCTCCACATCGACCTGTTGGAAGCGGCCTGCATCCAGCGACTTCCTGCGCCCTGGGGTACCTAAATTGAAAACCAACAGCTTTCCTTCAAAAATACCCAATAAAGATTTCAACTCACGCCTCCGTGGTGCAGGCGGTTAGACGCCGCCTGTGAAACGAGAGGCCGCGGTACCGATCCCGGACCGATCGAAATGTTTGTGCGGCCCACAAATATTTCTTCCGGGTCTGGGTGTTTGTGAGAGCCATAAGTCTCTCATGGTTCCTGATACCCACGACACAAGACACGATCTTAGTGTGGAGTCAGGATTATGTATGTTATTTATTTATTTATATGATATGTTGTCTTCCGGGTCTGGGTGTTTGTGAGAGCCAAACGTCTCTCATGGTTCCTGATACCCACGACACAAGACTAGATCTTAGTGTGGAGTCAGAATTGTGAATGTTATTTATTTAAATCCAATCAATCAATCACAATGCACCTAAGTAGCGGCCTATTCAATCCTATATTAAGAGCATTCGCCAATGCCTCCTCATGCATGTAGATGTATAGAGTTACACTTGGTTATTCAATATCAGTCAAGTCATTTGTGGATTAGGTTTCTAAACATTCGTATTAGTCCTGTGTCCTTTCGATTTTATCCAGTTTAGTCTAGTATTTAGAAATTAGTTTTAATTACTGTGTACCACCCACGTATAATATAACTTAAAAGCTTAATCGTGTGTTGAATTCTATTGGGAGAAATATTTGTAGGAACTGACAATTCTTTGAAGGGCGGGGATTAATTTTTCTAGGATCCGTGGGTAGAGGACAAAATAAAATAGTATAAAATCAATAATAGTACATAAGGATACATAGGAATAATATTTTCTCTCGATTTGTAAATGGCGTGATCAAAAAGAAGTATACTGTACTGTACTGATCCGTAGGAGAACCAAGGTTACCGACATAGCCCATAGGATTGGCAAGTTGAAGTGGCAGTGGGCCGGGCACATAGCTCGTAGAACCGATGGCCGTTGGGGCCGAAAGGTTCTTGAGTACAGGCAAGCGAAATGTCGGACGCCCGCCTACAAGGTGGACGGACGATCTGGCTAAGGTTGCAGGAAGTCGCTGGATGCAGGCCGCTTCCAACAGGTCATTGTGGAGATCCTTGGGGGAAGCCTATGTTCAGTAGTGTTCCTGTGGCTGATATCACCGATGTTTCAAAATGTGTGAAATATAACTTACACCTATTCTCATTGTGTTTGCATCAAGTAAACACACTTTAATATTTCTGAAATGAATTGAAGCACGCGTTAAAACAGATTAAATTGGTTTAAAATTTTATCAAGCGCACACAATGACAGCTTAGCGAAGAAAATATATTAATATTTTTGTTTTAAAATTATATAAATCTTTTTCTAGATTAGTAAAATATATCATTAATCATCATTATCATACTTAGTTTTAGCTTATCTGAATACACATCACTGAGCAAAAACAAAGCATTCTTTGTTTGCATATCAGCTTTTCTGAAAATGGTTTTCGGTCCGCCGCAGGTATTATGAATGTTTGTAGCTTACTAAGGTTGGTTAACTCTCCCCGCTTAAATAGGGCTTTGTTCTTTTTTTATCACTAAGCTAGTAAAAAAACACTTTTGTTTCCGATGCTTAACGACTGCACTTTAGTTAAGAGACCCACCGCGATTGACGACTTATTGTGCTCTCCTATAACCGGAAGTGCTTTACGTTTTATGATCAATCTCGACGCTTCCGATCCCTGAACCAAACAAAAAACGCTTTAATGCAGCATAATAGTTTCTAATATACGAGCCATTAGTTTATGAAAAATATTTACAGTAACAATAGTAGAATGTATTGACGATCGACATTTGTGAACACAAAAAATCAAAATACAATAAAACTCAACAACCCTTTCCAGTACATATCCGACCATTTTAATACAAAAACATACCCATTACCCAAATTTCAGTCCACACCCATCCTTGATGAGATCGGGTCTGTTCCATAATGGAGATCACTCCAATTGATCTGAATTGAACAGCCATAATGTGGATTGGCGTGGACCTATATCCGCAAATCGCAGTATTACGAGTATAATTAAAATAATGAAATTTAAAAGCATCATCACATCTAATAGAATATAGTGAAGTCACGCTACATAGACCAGACTAGAGAATCTAAACTATCTAAAGTTTCAGGTAATAAAGTTTACCCTCTGAAATGGACCAGTTACCGAGCCAACGCAGAGTGATTCAATCAGGCGGGACAACGCGTCCATAACACCGCAATAAGAGTCCATTAATAAGTTTGTGTATTGCTCCCGAGTGCTCAGCTATCCAGGAGCTAGGGACTTACTTTTAAATGTTATGATTTCTTGAATTTTCTCCATCTTTCTCTCTCTCTCAATCTTAACATTTAGATTAACACATAGGCTACCTTTTATCCCGAATAATTTAGGGTTACCGTGGAAAGCTTAATAAGTCTTCCCGCTCAAACGGCTGGACCAGTTTTAATGAAATCCAGTATAGAAGTAGTTAATATCCTGGATCAGTGCATCGCCTACTTTTTATCCGAGAAAAATGTAGTGTTCCCGTGGGATGCATATGTTTGTATATTTTATACTCTTCCTATACGGATATAATATAGCGCCCTGATGTGAAGTGATCTTAATACACCCACAAGTCCAAGAAAAGAGTAGGTATTTTAATTAAATATGTTGTTCCGTAAACGGTAAACTTTTTCATCAAACATGTAAAAAAATATCGCAAACTGTATTTAAAGTAAATCTTTAATAAACATTAACAAACTCCTTAAAATATTTACTACTATTTTCCTTAAATCACAGTCAAGAAATAATAACCGTACTATCTGACTCTTAAATGTAATAAACAAGTTAACATAACCTCCAATTAGTGTTACGTAACTTCTCAAATATTAATTGAAATAACGAATTTGTCACAGGGATGCCATAAAAAGTTAAATGAATGGAGTTACGTCAACACTCACCTAGCCAATTTGGAGTAAATATTAACACGGCTAGAGAAATAATATTAAAGCATATTTTTTTACGCAATATTCCAATGAGATTGTTGGTGTTTTGATTGCAATTAATTATTATACAAGTACTGCTAGACATCAGCTAAGAATCTTGATATTTCCCTAAACCTCACGTCTTCGTTGTCCGCAAAGAACAATTTAAATAGAAATATACTTCTTTAGACGAAAAACATATTTAAAACAATATGTCTAAACAGAGAAAAACAGAAAGGTGATAACAAATAATTAAAGAAACGTTTCAGACAACAGCCAGACTATTATAAAAAAAGTATTCATATATTTGTTGTGTTATAAGATATATCATACTTTATTGAGGAAAGAATTATAAAAGACACAGACGAATTAATAGAAATATAATTAATCTTAATAATATGCAATAGTTACGAAGGTTTAACATTTATGATTTTTGTTAGAAACGTTAACTTTCTATTAATTTCATCATATATAAATTAACACATTCAATCATTCTCGATAACCAAGTGAAACTCAATTTCAATGATTGAATTTAGATGGCCAAATGGATTGTAAACAGTTCGATCAATCTTGTAAGTGAGGTGCTTAACCCGTGTATATAGGTCGAGTGAAACAGCTGGGGGTAATCCACGCTCCGAAGGGTTTAGTACCCAATGTTAGGATATAGCGTGCGCTGAAAAAGCAATTTCATTAGTGCAGGCAAACGTTTATATTGAACGGGACATTTAACTCCCGAGTGTCCAAATCTTAGTTCGTTTACACTGTCTTTTGTATAAATAGAAACAATATATTGTAAAAATATTTGTATTTTTTTAACAACCTCCTTTGAAAGTTACGCATGGCGCTTAAAAAAATGCCGTATTATAATAAAAGCATTAGTTATGTCGAAGGAATAAAAAAATACCAAAAAAGAGTATACCTTAAAAATAATATTATGTACCCTTTATATTTATTCTTTATATGTGGGTGCGTATGCTATTGTTTGATTGATAACATATTGTAAACTCAAGGCAATATAAGTCCAGCTCGGCCTGGGCGAACAAATAAAATTCCTTCAACAAAATGGCGCGCATGGGCGCGTCGAAAACTTCCACGGGTACTAGGGCATCATTACATTGCAGGAGATGCCCGCATTCCACCGCTCCTGCCTTCCCATGACAACGGACGCGCCAGACACGCCGGTCAATGAACTCAACGCTGAACTGAGACGGAAGAGGGACACGCTTATGCATCTCACTCTATTCGTAAGCAGTCTAATTATTACTTTATACTATTAACAATAGAGTTGAATTGTGCTTGTCGCTAAGTTTTATCACGGAAAAAAATGTAAGAAAAGACTAGACGATTTCCTATCCTATTCGGAACAGCCTATACAGATCGAACTTTGAAGGAAACTAAACCTTCTTTCTATAAGATTTTAGTTCATATTCCACTGTTCAAATCATTTTGGTTTTGGTAAAAACGGGATTAGAGCGTGAGAAATTCGGGAAGAAACTTCTTCGGTGTTACCAGGAGCGCATAAAACTTAAGAACTTTACGTTCCCACGTTTCCTCTGAACCGTTCACACGTTCATTTGTATTAGAGTATAATGTAGCTCGTATGTTCGTTCCAATAAAATTCGATCAATAATCGTATGTATTATTATAATGCAAATTGTATGAACAATAAAAATGATGGATGGCATCAATTATTCTTTGTAGATTCTGCTTACTGCCATTGTGTTAATTTTGGATTAAATAAATTGCGATATAAATTCTCAATGGTCCATAAATCTTCGGAAAAGCTTTGTGCAAATTGTGTATTGGAAAAGTACGGTTGAATCGAATTTATCGAAGGTATTGGCAATCATCGATAATGGTGAACTGATCGGAAAGTACTAGGGAGACATGAACCGTGAGGAGTTGTATCGAACCGATCAATACCGATTCCCCATAGCTATCTATCGGTGCACACATTCACAGGAGAATCCGACAGGTGTTCGTTCAGTCGCTTCCGGATTGTTCTAGGGTTCCCTATCGCAAAGCCAGCGTTGAATTAATATTATGATGAATGAATAATTGCTATGAATGTTTAAATTAACTATGTTGATTAGTTATATGTTTTGATCAGCCAATTAAAAACATAACTAGCATAGGTATTCGTAAAATCGATTTCTAAAAATATTGTGCCAACTATATTCAAGAATTTAAAAACCCGCAATAACCATGCCTCATTACTGTGATAGAATTTTCAAAACAAAAAAAATAACACTTTAGAAAAGAATTCATTTACTACTATTTATTTGCATACAAAAAAGTCCAGTATTAAAAAAAATCTGCAACAGAACCCGAGTCCGCAGAAAAGATTTACAAAGTTCACCCACCTCAATCTTTTCTCCTTTGACACTTGCAGAACTGGGACGGTTATTTTCACGCGAGAAAAATAGGAAAATGTCGGTCACAATATAAATGGTGTTTATAAAAGATTTATTTAATCTCGACACGAAATTGAACGTTTGAGAGTCCGTTTACCTATCCGGTGATCGTAGGACAAGTTGCCCGGGGCGAGTGTGTTTACAAACTTAGTAGTTTGTACTTTGATGGAAATTCATATAGGTTGTATGTACGTACGTATATACATAAACTCACGCCTTTTCCCAGAAGGGGTAAGCAGAGGTGGTACCAGGTACCACCTACTTTTACAGGATTAACCCTAAAACAGTAGTGTTTATCTTTTTATGCTACTTACTACTTATGCGAATCTATACATATAAATAAAATTGAAGTGTCTGTTTGTAAAGTGGAAATAAAAAAAATGACCAACTACATATCGTTATATACCCTATACCTATAACGAAAATGATCTTAGATTTTTTGTCTGTCTGTCTGCCTGTCTATCTGTCTGTTTGTTCCGGCTAATCTCTGAAATGGCTGGACCGATTTTGACGGGACTTTTATTGTCAGGTAGCTGATATAATAAGAAGCAATTTAGGCTACATTTATTTTAGAAAAAATCATTTATTATAGAAAAATAAAGTTTTTGAAATTCTTTAATAAAAAAATTAAAAAAAAAAAAACATTACACTAAAACAAATTATAGCTTGGCAAAAAGTCTATTTTTAATGCGAGCGTTAAGATCGAATTTAATATTAATATGGTAACCGGTTAAACTTCGATGGAAAATGTTTAAACACTTGCTCTTTGTTTACTTTTATTCACAAAAAACCTTACAAAAATGTATATAAAAATAAATAATTATTCAACGAACACAATGACATTTATAATAGTGTTGCCATAATTGTTTTTTTTTTAATGCCAAGTGTCATTCCATCGTACTCTTATTTGCCAAGTTATATATTCAATAATCATCATCATCATCATCATATCAGCCACAGGAAGTCCACTGTTGAACATAGGCCTCCCCCAAGGATCAACCAACCAAGCCTCCCCAATATTCAATAATAGATTAGAGAAATCACACAGACAACACAAAAATATATCTACATTTACTGTATTTATATATTCCACGCATCTTTGAAATTCTTATAGCGCCTTATTGATAAATTCGGATGAGTAAGGGATTAATTTTAGTACAAGGCTTTACAATCGATTCGATTATTTTGAATAGCGAGGTACTGGTGGTAGGTCTCTCATATGTGAGAGGCCGCCTAGGTAGGTACCACCGCAATGTCCATTTCACCCGCCAAACAGCAGTGTAAATTCACTGTTGTGTTTCGGTGTGAAGGACATTGTAGACAAAGTAACTACTGGACATAAGAAATCTTTTGTCTCGGGTGGCGAGCGTAGTGAAATGCCAAGCATTTCTTTTTAACTCAAGGTGTTTTGCTACTGTTTATGAGTTGTCGTATCAGTTCACACGAACGGCATGCCCGTTTCGCAACAAAATGCAATAAAAAATAACACGACTTTATGTAACACGGATGTACGTCGGCCTATCATGACACTCCTGTTATGGCAACCCACTAATTTTAAAAGTAAAAAGAATGAACAAAATAATCTTGTTGATTCTAAAACCTTGGTTTAAAGTTAATCCCTCGCTCAGCTCAATTCTTTAAGGAGCATGGTAATATTTCAGTCATGCAGCTTGTTAAGATAGCTTCCTTCGCCTTCCTTTAGATCGCCTTTTAAGACGGACAAGGGATACCGGAATACCGGGATTTACGGGATACCAGGAAGCAGAAATTGCGCCCCTGAATAACAGGGCAGAAATTGTTTACCTTAGAAAAATACGATAGCATCTTATTGTAATCCGAATATTTTGTATCACTGCTGCACATTGCTGTATTTTTATGTACAGGCGTTTATAAGAACTTCCTGATCTTTAACAGCCAGGCCTCAGTGGCGCAGGCGTTTACACGCCACTTATAAAACGAGAGACCGTGGCTTCGATCCCCGCACCGAAAAGTCTTTGTTAGTTCCTGATACCCATGACATAAGACTCGATCTTAGTGTGGGGTCAGGACTATGTATGTGACTGTTGGGTGTTATTTATTATATACATAAATAACATTAAAACCAATAGGTGTACTTGATGTTCGCTATCTGCATAACTGCAATATTATATTCCAAATATATTTATAAATAAAATGAACACTGTAGCTTCTTCCTCTCTCCTAAATTGTTGCCGTGCCCAACAGGGTCCACATTGTACCTATTTATATAATTGTAACATCTTTATAACATGTGGTGTGCAATAAAGATATTGAGTATCTCATCTTTCCTAGTTACCAAACTAGTGATCCCCTTTAATGATAAAGAGTTATTTATAAACAATCCTTTATAAGAAGGTCAATGTTGAAACATAAGACTTACAATCTGCCAGGACAAAAGCTTTTGTATACATTTCAATTTGATCGAGAGCAGAAGGTCGGACCAAGGCTGACTGTAATTGAATCAATATCCATTAAGTTGCTAATAATGCGGTGACCCTGGCTGATTTAAGTCCTGTTTAAATATACCGTAAAACCGAGTGGATCCAAGGGTGAATTATAAAAAATCTGCTAAATTGTTAAACTGTGATGTATAACACTTTTGCATCTTGTAAATCATAAGAGTGCATTCTTTTGCATTCCAGAAATAATGTTTCTTGTATAAATAAATAAATTATTATGATTGCACAGCATCATCATCATCATCTCAGCCACGTCCACTGCTGAACATAAGCCTCTCCCAAGGATCTCCACATCGATCTGTTGGAAGCGGCCTGCATCCAGCAACTTCCTGCAACCTTAGCCAGGTCGTCCGTCCATTTTGTAGGCGGGCGTCCGACATTTTGCTTGCCTGTACGTGGCCCCCACTCTAGAAAATTTCGGTCCCCACGGCCATCAATGCAATGCCCCGTAGTTTTTTTTATGAGAGATCCTTGGAGCAATTTCCTGATATCCCGCATATATTGAAATGCATATTTTTTCGTGACAATTTTGATTACTGGTAACGCTGATTAATCCTCTTAAGCTCTATAATTTGCGCATTTTCGAAAAAAAAAATGCCATGGCGACCATTGGTGTATGTCTAGGAAAATTTTATATTTTTAAAAGAGAGACAAGAGGCCATTAATCAATTAAAGTTAATATCCAAGATACTGTTTACCAGTCAACAGCTCATGAAGCATGGAACGCACTATGCCGTCACTCCGTCTCGACTCACGCCGCTAAGCTAGCATCATACTGATCGACATTCCCATTTCCTAGCAACAAGGCCGGGCGAAGGCCAATGGTGATTGACGCGGGATTTATTTCATCTGGCGAGATGTTTCCACTTCCCTGTCAAGGCCGGAACATTATGAACGAGGAAATGCTTCATAAAACACTGATTTCACGCCAATAAACATTTTAAGGGCTGCTTTGTATTGTATAAGCCTATTTATTGTATGGAACACATAATAAAATTCGTATATTTTCTTTCTAAATAACTTATCAAAGAAGAATGCTTATTTTACTATGAAACTTAGCATCGGTGCGAAAATATTTGTCCCTCGATGAAACCTACTTTTTTGTGTAGGGAAAAATTAATCGAAACAAAATTGCGACCCAGGCCCGGAGTACTTGGAGAAATTAACTTGAAGTCCAATAATAATAACAATAATAATATATGAAGCAGAATCAGTTGCCACAAAAAATCTTATCAAATTAATGTGTAAAATGTGTTACTTCGTATCATTTCATACCATCATCTCGTCACGACCGAATTAAACAAAGCCGCATCAAGTTGACGTTTCACAACATCAAAATGCATTAGCGAGAACAAAAACACCATGCAATGTCGAGTATATATTTTCCAGTAAAACAATACACATGATCTTATAAAAGTTTATAAAAAGACAATAGCTTAATGTCACCTTACATATACAACTCTGCGGAGACACACCACGCATCATCCTATCCTGGAACAAAAGATTGTTAGTAAACAAACATTTGAAGGTAGGGCGTCGTGTTTTGAAGTGAGGTGAGGAAAACAAAGGCATATATTTGTGTTGGACAAAAATTTGTTTCGTGTTTGCAGTTGTTTTTCTTTTGCAATGAATGGCGAGACGAGCATACCATTCGCCTGATGGTGAACGATACGACCGCTCATGAACAGAAGAAAACCAAGCAACACCATGAATTACAAAGCAATGCTTGGCACATCACCGCGCTTGCCATCTTGAGACATGAGATGTTACGTCTCATTATGTCTAGTAGTTACTCTGGCTACAATATCCTTCAAACTGGAACCAGAGTGCATAATTAAATGCACCGCTAGGCCCTACTATGGTATCAGATTAAAATCGCACGCGAAATACAAATCTCGTTGACATCTCCATAATCCTGTTTGCCATAGTTGTGATCCCTGTTAATTGGCGTAGGGTGTGGGCTACTATCGTGGACAGTCATTGGATAGTAGTATTCTTTTATTCCTGATAAAAACTCGTATAGACTTACAATTAAATAGAGAAGAAATACGATTACGATTTGTTGGAAAACGCTTCCATTCAGCGTTCACCAGTATTTTTTTTACAAATCTTCTACCTTTTTTTTTCATGCTTCAGAAATAAATGCTATCATAGTATTACTTGTTTACTTTAAATTGACTATATTAATTAAATCTCGAAATAAACTTTATCCGCTATACAGCCCTTTTGAAGGTATTTTATCAACCAAAAATAATCCACAAAGGGACCATTATCATATACCATAGGTAAGATACCAGAACTCATAAATCATTTGCGAATCAAAAAGCATAACGATATCAGAAATACAGTATATTATAACTTTCCATTCGACAAGTGTCGGCAAGTGGTGCTTTTACCCTGTCAAAAATCATGCAACATAATCCCATTGTGAGGACGATATCGGACACATTTCATCCACCAAACACGTGTCACGCGATGACCGGTCGCATGCTATAACACTAATTGAATTACGTTGCAGCTACAATTTGTTTATATTGATTAGCAGTTTCATTTTATTAGTAATTGACTGCACTGGACCCGGTGGCGACTACAGAGCTGGCCAGTTAAATGAAAATGAAAGAATTTATTGAATTCAACATCATTTAGATTGTAATTTTGTGATCTACCACCTGGTTCAGAAAGCGGGTTTTCCTGGAGAAAAAGGGCAAAAATTCTAATATTGCTCTTTTCAAAACCAGCAATATGTGTATTTACATTTTAAAGTTACTATACTTAATGGCGAAAAAAATCACCTAAGTTTGCTGCTGTTCATAGTGTTATGAATCACTTGGCATAGATTATAGAGACCCCAAACATTGGCTTATGATTAGCTTGTCATATAATAGGCTTTGTTCATAATCGCTACATCAAGTGCGTGTTGGGGAAAGTTACATAACTGCGACCGGAGCTGCTGCCCACAATCTGCATGTACGCTGTACGCTAGATTACAATACTATGAAAATTCGCATGAGTTGGCCCAGTCAAAATGATCTTATACTTAGGTGAGGTTGGTGTAGTGTATCTGGCCACTTGTAATATTATGTATCTGACCACTCGCATATACTGAATACTACTACTTTACTGGTGGTAGGTCTCTCATATTGTGAGAGGCCATCTGGGTGGATACCACCGCAGTTTCTATTTCTCCCGTAAAACAGCAGTGTAAACGCACTGTTGTGTTTCGGGTTGAAGGGCATTGTAGCCAGAGTAACTGCTGGACATATTGAGACTTACATCTTATGTCTCAGGATGGCGAGCGCAGTGGAATGCCAAGCATTGCTTTATAATTCAAGGTGTTGTTTGGTTTTGCTACTGTTCATGAGCGGTCGTATCGCTTACCATCAGGCGAACGGCATGCTCGTCTCGCCATTCATAGGAATAAAAAAAAAATTACCGAACGTTTACCTTAGACAAGTCTGTCATCAATTTATTGTCATGGTGAAATGTCTTTCTTTTACTTGCACTTTTATTAATATATTACAGTTGGTTTGAGACAGCAAGGATGGTAGTGAGTTCCCATAAACCTCATATAAATCCTTCATCAATAAACAAATCTTTCTTTCATATCGACTAAATGTTGAATTAAAACGAAGCCGGGTAGTTTTAAGGACTTCAAACACAATGTAACTAACAATTTTGGAGAAAAAAGCGACGAATTATTTTTCTTTACGACTTTGGGTGGTAAATAGATAGTTTCAGCTAAAATAATTATTTAAATCCTTGCGTACCATACCATAGCATCTTTAAAAATATAAGGGTGTTTACTATTGTTTTAGAAAAAAAAACATGCAATCATGCATCCAAAGCTACAATTCGGCTTCGTTTTCGATAGCAGTCTTAATCTATTATGTATGTTTAAGCATTACCTACTCCTAGGGTGGATTATTGGGTCGCTCTAAGTGAGATTGCTATGGTATCGCCAATGAGCCTTCGTAAAAAGAGCGAAAAACTACGTTTGTAGTCTAAAATCTTCATATCCGGCGGCCGGAATACTCAATGACGCTCGCAACTCGCAACGGCTTCTGAAGAGGCCAAATAATAATATGGACTAACTGCTCCACAGAAATCGGAGTATCATTAAACCGACTGAAATACACTTCAATTTGGTGCATCGACAATCAACCACAAAAAAATAAAAAAAAATACTGAACCGCAAATTCACTATTTTTGAATGAACTGCACAAATAAGCAACAAGTCCAAAACAATCCCTTTATCTACCCAGTAAAAGAAAAAAAAAACTATCCCTTTACACAAAGCACGATGCGGTTAACCCTCTCGGGAATCACACAACCTTTTACTTGAACTCTGCAGACGGTATGTGGGTTAAGTGAAATCAAAGGTCCACTTGGGGTACAATAGATCCCGTACAACCTGTACACAGTGCATGTAAATGAGGTTGTTAACTCCCAGTGACACTTTCAACCCTAAGGTGGCGCGGGAATAAAGCTACGGGGCCGAAAACGTCCCAGACAAGGGTTCGATGACATTTTAATTGTTGCGCTGTTAAATAATCACGCCCCGAGTGATCAAAGAAAATTATTAATGTCTTAAGATTTAATCAGATACATTTGAGTTAATTTGAGATGTTGTGCACTGTGTATTTATTTTTAAGGAACAAACAGTTACACATAAAATGCTATAAACAGCTGAAACTAAAACAAACAATACAAATTGGTAAGTTACAACGATAAGACTATTGTTTGGTATAAGACGAGGATATTAAACTGCATGGATGTAATTATTTGCGAAATTTAATATTACAATTAGCTGCTTACTGCGTAGACTTCTAAAAAATCCTCTATCGGATAATTAATTCAAAACGTGAAAATAATATCCCTTTCATAACAATAATTTAAATTTATTCGACATTATTATGACAGTTTCGATGGGACGTGCAAGCGGCTCGTCAGACAAAAATACATGCAAGTACCGTCAATGATAATCCAAAACGCATTATACTTTAAAGATAAAAAAATTAAGGTTCAAAGAGAAAAATAATGCCTGTTAATGGGGCTACTATTCTAGGCTTTCCACGAATCCAATTTCTATAACTAATTCAGTTATTATTATGTTCATTTTATTACAAGGGCATATAAACCTCAAATTAAATTATATACCTTATCTTTCGTAATGTTTTCCGAGTCCCGTGTATTGTTACGAGTTCTATCTCTAATTAGTTTCCACGGTCTCATTCGATAATCGAATTAGTTAGGTAGTTAGATTTCAGTCTTGACTCTTGATACAGGTCATTGAACTATTACTGTTAATTATTATACCCGGCCGTTGAATGGGGTTATGTAAAATATCAATAACTTTGAAGCGTAATTTATACAAGTTCGGTACTCAATACCGTTGTTTTGGTTTCCCGCGATTCAGGTTTGCCTAGTGGGGACCGCTGTAAATGTTAGGATTTTAACCCTGTACCTTTATTAAATACTAGCGGTCGAGCCCGGCTCCGCCCGGGTGCATACACGTTTTAAAATGGCGGTCAAAATGTTTGTCCAATCGGACCACGAAAAACGAACAAAATTTCCTCGTATTTGCTAGAAATATCACTACTGCTTTCCTCCTATAGGTCATAGCGTGATGATATATAGCCGATAGCCTAGCCTCGATAAATGGACTACCCAACACTGAAAGAATCATTCAAATCGGACCAGTAGTTCCAGAGATTAGCGCGTTCAAACAAACAAACAAACAAACTGCAGCTTTATAATATTAGTATAGATATGATTTGGATACAAATTGGAAAAACCTGAATAACCTGAATTGAAAAAAGAGAAAGAGATATTTAACATTAATCTTTTAGGAACTTTGATTTCATAGGAGAGAACCTTAAAAACTCCCTAATAAATTATCATTTTCTATTCTCATTTATGAGCTTGTATCCACTGTAAGACAAATCAAATAAAATATTTTATGCAAGAGAGAACGGCTTCGCCTTGCAGCAGAATAGTATGAAAAAATAGGTAACGTTTAGGTATTCTAAATATCAACATAAACTCGACAAAAATCTTGAGAACACTGGCTCTGGCTGCAGATAGGAAACATTGAGGAAACTTATTTATAGGGTTTTGCTAGCTATAGGATTAAACATATTTTTACTTAATGAATGGCGAGACGAGCGTGCCGTTCGCCTGGTGGTAAGCGATACGACCCCTCATGAACAGTAGCAAAACCAAACAACGCCTTCCATTACAAGGAAATGCTTGGTATTTCACTGCGCTGGCCATCCTGAGACATAAGATGTTAAGTCTCAATATGTCCAATAATTACTCTGGTCACAATGTCTTTCAAACCAAAACAAAACATACACATTTACACTACAGGTTTGCGGAAGAAATAGACATTGCGGTGGTACCTACCCAGACGGCCTCTCACATATGAACATGAAAGTAAGTTGGTAAATAGGCAAGGTATAATTATTAAAACACTAAGTTCATCCAGGGGAAGTCTGCTGCAAAACAAACAATCCATGACAATTACAATTTCATTTCACAGCGTCCTGCCTCAAGCCATCTTTATTTGATCGTCCTTATTGGACAAAAAGTCCATCTCAACAAATAACGCTTCAACAAATTGCACAAATTGAACTTCGATCTCAGGCCAACGTCCCTTATTTTAAATGGTTGTTAAATCATGTATAGTGCCGTTTTTACTCCCACGAGTACAGTGAGATCCGCAGGTGTGAATGACTTCATATCGGGTGTGTTAGCTTGCCCATGAAAACGATGTATGGATATTACATCGAGACGAGGTAGAGCTAGGTGCACAAGGGATGGAAAATGAAGAATCTTTTTTGATGGCTTTTTTATATTCTCATGCCAGAGTGTCTACAGCCTAAAAGTGAACGCAATGGAATCTAAGTAGTCTGAAGCAGTATTTGATTTACAAAAAAAGAATCAAAATTAAACAATTAAATTTGCGATCCTGCTTTTTATCCAGTTATTATAATACGCCAGATTCTTTAAAATTCCTTCAAACAAATACCGAAAATATTAAACCAATCCAAACAATTCCGCGCGTGCATACACCGGTTTAAAAGAGTATCGAGCAGCGCTCCAGCGGAGTGTAGTTCAATTAAACGGTTCATCAGACACCGCTCGTCTGCATAGTTATTATCGATGCCTGAGTGAAAAATTTCCATCCATGCACTCACAATTTGTCAACCATGTCCGAAAACTTTCATGTTTTATTCCGTTATTTTATGCCGACAAAGATTTTTATTTCAGCTTGTTTATCCTACCAATCGTACCTATTGTGGAGGAGGCCTGTGACCATCAGTGGGCTGATACACCAGATTCAGTAAGTTTATTAATAGTCAAAGGGAAGATATTTAACGTAAAAACACAACTACATTTATAGAAATTTTAGAATATAGAAATATTCACTGATGGTAGGTCTCTCATATGTGAGAGGCCATCTGGGTGGGTACCACCGCAATGTCTATTTCTCCTGTCAAACAGCAGTGTAAATGCACTGTTGTGTTTCGGATTGAAGGGTATTGTAGCCAGAGTAACTACTGGGCATATTGAGATTTAATATCTTATGTCTCAGGATGGCGAGCGCAGTGGAATGCCAAGCATTGCTTTGTTATTCAAGTTGTTGTTTGGTTTTGCTACTGTTTATGAGCGGTCGTATCGCTTACCATCAGGCGAACGGCATGCTCGTCTCGCCATTCATAGCAATAAAAAAAAACCTAAAAACACAACTACATTTATAGATATATTGTAATGTCTGCCGCCCTATGCAAAATTGCTATTGCTAGTTCGATGGACAAAGCATGAAGCAGTTGCATTAATACCTAATGGTAAGAAAAATATCGTCCAGAATTGAATTTAATTACCATTGGCAAATTATGTATATCAAATGCAATTAAGTTAGTCTACATAATTAATACTATACGCTACATAGGAATAATCCAGGATTACAGGAAGGAAAGAGTACGTAGATTAAAACTAATAAAACTTAAACGCTTTAAGACGACGCGACGTAGACGAATTTACATAAAACTTGTAGAGATCCTAAAGATTTAATCAGCAACCTTAGTCTTCCCGACGTGGAAGTATATTAGTGTTTCATTCAACTCGTCTGTCGTCTGTCATATTAAGTTAGAACCTTTGACATTTACACCAAGGAAAATTACAGGAAAGACAGATGTTTCCTACAATATTGTGGTTTGTGAAACAAGATACTCTGCACATCCGACCTTTGAAGCGTGTTACAAGTAGTATATTAGTAGTATACTGTATACTACTAATAGGTAAATTGTATACCTATTAGCTATTTTTTATAATACTACGGCAAAATGTACTTGATGGTCTGAGATGAATAACTTCTTAAAATGTCGATACAAAAAGAAAAAATACACTCAAACGCGGTAGTTCTTTTTCACAGAGAACACACGTGATAGGTATAATGTATTAATCTTACTGGTGGTAAGTCTCTCAAATGTGAGGCCGCCTGGGTAGGTATCTCCGCAATGTCTATTTCTCCAGCCAAACAGCAGTGTAAATGCGCTGTTGTGTTGCGGATTGAAAGAAACTGTAGCCAGAGTAAGTACTGGACATATTGAGACTTAACATCTTATGTCTTAGGATGGCGAGCGCAGTCGAATGCCTAGTAGCATTGCTTTGTAATTCAACGTGTTATTTGGTTTTGCTACTGTTTATGAGCGGTCATATCGCTTAGGTACTATCAGACGAACGGCATGCTCGTCTCGCCATTCATAACAATAAAAAAAAAGTTAGCGTTCCCCGTCAATGTCCATATCTGACTTATTGTTGTTACTGATCAATAATATGTTGATTGACACTTCACCCGCTTCATGTCGCCATGATCCCTAACGGCATACCTTCAGCTAAGATTTCACTCACGCTACCTAATGCTCGTTGAACGTGTTTCACAAGATTTGATAGAGAGACCACCTATCACCATGCTATGCCGGGCAAAGATTTTGCTTCCAGGCAATTCATATGAAACTTCTAACCGAAGAAATCGCAATAAGTGGATTGTCCATATTTAGAATCGAATCCAATACGTCACGGTTCACAAAATTTATATTTTGTCAATGGTTAGGCCATTGAGGCGAGCAAAAAACCCGTTACTGACGGGGTAATTATTTACGAAATAAACGATACAGGGTGCATAGAATTATTATATAAGCGAATATCGCATTTGTCGCAAGCGAAAAGAAAAGGCTTTATAGGGCGAAAAAAATCTGTGTATAACCATTAATTTTAAGGGTATGATTTAGAGGGATTTAGTTTCGCCAGGCCCAATTTTAATTTCATGTTATTATGCGCACTTTTATGGAACTTGTATCCAGGGTCCCTACTATATTCATCCGAAACGAAATTCGAAACGTCGGGCGATCGAAGTTTTTTATACGATACGAATGCATCTACTCTAAAAGTTCGAATAATTTATATAATATCGTATGATGTAATAATGTTCTATCAGTATACCTATTTAATTCATATACAAGATAATGGGGCCAAAGGGAATCATTACGTTCATAAAATACTTAGTTACTCATTTCTGTAAAAAGATAATTTCGAAGGAGTTTATCTATGAATCGCTCGTACAAATAAAACATTATCTGAAATTTTCATAAGGAATTTATGACGAAATTATATTTGTAATTTAATTTTGACTTTTGATTTCTCTATTATCAAAATAATTTGGTTGATGTTAATTAATTAGTTATATATTAATCTATTTTAGTTCATATTGCTTATATGCATAAAAAGTTACATATATTTTTAATTAACACTATGATGTAAAATCTAACATTACTGAACCAAACTAAACGTATTAAAGAGCAAAAACGTTTTCAAAATTACCAATCTAGTTATGAGTTCTAAGGGTACCTACTGGAGTGAAGGGTGGGTAAAATGAAACAAAATACAACTACGCGATCAAAATTATCATAATTTATATTTCTTAAAAATACAAAATTTAAGCTAAAAGTAATAAAATCAAACAATATATTTGTTACAAAAATAACAATGTACCGTCAGTTCAACACTTACATATTTATTGTATTACATAATAATAAAATATTCCATTTAATTTAGCTAATAAATAACCATTTTGTCTTAAATAGTAATACCGATTCTACACAACGAGCTAGGGTATAACATCGATTTCTACGATTTCACTACGCTCACGATACATTTTAGATTCAAATTAACTACATCTAAAAAATATAACACATGTAGTGTATTCACATAGACAAAAAAGCAAAAAAGGAACTTGGTCAGAGTGCAAGTGCTTTTAGTAATTCATTATTCCACCGCCAGATGGCGTTATACCTTTCCAAAATCGACAACAGATGTCGCTTTACTACTCCGACCATTTGCAAGCATATTGAATAAATTACACTTAAAATATCTACGTAAATAGTGTTTAGGCTTGTATCAAAGATCGGCGCAACCGCTTGTGTTAATGTATAAAAGCTGTTATAACAATATTCTCGAAAATTCTAAACCCAAAGTAACCTAGCCCATTTCTATGTCCCTATTTTGTGTTGTATAAAATTTGTGTCGTTTGCAAGCGGACCTCGCGTTCCGGTACGATTGTGACTGATGTTGTATGTTGTAAAGATGTTGTGTTGTGTTTAGTACGCGTGGTTAGCGACAAAGAGGCCGGCCTCAGCGCCCACACCTGTTACGGATCCAGCCACGTATTTGCCCTGCGACGCTTGACCGTTGGCCTGAAAAGAACAGAAAAATAATAATATGTTAGTTCTGTGAATATTATACTTTATTAAGATAAAAGGGTGATTCATAATACACTTTATTTATTGATAACAATACTATTATTATATTTGCGAAAATATAATTTTATATATAAGTCCCTCAATAAAATTATCCCGTATTATAATTAAGAACATCTAAATGCATAATCGACTATTTGCGGTTGGTACAAAACTATGTAGAATGATAGTTTTTTTTATAATATTGTTTGTTAAAAATATACATCAATTATGATAATATAATATTTTTTACATATTAGACAGATGCGTGAAAGCGTTGTTTTACTAACATTAAATGATAGGAATACAAAAGTCATACAATATGATAGTCGATTATGATTTATGCTGCATATTTTTTGAAGTTGCTGTCATCAGTTGAACAACTGATGTGCATAATGTCAATTCTTTGTGCATAATTGACAATAAAAACAACTACTAGGATTCATTTCAAATTCTACGTCTATGCCTAAGACGTACGTACGATAGTTTGTTTTTGGCTTTAGTTTTACTTCTTAGTCTGTGGTGAAAATATATATTTTTACATTTGTTTATTAAACATCCTGGTTGTCTTACAAATATTAATATAATGTGGCAAAATAAAAAAATTACGTCCCCTGTCCACTATCCATCTATTGTAGCAAACCCGTACAGTGCCGTATTGCAGTGCTAAACAAAGAATTTAATCGTGCCTTGTCTACCCTTACGTGTTAACTTTATAGTATATTAGTTGTTTTGCGACTACACTACTTTTGCTAAAGTCTATAAAGCTAAATTCAAATAACTCTCTGCTATTATAAGCAGATTAAATAAGTCTATCAAAAATATAAAAAGCCCCATGGCTTCGCTTCTCCGTGGTAATTTTTGTGATGCAAATTCTAAGACGATTCTTTATGAGTTCACACCATACCCGTTTAGGATACACTTAGTGTCATAGTGTGAAGCTCATTTCCAGACAAACTGAAAAAAGAAATTATAGTAGGAACTTCATCATTAACTGCACTACATTTTTTTTAATTGCATTGAAAAATTTAAAAAAGTACCGGCCTTAGCAGTAATTTGTTTTTTTTTATACATCTACTAATATATTTCTTTGACTATTTTCTGAAGTTATAATATATATTATTTTATTCATATTCGGTAAATAAAAGTATTACTTTGTGTAAATGACAATGTCTTCTAAATTCTGACACCTTTTTATATGTTTATTTTTTGTATATTTACAAAAAAAAAACCAAATAGGATATCTGCGAATAACTTCAAGATAGTTATAGAATAGCGCATAACTGGCAAATTGCTCTGGGTATTATAAGAGGTGCAGGGAGGGTGACGTCAAGTGGTTACCAGGTTGTGAATCGAGATCAGGCATGAGAGGGTTACTGTCACGCTTAACACGCAAGAACCTCACCCTTCATTCGAAGCAAGCATAGTAGCACTTGACTTGATTATTATTATAATCGTAATAATAATTTTCTCTTTATACTTGAGGCTCCGAAAGCCAGGTACTCCAGTAACGTCAGAGTTACATAATATACTACACCCTAGGTACCGAAACTTTTGAACTAATTTTATCGGAATATTTCTAAACTCTAATAGAAAAATAATTAGATTGAACAGCTATAAATTACTTATATTTATTAAGCAAGACATAGCAAGTTTTTTTAAAATTTCCATATATATTTAAGTGCACACATTTTTTTAGTTTGTCGATGTTGACTGGATTGACAGCCTATCTGCACCCAGGCGAAGCCGAGTCCGACTGCTAGTAAGTTTATAAACTGAATATATCACGGCACCTTGAAAAAAATTAACTACAAGCATATTGATAATCGCCCCCGTCCTTTTTATTCGACGATGTGCCAACTGCGCACGCATCAGAGCAGTGGTTCTTAACATTTTAGATATGCGGCACAATATGAAAAAAAAAAAAAAGGTCAATCCATTGACCACTCAGCTTAACACAGTACCGAAAATTGAAAAAAAGGCAAAATTAAAAAATATAATTAAATTTAAATGAATGCATATTATATTCTATTTATGCATGAAGAAAACATGCAGAGAATTATTTTAAGTATGGCCTCCGGATGGCTCCGCGGACCACCGGTTAAAGTGCATTTGTCTATTAGGGGCCATTCAAGTATTACGTAAGCAGATTTATTACAATTATATACCCCCCCCCCCCATCCCCCTTGTCAGCAAAAGTAATCAAAGCTCTTACCCCCTCCCCCGTGCTTACGTAAACATTTTTGAATTAATATATAGTACTTTTAATTTTTTAATGATTCCTGAAGAAGTTATAATTTTAAAAATAAAATAACAAAAAAAATTTTTTTTGCTGCATTGTTTCTTCTACTCACCAAAACTACCACCCGGCTTCGTTTTCAGTGGCAGTCTTGATATACCCAGTATATAACATATATCTTATATTTTCTAAGTTTCTTTTCATTACACCCCTGTGTTTATCTGGGCAACTGCGTTTTTAATCTTCCTGTTATGATTGTTTTGATGACGTAATCATCATCTAGACCCCCCTACCCCCCGTGTCATAGAAAATAAGCAAAGCAAAGACCCCCCCGCCCCCCTATGGTGCTTACGTAATACTTGAACGGCCCCTTAGTTACAGAACACTACATTTATTATTTCTACGTTCGTTTTTGTTTTGGTAAAATGGTGGTCAGTAATGTAATTTATATTAATGTGCCAAGTGTTAAAATCTACAAAAACATTATATGTTCTCATTTTGTGCGAATGTCAAAGTAATTATTACCCTGCAGACTGTACTCACCTTAAATTTTACAGGGTATCTCAAGACTGCTACCGAAAACGAATTCGGGTGGTAGTTTTAGTGACTTCAGACACATTGCAGCAGAAAATGTTGCAAAAAAAAGCAAATTTGTTTGTCATTTTTTTCCTATGGTCGTATTTGGATGGTAAATTCATTTTTTCCTAAAATAATACACTTTTATTTATAAGGACTTTAAGGTATAAACGAGCTGAAAGTATTATTTCAGCAAAAACTATGATGGTACCACCCAAAAATTAGAATTTTTAAAAAATCATAAAAAAAATTGCATTGCAATCGCATTTCATTGATTTTTTTTTTGTTGTATTGTATTTGTAGTATCTAAAACTACCACCTGGCTTCGTTTTCGGTAGCAGTCTTGATATACCCAGTATATTCATATTCTAAGTATCCGTTTGTTACTGGTTCAATGAGCTAATTTAAATCCATTATGCCAGATAAAACTATATGATATTAAAAACTCCAATGTATAGTGTTATTCATTACTTGTTTCTACTGCTTCTACTACTACGATCATTTCTAGATTAGTACACCTTTTAAACTAGGGATGAAATAAGTAAGAACGCACCAAAAATATTTATTTAATAATTTTGTACGTAATTTTAGAGATATAGTGCATCTTAAAAACAGACATATTTTAGTATAAAGTAACTAAATTTAATTTCTCAATGTAAAATATGCCTTGGGAGGATAGTTTTAAGGGCGTTTTTTCAATAGTTAAATGCATATTATGTAGGTAGATAAGTAATGTAGAAAAAAAGCCCTTAAATGAATTGTTACTATTTTTAGGGTTGTTAACAAATGTAAAATCACTATATTTCAAATGAATAAATAATCTTCGATAAATTATGTTTTAATTTTCTTCAATGATTCCGGTATAGTGACCAAGTAACTTATTCCAGTAAACAAAAAAATAAATGTAATACAATAACTTCTGAAATATGATTGAAGATCATTTATTCATGGTTAGAGATTAGCCACTAAGGATTAGCTTTCTAAAGATGAAGGAAGGACAACCAAGGGTTACAATATTCGAATTAATAATTTTATTTATAAACAACAATAAACTTACAAACTAACGACAACAGACAGTAAGTCACAAAGCCATGCAATAATAATTCTGAACAGCTGCGGCAGAAGTTAGCCATGTTGATTTAACATCGGGAAACAAATAATAGATGGCGTTGATGTCGCCAACAGATTAAAAATCTCAATAAAATCTTCATACAAAAAAAAAAACCATCAGTCAAAATATAATTTAGTATTTAAATTAATAAGCATGCGACTTGACGAAGTTGGATTTGGTCGCGGCAAGGGAAGGAATAGATCCAGCGACGTAATTGCCAGTCGCTGCCAAGCCATTGGCCTATTGTCCAAAAAGTTTGCCAAAAGATAGACGTAATTAGTCGCAGATGTGTGCGTAGCAGCGCCGTCGGTGCAATGAAGATGTGCGGGTAGGAGAAAGAAAAAAATAAATTAGTACTACATACTACAACTACAGTTATACATACACATTGCCAGTGTATTGCCAAGTTATCAACTGGCAATGTGTTCTATTACTATTAGACTACAAACTAAAGCAACACATATAAAGCCACAATATTAGTCACTAAATTTACTTCTACAACTATGGTTAAGCAGCATGCAGGTAAAATAATAATTACACAAATCATTATCATTGATTGTGGTATGGGAATATTGGTATAAAAGTAAGTATATCTTATGTGTGTAGTGTGTATCCATTTGTCTTTCATAATTATAGTGCAATCATTACATACTTAATAATAAGTATTAAAATAAGTTTAATTAAAAACTACCATTTAAAAAAAATAGTGATTAAAGAGAAAAATAGAGGAATCCATATATCTTATATTATTAACGCCAAGTGTTTGAGGTAGGTTAGGTATAGTTAAGACTACCATAATTTACATTGTTGTACTGTTTAAACAATTTTTCTCTTAAAATCCTAATGCATTTAAATTACTTACTAATTAACTAATATAAGAAACAAGATTTATCATGCATTAGAGCATTATTTGAGGATATAAAAACACTTCCTAAAATTATAAGCTGTACTGTTGTTCCAGTATATTGTCCACTACGGCAATTCTATCAAAAAAATCCTATCAATCTATATGTTCCGGCGTTAATTGGAAATATTTATGTGTTGATTTGATTATGTTATATGAGTTACAGATTCGAATAAATAAATAGATAAATAAATACCTTGATATAGTTCCACCACCTTTTAAGTTTGATTTTCATCTTAAATATATAGCATTTCACAGCAAATTATAAACACACCTAACAATCACCAATAGTCCTGACCCACACTTAGATCGAGTCTTGTGTCGTGGGTATCAGATACTTCGAGCAGTCCCAGACGCAACCAGATTTACAGGTTTGGTGTTCAAACCTTCGTTTCAAGTCCTTTAACAAACTGCACCACAGACGCAGTATAATTAACCCATCAGGTGAATTTTTCATTAACCTATCGTGGCTTGACGTTTCATAGCGTTGGTTAAACGTGACGAAGACTATAATAGTGTAAAAACACACTTTTATTAACCACACAATACCCCCCCTGTTAAAAATGTTTGTAACTCTGTTTTTAACATATATAAACATATACACATATAATGTAGACGGGTCTGTAGTACTGTAGTACTACTACATTTAACAAATGTACATATATATATACATACACACATATTAACATAGTCAGGTATATAGTATTGTAGTATGTACCTTGGCCCTCTTGAGCAGCTCCTGTTGTCCGGCGGCGACGTTCTCCGGCTTGCCGGCCCACGCGCGCAGCACGGACGCCTGCAGCGCGCGCCCGTAGCTGAACGTCAGCGCCCACGGCCGCTTCAGGTCTACTGTGTTGATGGCGTTCAGGTTCACCGACGCCTCCTCCTCTGACTGACCGCCTGAGAGGAACGTGATGCCTGCAAGAAGAGGTGTTTTGATGTTAATGTATTGTGGTTATCAGGATATCACGTTGATGTTCTCCCGCCTTCCTATGATCCTGGGTCCTTCTGCAGTAATGTGAAGAGGCTTCTGAGCAGGTCGGCATAATTGTATCGATTGGCATGAGACTGGCGTCTGATGCCATTCGATACTCTGCCTGGACGGCATTTGCGCTTACCATCACCTGCAGCGTGGTCATTATACAGGGCCAGAATTAAAAAAAAATACTGTGCGGGCTGTGTAAAATTTCTTGAATCTTTTTTAGCAATACTTATGTTAAATTCTTGATAGAGTGATTATTTCGTGAGATTTAATTCAAAGTATATACTACACACGGCATGTAATCTTAAATAATAATGAGTTTTGTTTGGAATTTTATGTTTTAGCGATACAAAAAATTCACTGTAATAGAAAATGCCCATTCATAGTATCGGTAAAAAATATCGTTGATCCCAATACTGCTTAAAATGTATTAAAGCATTGTTTATGGTTTGTGATAAGACCACCAACTGTACTCTTTAATTTTATTTGTAAAATATTGTATGCCTTCTTGTGTGTAGTAAAGAATAAAAATAATTATAGTCGAGATGTTACCAGGGACGGCGGCGGGCACGGTCCTGAGCAGGGCGGTGACGGTGGCGCGGCCGATGTCCATGGGGGTGTAGGTCTTCTTGCAGGACTGACCAGCAGTCACCTGGAGGAGAAACCATGATTGTGTCAACAAGACTCTAATTCCTTGTAGATAATATTTAGATTGTTGTCTCAAAACTTCGAATATTCCTGTTATCCTTAATCTAGTTGATAATAGAACGCAGCCGAAACCCTACCAATGTATTTTTTGTAATTGCACCAAAATTGTATGGTCTGTATTTTCAATAATTTTTTAATATATCGACTCTGAAGTTTCACCAATTTCATCAGCCTATCCGCGTTCACTGCTGGACATAGGCCTCTCTTATTGCACGCCACTGGGCTAGATCTTCATAGTCTCAAACCGCTACCAGTTATCTTTCGAACATCGTCACTCCATCTGATTGGAGAGCGTCCTACACTACGCTGAAAACTATACATTATACATTGACTGAAGTTTATCATGATAAATTAATGAAAAGTATTAGGGGATATATTGTACTGCATCGACAATTATACCTTGCCCAGTACTCACCATGTTGGGTTTGAGGAGTGTGCCCTCGAGGTAGACGTGGTGGTCGCTGAGCGCCTTGTACACGGCGGCGAGGACCACTTCAGTCACCTTCTGTGCACGGTCCAGGTCGTGCTCACCTGGGGACAACATTATACAGGATAAGTATTTAAACTAAAATAACACCCAATAGTCATATCGCACCTTTAGAATTAGAGTGACCTAAGCAAAAAAAAAATCATTTTGGCTTTTAATCATATAATGGGTCTAAATGACCCTTAAAGAAGGACCTATTGACGCATGAAAGACAGAATGATGTAACTTCGGTCTTCTCGATGTGTCTTCCATAAGTACAACATTTCTTATATTACAAATCTTTAATGAATGTTTCCCAAAAAATTTGATTTTTTATTTAGGTCTATATAATTCTAAAGGTGCGATATACATAGTTATGACCCACACTAACATCGAGTCTTGTGTCGTGGGCATCAGAAACAACGAAATACTTTTCGGTCTCACAAACACGCAGGCCCATCGAGTAATTCACAATTTAAAATATATTAAAATGCAGACTCAAAAAGGTATTGATTGTTGTCTAAAGTTTGATTGCAAAAATAGATTGGATGAAAAATGTATGTTTGGGTTATTTTCTGAATCGGTTCTTGTATAGAAATTCTGATATACTTATATAATACATTTTTAGAAACAAATAGATTATTTATCAACTATTCTTAACTCACCATCGGGCAGAACCTCAGGCTCGACAATGGGCACGATGCGCTGGCTCTGGCAGATGGAGGCGTAACGGGCGAGCACGTTGGCATTCTCCAAGATGGACTGGTACGAGGGAGTGTTGCGGCCGATCTTCAGCACGCAGCGCCACTTGGCGAAGTGGCAGCCGTCCTTCTTGTACTGGGCGCAGCGCTGGGCCAAGTCGTCCAAGCCTGGTGGTGAAAAAAGAAAAAAAAAATAATAAAAAAAACTTAGTAATTTAAAACAACATTTTTATTTTTTTTACATTCATAAGTAATTTTATGAATGTTGACGGGTTTCATAGTTTAACTATTGGAGATATGGTGATAAAAAAGTATTGTTAATTACAAGAATATATCAACTATGACGGTTTTTTCGCCAATATTTTTGGCACATAAGTCTTCTTCTTTTACCTGGCGTTGGCGGTGCCAGGGATTATTGAATATAAGTACCAAATTTTTAACAATACAGTTGCATTAATTTATACATACAATTTTCATGAATCATACACATAAATCACCCTGAGAAAATTACCTTTCCATTCTTCCACCAAGGAAACGGGAACAAAATTGTATTGTATCGCATCTTTCTAAAATTAGCATATGAATATATTGCCTGTATGAATTATTCTTATTATTAATACAGACAGACAATGAAAAAGGGGCTTTAGATAAGTATGATTACGCGTGGCGAAAACAGGTACCAAGAGTTAAAACAAATTACTCGCGATTAAAATAAACAATTGATTAGATAATTATGTCTATTAAATTATAATCTGAAAGTACTATCGGAATCTGACTAAAAACATAACAGCCCATTCCATTTGTAGAATAATATTACTATGAATAAATACTCGATAATGACATATTCTAATTATTTTTTTATTCTTTCAAATCCTTCATCAATACATTTTATCAATTGCTGAAGGATATTTAGGATATATCCTTACAACAATCTTTCAAAAACCCTCTTATCAATTCATGGCCAATAATTACTGCATAATACACACATCATTAAATTACTTTACAATAATGATTTTGTTTATTTCCCGAACCAATATTTATTAGGTCAATAACGGTCAATGACGTCCCGATAATATATCATTCGAGAGTGGAATATTTTTATCGGCCAAAGTAAGTGTTGCCGAAGAAAATAAAGACATAAAAGCGATAAATCTTAATTGTAGTCAATATTTAACGCTTACTGCAGTTGTTATCCAAATACCGAGTTAATATTTATCAAGTAGGTATTTATTATACCAGTAAAATTAAATTATTTAACAATGCCGAAATTTGTGCCAAAAATACTAGTAATTTACACGCGAAATGTGTTAAAAATCATGACTGCTATTTATTTAATCCTTTTTTTATTGTACCGAGAAACAAAGAAATTGCATAATAATAGTAGTACAAGAGGCGGCGTTATCACACTAGCTAATTTCTTACAGCCAACCATGGGATGAATATACTTATAAATAGGAGAAAGAAAGGGCAGTTTAGAGCATTAATGAAATAATAATAATAATAAACTGACTGTTATGTCTCTAACTTTGCGTTAATTACATTAAAAATGCATCTTAAAACACTTTTAATGTTGAACTTGGTTGTTTACATTGCAGTGTTACTTAAAATAGGTTTAAAAGTCACCAATAACGTGAACAGTGAAATTATGTCTTGAAATATTTTTGCTCTCTATAAAAATTATCTACAATTTCGGCATGTTATTGCGAAATAAACATCGTCATCTCAAGGCGACTTTTATCAAATACAAGGGATTTGATGTGACAAATACATCAGTCACTAATGCTTTCGATATTATCAATACTTGTAACACGCCATTATCAATGTTTTGACTTAGTTTAAAATACAACTACATACGTGTATGTTTTTAGTATTGTATACTTCGACGTGGCAGACGAACGATAACATTATACTTATTTAACACTCAAACACTCAAAAAAATTAATTGACCTTAATACTACATAGTATAAAACAAAGTCGCTTTCTCTGTCCCTGTGTCCCTTTGTATGCTTAAATCTTTAAAACTACGCAACGGATTTTGATGCGGTTTTTAATAGACAGAGTGATTCAAGAGGAAGGTTTATATGTATAATATGTACATATTATTGTACATAAATCTATTTGTACCCGGGCGAAGCTGTGCCGGGCCGCTAGTACTCGTATAATACTAAAACCAATGTGCACTAAATATCTTATTTATAAACAGTTATAAAAGCTATTTTTATTATGGAATTTTTTGTCTTCTTCGCTTAACTGAATTCAAAAGTCGTTCTTAAGGGACAAAACATTCGATATTTAAAATAGGTTTCCAAACTGTCTGTAAATAAGGCTACGTAAGTAATCCTATTAATATTATAAACGCGAATGTTTGTGTTTGTTATCTCTTCACGCTCAAACCGCTGGGCCAGTGTTGATGAAATTCGGCATGAAACTAGCTGATAATCTGGATTAACACATAGGCTACTTTTTATCCAGACAAAATGTGTTCCCGGGACTCATCAGGAATTTAATTAAACATATTTGCTATACTTTCAATAATAGATGCTACGTGACAGGTCAAGAGAGAATTGCATGTTTTTCTTCGTAACGGAACAAAATGGGTTATATTGGAGAGACAGAACCAATAAAAATATAGTCGACAGCGGACAAATTGACTTTAAATATAAAACAGTACGCGAAATAATATGTTGTTGATGTACACTAGACTCAAAAAGTATCTGCACCCGGACATCGCCGGGCCGGTCCGCTAGTTCACAATAATGGACTTATTCCGTAATAGATTTAACGAGTGAATTAACCAACACCGTATGAACCAGACTAACCAGAAAGATATGAGGAAATATTCAAACAATTATTACAAAGTTGTTACGTGTCTAAATTTTGTTTTAATGAACCATGTACAAGAACCCTGACCTTTTATCAGCCAAATACGATGACGTTCTTGATCCGGAGGGGCTCGACCATTTATCTACAACGATAGTGGTATCAACGCCCACTTTTAGTAAACAAGTTCCACCGGTTTGGAAATATCCGTTAAGTGTATTACTAGACGGAGGTCGCTTGTTACAAAATGCGAAATGGATGAAATATTTTACTCAAGTATTTAGTTTTGTATTGTAAGCGTTTAACACTAGATATTTATCGTCCTAATCAATACAATACAACAACAATCTTTTTACCATAGTTTAATTAGAGTCTAGCTTTAGTTAGATTTGGCAACTACGCGTTCATCCAATTTTTCGAAGGGTATTATTGGTGACTGAAAACGCTTTTCTTCCTTCATAAAATATTATACTTATATAACGTTCTTCGCATCACATTTTAAAGCTATCGGCATTTTTCACTAGTAGCAACCAATAAACGAAAAATAAATACATGGAGCAAAAAACCAATGGCGGATTAGAGCTTAGGCCTTAGACCATCTAATTTAACGATATCTTTTAGATTTCTTCTATTGAGTTTAAAAATCCTTATGTTGATATATATAATATATCAAAAGTTACTACATAAAAGATTAGGCGATATAAAAAGTGCTAATCATACTGAGTAGTGAGTTTTAAAACTATCTCTCAAACAACATAACCCAATATCATTAAACGCCGATCACTGAATAATGTTGAAACTAAAGAGAATAACATAAGATAAGATACGGCGATGGTAATGTATTTTGTTTTCGGAAAGTCACCGGCCTGTTAAAAATATTTATATCATATTACTAGATAATACAGTTGTTGCATCATACTACGGATTATACTGTTTTTCTAATTAAAAAGTAAACCTAAAATATGGTAAACCAAATGCAGCTATAGTGGGATATTACCGAAATATTAGATTAATTGACTAATTCTAATATCCTTTTTCATAGTTTTAAAATCTATTTTAGTTATAGAATATTGTTTTCTAAGCACTAACAGAATACAAAAGTCCTGATGGCCACATATTATTATATCGTAATACTGCATACTGCAAAACCAACGGTAATGACTATTTCCTTCAATTTAAATAACGTCCGCCATGTAATGATTCAGTTGAGTATATTTCTAGATTTTTCCGTTTTATATATCCTCGTTTTTAATAATAATTACCAGCAGTAAAGTGTTGAATGAATATTTGATACGAGAAAAGCAATACTGATTTTCCAAAAATATTTTTTGAATTTGGCTCCATGACTTCTATATTTTCATTATATATATTCAAAATATTAAACAATACCAGTAGTAAAGTGTTGAATGAATGTTTAATACAGAGGTAGAAAAATACTGTTTTTCTTAATATTTTTTGAATTTGGTTCCATGACTTGATGTTGGTAACACCTCCCATAGTCAAATATCTAGAATCTAAATTATTTTCTAATGCAACTAATCAAAATATTAAACAGTGGTAGGAAAATACTCATTTTGCAAATAATTGTTGAATTTGGTTCCATGATTTAAATATTTAAATACACTTCCCATGGTGATATATCTAGACTACATTATTTTTTACTTCGCCTATTCAAAATCATAAACAACTCACCCTGTGTAGTGCACTCGTCCTCGGATCCAAACAGGGGCACAACACCCTTGTCGACCTTGATGCCGGGGATGATGCCGCGTTTCTCCAGCAATGAGACCAGGGGTGTACCGTCATCAGCCTTCTGGTACAAGGTCTCGTGGAACAGGATCACACCAGAGATGTTCTCAGAGAGGGCCTGGGTCAAAAAGTCTTATGAACTTCGTGCAACATGGTCCAAAAAACCTAGGGTAATTTAAATGGAGCAAGGTTTTCCATGAACTTTCTGAAGCAATTTGTTTTATCATAAGGGTTTAAAACTCAATTAGTTAATGGTATTTTATAAATAAATACACCCAACAGTCACATACATAGTCTTGACCCCAAACTAAGATCAATCAGGTCTTGTATTTTGGGTATCAGAAACTACGGGAGTCTTTTCGGTCTCACAAATACTCAGACCCGATACAGATATTTGCGCGCCATGCCCAAATAATTTGTCTAGTAACTTTCACATTGGTTCTTTCAGTCAAGTCTACAAAACTAATGATATTGTAATAATTAAGAAATAAACTAAGACAAGACAAACAGCACGTTCTTTTCACGTGTAGCGGTGAAGGTGAAAACAATCTAAATATATTATTTTTCTATACATAACGCCAAACAATTATTACATAAGTACATACTGGCGTTAAACCGAGACGCGTGTACGATGAGTGCCAAAATTTCACTCAAGACAGCACGTGACTTTTTAAATAAATCATTCATGCAACCAAACGAACAAATTGATCATTTGGAGTACGTTGTTCTAGTAATATACCATCACACCATCATTATCAATCATAAGATGTCTACTGCTAACGGTAATCATTATCCAAACATTTCTAGAGCAATGTAACCTGTCTAATCTACGTATCATTTGTAAAACCTTTTTTATATTTGTGCGTTGCTCTGAATATTAATATAAATAAATACACCCAACAGTCACATATATAGTCCTGACCTCACTCTAAGATTGAGTATTGTGTAGGGGGATCAGAATCTACGAGAGATTTTTCGGTCTCACAAACATCCAGATTCGAAACAAATACCTGTGGGTCACACAAATATTTGCCTCAGTGCGACAATAAGCAAAGCATACATTCAATGGAAAATTCCCTTGTAAATAAAATAAATAAATAATTATCTTTATTGACCATACAAAAAAAAAGTGCGTGGTGGCCTGTTGGTAAACGGACCGGATGCGGCTGCCAACATGTTCACGGTGGTTGCGGGTTCAAATCCCAGGGCACACCTCTGACTTTTCGGAGTCATGTGTGTATTGATAGTTAATCACCACGCACTAAAAACGGTGAAGGAAAACATCGTGAGGAAACCTGCATACCATAGCGATTTATAAGAATTTCTATGGTATGTAAGTCCGCCAACCCGCACTAGGCCAGCGTGGTGGACTATATGGCCTAACCACTCTCAATCGTACTCTCGATTGTAGAGTAGGCTCGTGCCCTGCAGTGGGACGTATATGGGCTGATAAATACAAAGAAAAAATATTGATCTCGCAACAAAAAGTATTTTACATTTAACGTCGGCAATTATTGGTCAATAGCAATATCGTGGTATTAAAATGTAACTCTTTATTGGTTACTAAAATGTAATATTGCATCAGCTGTTACCAGAGTAAGAATCAAAGATCATAATGAAGATGCCTACGTGATGTAGCTATTGTTTACATCATTAGTCACATGACTAAGTATACGACTAAATCGTACTTTGTCATACAAACGACCTATGAAAATCAATAGTTCCTCAATGAATATTTCAAACGCATTCGTATTTCAAGTCACGTATGCTTTCTTAGAAAATTCTACGTCACTACATGACGAAATTCAAACGCAAAACATATGACGCAATATCGACAGTCTAAAAAACAGCTGCCTGATTTCGGTCACGACTCACGATTCTCGGAGGGTTTGGCTTTTGTATATTCAATTCTGTATCAGCCCATATACGTCCCACTGCAGGGCACGGGCCTACTCTACAATCGAGAGTACGATTGAGAGTGGTTAGGCCATATAGTCCACCACGCTGGCCTAGTGCGGGTTGGCGGACTTACATACCATAGAAATTCTTATAAATCGCTATGGTATGCAGGTTTCCTCACGATGTTTTCCTTCGCCGTTTTTAGTGCGTGGTGATTGACTATCAATACACACATGACTCCGAAAAGTCAGAGGTGTGCCCTGGGATTTGAACCCGCAACCACCGTGAACATGTTGGCAGCCGCATTCGGTCTGTTTACTAACAGGCACTTTCTTTGCAACTTGATATTTATCATGCTATAGTATATGTACATACTTATAAAATTCAAATTCCTTTTGGTGTGTACTGCACTAAAAATGCCAAAAGCCTGTACAATATCGGAATGATTTATTCAAAACTCAAGAGGTCGACATGCAATGTTAACTCATTATTGTGGCATGCACTGTAAATGCATGATATTGAATGAATTTAACTGCATGTCAATATTACTTAAGGTTACAATAAATCCTAATAAAGGATTTGAAGTATTTTAATGGAAACGCATAAGAGACATTATCGTTTCAGAAGAAATATTGTATGAAACTCAACATTAAATGTTAAATATCAGGAAATTTTACAACCAATTTGGCCAAGCAACCTGCTTTGTTATTTTTTTACTCGAAAACAATTTGTAAGTTACATATTGTAAAGTTTTCATAACGAATGCAGTCGGCAATAAAATCACAAGCCTTTTTTGCATCTATGTAAGTATGTAATTTATTAGTCCCGTGGCGCAGTTAGTTGGACGCCGGCTGTGAAATATGAAGCTGCGGGTTCGATCCCCGCACCGAGACAAATATTGGTCTGATCGACAGGTATTTGTTTCGTGTCTGGGTGTTTATGAGACCGAAATGTCTCGTCGTTTCTGATTCCCACCACACAAGAGTCGATCTTAGTGTGGGGTCAGGACTATGCATGTGATTGTTGGATGTAAATTATTTATTTATTCCAACCATTTCGCAACAGAAAGTTGCCAATTTAGTACAAAATAATATTTATTTAAGATTTAGCCTAAATCAACAGTAATATACCATATGTGAAGTATCGATTTATACGATAGTTGATGTCACTTCTATATACGTTTTGATGGGAAATAATGAATGCAATACATACCGGGTCGGTACTGAACAACAGCTGACGGTATTTGCGGCGGTTCTCTTCTGTGTTTTCAACGCCAATGTCTTGGAGGCGTTTGCCCATGGTACCTGATTACAATACAATAACTGTCAATATAAATATTATTCAATAACAATAGTCACGAGACACTATATTTCAGATCGATCAGACCTTTAGAAGTTAGTTAAGAGCTTTCATCGACTAGAAAAGGGCTCATGATCATCAAACGGCTGCACGGATTTTTTAAATAATAGCTAAAGTACTCCCAGTAAAATCACCTTTCCAACCAAAAAAACTTAATCAAAATTGGTTCATTCGATAAGAAGACACGATGAAAGATACATACGTAAAACTTATAATAGGGACACCACAATTTGGGGCAGGATATTTTCACCTTTTTGACCCGATAGTTAAAATGATGCAATACATAAATTATAGCTATGTTAATAAAAAGCACACAAAAAGTGTACATCTCGGTATAGTTAACGGTAAATGAACCCATTCTGATGCAATGCATTGACACTAATGACCTTGGCCGTCGCATTGCAGAGGTATTCGAATGTAGCAGTATGCCATTTGAATAAGTATAACGCAAATTGAAAATACTTGAATCCAAAAAAGGGATTTGTGCTATCAAGTAAAACCATTTAATTTTGCATTATCATTTTGACAAAAAAATATTAACCTTTAACCTTTTATATGATCACAAGTAGTTTTCTCCCAAAATAAGGATACAATCAAATACACAGTTTTATTACAATGTGTATCTAAATAACTCGCTTTGAATCATGAAGTATCGGCAAAATTAAATTAAGCACCAGAGCGACTAAATTCCAAGTATCACTACAATCACATGTTATCTGGCTGAATGCCACTATAAAATGAAAGTGTCATACCGGTGGACTCATCAGCGGCGAGGATACCCTTGCCGGGAGCCACGATCGCCTGAGCGATCTTCTTCAGCTCCTCCTGCAGCTCGGGAGTAGGGTACTGGAAGTAGGTGCTCATGGTGGCTGCAACAAAATCACTCCGTAAATAATAAACTAGTAAAAATTCTGTTAATCTGTATCAGCCCTTATACGTCTCACAGCAAGACACGGGCCTCCTCTACAATTGACAGTATAATTGAGTGTGGTTAGGCCATATAGTCCACCATGCACTTAAAATGTCACATGTAAAAAATCTAAACTAGTAATAAATAAATGTTTTCTTTCTTGCTTTCTAAAATATTATAAAACCTAACAAACAATGTTCTATGTGGAAGCAATAAAAATACATAGTTATAATTCGAGAGAAACATCTGGACAAATGCATTAATATTGCTAGAAAAAATCCAACATAGTATTTGGAGATATTTTGAAGTTAAATAAGGGAATGGAAAAAGCCATTGAATACCTAATATAAAATATTGCAATTAATTTTCAAAAATAAAAAAATAAATATCCACCTTTTCGCACACCAAACAAATTATGATGAATTGTGTGTATTCAATTACTACCTATTTTCGAAATTATTATGCAATTGTTACAAAATATCTCACTAATAAACAATAGACATAACACACAATATACCTTGATTAAGACCAAGAATATTTGGCACATAGCCACCTTCTAAATTGTCAATTTGGCTCAATTAAATCCAATATACAGTCACTGCTTTCTACACTACACTTTTATTACATAGTAGATGTGTCCTTATTGACCCTAAAACTTTCAGATGACCTTTAACCCTTAATTTGGCAAAGTAAAAAATGCAATACAAACCGGTTTTTTTTGTTGTAATTGTAATTGACACACATAAAACTATAATAAAAAAATAATTAAAAAAATCTGGAAAGCTTAGTTTTCCGGAAAACTTATGTATGCCACAACATACATTGCCAATTTAAACGTGTTATTTTTGCAATTTTTTTAACAATATATTTTTTCAAATTTCTTGTATGTCAGGGCATACATTGTCAAATTAAGGGTTATAAAGTCATGTTGAAGATTTATCATTGTTTTGTTTGAACAACTTGGCACTTCCTTTCTCTCTTTGGTAACAGGTAGTCCTTGTCTGAAGATGAGCCTTCCTCCAAGATCTATATTGCATTTCTACTGCCAATTAATTAACGAATTAAATATGTCTAATATATGTCCCACACACTGCCTGACCCTACTTTATAATTAATAACAAGTTAGGCGGTAGACCGAGCCAATATAATCCAGCACTCTCCATGTTGAAGAAACAGATGGCTTGGGGATTTTAAATTCTCTTCATATACAAACTACATTTAATACATATAGGTATTATTTACTATATGTTTGACTTCTCAAGAAATGTATTTTAAGATAACAGTTGTTTATTAATCCAAGTGACCTTTCCGAACAAGTCTTATACTAATTAATTAATAATTTAAATATATGCACATCTCATTATTATAGTAGGCGTGTCTGGAAGAAAAACAGTTTGAATTTATGAACAAGAATTTACTATATTTTTTTTTTTTAATTTGTCAAACATGCTGGAAAAATGTTATATATTCCTCAAATAATTTCATATAGTATAGCAGTGAACATTTTATGTATTCATCAAATACGAATTAAAATTTAGAAGTAACAGAAATTACAGGGACATGCATGCATTAGGAATTCTTAACAGTAATACCAGTAGGTTTCCAATATGAATCAATAATTTATTATATTATGCTGTATACTTTGGTGGTAATTTATATTTATAATGAATGGATAAAAAATTTTGTGTGATGAAGTAAATGAATATCCTTTCAAACCGTATTTATGAATTAAAGAATTATTATTTTATACAAAGATTGGTACCCTTTCCTACGTTTTATTACGAGGAATAAATGTCCAAAATGTACATTATTTTAACTCAATGAAAAATTAGGGAGTTCCATAAAATCTATTTCGTAGAAAGCCTACCCTTAGTCCCGAAACCTGGCATCCATCCCGACTCCGGTGGACCTTTGCCTTTCCCTTTTCCTTTAGGTGCCATTGTAAATAAATCTAAAATTAAATGTAACTTATACTCGACATTATATTCTATCAAAAACTCACCAAAATTCCAATGATTCAATTGTTTTCGGAAAATTCAAATTAGGAATTACAAATACAAGACAAATGTCACGTTAAAATATTAGTGATGTCGCTACCTCAGTCCTTTATTATACGGTTCAATTTAAACAGAATCGACTATTTTAGAATTGCCGAGTAATATGACAAAATTAAAATATAACCAATTCTTCACTATTATTTAACGTACATAATAATAGAATAAATATTATAATTTATTTCGTTTAACTATTTTCATACATAAAAACTTAATAAATATTGCCAAATACCATTCGCAATATTACCATACCGAGGTATGTGACCTTGAAAGGTCATTGACAATTTTCACTTTTTTACCCAAGGGTTGATGATCAATCCATACTTTAACATAGTTACTAATTTGATTTACAAGACAATTAATAAAATACGTAAATTATCCAACAGTCAGTAATTCAGGATAATTATTGTGAAATGCGTAGTTGCATGCATCGGAATAAAAAATAGTGATATTAAGTTATATGAAAAACCACTTTCAGAAGCGTACTTAATTACTGAAAATTAATAAAATAAACTACATATAACCTAAAGCAAATTTCAAATCTCGAAAATGAATTAGCTTCCTCAGCATATAGTACATAATTTACTTCATTAATAGCAAAATAAAACAAAACGAAGAACTTAGAAAATATGAAAATATCACTTACATTTTTTTAGTAGATGTTTCACAAAACAAGAGACACTCCCGAACTGCTACTCCGTTGGTAGTGCTGTCAAAGCAATAAGTCGCAGAGAGGACAAACCGAAAGGTCATTTGAAGGTCTGGTGATAGCGCAAGGCAATTTTAAGCCATCAATTTTATTGCCATCTAGTGGTTCGTCATTAAACCAAATATATGCTTATAGAGCTATCTAGCGACTAATAGTTGAACTAAATATATGTTTCTATCGCCATCTACCGGTAATAAATGTAACCAAATATATGCTTAGAACGCCATCTAGTGAGTAATAATTAATTATACATATGTGTGTATTTCCATCTAGCGGTTGATTCATAAAATTAAATGCAAGCGTATTATGAGATCTAGCGGGTGATTATTAACTAATTAAGTAATGTCGCCATCTAGCGACATCACATTTAACTAATGATATGATTACTCCGCCATCTATCGGTAAAATTTTCAATTAAATCTGTATGTATGATACCCCATCTACCGGTGAAACCTTTAATAAAATTCGCATTTTGACTTCGTATTTACACCCACAGATGGCGATGTTAAGAAAGTAAGTCACTTCAAGGCTTACTATGAAAAAACACGGTAATGTGTGTATTTCTCTCTTTTATTCAATATTTGTAGATAATTCTAAACATAACATAAAAAGACACCCGTGCCCTGCATTGGGTCGTATATGAGCTGATACAGCTCAAGAATCATAATTTTCATTTGTTATAGAGAAAGAAAGAAAGTTATTATCATAGACACAAATAAATCAATGCTAATGATTTTAAAAGTGGTAATTTCTGCGTATAATGTTATAGTTGTTGTTTTCAGTATTTCCTATAGGAAATTCATAGATGGCCATCATCTGCCCAACTGTTTGAATCTTACTTTTTGCCACAAGCCAGCGCGGATAAGCGTGTTTCCAAGTTATCAAATAAATGACGATAAAATATAAACATAATAATTTACGAACTAAATACAATTAAGAAGTAAACAGGCGACAACATCCGACCCGTATCAACATGTGATAACATTATCACAATCATTTACTTACTAAATGATGTTTAGTATTGCAGTTGTGACTTTGACTTGTTATAAAGCAGGTGATCATTATTTTACTTTTTAATATTATTGAATATAGTGTCTATTCTAAGCAACAATTTTGTGTATATTAATAATGATTTATTTTCCGATATTTTTTACTTCAACAGTTACTTATGTATGTTAGTGATTGATGTGAGCCTAAGTTATCATTCAAAACAACTGAGTCCCAAGTAATATAAAAAAAAAGTTAGTAGCGTGTGGTAGAGCCGTACTGTAGTGATTGTAAATGGGGATTGTAATTTAATTTATTGTAATGGATTGTAAATCTGATTGTAAACTACCTCTTGTGTTTATAACACGGCAAATGTTGCTTAGAGAAGAAAACCTATATGTAATGCGCGTCTGACCTGGGTATGTGAGTCGAGTCCCTAAGATCTGTAAAACTATTGCCTTTTATTAAAATATATAAAACATATTATATTATTTTTTAGAATGCCGACCTTCTTCTCATATCCCGACCCTGAACTTCAGGAGGAGCTGAAAAAGACCGCAGAAGCAATAGTTGCACGTGGAAAAGGAATTTTAGCTGTTGATGAAGCCAATGGTAAAGCATATTAACATAATGGAATCTATTTTAAAGTATTTTAGAAAAAGCATGAAGTGTTAAGCAAGGAAGAAAATTCACTTCTGTACAATCGAACCTAGTACCAATTGGTAATAGTAACTCGTCGTGAAGATCTCTCATCTTGGATACAATTTTCAATGCGCCCAATCAAATTGGCCGAAAGGTTCTAGAGTAGAGCCCACGTACAGGCAAGCGCAATGTCGGACTTCCGCCTAAAAGGTGGACGGACGACCTGCCTAAAGTTGAAGGAAGTCGCTGGATGCAGCCTGCTTCCAACAAGTCGATGTCGAGATCCTTGGGGGAGGCCTATGTTCAGCAGCGGACTTCATGTGTCTGAGACGGTGAATCAAATTATAGTTTTTAAATTCATTTGATGTCTTTATTCGCCAGATGGTGTTTGCTGTAATATTGTATTCGTTTTAGCAATAAGCTCGCATTGTCTAGCCATGGCACGGACACTGGCAAATTGTGATTGCACCCGTTGCATTTTTGTCTCTTCCCTCGAATACACAAATAGGTGGATATTGTATTGTTATTTTATTTTCCACAGAGGGCATCGGAAAACTTCTCGCTGCTGTCGGATTAGAGAACACAGAAAACAATAGAAGGAGGTACCGCCAGCTGCTTTTCACTTCAAACAAGGTAAACTTATTTCACATTTAAAACTAAACTAAAGGTTGTCTGGAAGATATCGGCGATGGCGATAAGACTGCCAAAATTGTACTGTAAATATAAGTTAAGTTTTTTTATTGTGTATTTTCTCTTTTGTTTTGTACAATAAAGTGTAATAAATAAATAATACTAAAAGTAAGTTCTTCTACGAAATAAAGAGCCTATTAATAAATTTGGACGAACTAGGGATTATGTTTTATAATTGACGAATTATTTTGAACGATTATTTTGAATAGCGAGGTATTCAGGACTTAATTAATAAACATCAATGTACTTAGGCCTAACATGATCATCCTGATACGGCAACCCACTGATTTTAAAAGTAAAAATAATAAAAAAGTAAACGAGTCAATTCTAAAGCCATGGACTAAATTGTTAATCCCTTGCTCATCCTTTTTTATGAATAAGGTCCAATGTGCTTAGTTGCTGATTTAAATATAAAATTTTACATTAAATAACAGTATAATAATATAAAAGAGGCTTAAAATAAATCCTCACAATACGATAATGGAAAAATATTTGGAGATCGCTATCAAAACAAATAGATATATAAAAAAAATATAAGCAGTTTTTGCGTCTAACTTATCACATCTTTGTTTTTGAATTTTAGGCCTTGTCTGAGCACATTTCAGCAGTAATCCTATTCGATGAGACGGTGTACCAGAAGGCGGATGACGGAACACCATTCATCGAACTATTGAAGAAAAAGAACATCATACCAGGCATTAAAGTCGACAAAGATGTGGTGCCACTGTTCCTTTCTCAAGATGAGGTTACTACTCAAGGTAATATCACTTTTTCAATTTTTACTTTAATTTCCGTTGGTGAGTAATGCTGTCATATACTTCTGTACTTCATTTAGAAGGATAAGTGAAGCTGAATTGATCTTAGAGGGATACATATTTAGAGGTTGACTGGAATGAACTGGCATAATTTGCTGATTTTGTAAAATTGAGGTGAAGGCTTTGATGGTAAACATAGTTTCGTTTAGTTGAAGAAGAAAATTCATCAAAACCTATGATTAAAACCGTAAGACTGAAAAGAGACACTTTTGAGATTATTATAAAGTTTTCAGTTGCAATCACGGCCAATACAAGTGACAACGAGCAAATATAATATATTGAAATATGGATTGATATTTTTTCAGGCCTCGATGACTTGGCGAAAAGATGCGCTGAGTACAAGAAGCAAGGCTGCCGTTTTGCGAAGTGGCGCTGTCCTCTAAAAATCGGCGACAACACTCCGTCAGTACAGGCTATCAACGATACGGCTCAAGTTCTGGCGAGATACGCTTCCATTTGCCAAAGCGAAGGACTGGTTCCTATAGTGGAGCCTGATGTTTTGTTGGACGGTGAGTAAAACTTTTGAGACACTCTTGTACATTCTGTACGCAAGCATAAGCTGATTAAATAGAAATGGGGTTCGATTATCTTAGTCATAGAACTGGTCAAATAATAAGCATATTTATTTCTTTAAAAAGTTATCTTATACCTGAAAAAAAAAAACAGAAAAAAGTAAATAAAAAAATAATAATGAAGAGTAGGTACAATGGCGGCCTTATCGCTCGAGACGATCTTTTTCAGGCAACCTACCATAGGATGGATAAGACAGAACGACAATTTTATGTACAATTGTTAAAATTCTATCTCTGTTAAATAATAAAAAAATCGGTGTCGTATAGATTGCTATGGTAATCCTAAATATTTCTCAAAACAGAGCAGAACAGATTTGGCATAATATGACTCTTACCGCGAGAAAATCTCTCCGTGTAATTGGGCTATTTATTATGATTTATTGAATTACGGGTCATAGTAACCATATTGAAGTTTGTATAATATAAAAAAAGTTTTTTTTTTTCAAGTGCAATGACTTTACATCTTAGTTCTCTACTTTCAACATTTTGTTATAGTCGAGATAGTTCCAGTTCAAATGTATTATTAAGGTTATCATGATACATTCTTTCATTTTCCTCATAGGTGATCACGATATTGTGCAGACTCAGAAAGTGACAGAAGTTGTTCTAGCTGCCGTGTACAAGGCTTTGAACGACCATCACGTTTTCTTGGAAGGAACATTGTTGAAACCTAATATGGTGAGATGAAAGACATACTTAATATTTTACAACCTAATAGATAGGAACTGGGGCAAATGGGAATGTCACTCATATTTTCATTGTTTCGAGATTATAATGTATATAAGATATCATTAAAGATAGATCAAGAAAATACATTATTGGATCCTTACCATACTGAATGTGCGAAGAACTCTTTTTGATCATAAAAATAGTTAATGTTTTTGGTCATTCCACCCGAAGCTCAAATATTTGCCTTACGTTCTGACGTAAGTACGAATCTGACGTTTATTAAACGTTTTAAATAAATATTTTTGTTACATTTTTTATTCATCAGGTAACACCCGGCCAAGGATGTCCTAAGAGAAGCACTCCGCAAGAAATTGCGGTTGCTACAGTTACAGCACTTCTGAGGGGAGTACCTGCCGCAGTACCAGGTACAATTTGTCAATCCTTTATACATAAACATACATAAAAGCTTTTTCTCAGCAGGGTATGCAAAGGTGCTACCAGAATTCACATATTTTGTATTGTATGTATCGTCTTATGATGAGATAGGGGGCGAGCCTGTCGCCATATCGGGCACAAGTTCCTGACTTCGCTCTGATAATTACCAAATATCACTTTGCACGACCTGGGATTCAAATCCGTACCATATTCCGTATCGTATATAGAAAGCCTTAATTTCGGTGCGGGCATTGAACTCGCGGCCTCTCGTTTCACACTCGGCGTCTAACCAACTGCGCCACGGAGGCTGCAGAATTGTTTACATATTTCATTCTTACAGGTAACAATACGATTCATATATATTTTCACTTCAATTAACTCGGTAACTTGAAGTAAGAGCGTAAATATTTCTCCACAAAGGTCCATGTTTCTCACAGAATTCTGATTGAATAACTCATTTCCATTACAAACGGAACAAAAATAAATGGACAAAAACTGTTCTCGGTTGTCGGAGCAGGATTCGTTGTTTAAATAAAAACTGTAGTCTTTTGTTCAGATTTATATTTCCTTCCGTAAATAAATATTGAGTTTGTTGATTCAATATTTATATTGTAAAGTTATACTTTTGTGCTAGTTTTGAATGCGTTATTATTTTAGGATGTGTACCATTGATTTAAAAACTAAGGATAGGCCCTTCAGTACCTTGGGTACGTCAAAAAGATGCCTGTGAAAATCGCGCCATCTGTCAGAATTTTACGTCAATGGCGGCCATGAAATCGTTTTTCAATAATGCTAAAATAAATGTTATATTGACTTATATAATTTTTACTTAGCGGTGATAAGAAATATTATCTTTTTTTTTTGTTAACTTTCGGTTATCTTATTGCACCCACGCACGATAAATTAGGCTTTTATCAACGACTTACAAACCGGTGCGCTGTGACGTCACAACCGCTCCACTGGTGCTGCAGACCACTTTAGTGACAACACTATCTGATATTAAGTGATCACTAACACCTATAAACATCCCCAACGCTTGGATCATGGATCATGGATGTGTTACTGAACCATCCAATCAGGAGGAGAGCGTAAAGGAAAAAGATTGGGAAGAGGAGGGGAGTACTGGGCGCTCGGCAATCTCTATCACCAAATGAAACAGAACAGTTTTACGTGTATCATTATGTCGAGCTTTCCACAATTTAATTTCATACTTATGGGACTCAGAATCATCACATACTGGCACATCATTCATTGACCTTATAAATAATTTTCCAGGAATAGCATTCCTCTCCGGTGGTCAGTCAGAGGAAGAGGCTACGTTGAATTTGAACGCCATCAACCAGGTGGATTGTAAGAAACCCTGGGCCCTCACCTTCAGCTATGGAAGAGCCCTGCAGGTGTCTGTATGGAAGACCTGGGCTGGGAAAGACGAGAATGTTGTCAGTGCTCAGCAGGAGCTCTTGAAAAGGGCTAAGGTGAGACAGAAATCACTTTTGTACTAACGAGTTTAAACCACTTATTATTAATACTTTTTTAATTAATTTATATTATTGATGCAATCGGCTCTGTGTCATAAAAAATATTAATTTTTCAAGAACTTTTTCATTGTCTGCAATTTTTGGGGTCCGAATAGGTCTGAATGTGTTGTTGTCAAAGTTTTTCTCTCTTTACAATTTATTATATTGGACATGTTAATACTGTTAGATTACGAATATAAATGTTTGTTGTTTATAATATGGAAACATATCTAAAACTATGGGTTAAATAGATATTATTTTATTTATAAATTTCGCCACATGCCTAAGTATAGAGTTTATACACATATTAATTATACGCTTTATTTATTAAAATAACACATACTTACTACAATTTTGTAAGTAAGAAATCGTAGTCAAAATCACATGATTTGAAATAAATAATTCTACATCATCATTATCCATGCATATTTTATAAATGCATTATTTCTGGTTCACAGGCCAACGGACTAGCGTCTCTCGGGAAGTATGATGCTGGAGCAGTATCTTCAGTGGCTGGCAACAAATCTAACTACAGTGCCAACCATAAATATTAAATTATTTTGCAATAAAAGCACAAAATTGATTTTAATGTCATTGAATTCTCCGACAAAGTATCCTTAACAAATAATAATAATAATATGCGTTTAGGAAACACCGTTATACTCGTAGTAGTGCAGAAGGGATAAGAAAAACTCATATAAAATATGGAAGCTTACTTCTTACCCCTTCCATTCTTTCATTATCCTAATATTTTTTATCTTAAAGCGAAGTGTTGCTTATCAACCAATCAAACATTCAATAGCAGAGAAGGTCAGCGCCCTGTTCTGAGACGTATGGCCGAATAATAAATGGTAAAACCACGCTAACAGTTTATAAAAATATGAAAAACAAAAAAGAATTTTTACATCTTCAATAATTATTCTCACTGATCCAATGCTCTGATTCTCAACAAATTGAACTCCGAACGCCTTCAATTCAAGTTGTGTCCATTATTCACTTTCCCATGCAAAGTCACGTTTCGCATAATTCAGACAATACGGACCTGAAAGACTGCGACTCGGTGTTTAGTGCCGAGTGCTCAGATTATGAATAATGGAACGGATTTTATGAGCTGTGCTATTATTACCTCTGTGAATAATGCTGAAGACTTGTTAGGCCAGCGTTTGATGTTAGTCTTGTTCTATTTCATGCATTTGAATGGTTAATTACTTGGAAACTTGTATAATTTAACCTAGCAATTAATTTGTTGGATTTTATTAAATACTAGCGGCTCGGCCCGGCTTCGCGCGGGTACTTACCCTGTGGGGAAACCTATGTTTAGCAGTCTCTGTACCTAAATGTGATAATTGGAGATACAGAAGTTCTGATGCAAGGTAAATGTGAAATTCGTAAAAAATTGGTACCTCTACGTTTATGTCTAATATTCTGAGTATCTCTGTACTCTTAAGAATTTAAAGCTCTAGTTCTCTGCCAACCTTTCTGGTGAAAAATATTTGTACTTAGTATTTATTCTTACTGGTGGTATGTCTCTCATATGTGAGGAGCTACCTGGAGGACATAGGAGGAGACATACAAAGACATTGTACCCAGAGTAACTACTGAACATTTGAGACTTAACATCTTATATCTCAGGATGGCGAGCGCAGTGGAATGCCAAACTTTGTTTTGTAGTTCATGGTAATGCTTGTTTTTGCTACTGTCCATGAGCGGTCGTATTGCTTACTATCAGGTAAATGGCGAGACGCATTCACTACAAAAAATATGCATCAGTCCATTCGAGCATCTGAATTTAATAATAAAACAGCATATTCATACCCAATACTTGACATAAAACAACAACAAAATAAAAACAAAACATAATTAATAATTGAAGCACATGAGACCACGCCTGTTCCCGTCGATAATAGAAAACAGGCCATTTTGCGAAACGTCCGCGCGGCGTCCACGAATTAATCGCTAGGGTTGCCACGCTCCTCCCGGACGTGTATTGAGCGCGCGGCGGCCCTGATTTAAATCGCGGTGGACGAGAACAGGGTTGGGTTTTGTAAAAAATATCCGCCTGGGCTTATGGTTCGCTAGATTTACTACTTTGTAGCCTCCAGCCGGGAGGTTTTGTTGTATTGATCGCTTTGGGTCTCGTGAAATGTCCCGGAAAGTAGATCTCTATTCCGGGAGAGTTGAGCTCGTTTTATGTTTCCAAGTGTTAAGCTTTTGATAGAAAGCTTGACGTGTTATGTATGAATTTTATTACATGGTTTATGGGATTCTATGAGTACACCTAGTACGGTCAACTTTTTAAGCGTGGGTCAAACTATTTACGCTCAGCGCAAGTTTGAGTTCGATAAATTATGGCCTCATCATTATAAGCCTTAAGTAGTTCATTGCTTGACATGCATCCTTCTATATATTATGCCATTTTACCCTAGTTCGCCATATCCAGTTTTTTCCGTCATCTTTCTCAAATCGTTATTCCATCTAGATAGCTTTCTACAATTTATGTAAAGCCTATTCGATCTCAAGCCTCCGTCCTGTCCAAGACCGATACGGTCACTACTAGGTTTCTTCAAACGAGATCATTTCTCTGGAATAAAATATAAGCAGTATATTCCATTTTCCTTCTCTCTATTGTTATCGCATTGTTTTCCTTAGCCCCTACCTCTGTAATATTTCATTTGTCGTACTCGGATCCGCCATTCGTGGCAGCACATCGATCAATCATCTGGTCAGATATAAATTACGCATCAGACGTGCGCCTTTGTCTTCTTTTTTGGATGAAATTTTCTCAATTGTTATATGTAATGTATTTGCTATTTGATAAAGAAAATGTATCCTGTCTTAGCTTTTGTGTGATGCTGGGTAATGTGAGATGGAAAAGTCTTTGGATATTTTTTACCCATCATTCAAATCCTTGTTTGTTAATTTAAATAAATAACTATGTATATTATTGTTGGGTTTATCAATTTATTAAATTTGGACACAATTTACCTTTTTAAGTTATTAATAAAAAAATAATTTAAACTGAAACTTGACAACCCTAATAAACAAATTCAGTTTTATACGAGCAGCCAGTGTAAATAATAACTTAATACCTGCTCGTAGTAGATGAACAGCAGATGGTTGGTGTAAAATTCTGAAATTATTAGTTTTATCTATAGAAATTTACAGAAAATTATTGGTAATTTCTTGTTTTTCTTTGACAACACCCAGACCCGAAACAACCTGTTAAACTGTGAATCACGGAAATATTAATTGTCTCAGTGTGGGGATCGAACACGCAGTTTCTCGGTTCGTAGCTGGCGTCTAACCAACTGCGCCACGAAGGCTGTAAATCAACTAAATCTTGGTCTGATCTATTCATTACTGCACTCTAACTAGGTCTGTCTGGGTACCGCTTGCACCGTCTAATATGTCGATCGATTTATGACTTTGTATTCAAATCTATACTAATAGTTAAAGCTGAAAAGTCTGTTTGTTTACTCAAATTTCAGGAAGTACTGGTTCGAATTGATTTTTTTGTGTTGGATAGGTAATTTATCAAGGAATGCTATAGGTTATATATCATCACGCTATGGCGTATATGTGGGAAGCAGTAGCTAGCAAATATGAGGAAATTCGGATTTCTTGGTCCGATTGGTCGATATTCAAAATTGATAGTCGGAATTGAACATTTTAGCCGCCATTTTGACAGGGGTATCTGCAACCGGGCGGAGCCATGTCGCACCGCTAGTGTTGTATAAAAACCCTATACACAAGATACACGATTCCTTTAATCTGACTTTATCATAACAAATTGACAGCATTCTGTAGGGACTGAATTTCGACCCCTCCTTTGTAAGTTTACAAGTCGAAACTTGCTCGTCATTTTTATGAATACAAACAACTCAATTTAGTATCGTCCGATGCAAAATTTATGTTAAGTCACTGTTATATCGTACAGAAAAAATACGCAATTTTTGTTACCGATATTCGTTTTAACTATTACCACAAAAAAACTGAGGTCTGAGCCGCATGAAGAATAAAGCATGTTTGAGAAGTCCTGATACACTGACATCGTGCTAAGGCTCTGCATACACACAATTGCTATTCTATCGGCAAACAAATAACAGTAATCTAAAAAAACGTATTTGAAACTTATACGGCTATTAATGCAAATTATTGGCTTTCGCGTGGCCACGAAGTTAAGCTGGCTTAGATTCGGCCAACCTGGTTATTTACAGTTATCCGCCGACCGCTTAGTTGCTGAAGTACTGGCCACTACGAAGCCAAACTTTATAACTGGCTTGGAAGTAATTTAAATTTCGAACGGGGTAGCATTGCTCGGAAAATTGCTTAAATGACGTTTCCAGGTAGAGCTATTCTCATTTTGAATGCGGGGCTTTTTGTTCTTTGCCTGTGTTATTTTTTGGAGTATGATTTTGGCAAGGTATTATATTGTAGTGATTTGCTCGTAACTATAGGTGTTCCCGTATATATTCCCTATTTGGGAGTTATGTTATTCTTTCTATTCTTTCGACTGCCTCGGTGGCGTAGTTGTACTAAGGTAAGGTTACAAAGCTGAGGTCTCGGGTTCGAATCCCGGGTTGGGCGAAGTGATGTTAGATTTTTCTATTATTATCAACCCAAAGTCAGAAATTTGTGCCCGATATGGCGATATTACATCGTGGGACGGAACATACAAGGCGAAATGTGGGTGTGCCTACCCCTTCTGGGAAAAAGGCGTGGGTTTATGTATGCATGTATGTGTTATTCTTTGTACGTAATATGAGTATTGTATTTGGTATTATATAATTATAAACCGAATTTGTGAAGTACAATCTACGCACGTACAATCAACACAAAAAAATTAAGACAAATACCCATTATTTTTAAGTCAACTGACAAATATGTATCCATTTCAAATCTCTTCAGACATCTATCTTTAAATATAAATGTAATTTCACAATTCTATGTTATTGTATTTTATTTTACAAAAGACAAGCGCATAAAATATTCAACATAAATTATGAAGGTGCCTTTATCGGGTCGGTGTCTTGAGTACCAAGAGAAGAAGGGAAGTTTCCAAACTTATCCGAATAAACTCGGCTCACGAGCCGTCAGTCATGTCAGTTATGCGCCATCTCCGACGCTTTTATCTTAACAAGGTGACTGGGAAAATCTAGTCTTGGGAAAACTTTTTTTTGTTATTCAAATATTATGTGACAAGTTGGCAGATTTTTTTGACGATTTGTTTTTGAATTATGTTCGCTCGACTGACTTTTTTTATTTCAGGTTAATCTGTAGGAGAAAAGGAATAGACCACAATATTAAAATACTTTCAAGCATGAAATAACTAACAGTCAAAATTAAACGATAATAAATTGTACCAAATCAAATCCTTCTTCGAATTGATATGTTAAAAAACGTAATCTGATACGTTAGACTAGTTATTAGGGCTTTGCAATAGTCGAGATGAAGGAGTTTAACAAAATGTCCCTTGCGAAATAGCATGAAATAGTATTAGCAGTTACTTTGATCCTTTTATTTCAGCACTTGTATGAAATTTTATTGCATCAACCAAGCCACAAGCACTGAGAAATATAACCAATTTCATATAAAACCTCAGCCAATTTCGCTTCACTGAAAGTGGATACCAACATATGAACATAAATTGAATTTCTTTTGAATTCTCTAAAGTAAATCGACAAAGCCACGACCTGTGCAGTTTGCGAAATTCAAAGCAAAGGCTTTGAGCTAAAATATGCGTTGATGTTTAATCTCTAGAAGAGAAAATGATATTAGTAGAACAGCACTTCAGTAATCATATTTTTTTAAATTACTATGAATGACGAGACGAGCGTGTCATCTACCTATATTATATTATATTCATTCATTCATTGAAGGTAATAAAGCAGCTATAAGCAGGCATTCCTCATGAAAATCAGAAGTATAAATGCACTGTTGTGTTTCGGTTTGAAGGGTATTGTAACCAGAGTATGTACTGAACACAATGAGACTTAATATCTTATGTCTTACGATGGCGAGCGCAGTGGAATGCCATGCATTTTTTTTTGTAATTCAAGGTGCTGCATAAGACATAGTATTGCTACTATTCATGAGCAGTCGTATCGCTTACCATCAGGCGAATGGTATGCTAGTCTCGCCATTCATAACAATAAAAAGTAACTGAATATAAAGTTCGTTTTTACTTTCAATCACATGAGTAAGGGCTCAACAAAACTGCGAAGTGACGCGTCGCATCGTAAATGGTAAGTATCTACGAGCTTCTACGATTTTCAAAAACTTGTGAATTGATTCGCATCGCGCATTCCTGCTTTTTTTGTTTATATTTCCTGTATTTCCTTAGCTGACTACCTCGGTAGCGTAGTTGCACGGTACGGCTGCAAAGCTGAGGTCTCAGGTTCGAATCCTGGGTCGGGCAAAGTGATATTGGATTTTTATATCCATTAACAGCCGGAGTCAGGAATTTGTGCACGATATGGCGATAAACCATTAAGGTATGTGGATCAATATATCTACTTGGGGAAACAGATTACACTGGCCAGCAATAGCAACGAACTGGAGGTGGAGCGCAGAACAAGAATTACTTGGAACAAGTTCTGGAGCTACAAAGAAGTAATGAAAAGTAACATGCCAATAGAAGTGAAAAAGAAAATGATGGACACTTGCATTTTACCATGTCTTACTTATGCTTGCCAGACGTGGAAATTCACAAATAACATCAAGAATAAAATAATAACGTGCCAAAGGGGAATGGAACGTAGCATGCTCAATATAAGAAAAACACACAGAATCCGTCATACAAAGATAAGAAGCATAATCAAAACAATGGATGCGGTAAAATACGCTCAAAGATTGAAATTCAAGTGGGCTGGCCATGTAGCACGCCTTACAGATAAGAGATGGACATCTAAAGTAACCACATGGAACGGCCCACAGGGCAAGCGGCGCGTCGGCAGACCATACACGCGCTGGGAGGACGACATTAGAAAAGTCGCCGGACCGCACTGGATTGATGTCGCCAGAGACAGAGACAAATGGAAATCTTTGGAGAAGGCCTTCACCTGAGAGGGGTCCATGCATGTAATGTAACTTCATTATGTAAATATTTTTTTTCTTGTAAAATGCATGGAATAAAAGGCTTTTTTATTTTTATTTTATTTTATTTATGGCGATAAAATCAACACGTATCACATCGTGGGACAGAACATACAAAACGAAATGAGGATGTCCTGGTAGCAACTCTGCCTACCTACCTACCTTCAGAGAAATGGCGTGAGTTTATGTATGTATCTCTTTAGCAATAAGCGTCACTCGAATCGTAGAAGGGAGACGCTTTGCCTGAAGAAATTGCATCGCGCTAATTCGCAGTTTTGTGTACGAGCTGTAATGAAATGTAAAATACAATTGCTTTTATAGAATTTTAATCATTGGCCATTTCTAGTTAAACTCATATCAGTGTACACCTTTTTTTTATTGTGACGCCGACTCTACACAAAGGTGATGCTGAAACGCGATCCCTGTACGCTTTGAAAGTGTTTTGTTTAAACGCCTGCATACCTGTACTGCAATCTGGTCTCTCTATGCGGGCCTGAATCCCTATAGAATGTAGAATCGAGGTTGGAGGCTTGGTCGACTACATTTAATTGAAAGTCCTGAGGCATATTTTTACGTGCATGTTTACGCTTGTACTCCTGAAGGGGTAGGCAGAGATACTGACACGAGTAATGGTAGGAGGTTAGATAAGATGGTTAGATGTCAGACTGTTGCTGAAATGTTTAAATCGCTAATGTCACCTAAACCCCATTACTCCAATATTATTATTATTTTTTTAAATTCTGGCCAGGCATTGGCAGTGGCCGCATTGCGCCTGATGGTGAGCGCAAATGCCGCCCAAGCAGAGTATCCTCTGGCATCGGACGACAGTCCCATGCCAATAGATACAATTATGCCGGCCTGCTAAGATTAATATACTATTATGGAACTTTCTCTAAAAAATTAAACACCAGTTACCCTTATTTCTATAAAAATACAATAAAAACATAAATTACTCTTTGTTAATTAAACAAATATTGCCAAGTCATTTTAATAGTACAAATTACTGCATATGTATCAATTATCAAGTGATATTAAATGCACATCAGTACACATATGTACATCGATCTCATTGATAATGCAGTGATTGACGTCAAGACTATCATTAAAAAACAACAGGCTATGTTGTTTTATTCAAGGTTGTATAGTAACAATCGTAGACAAACAAACATAAATTAATACTCCACTATATAACCCCTTTTTCTGACATTCGTTAAAAATCTCGTGAGCTCTAATGTCTTAATTTATTTATTTACTAGCTGTACCCACGACTTCGTTCGCGTGGAATTTAACAAAAACTTTATACTTCTAAAATAAATGTAAACTAAGTTACTCCTTATTATATCAGCTACCTGACAATAAAAGTCCGTCAAAATCGGTCGAACTTTTTCAGAGATTAGCCGGAACAAACAGACAGACAGACATACAGACAGACAAAAAAAAATCTAAGGTAATTTTCGTTATAGGTATCGTGTATATAACGATATGAGTTTGATATTTTTTATTTTCGCTTTACAAACAGACACTTCAATTTTATTTATTTGTATAGGTGTACAATTAATTACACACAACAAACCCACAACAAGAACAAAAACACCAAACAACAAAAAAATAAAAACGAAACTCACGTCATCAGATCAATCACCACGCACTATAAGTCTATAACGGTGAAGGAAATCATCATGAGGAAACCTACATACCATAGTGATTTCTAGGGTATGTAAAGTCCGCCAACCCATATTAGTGTACACGTGGTGGACTATATGGCCTAACCACGCTTAATCGTATTCTCGATTGTAGAAGAGGCCCGTGCCGTACAGTGGGACGTATATATGAGCTGATACAGAAATTTAATTATTATGGATTCACTGTAATCTTAATCGTATTTTAACAATTGAATTATTCCTGTGTTGTACCGAAATTATTCATTTTAATGTACATACGGTGTTTTGATTCGGAGAATAATAAACTATAAGTATGTATGTATGTATGTATGTGACTGTTGGGTGTTATTTATTTATTTATTAGTATTGTGCGGAAATTGTATTGATATCGTAGGCAAGAGTGCTCTATAACCTGGCTTTACAAATATATTCAGTATTGCATATAATTAATTATACACACTTCACATTATACAATGTGTAACCAATTTAGGATTTCTGTCGATCAAGGTGTTTTATGCTGTCTCGGTCGTGCAATTTTACTGCAGTACAATTAAAAAGCTGAGGTCTTGGGTTTGAATCTCGGGTCGGGCAAAGTGATATTCAATTTTTCTATTCCTTTTCAGACCGAAGTCAGGAATTTGTACCTGATATGGTGATAGGCTCGCCCCCCTTCACATCGAGGGACGGAACACACTAGGCGAAACGTGGGTGGCATCTTTAACTACCCTTTCTAGGAAAAGGTGGTAGTTAGGTTAAGGAAACTGTCCCGCCCACCACTGCAACTCCTGTAAGTCAGTATCAACAGTGGCACGCATTTTAATGATACCGAGCATTGAAGCTCGGCGAGTCTCCGGGAACGTCTAACTTGTCTTTAACCTGCAACGAAATCAATCAGAAAGTAAAATTAACAGTTTATGTTAGGTTATCCAAACATATATAAACTCAGTTTAATATACCTAAACGGGCAGTCAGAAGATTCCATTAAAGCTGCTAAAAATGTATGGGGAGTACGAATAAACCGACCAAAATATTTTGAACCCACGCAACATATTTGAGATTGATTGACTTCTTTAGAAATCTATAAATACGTTATTTTCACCACTTAATTGCAAAGACAGCCTTTATATTATATTTGATCATAAGAAAATATTTATCCAGGAATTTATTATTGATGATATATTTTTTTCCAAAAATAAAACACCATCAAGCAAATACTGTGAAAGCTTCCAGGGCGAAATATATACAACATTCATCAAAGCGTTTTTTATGAAACGGATGATTGATTGAGTTTCCCATAACGTTCCCTTCGTTTCTGTGTACCTATTTGACTTGCTTTGCAGCAATCCATCACCGCTGTATATTTAGGATTTTATTTTATTTCTATTGCGTTGAATAGCGAGACGAGCATGCCGTTCGCCTGATGGTAAGCGATACGACCGCTCATAAACAGTAGCAAAACCAAACAACACCTAGAATTACAAAGCAATGCTTGGCATTCCACTGCGCTCGCCATCCTGAGACATAAGATGTTAAGTCTCAATATGTCCAGTAGTTACTCTGGCTACAATACCCTTCAATCCGAAGTACAACAGTGCATTTACACTGCTGTTTAACGGGAGAAATAGACACTGCGGTGGTACCCACCCAGATGGCCTTTCACATATGAGAGACCTACCACCAGTAAAGAAAATTTAAATTTGTAAGTAGGATATTTATTGCCCGTACATGGCCAATGAATTATAATTTAGTTTTAAAATCTGTATCAGCCCATATACGTGATTGACGTAAAGCCTATCATTAAAAAACAATAGGCTATATTGTTTAATTCAAGGTTATATAGCAAAAATCGTAGACATACAAACATAAATTCATATGGATCGAATACAGAACCTCTTTCTTGACATTGGTTAAAAATCTCGTGAGCCCTAATGTCCTTGGTTTTGTATCTCTGTATCAGTTCATATACGTCTCACTACAAGGCACCGGCCTCCTCTACAATCGACAGTATGATTGAGAGTGGTTAGGCCATATAGTTTACCGTACTGGCCTAATTGGCAGACTTTACATACCATAATTTTTTTTACAAATCGCTATAATATGCAGATTTCCTCACGATGTTTTCCTCCACCGTTAAAGACATATTGTATAATAAATAGATATAAGCACATATTATAAAGTATATATTATGTATTTTATATATCCGTTATAGATTCTGTATCTGTATCAGCCCATATACGTCCCACTGCAGGGCACGGGCCTACTCTACAATCGAAAGTACGATTGAGAGTGGTTAGGCCATATAGTCCACCACGCTGGCCTAGTGCGGGTTGGCGGACTTACATACCATAGAAATTCTTATGAACCGCTATGGTATGCAGGTTTCCTCACGATGTTTTCCTTCACCGTTTTAGTGCGTGGTGATTGACTATCAATACACACATGACTCCGAAAAGTCAGAGGTGTGCCCTGGGATTTGAACCCGCGACCACCGTGAACATGTTGGCAGCCGCGTCTGGTCCATTTACCAACAGGCCACCACGCACTTTATACCGTTATAGATTATAAAATAATAAAAAATAGTGAATTGAAAAGTCCACAACTTAGGTACTGACTCCACGGCATTTTAGTAAAGGTGGAACTATAAGGTCCCTGAGGTCGAGAAGTCATACAGTTTAATAAAACATCCGTTCTTGCGAAATTGTGTTTGGAACTTGTTTTCAGGTAAAATTGTTTCTGTGTCTGGGGATTACTTGGTCTCTCGAATGGGACTAGCTGTCTATGAATGCCCTAAATAATATAACGCTAAGCTTGTACAATATTTTGACGCGTTACAATTATTGTGAAGAACTTGCAATGACTTGATTATTTTTCTTAAACAAGAACAATCTCCAAATTAGTGCTCTTAGGAGTATAATATTATCTAATATGAATTCCCGAAAAGAGTAGGAAAATAAAACTGGAATATCATTCTTAAGAATTACATGTAGGATTTTCCACAGCCAACGCATATTTACTGGCGCGTTGGTAAAGTTATTTATCAACCAAGGATAATATTATTATTTAATAAATAAATAAATAAGTAGGACTATGTATGTGACTGTTGGGCGTTATTTATTATTAATAACACCCAACAGTCATATACATAGTCCTGACCCCACACTAAGATCGAGTCTTGTGTCATGGGTTGATACCCATGACACAGGACTCAAGAGTTCCTGATGGAACTACAAGAGACTTTTCGGTTTCACAAACACCCAGGCCCGGAAGAAATATTTGTGGGCCGCACAAATATTTCTTTCGGTGCGGGGATCGAACCTGCGGCCTCTTGTTTCACAGGCGGCGTCTAACCAACTGCGCCACGGAGGCTGTCGTTTAATACTATTTTAATATTCATATTCCACTTCCCTTTTACACAATATACTTCATATAATTCTCTTTATTTAATATAAACAGACTCTTTAAAAATATTCTAATGAAGATTAATGTTTGCCTGTTATCAACAAAACTAAAACTTTCCAACGTATAAAAGAAGTTTAAATCACAGCACCGTAGTAATAAAATAAAGTTGAAACAGCAAATGGCCCGCAGGAAACATTAGACCGTGTGGGGAAATTAAATAGACTTTAATACGGCGCCGGAAAGGGGAAAGTGCAAAATACGAGTGCTGGAACAAAAAATATCTTTTATAACTTGCATTTACTAGCTTCAAGTTACTATTTAGTGTTGAAAAACAGCTTCTAGAATAGAATTCATTTTTTTTACAACTACTGTATCTGTATCAGCCCATATATGTCCCACTGCAGGGCACAGGCCTACTCTACAATCGAGAGTACGATTGAGAGTGGTTAGGCCATATAGTCCACCACGCTGGCCTAGTGCGGGTTGACGGAATTACATACCATAGAAATTCTTATAAATCGGTACGGTATGTAGGTTTCCTCACGATGTTTTCCTTCACCATTTTAGTGCGTGGTGATTGACTATCAAAACACACAGAACACCGAAATGTCAGAGGTGTGCCCTAGGATTTGAACCCGCAACCACCGTGAACATGTTGGCAGCCGCGTCTGGTCCGTTTACCAACAGGCCACCACGCACTGTACAACTTATGTTTTATTTTTCGTTGGATGATAAAAACTAGAATTCGTAAGAAATATCGCGTTGAGGGTTGGCTGAGGGCACGTTTTTAACACACTCTGTTAACGTTAGTCTGTAAGTTTCATCATATACAGTAAAATGTATCTACACCGCTTTCCCAGCGCTGTCTATTATAATTTGATTATATCTTGATTAAGATATTATGTAAGTCTGAACAAGTCGATCGCTAAACGGTGTTCAAGAATTTCAAGAAAGATACTTCATATATATTCTTTATACTTTTTACAAATAACACAGTTTTCATTATTATTACACAGATACTTTACCACAAAACAAAAAGCATGTCTAAAACCTTATCCATCAGGAGACATGAGGGTAGAATGGCGACTACAAAGCCTCTGGGTAAACCTATCGCGGTTTTACGATAGCCATAAAATATTCTCGAGGAATATTGATTTTGTCACACGCGTATCTGTAGTTTAATCTTATGGAAAAATAGTGATAGCTGGGGATAGTAGAAATAATGTTTGTAAAGCGGCGTACGTCGAAGTAAAACAATTATATAACAGTTGCAGGGAACGAAATACTCTTTACGCTCATCGTCATAACTTATTGCTGAATAATGTTTATTTGTGGCGACATAAAATAGGATAGGTTTATTTTATTGCATTGAATGGCGAGACGAGCATGTCTTTCGCCTTATGGTAAGCGATTGGACTGCTCATGGAAAATAGCAATCCCAAATAACACCATGAATTACAAAGCTACAATGTCCTTTAAATCGGAACATAACAGTCCATTTACACTGCTGTTTAACAGGAAAAATAGACATTGCGGTAGTACCTACCCAAGCGGCCTCTCACATATGAGAAACCTACCAATCTCTGGATTTTAGTATCACTCGTAATTTTAGTTCACGATCAAAGGAACATTCGCAACGTATGTACAAAAGAAGACAGTACGGGTAAAAGGTGTAGAAAGATTTAAGTTATGGTGGCATTAAGCTAATTATTTGTGACTGCCTCGGTGGCGTGGTTGTACTTAGGTACGCTTGCAAAGCTGAGGTCCCGGGTTCGAATCCCGAGTCGGGCAAAGTGATATTGGATTTTTATATTCATTATCAGCCCGGAGTCAGGAATTTGTGTCCGATATGGCGATAGGCTTGCCACCTATCACATCGTGGGACGGAACATACAAGGCGAAATGTGGGTGTCCAGGCAACACTGCTTACCCCTTCTGGGAAAAAGGCGTGAGTTTATGTATGTATTTGTGAACTATTCATAGAAAGTAAAAAAGAAACATTTATTTGTTACATGCAATGATTTACAGCTTTAAGTAATTATTACTAATATAACAAACATTTCTTGTCAACAAAACGGCTCATACTCAGCATGAGCTGGTAATAAAACCAACGCTGGTCTTCCACAAGGTCGGTAAATAATTATATTAAAATACTCATGCGAAGCTCTCCAGATATCATAAAAATTCAAGAAAAATATGCAGGAACACCCTCACTGATGTATGCAATGTCGCCTGAAATATTTTTCGTGTACGAGCAAAATATTCCAGGAAAATATGGTATATTGAATTCCCTCGAGCATTCAAATAGACGGGAACCCTTAACGGGTACGGTCAGACGAATGTATCCCGATGTCGGATAAAATATTCTGGTTTTCGCCTACTGTGGAATAAAGGTTTCGCTTTCATTCAAAAATATGAACTAAATATTTATGTATCTGTTTGTTTTGATATAAAATGAAAATGTTTTATTGAATCTTTAAAATGTTATACATTATTTAGTGTCAGTCACTTTTTCTGTATCACCCGGTTCAAAAGACAGTTTTCGCCAGAGAGTTGCTTTTTTCAAAACACAGCTTAGATTATTTCAATTTATAGATTTATAATAAGGAATTTAATAATAATAATGTATGTATCAGCCGATATACGTCCCATTACAGGGCACGGGCTTCCTCTACAATCGAGAATACAATTGAGAGTGGTTAGGCCATATAGTCCACCACGCTGGCCTAGTGCGGGTTGGTGGACTTACACACCATAGAATTTCTTATAAATCGCTATGTTTTGTAGGTTTCCTCACAATGTTTTCCTTCGCCGTTTTAGTGTGTGTGTTAATAATAATAATATCGGTTGTCATTTTGTACGTCTAAGTACAGTCGCCCAGAACGCAGAATCGGTAAACACTGTTTCCAGAATGATTGTAATTGGTTTGAGCAGTTTTGGGTATTGTTTTAGAATGTAAGTGGTATGTTTCTTATAACACAGGGCAGCAGTTGCGACTACCAATGTCAAGTAAAACAATAGCTACTGTGTAATCGTAGATTTGCTGTCAGTTTTTGATTATAAAAGAAGGGGAGATAAAGATTGAAAAAAGACTAGACTGATCACAAAAGACGAGGCTCGTGTTATGAATTGGGTCTATTAATTGTAAACTATATAATTATTATACACAGATAAGTTAAGACCCCGATATGTCTACTAATATAAATTGTATACCATCAAAGCAAGGACAAAAAGGGTTTATCAATTCGCAACTCCTAATATAATTTGAAAAGCACCTTTTTTAAATTCATTAAAGAATTTCTGAGCAGTCTTAATTGCATTGAAGCTCTAAAACATTTAATGAAGGTCACGTTCAAAGTGGACGCAAATTTTAGATCTTGTTTGCGAAAGTTTAATTGGAAAAAAGTAAATAAAAAGTTTGTAATTAAAATTTAAAAACTCTGTACTAAATTGAATCGGAGTGAAATTTTGTTATCTTTTATGAATTTCAAGAGGTATTTAATGTTTTTGAAAATTTGACACCTTACTAATCCTGGGTCGTAACAAGGTTGATTAGTAATAAAAGAGTATAATTACAAAAATTATGTTATGCTACTCCCTTGCGTAAAGGCAGGTAGAAGAAGAAAATTAAAGAAAAGACGAATTTACATTTCTGTTTGACTCAGGTGGAGACTATTGAACTATCTTGTCTTAACAAGTGATAAAACAGAGACCACATATATTTGATTTGCTGATTCCGCCAGGGCATCAAATTGCCTGGCATTTCTTCTTGAAGTCAACAGTTGGTAACAATATTTCTCCTCAGGCCGTTGTTTTAATAGCTACCCCAGAAACATTTACTGGTGATAGGTCTCTCATATGTGAGAGGCCATCTGGGTGGGTACCACCGCAGTGTCTATTTCTCCCGTCAAACAGCAGTGTAAACGCACTGTTGTATTTCGGGTTGAAGGGCATTGTAGCCAGAGTAACTACTGGACATATTGAGACTTAACATCTTATGTCTCAGGATGGCGAGTGCAGTGGAATGGCAATCATTGTTTTGTAATTCAATGTGTTGTTTGGTTTTGTTACTGTTCATGACCGGTCGTATCGCTTACCATCAGGCGAACGGCATGCTCGTCTCGCCATTCATAGCAATAAAAAAAAATATAAAAAAAAAACATTTATGTCGTAAGATCCGTTTTGGGATAAAATTGGAGACTCCGCCTTCACTTTTATGATATATAAAAGGAAAAAAAAAACGAACTAAAGTAGGGGTATACTACTGGCTTAGAAATATTTTCTTTGGTTGACAAAAATAAAACTTCTAAAAGGATTTACAGTGCTGGGATCGTAAAAACTAGCTTTAACACTCAAGTTGTCACGTATTTGTATGTAATTTAATAATGTTTTATGAGTGAAATGGTGGAACTGCCGAGATGTGATTAGGTCGCCACACAAGCCGCCCACAATCTCACGGAAACGTATCAATGGTCCAAGTTATAAACTCACAGAGAATGATCATAAAACAAAAAAATATTATTTGAAATGACTTCATAAAAGCATTTTAATTGGTGGTAGGATATTTGAAATCTAGCTGATGACCTATGTACATGCTCAATCTTTGAATTAAAATAAATAAATAACAAATAAATAACTATAATAACTATAATAATTTTCTGTCTTGTCTTGTTGTTTATACCTACTGACTTTGGAACCGGAAACAGACTACTTTTCATGCAACGATTGTTTGTACAATGCCCCTTGAGGATTCATATCCTCCAGCATTCTAAATTATACACTCTCCCCATATCAGGTAGCCTATCATCATAACGAACACTGTTGTTAAGCCCGGATCAAATTTTTCAAATAAAAAGTATGCTACAAAGTGATGGCCTCGACCCGGGAATTAATACATATAACAAATTATTTATAGATCACCACGCACTATAACAGTAAAAGAAAACATCGTGAGGAAACTTGCGTACCATAGAGAATCGGAAGAATTGATATGCTAAGTAAAATTCCGCCAACCCGCCCTGAGCTAGTATGGTGGACTATATGGCCTACCCCTCTCAATCATACTCTCGATTGTAGAGGGGGTCCTTTCCCTGCATTGGTTATATGGGCTGATACAAATACGTAGCATCTTCATTATTCACCCGCTGCTTCTCATAACTTACCCCACACTCAACCCTGCGTACAGTTTATGATTCGGAACACGGCCCTCTAGTCCGGAGTCAGCTAGTAAGCTCTACGTGATCGTCTCAGCCGTGTTCCTACTGTTTGCCACTCCTCCATTCTATGTACATACATGCATAGCCCACTGGATTCGGTTGAATTTCACACTAAGCTTGGATTTACGATCAAACTTGAATATCCTTTAGGAACGGGAGAGTTACTATGTTTACCTTGGAAAATAAGACCGGAGTGAATAGTGTTATTACCCTGCCTCATAGTAATTTGATATAGAGCGATTTTGGGTTTCCTTATAAGAGTGTGATTGTCGTTTAATATCCATTTTTTTAATCCAATAAATAGCGAGACGTGCATGCCATTCGCCTGATGGTAAGCGATACGACCGCTCATAGATAGTAGCAAAACCAAGGGAGGAAGTTCGCCGTCTATACGCAGGGGTCGTGCGATCCATGGCACTCTACGGGGCGCCTGTTTGGTCAAACAGACTAAGTGTCCGTCGATGCAAATTGAAATTATATCGACTCCAACGTAAGATGGCCATCAGGATCGTACGAGGATACCGTACGATATCCTTCGAGGCGGCAACAATTCTAGCAAGATTTCCTCCCTTGGATATACTGGCGGATATGGACGCAAAGGCTTACAGCCATTACGCATCGTCCGGCAAGAATACGCAGGTCAGTCAACTACGGCGATTGAAGTGTCAATCAGACGGCAAGAACGACTGATTGCCTTCGCGACATGGCACTCGAGGCTCTGCGAGGAGCCCCACGTGCACAAACGCGTTGTCGAGGCAATCTTGCCGGTCTTCGAAAGCTGGATGAGACGCAAGAGCGGACGACTCACATATAGAATTACTCAGATAATCACCGGGCATGGGTGCTTCGGTGATTATCTGAATAAGATAGGACGGGAGGCAACGGCGATTTGTCACCATTGCAGTACTGGAGACCAGGATTCCGCATCGCACACTCTTATGCAGTGTTCTGCCTGGGAGGTGGAGAGGCGAGTCCTAATAAATGTGATTGGCCAAAATCTCTCTCTGCCAGCTGTCATTGTGGCAATGCTGGAGGGAGAACGCCAGTGGAATGCCGTAGCCTCCTTCTGTGAAACTGTAATGGCGAAGAAGGAGGCAGCAGAGCGGGATCGGGAGAGAGCCGATCCTGCTCGGAGACGAAGTCGCCGAGGTGGTGCCAGACTTCGCCCTGGCTAAAGGCAAGGGGGAGTAAGTGAAGAACAACTTCTCAGAGTAGTGCTTTTAGAAGCTACGCACTGGAGGAACTTCGGCGTGTTCTTTGTGAGGTCCCGGAGTTTCTCCAAAGTGCTGATGGAGCAAGATGGGGTTTTTAGTCGGTAAAAATCCGGCATTCCCTCCTAGTGAGAGAATCCAAGAGGATTTTCCCCATGAAAAAAAAAAAAAAAAAAAAAGATAGTAGCAAAACCAAAGAACACCATGAATTACAACGGTTGGTATTCCACAGCGCTCGCCATCTTCAGACATAAGATGTTGAGTCTCTTTATTTCCAGTAGTCACTTTCGCTGCAATTGCTTTCAAATTGGAACACAACTTTTTGATCATTTTGTCATTTTTATTAAACTAAAACATGGAAAGTTTAGTTTTCAGAGATGTTGCATATAGAATTAATTCGGTACAAGACTAGTCTATTTATTATTCATCGTATTTAATGGGCTGATGTAGTGTAGTGGGCAGTTGGCTATGACTAAATATATTGATTGATCCGATAGTGGTTACAGATTGCGAGTATATTTGACTGATTCTGTTAATAAGTGGAATGTAGATTATTCGGTTATCTAATGGATTTGATACATACAATTGAAATTGATTCATGTTTGTTATACTTTGAAATAAAGTGTAAATCAAATAAAATCATAAAACTATTTATTCACCCCTACCAGCCCGCACTAGGCCTTGGACTATATGGCCTAACCACTCTCAATCGTACTCTCGATTGTAGAGGAGGCCCGTGCCCTACAGTGGGACGTATATGGGCGGATACAGGTTATTTATTCAAAGAGTCTTTCACAAGATATTTGTTAATTACTGCTCTCACCGCTTCGGAACGTGTTGTAGCTGTGAAGAAGAAAAAGCGCAAAAAACTCCCTCAGCAACACGAACTGTCTTCTTTTTCTTTTTGTTTATTATTTTAAAGCCATATAAAGGTATAATGGTTCATGTCTCTTGTCACAATTTTGATTGGGACAAAAGAAAAATTTAGACAGATTAGGATGTATTTTCGTAGCTTAATAAAGAAGCCGAGAAATCACGAATTAATATTACACGTTCATGACGTCGCCTATTGGAAAAAATGTTAAGTGGAAGTCTATGAATGTTTTGTTGCTGTTAATAATGGTTTTCATGGTATACTCCGTTAACTATTTAATTAACGGTGAAACAAAAAAATACCTATCGTTAAAATCTTGTTCTTTACCCATTCCAACTGGTTTTATTCGAAAAAATGGTGGTAATATTTACAACTAAATACGGCCATAACTCCAAAACGAATAGGTATTTTCCAAGTATGTATTTTTATTATCATATTTTTATTCTCTTGTATACAACCTATCAAGTTCTCCATTTTCTGGCGGTACCGATATAAAATGGGTCAGTAACATCATGTAAGAACAGTTTGGATTTGGATTAGTACTGGTGGTAGGTCTCTCATATGTGAGAGGCCATCTGGGTGGGTACCACCGCAGTGTCTATTTCTCCCGTCAAACAGCAGTGTAAACGCACTGTTGTGTTTCAGGTTGAAGGGCATTGTAGCCAGAGTAACTACTGGACATATTGAGACTTATCATCTTATGTCTCAGGATGGCGAGCGCAGTGGAATGCCAAGTTTCATTGTTTTGTAATTCAATGTGTTGTTTGGTTTTGTTACTGTTCATGAGCGGTCGTATCGCTTACCATCAGGCGAACGGCATGCTCGTCTCGCCGTTCATAGCAAAAAAAAGATAATCAGTGCATCCTACTTCCAATAGGTCACTATTGTAGGGTCAACTCAGGTTTTGTTATAATAAAATCCATTTGATTTGAATTCAATAAAATAATATTTCTTTATCATTCTTTCTCAAATTACATGTTCTGTCTAATATGTATACGTCAACCTAATGTTTCTTAAAATTAACAATCAATCTAACAAAAAGGTAAAACAGACAGAGTTAATAACCAAGCCTCGTCAATATTACATCCTCTTTATATAACAGCATTACTACATTCTAATAGCTCGGCCATCCGAACTCATGGTGGGTCCTCCCACCCATACATTAATATAATAAAGAAATTCGTTAAAATATCGTGATAATTATCAACAAAAAACGAACAAAGGAATACAAAAAAAATAATAATCTCTTATTTAAAAGCAAAAATCGAGGTTCAATTCGAATTATAATAATTGAAAAGAAAAGGAAGGAAAGGAATAACATCGAGAAAAAAATCTTTTCAATTAAAACATAACAAAAGAAAACTATGTTCAATATTAATACACAGTTACCACGATTTGTGATAATCTAAGTCACAATTGCATGTAATAATCAAGCTGGCGCGTGCGCTATCTACAGTAATCGACATTATTTATAGTATTAACTCCACACAAGCAAAATTGATTTAAAAATAATTATTCTATATATACATCTTATTTCATAACATTACAAAATTGGCGTAATCTGCCAGTGATCGTATTCCACGATCTTTGAACATCTGTTCAAAATAGGGAATATGCATGTCATTTTTTAAGTATTTATTTTACCGATTTAGAGTTGATACATTTAAAAAATATCTTTAAGGTTCTCATTATCATATAATTAAACACTTGACCGTTATTTGAAGCTTACTAGATTGAGAATAGCATCATCGTTTTCCGCTTCCTCTTTTGTCTCTTTCACTCCTTTACCCTTACTGTATGTTCCTTTGTCTTTCCTGTTTGTCTCCCACCAGGTTCCCCCACCAACCGAGTGTATAACATCGATGTCGTTGGGTTTAGTTCATTGGCGTCAAAATTTTCCGCTGATTCTAGTCGTCTGCAAGACGACCGAATGGAGACTCTATTGTTTCCATAAGAAATATTTTCTACAAATCGTGTCGGCGAATCAGTAAGTTATATTACTTATTATCATTTTTTCTTGTTTTAACGGTGTTACCGTTGGTGTATTATTAACTAAGTACATGCTTAGTACATGTTTTAAAATAATTGATTAAGAATTACCCTTACTTAACTCTATTAAAATAAATTTTTAATTGTTTTATTTTATAGCACAGACAAGGCATATAAATTGGTTTACAAAAGAACGTGTGCAGTCGCATACTACACGTATTTTCTAAATAAATACATATTAATTTATGTGCCTTAACGCTTATTATTCTATAAAAGATTGCCCAAGTAATTATGTCGTAGGTATAGCCTATAACATGGCATTAACCATTATCTGCTAAGGTACAGAGTACTTCCGTTTCTTTAAATTCTTTAGTCCCGTCGGAGCCACTTTGAATCGAAGAAGGGGGAGGGGGTCAAATAAGCACATGGATAATATGTAATACAAATTACAACAGTGCTATGTATCCCACAATCGCCCCTTAAGATTCGACTCAATACCTACGGTTAAAGAACTATGACAATTTAATGACTATACATTACTTTTGTTAAAGAAACGGAAGGAAAACATTTCAATAAATTTTTTATAGCTATATGACAAAAGCACTGTCAGAATTAGAGAATAATAAGCTAAAGTAGCCTTCTTGACTGCTTCTATGGTCATCAGTTAATACAAAGGCTTACAAATTATCTAGGCTTACAGAATGGCATGCTTTTCTTAGAATCTAATCTGTGATGTAGAACTAGGTTGCAAGTCACACGCTGAACTCCGTATGAGTCACTTAAATATGACCTGTAGTATACAAGGTTTGATTTAATGACGTTGTTGATCAATGCTGTATATTAATACTGCCTCCGCAAGGTAAATTACAAACTAAAACCACTGGCTATAAGGCTGCCATGAGCAATGGCTATCAAGCTTTCCTACAGCATTGAAATGTTTCGCAAATAGTAACGAAACTACACGCTGCCTCCTGCAGAGGTCATATTATTTTGGTGTCTCGCAGGTCGTTTAATCCTTGATCACACCGATCTTGAGGCTGTCGCGAGCAATGTCTATCGAGCTATTTATAAACACATAAACAGTTTGGCACATAGTAACGAAACCCTACACTGCATCCGATAAGGGTCAGTTTATTTTATTATCCTCGCAGGATAACTGATGGCACATAGTAACGAAACCCTACACTGCATCCGATAAGGGTCAGTTTATTTTATTATCCTCGCAGGATAACTGATGGCACATAGTAACGAAACCCTACACTGCATCCGATAAGGGTCAGTTTATTTTATTATCCTCGCAGGATAACTGATTAATACCACCGATCTTGAAGCTTCTGCGAACAGTGACGTTGTAGTGTCGTGAACAGCGTTGAAGGTTTTACAAATATTAAAACCACATACTACCTCCCGCAGGGGTTAGTAAGTTTCTAATTACCTTCGCAGGGTAACCACCCTAATAAAATTGCTGGCTATGAAGCTGTCACATATACTGACTATGGAGCTGTTACTAGTAGCCTTTAACTGGTGGTAGGTCTCTCATATGTGAGAGATCGCCTGGGTAGGTACCACTGCAATGTCTATTTCTCCCGCCAAACAACAGTGTAAATGCACTGTTGTGTCCGGTCTGAAGGACATTGGAGCCAGAGTAACTATTGGTCATATTGATACTTAACATGTTATGTCTCAGGACGGCGAGCGCAGTAGGATGCCAAGCGTGGCCTTGTTGGCGGTGTTCGGTTTTTCTCCTATTCATGAGCGATCGTATCGCTTACCATCAGGCGAATGGCATGCATGTCTCGCTTTTGCAATAAAAACCACCCACTGTTCTTCTTAGAGCTTGCAGACTTTATCGGATATCTCTGAGGGATATCCATCTAGAACCAAACCGGCCCATCTAGTTTCGGTTAAGTACTTCTAGACCAACTCGCACTAGGCCAACTTGGTGGACTATATGGCCTAACCACTCTCAATCGAGTTCTCGATTGTAGAGTAGGTCCGTGCCCTGCAGTGGGACGTATATGGGCTGATACCATACCATACAATATTACTAGACCATGCACTCGCTTTCGATTATATATCTGACTGGAAATTATGACTCGGCAGTTATAATTTTACAGAATATAGGAATACAGGATTTTCTTTCGCAAAGAAAACATGATCTATTTTTCAACTGACAGATCAAGAACTCCGGGAGATAGTCCCGGGATATTCTTAACACTAACGGTCACAAACTATTGTCATGGCATCATTCGACCTACAAAAAGTTCACAGAACATCTTTTTGTAAATTTATGTCGCGTCCGCTGACCCCCACAAAACTATGCCATTGGTTGGGAAAATAATGAATATACGCACAGACTTGTTCTGTTTGCTACCTTTTTGAAAGTAATTTATCGTGGGAGATTACTACATAACTTTTCTGTAATCTGATCTCGACAAAGCCCTAAAATATTCAAAGCTATGACTTAGCAAACTCATTATTTGTTTCTTTTAGAGTCACAGCAAAATGATCAAATTCTAGTTTCACCTCAGAGATCACTTCCAAGTGCTCTGTTTTGCCCATACCTACATGGTAGGCACCTGGGTCGGCAAATAGAACTTCAGAAACTAAGATCGGTTTGTGGTATATATGCACAAGCGTAGAACCTGAACACTCAATATTATAAACGTGACGGGGTCTAGTTAGTTTTAAACGCTTTGACCACCGTACCAATTGGACAACGGGTTGTAAAAACAAAATAAAAATAAAATCTTGTCTACCGTATAGAACCGAATGTGTTTAAAATTTTATTCGACATAAGTGTTTGCATATTGGGGCTGATGTAGGTAACATATTTTTGAACCATACATCGATACAAATATTGCGTGCGGTGTTACACCGATGCCCACCTACTGTTTTTAAAATGCATATAATTGCAAAGCCCACTTTAGATAAATTTTTTTTTTGGTGCTGGTGTAATAAAACTGAGTCTTGGTCTTCTCTATATATTGCTTTGGCACCGAAGCTTACAATAATTGTAGAGTAGACAAAACACATTTTTTGGACGAGAAGGGCACCACCGCGATAAAATACGATATGGAACGCCATACAACACAAATCCCCATAAGGTTATTATCGCCAATTTTCCATTGGTAATTGTTCGAAATCATTAGATAAATTAGGCCTCGAGCTCATAGTATCAATACATAGAAAGACATTAGAATTACCGAAAGAATTACCGCACATTTTCAATTGCACCACATGCACATTTTTAAAATGTTGAAATTTGATTATGGTTGTTCCCTACACAATCATAATGTAAACAAAAGAAGAAAGAAACAAAGAAGGTGGCCTCGAGGAAGGGGCAAATTTGATTACGCGAGTTTAAGTTTTCTTTCCATATACCTACAAAGAAGTGTTCGTATTGCTATACAGCAAGTTGCAACTATTTTTAGTGCACTATTGTTGTGACATGTACCTCATATAATTTATAAATGGTATATGTAGTATGCGTAGGACATTTACTATGGTCCAATGTTGAATAATGGTTACGCAAAATGCTAAATATTATTATTTTTGTGTATACGAGTGTCGTGTATACTTGGCAGTAATATTCTGTTGTTTTCCCACACTTTACCTTTGCAACTTATAGTTTACATTGAGGGTGTAGACTGTATGCACATTAGGTAGGAAAATACATAGTCCTGGTCATGAAGCCTATGTGGAATAACAGGTACTGTTCACATACGATGGTGATTCATAGTCTCGGCCTACCTCTATGGGTTTGAGGTGTGAAGATTATGTACATATGCTGATATGTACATATGTTACAATACAATATGTATTATAATTACTTCTACACTACCAATAAATCTAGTTTTCTTCTAGAAACTGAACAACTCTCGCAGAGAAACTCAAAGAAAAAAGGCGGTAACAGCCTCGTTCATATCAGAGGTATGCTAAAGGCAGCCTCCTGTATAATATACATATCGGGTCCACTTTACGTGACCTCAAACTGGTGTTACAAATCTCTGTTAAAATTGGATTCCTTTCAGAGGGTAACAAGTTTTTGTTAATGCTCTAAAGCAATAATTCTATCTGGTGGTATAGAATATTACTAGGTGTGAAAGGATACGCCTAGTGTTTGCTTTTTGTAAGTATCCGATAAAACCTTATGGTTTATTGTGAATCTGGAGAAGGAACATATTAGTTCCTTCTTAAATTATGGATGTAAATATGTTTTTATCGATACATTGTTTATGTATTAATCAATTTGATTACAGAATTCATGTTCCAATCTATACTCAAAATAATTTGTAATCGATAAGATTATATACCTAACTAATCTATTGTACGTCTTTCACATTGGCGTCATTTCCCACCAGGAATAATAAACACGTCTCAATCTAGTAAGCTTCAAATAACGGTCAAGTGTTTAATAGAAGTGTTTTACCTGAAAATAAAACACATATTAAATACTTACCTTATTTGAAGCTTACATTTTAATTCTACCTGGTGTGGATTATCGACTCAATGAACTAAACCCAACGACATCGATGTTATACACTCGGTTGGTGGGGGAACCTGGTGGGAGACAAACAGGAAAGACAAAGGAACATACAGTAAGGGTAAAGGAGTGAAAGAGACAAAAGAGGAAGCGGAAAACGATGATGCTATTCTCAATCTAGTAAGCTTCAAATAAGGTAAGTATTTAATATGTGTTTTATTTTCAGGTAAAACACTTCTAATAAAGATTACAAAAAAAAAAGACTTATTTTGGAGTCTCGTGCATATTCCCTATTGGCCTAATCTGCCATTAATCGTATTCAACGATTTGATCGTATTCCACGATCTCTGAACATCTGTTCAAAACTGGCTAAATCTGCCATCAATCGTATTCCACGATTTGATCGTATTCCACGATCTCTGAACATCTGTTCAAAACTGGCTAAATCTGCCATCAATCGTATTCCACGATTCGATCGTATTCCACGATCTCTGAACATCTGTTCAAAACTGGCTTAATCTGCCATCAATCGTATTCCACGATTTGATCGTATTCCACGATCTCTGAACATCTGTTCAAAACTGGCTTAATCTGCCATCAATCGTATTCTACGATTTGATCGTATTCCACGATCTCTGAACATTTGTTCAAAATTGGCTTAATCTGCCACCTATAGCTTCTACTCGTCATCATCACATCCTCTTCACATACTTATTTAATCACAAAAATATACCATCAATCAATCATCAATACCAATTATACACAATCATCAAATTATTTTAAATACTTTAACATTCATTATCATTTCTAATACTTTAACGTTTATATATCATTTTCATCATCATCATGAAGATCACTATCGTTTTTTTTTCAGGGCCTTCAAAATGGATCCCGGGGTAAATCCTATCACATGAAATGATATTTTCATTAGATATCTGTTATTAACTAGTATCTTTTACCCATTCTATCTTTGTCGAAAGTTACTCTTTCGACTCTCACGAAATTACTTTCAGTATATATTTTTTTGCTGTTTTCCTATATTTATCAGATCGAACTTTTGCTACGCTCGGCTAAGCGTATTAACATGCGACATTTTTGACCCGAATCTGTATTCTATCTCACAATCATGCTCCTGCAATTGCATCCATTTTGCAGCCACGATTATTACAATCTTTATTTACGTGTCCCAATTTTTTACAAATACTACATTTTAAAATTGGCTTACTGCATTGATTACTAAAATGACCTAACTCATTACAATTAAAACAGATTATAGATCTAGTATTGTCAGTAAATGCTCTGGAAAACCTATCTTTATTATTATTCTGATAGCTATTATTTTCAATACTGCTTTTTTCAGGTGTACTTCCCATTCTATTTCTAGATTCTCCCGATTGCTGGTTCACTGATTGAAAATACTTTAAGACCTGTTCTTGTGTTTTACAGTTAATGGCCTTAGCACTCAATCGTAGATTTCGGTCCTCTATTCCATGTAAAATACAATCAACTGCACGTTCTCCAAAAATCTCACACCGATTTAATAAACTAACTTTTTCATAAAAATATAATTCTAAAGAATCATTATAGTTTACTGTCTTAGCTAACATTTTCATAAGTAATTCTGCGTAATCTTCACATGATGGAAACGACTCATTTAATTTGGTTTTCCATTCGGACCACGAAAAGGACATAGATGGTAGAGTTTCATACCATGTTTTGGCAACACCGCTCAATTTTGGCAACGCATAATGAATTATTTGATCCTCATTCCATTTGTACAAATTAGCACATTCCTCCACTTTCTTAATCCAAATATTAATAGTTTGACCTTTTAACATGGGATCAAATTCTGCAACCACGTTTCCTAACATAGGAAATTTATTTCCTTCAGAGTGGTTACTACGAATCGATCGAAGCAATTCTGTCAGTAATAATTCCGTCCTAACATTATCGTCTTTCAAATTAGGATTACTTACATACTTCTCATTCAATCGTATCTTAGAAGGAGCATTATCATCCTTTGAATTGGAATTACTCACGTGCTTCTCATTCAATCGTGTCTGAGAAGATTCTGGAAGACTCATCTCATCATAACACTTCGTACATGAACGACGTGATGATCCGGTATGATATCCTGAAAATCTTTCTTCACGTTTGCGCGATTCAGGACTACGGTGTCTTGAACGACTTGATAATTCAGAACAGTCCCTCAAAAATCTTTCATCATGTGTCGGCGGTTCAGGATTTCGGTGTCTTGAACGACTTGATACTTTATAACGGTCCCTCAAAAATCTCTCATCATGTGTCAGCGGTTCAGGATTTCGGCGTCTTGCACGACTTGATAATTCAGAACGGTCCCTCAAAAATCTTTCGTCATGTGTACACGGTTCAGGATTTCGGTGTCTTGAACGACTTGATGATCCAGAGCGTATCCAGACATCCATTGTTTTGATAGATTGTCTACTGTTTTCTGTCCTTGATCCGGAACGTTTCCTTTTCGACCCTGATGCACACCTGTCAATGCTCCATGATTTTTCGTTTGTCTTTTCACGACGTTTATAAAATGAGCTTGCATTTCTATAATTCATATCATTGTTATATTTCTCCATTATATCTAAAAAAATTCAAAAAAGTTGGTCAGGACGAGCTTAAGGAAAAAATAAATTGTGGGTTATACTTATCCCTCTTCTGAGCTGTAGGGTCAACTCAGGTTTTGTTATAATAAAATCCATTTGATTTGAATTCAATAAAATAATATTTCTTTATCATTCTTTCTCAAATTACATGTTCTGTCTAATATGTATACGTCAACCTAATGTTTCTTAAAATTAACAATCAATCTAACAAAAAGGTAAAACAGACAGAGTTAATAACCAAGCCTCGTCAATATTACATCCTCTTTATATAACAGCATTACTACATTCTAATACTATAGAAGTCTTTTAGGAAGCCAGCATTATACTTCTTGTTGCTGAAGGGAGAGAATAAGACTGTGGAAGAACTAAGAGACATACAGTGTTCATACAATACTTTAATAACCATTTTTTTTAATTTCTCGTGATACTGGTTTCTTGAGCCCGTTTCATAAAAATAACATCAGCTTATCCTAATAAAACCATTATTTCTAACGACGTAACATTTACTCGATAACTAAGACCTTAATAAAAATAATAGTAATAAGGTACAATAGCACTTACACTGCCTACCCTAACTAAGTGAACGCATGTAATTAAGTTAGGGATACAGGGTCGTGGATGGTACTTGCCATTTGCTCCCAATAAGCGTTAGTTCTAAGTGACTTGGGGTGGGGGCGCTGTATGGGCGAATTATGATTTTTTATATTCAATTATAGACTTAATGCTGTACTCATAATGCCGTACTTACATTTAATATCAATAAAATTATTACTTGTGTAGATTTTGAGAAGATAATCTTTATTAAGGAACAATTTAATTGACATTAAACGTCTCTGAGTGCCATTCATGACAGATATTCATATTCAAGACATGAAGATAAAGAATAATCCTTAACGGAATAGAATCCTTACTAATGTTATAGTTGTGAATGTTTGTATGAATTATATGTATGGATGTGTTTGTTACTCTTTCACGCAAAATGGCTGGACCGATTTAGATAAAATTTGTTATAGGGGTAGGTGATACCCTGAATTAACATATATGCTATTTTTCATCCATTAACGTAGTGTTTCCGTGGGGTGAGCAGGGAATTCAAATATAGAGGGCAGGAATGCATATTTTTGTTACGGAACAGTACAGAAAAAGCAATGTAGTCAACAGCGGTCACATTGGGTTTAAATATAAAACAGTTAGTACGCAAAACAATATGTTGTTGATGTGGATTGGACACAAAAACGATCTGTACTTGGCCGGGCCCGACTGCTAGGAGATACAAATAAACCCGAAGAAAGACACGCTTGTGCATGCCTCTACGGCGGCCTTTGCATTAGGGAGAACGTTTTTTCCATGTTGCCTACGTAGGCAGACGAGCACGTAGTCCGCCTGATTGTACGAGGTTACTACGGCTCGAGGACCTTTGCATTTTGCAATGCCTGTGATCTAGCACAGCCAGGGAGTCCCTGCTGTGAGGAGAGTACGCTCTTAGCCTTGCTTAAGGAAAGACAGGTCATAGCGCTCGGGGAACACCGATGTTTTATTTAGGCGAATACGTATTTCCATTACTAACAACATTTAAACCGAGGAATGTTATTTACTGATTAAAACTTAATAATTTAATTCTAGTTTCCAGTAAATTGCACGTCAAGAGCAGTACTTTCCATTGAAATTAATGAAATTTGGGCGGAATGTGCAAATGCTAAACGAACAATGACGCTTCAACGGCATCGCATTAGCGTCGACAAAAATTAACGTTCGTCCCAAAATAGCCCGTGACTTTATGGAAATGTTACAGGTTCGTTTAGACGCCACGATTAGTATAAAATCTTAAAATGTGAGATTTTCAAATGAAATGTTCGTCGTTCCAGTATTGAGATTAGTTTAAATAGAAAAATAAGAATTAAACAACGCAATTAAATAGGTGATAACACACATAAGCAATACCTACACAAGCTCACGCCCTGTTCCCAAAGGCGTAATCAGAGTTTCTATGTACATCCCACATATCGGCAAGCACTATATCAACCACAACTTCTAGTCTCGGATAAATCATATGAGATTTTTCGAATCAAAAACTAAAAATGGTTAGTCTGAAGCATCAAACCCAAGATTCCACGTTTTACACTGTATCTCATCGACCAATGCTGCGAATGGACTAAAAGTTTTACAGTTTAATATTGCATGAATCTCTTAACATAAACACCTGCTATAACTCAGTCTGTAATCCGACTAATGGCTGTACTGATTGCATAAATGGTGTAACGTTGTATCGAACAACACGAATGAGCTGGCACGATAAGGTCCAGCTGATTTACAGTAAACTGCATTATGAGTGCATTAATTCTGTCCGGTAAGATTGTAGATTGTAGCCCGGCCCAGCTCCACCGGGGTACAGATACACTGTTTGGAAAATATTGTATCGCCTCACTAATGACTTTTCTTTCTCCCTCTTTTCCGTTTCTCTCTCCTTTCTCTTATTTGCATCCAAAGGTGGCCTGTAAGAGATTGATAAATGCAATGAGGCCGCTCATTGTATTAACTTTAAATATAGCTTTAATTGTTTTGTTGTCTTTTAGTATATATTTATTGTATATACAATAAAGAGTTATATAAATAAATTAATAAATATCGCCTATGTTCTTCAGGATGATGCAAAATTCTAACGGTGAAAGATTTTTTTAAATCGGTCCAGTAGTTTTAGAGCCTTTTCAATGCAAACAAACAATTAATTAATCTTTCCTCTTTATTATTAAATATACATACATAAACTCATGCCCTTTCCCCAAAAGAGGTAGGCAGAGATGTCAGGACACCGACATTTCACTTTGTATGTTTCGTCCTATCCTATCGCCATATCGGGCACAAATTCCTGACTCAGCTTTGTAGCCGTACCGCAGCGCAACCACGCCACCGAGGCAGTCAGTGAAATAAAGATTTAAATACTGGTGGTAGGTCTCTCATATGTGAGAGGCCATCTGGGTGGGTACCACCGCAGTGTCTATTTCTCCCGTCAAACAACAGTGTAAATGCACTGTTGTGTTTCGGATTGAAGGGCATTGTAGCCAGAATAACTACTGGACATATTGAGATTTAACATCTTATGTCTCAGGGTGGCGAGCGCAGTGGAATGCCAAGCATTGCTTTGTAATTCAAGGTGTTGTTTGGTTTTGCTACTGTTTATGAGCGGTCGTATCGTTTACCATCAGGCGAACGGCATGCTCGTCTCGCTACTCTTAGCAATAAAAAAAAACCGCGTGATATGACGGAACTTTAAACGCCAAGAGGATGTTGTGTTGAAAGCGCGGCTCGGAAAATTTTGCGAAATTGTTGCGTCGCTAACGACGCGGAAGTGTCGCTTGAACTGTGCGACATGGCAACGCCCGCCATTTACATGCAGAGGGTTAGATGAAGAATATTATAAAACTAATTTCTATAAATCTGCTATAGTAAATGCTAAAAGGTTTGAGCGTTTGTGGGTTATTTACTTCTATGTATCGAAGCATGAGAGCAGACGATTCAACCCTTGATATGTAAATCATTGTCGTTTATGAACACCTAAAATATATTGGTATGTTCGGTATCTTGCTAGCTTTTGAAATTACGTATAGGCATTTAAGAGACAATAAGTAAGAATCATCAGTATACTTCTCCTTTATAAAAATAATATGCTGTTTTGGCTAGAGCTCATAGTATGGAAACCAGTGAGAAATTGCTAAATATGAACGCATGAAGGCTTAAGATCGGGCGTGGTTAAGTGTTAAACTCTTCAAAGAGCAAATAGAACGATAAATAACATTTAATTATGTATACTAATTTACATTATATGTCTATTTTTACATACGTCCTATACAACATAATATATCCACACTTCCACACCAAACAATGAAGGCAAATGTGCACATTCTACCAAAAAATACAATATTCACATACATTTGTGTATAACCCGGCTCATTTGAAACACACGTTACCGACCATTTTGATATCTATATTCCCTTTTTATCTCACTTTTTTATTTGGCAAGGTAATAACAAAACGACGCGGGATCGCTGAAGGCGGAAGGGAATTTTTTCGTGTCTTGCAAATTACATCGTTGTAAGCAAGGGAAAAATGAGTGTTTTTGCGAAAAAGATTTAATAACGCTGTGTTGGAAACACCTGAGAAATGTTTTCACTGATTTGTAGCGTGTATATGATGGTTTAAGTACTGATCTACCATAATTATGATTTTTTTTTAAATAAAGGTTATTTTCAAACATAGTTTGAGGTTTTATTTATTAATATTTGTTTTGAATCTTTAATGAAGATTTAAAGATAAATAAACTTAGGAAATGAATATATCATATGCACAAGAAGATGGGACCCCTTACTGTTGGGATGAAATATAGCTAATAAGTTTATGACATATACTACCTATGTCACAAAATTCATTTAGATCTACTGAAATTAGTTTACTTTTAAAACATATACTAAGATCTTCATGATATGATTTAATGATAATAAGTTAAGCGAAGGTAGGATTGTAATATTACTACGATACATTTCCATATTTTAAAGCACACTGTATAAACTGGGGATTAAGGCGCCGATGTTAAGATACACACGTTAACAGCTTCCGGAAGCACGGAAGCCTGTTGATAATTCTGAGTTCCCCTTAGTTCCAAACTCGCTTAGCAAACATACTAAACATAATACTGGATACACGGAAATTCAGTTCCTGCTCGCCCCGATGTTTGCTATCATCGACCTGACTCGATAATAAATAAATAAAATAAATAAATAACACCCAACAGTCACATACATAGTCCTGACCCCACACTAAGATCGAGTCTTGTGTCGTGGGTATCAGGAACTACGAGAGACTTTTCGGTCTCACAAACACCCAGACCCGGAAGAAATATTTGTGGGCCACACAAACATTTCTCTCGGTGCGGGGATCGAACCCGCGGCCTCTCGTTTCACAGGCGGCGTCTAACCAACTGCGCCATGGAGGCTGTCAAAATAATAATGGTTTATTCTGGCTTGACGGGTCAATGATTTTCAGGTGAATTGAAGCTGGGTTGTGTACTGTACATTGTAATTATACATACACGTATGAGAGTTATCCCAAAAATTGATTTATAGTTCATGTTCTACCCCTCTCTTCCTTGTTAGTTGCTTCATCCAAGATATTCATTGTTTAACATAGCCTTCTCCTGTATTTCTTTTACACCCACTACACGATTTAAAACGTTTTTAACTTTCTTAGTTATGAATGGATTTACAAAATTCTTTGTTTACTAGATTTTTGATATGGATATCTTTTGACAAATACTGCATTAAAAAAAAATTACCCTAGAGTTAATATAATTAAAAAATGCAGGTTGTTCGTTAATATTTATATTTTACCAACGATATCTCTTTTTAATACAGGCATGATATTACAGTTCGCGAAAAACATTTCAATGGCTTTAAATTATATTTCTCTTTAATTTAATTCACGTTTCATATTACGCAAGGCAATTTTAATGATCTATTATGATATAATTTTAAAGCATTTGAACTAAAACTGAATTATACTCATAATAGAAATATATAAATAATTTAATGTATCTTATCAAAGGAATACATGAAAAGGATGATCTCCAAAAGGTCTTCACGCATGCCTTCATAAAAATCATCCTATGATATTCTTAAAGCAAATAATGTTGGTGTTATCTGCCATGACTACGTAGAGTACTAGTGGGATCAACAATTATGTGTCTACTGCAATAAAATTATTAAGCCGACAATCCACCATTCTTTAACTTTATTTTCTAAATATTACAAGGGCAACAACCTTTCTACCATGAATGGGATTTATAATTACTCGGACGGCTGTATCACACGAGTCTTCATTAGCTGCTCCTGAAAAAGTCAACAGAACTTGATTTAATTATTTGTTTTCCGTTAATGAGCAGCAGAACATCGAAGGGCCGAGGGTGAAGTGAGGGCATCTTAATGAGGACGATGTCGAGTGGCACTCTCCATTCTCCGATAACTCGGTGAATACAGCGGGAGTTTTAATTTAAGCTGAATTTTAAATTTTGAATTTTTATTCGTGAATTTGGATTTGTGAATTTGTATTTGTGTAAAAAGATATTTTGGTGTTTATATTTTCCTGGTCCTTGTGCTGATGTTTGGTTTCAATCTTCGTATTTTTGGGCGATGTGCAATATTTTTGTGTGCTGTGATAATTACTTATACCTGCATGCTGTGAAAACCTCTAGTAGGAAATCGGTAATGAGTAAATAATAGATTGCCGAAAATAAGGATTTAGAGAAAATGTTAGGGTAATCAGTATTTTTTTAATATTTAAACTTAGAGTTAAAGATTTCAAACTCCCACAACCTCTTGACTCCAGCTTCTAGCTAAGTCCAAGAACTAAAAGGAAAAAAATATTTTTCAAAAGAAACGAATTACCTGGATGATGCGATGAGTCCAGGACATCAATGTACCTATCTATACCAAAATTCATCGAAGTCCATCTAGATATAACCCGATCTTCACCTGTCAAGAATCTAAAGTCTTTATACTTTCGCATTTACACCAGCAAGACGAAACCTGCAGCATATTACAAAAAATATTTCAAAAAGTTTCGGCAGCAGGTTGATCTTAATTAGGACGTTGTTGAATACCACTTGCCGACGGACGCGACGACTAGCAAAATGTACAGTCTGGGGATTTTATATTAACTGGCTGAAAAATTCACGTTGAATTTTCGGTATTTTTTCCGAAGAAACGGTACTTTGACAGATTATTCTAATCTCCGACGAAAAGTGATGTTTTTTGTGGCTTTTGTCTCGTTCTATTGATGTAGTGTTTTGTCTCTTTGTATATACTTGTAGTATTATACCTCCAACATTATTAAACCGTTTTAAATTGTTTTCCATAGAACTTGTAAGTATGGGTTAGCTGAAGTAGGTCTCAGCTATGTTTCATGAGAATATTTTCGTATGTTTACTGTTTAGTAGTCACAAATATTACAAAACAGTTTGAATATAAAGCTATGAAGTAGAATGCGAGATGAACGATTTACTATAGACTTATAACATAGTATAAATGAATTATTAATAAAAGCATAAGTTAATTTTATACATTTGAATTGTATTCATGAAGATTCGATATCTGGTTTAAGCTATTTCTAACAGGTCACTGTAAAAGTCTCTGAGAGGGGCCCATGTTTACCTGTGGACTTTCTGTGGTTGAAATGATAATGATAATGATTCCTGATAATAAACCCTAGATTAATAGCCTACATATAGGTATTAACCTAATCAAACTATTTTGTGATATAGTAACTAATTTGAAAATTCGATAACATTAAGAAGCATTAGACAAACTGAACCAGAAGACATTGTAAATTAGCGCAACGGTCCGTCAAGCTCGCAGGCATATCGGATCGACGAGCACTTGGAAGGCTAATTAAATATGTGAAAGCGCTGTCATATTTTTAGATCATTTAATGTGCTGAGATAATATTCGTACAAAATATTGTGATGTATATGAGCCCTATAAAGATACATTATGTAGATATAAAACCCATGACTTTATAAGTTGTTAATATAACAACAAAAAGTCTATATATTTTAATTTTTCTCAAAGTTACAATTGGTTGCAGTTGAGCCGAGCACGGCCAGTGAAATCTAAAGTTATATGAGGAGGACTGCTGAACGTACCCCGCCCCCCCCCCCCCTTTTCCGCGCCTACTTGCTAAACTAATATTTTTTCACAGTGTTTGTTTTATATATTGGCTTTTATTCTTCTTTTATTTTTGTTTCTCATTTTTGAAAGAAAAACCATAACTGAAATTCATCACATACATTGAATTTCAACATACAATTATTAAAAACATGGTTTCAAAATTTATGTGAAAGTACAAGCAAGGAATTCTCAAAGAAAATGGCACCGTCTTGAGTGCAAACTAAAATCAGAACGGAAAACTCTTGAACAAGTTTAAACTTTTCTTTCACAGTTTTATATTTGAATTGAATATAAAGCAGGTAGTGCAAGAAATTGATTTAATATTTTGTTTGACTATTTCTTCTGCATACTATATATTTGATTAATTTTTAGTTTCGTAAATTTATGTAGATATTAAATTTGTTGTCGATATGCTAGTTTAAAGTGAAGTAAATTAAACAGAAGGCCACGGTTTTGATGCCAGATAATACAACCATAACTTTCCAATTATACATAGGTGTATGTTTTTTAACTGCTCTGCTCAGTTGTACCTGTTTTTTACAAAGCTCTCGGGTTTGAATACCGGGTCGGGCGAAGTCTTTTTTTCAATTCATTATCAGCCCGAAGTCAGGAATTTGTTTGATATGGCGATAGGCTCACCCCTTCCCTATAAAATCGTAGGTCGGAACATACCAGGCGAAATGTGAATGTCTTGGTCTGCCTACCCCTCCTGGGAAAAATGCGTGATTTTATGTATATATTTATGTATTTTTAAACTTGTCCTTTGCTTTAACCATTTTTACGCGTCGGTTTTTTTTTATCTTCAAACAGAAGGGATTTTGTGGATGCGAGAACGTGTCTTCTCGACATGAATGCTTACCCACTACCAACTAAACTATGGTATATTTAATGAAGCTATTATATTGATTTTACTGAATACAAACATTCAACTTATAGTTTATTAGTTATAATTGTGGTAAAGAACACGTGGACCAATAGCAAGCTGCCTCTTTAATTATTCAGCTAAGAACATTTTCTATCGGCCCGGTTATATTGTAAAACCGTGTACTTGAAATAAACTACTAAATTAAGGTTGAAGGTATTATTGGCTGCGTAATTTTATTAAACACTCATCTTTGTTAGTAAAAACTTAGTATCATAAGTTTTTACGAAACATCATTTGGTCTTCCAAAAATGACCATACAATCTGTTAAAAAAAAATTATAAAATAATAATAATGAATAAATATGTTGTGCAGATGCTGAGTTAGAATTATTGTGGATGTCGATATTAAGAGCGTTTACACCTTGCGCGCAAAGTCAACTATGGGCATTTCTTCGTTTAATTTCACGCACACATAGGCGACCAAAGCTGTGTGCGTAGAGCTGCCGCGTCGGCTCGCTGTAAAATCAGATCAACCAACTTTGATCCGTGCGCTTCAAATATTTAATTGAAATGCAACGTATGATTTATACATTGGTAATATAATGTAATAAAAATATTTTATTTACATTATAAGTAGACAAATATTACTTTACGAGTAATTAACAATACAAATTTAGGTACTAATCATATTATCATTATTAATACATTGTTAAGTTGAATTCAAATCAGTGTTCAATCAGTAGACACTGCGGACGTTTTATCAATGATTTCGTGTTCGAACCGACACGCACTCGTTCGAACACAGGAATAGAGTTAGGGACCATACAACCCCTTACAACTACGAAACATATTGAATTTCAAATTACAGTACGTAACATAATTTAGCCTCGCAATTACATTTGTCGCAATGTATTAAATCAATGATCTACTAATACCTATGCTAGAAGAAACGATGTCATAAGTATAACCCAGTTGCTATGTGACGAGCTGTGTCGTTTTCGATACTTTTCAATCCACGGTAAAAGATGTCATAATTATTCTAATACCATTTTTTTCTATACAGCGCTGCTATCTAAAATATCGTAGTCATCATCATCATCATTATCAGCCCATATACGTCCCACTACAGGGCACGGGCCTACTCTACAATCGAGAGTACGATTGAGAGTGGTTAGGCCATATAGTCCACCACGCTGGCCTAGTGCGGGTTGGCGAACTTACATACCATAGAAATTCTTAAAAATCGCTATGGTATGCAGGTTTCCTCACGATGTTTTCCTTCACCGTTTTAGTGCGTGGTGATTGACTATCAATACACACATGACTCCGAAAAGTCAGAGGTGTGCCCTGGGATTTGAAAATATCGTAGTACGCATATCTAATAACAATAATAAATTGTATTTCTTTAAAATTAATATACTAATCTAAACTAAAATTTAATACTAATCTAAAATTTAGTAAGTTAGTCTAAAATACTATTAAACTCATTATGAAACTATGGTTGCCATGATAATGGAACGCAAATCACTAGTACTGTGTATGCTTTTTTATTCTATTAAATGGGAAGAGGAACAAATATAACAACTTTTATAATTATCGATATGACGATGCTATTAAACAAGGTTATTTTGTTCTGAGTATTCAAATTTTAAGAGGAGGTTCAGAATCATGAGTATAGTCCATTAGTGAATTAAAATATATAGGGCACAAATGCATGACATATTATTGAGAAACTATAGCTTTAATATCGATTTGATGCATATCTCTGTTAAATTTTCTTTAGGATAATAGCTATGTTCCACGTGTCGGTTTTATAGGTGTACTAGCGGTCAGACCCGGCTTCGCCCGGGTGCGGATAGCTTTTGAGTCCAGTATTGAATTAGCAACAAAATATTATTTCGCGTACTAACTATATTTTTCCCGCGCACCGTCGTCTATATTTCCCGTCCCGTTATATCCGGTTTATGTCCCGTCTCATTCAGTCCCAAGATGAAATTTTAATTATCATTTATTGTTAAATTTCTTTATATACAATATTTTGTAATTGTGATATTGATTTGTTGGTGGGAGAAGTGGTGGGGGGCGCCCGACGTGAGGGCCCAGTGGTAGCATGCGCGTGAGCTGCGCGCGGTACTGGACATTGCTTACTTTATTTTTCTAAAATAAAGAACTTTTCTAACATAAATGTAGCCTAAGTTACTCCTTATTATATCAGCTACCTGACAATAAAAGTCCCGTCAAAATCGGTCCAGCCATTTCAGAGATTAGCCCGAACAAACAGACGGACAAAAATTTTTTAATATAATTTTCGGCATATGTATCGTGTATATAACGATATGTAGTAGGACATGTTTTAAATTTTCAATTTACATACAGACACTTCAATTTTATTTATATGTATAGAAGATAAGCGCATCCTAAAAAAACAATTATATATTTTCCAAACAGCCTAAAAAACAACAAACTTAATTATAGTTTCACGCTATAACATTAGTATTGTTCCAGTCAACTTTCCAATATGTTGTTTCCTTTTATTGCTTAGAAATGACTTAGTTTTATTTCTCATTATATTATCTGAAACATAATTTATACTAACAACAAAATCATTGTAGGTAATAAAAATAAAATAAAATATTTTACTACCAAAGGACTAAGGTGTGGCATTCGCAGTACACGCGTGGCTATTTTTACTACGCACGACAACGATCAACTGCAGCCAGGCCGGAGCGACGAGCGATACGTCCTCTCTCTAGAAGGCCTTGCGGCGGTCTGATTTGTTGCAGGTCGGATAGCGTGTTTTATAGTGGTTTTTAAAATATTTGTAGAAAACATGAAAACTAATTTGGCTGTAATATAAAAATGTTAATTTATTGATAAGATGTTCTTCTATTATAATATGCAATTGCTATAAAAAAATATGTACGATAAGTTGGTGAAAAAAAATATGTTCTTGACGGGAGTTTCTGAATAATTTTGCATTGTTTAAATTTTTATTTTTCAGGAACTAAACACAAAAAGATTATTTTTCTTAGCAAAATCCCTCCATAAGGGTCCTATTAGTCTAACAATATTTTTATTTTCATCTTATATTTAGTGATTTCGGATATCTTAAGCTTCTAATTTGCCATTCGAGGCCTAAATATCGAAACCTGGGTTCAGTAATCCTTATAGTATTCACAAATTATCTATCAATATATAATGTTCTCCACCAAAATCCCTAGATGACAACATTTTCTAAAATTAGTATTAGTTATATTTCCTTTAAATTGTTTATTGGAGGATATTAACTCGTTTGAAAAGTCCTGTTTTTAAGCCAAAAAGCGCGCGGAAGGTATAAACGCTCTTAAGCGGAGGAATTTCCGTGGTTGAAAAGAACAAGAAGATGATTAGTTTTAAAAAGAACAAGTCTTCGATACAGCTTTTTTATATAAATTTAGGACGAAAAAATAACAAATTGATAAATTCATATCACATTAAAAACTTCAGTACTTTCAGAATCAAAAGATATAATATCCACGGCAATTTATCAAAATACCTAAATCAACAAAGTTTAGGACAAAGCTCTATTAACGTATCAGCGCCGCCTCGTTTAGGAAGAATAGTTAATTTATATGCAAATCTAGGCCCGTTGTTCAGGTCTTGAAATTGTTCTGTAGAATTCTCTGCATCGAATGGGAAGAAAAGGAAATTACTAGAGAATTCAATAGATAAGAATATGCGGATTATATGGACGAGGCAACGATGGTTCGTACTCCCGCTGATGTAAGAATATTTGATGCTATGTTTTATATTTTGAATTTTATTAAATTGCAAAGTAACTTTACATGCTTTGCTACTGGACACTGTTTAGTAAGTGAGGTGAAATATTAGTAACCTTTTTAGTTTTACTTCATCTTCCCCATCCTATAGCAGATCAAGCACCAATTACTTCTTGGGAATTGTCAATGAAAGCTATAGCCAATAGGTGAATATGAACGGATGTTAGATCTTTCCACAGTAATTATATTGACCCTGCAAGAAATGCAAATACCTATATGAATCTAAAGAACTCCATTTGCACATATTTACATGAGGTGATTTTTGATCTTACGATACCAAAAATCTAAAACGTAAAGAATATTTTACGTATTGAAACCTACAGTTTTTGCTCGTAGTTCTTTGTGTACATTTTTTAATTACTGAAAACCTTATACTCGTATATTTATTGGGGACAAAAACAGTTATATGTTACAGTTAAATTTTAGTTTTGAACATAAATTGAAGTATATAAACATATAACCTAATGGGGGTAGTATTGTCCACAGATTGAACCAAAAAAAAAATTAAATAAAAGTAATGAAGGAAAAAAAACAATGCATAGCCGTTGAACCTATGCAAATAAAAACTTTATAGCCGAAGTTTTACATTTTTCACTTGAAAATATAAATGTGTCGTGGTATCTAACTCTCCAACTATACACTAAGTCCACCCCCGAAGAAATATTAAAAGCCCAGTCTCCTTTCAAGAGACAGGTATTAAATTCCCGGGTCGTCGTTACGTACGTGATGCGAAGTATTCCCGGCCAATTTGAACCCGGGCAAAAAGCGAAACATATAGTTACGTGCCCGGGACAAGGCGGTTGTGTTAAATCGGTGGTGGTGTAAGAACGAAATTGTATTTAATTTACTGGTAAAATGGCGTTTTATTCTTGGCATTAGTCTTTCTAGCCTTTCATGGGATATTTATTTTCGTCATTCTCTAGGGTTCATATTTGTGGAAAACTTGGTCAAGTGACTTATTAAAATGTATAACGTATTAGCTTCAGCCTGTATTCTGTGTGCGTATACAAAAATTTGATTTTGCGAACGTAACAAAAAAGACAACAAAAAAAAACACTTGAAAATTAGAATGCAATTTAAAATAATTTTGAAGACAGTGCAGAATTTAAACAATACATCAGAGTCGTATAGTGTTTTATATAATTTCTTTCGAATAATTAATATTAAAGTTGCAGGAAATCGTTGGATGTATGCCGCTTAAAACAGATCGATGTGGAGATCCATGGGGAGGCATATGTTCAGCAGTCAACTTAAAATGGCTGAAGAGCGAGAGAGGAAGAAATATTAAAGAATTTGCCCAAATATAACTAGGTATTTGTTATTTCTATGACACCAATTTGCAACACAAAGAAATTAAAATACTGATACAACATAACTGATATAAAGAGATTGAAAAATTAATATTATTTAAGAATTTTATCGCGAATTTGGTTTAATTTTTTTTTAACTTCCCGACGCGACATTTTGATTACTTTACAGCTTTGTGGTCACGGGGCAGACGATTAGTAGTTTTATTTAATGTGTAACATTTGCGTAAATCTAAGAAACCATTATGATATAAAGAGCCTGATGTTTTATTTTAGGTACTGCGTTATTGTGCGTGAAATTATTTGTTTTGGATGGTCATTATCCCAAAATTGCCGAGGGCAGTGAGTTGTTCGGATCCCCAAGTAGAATTATCCCCAAAAGCAATATTTATAGGGCCGTGTTGTAATATGTCCAAATTAAATTGGAATAAACACAAAAGTTTTGCCATCAAGGTAACCGCAAGGGATCCGAGCCCTAAATAACTTATTTCCAAATTATTTACTTTTCATGAGGATGAATATGTCTGTGCGTGTTAAATTATTTGTAAGCTGAACAAGATGTTTATATATTTTTATAATATCTAGTTTTAATTTTAGATAACCTCATTAATATAGTAGTAGCATATATGTATGTGTGGGGAGTTATGAGTTCTGCGTTACAATGTCTTGGAAATTGTGATATTACTGTTAGCGCCGCGTAGTTTCAGTGGTACTGTAAGCCCACTGAGATTGTTTCGCCGGGTCTTCTTAGACAGGTGCGCGTGGATTCGGTAGTAACTTGAAATTGCTGCGAGTCATTTTAGTAATTATCATGGTCCAGTCAGACCTTGAAAGTAATAATGTATTTCCTTGGATAACATTTTTACCTTATCATAAAATATTTTTTTTAATGAATAAGAAGACTACTGAAAACAAAATTAATATTACATAAACATCCATGAATCTTTCTACCCGTTCGGCTGTCAGTTCTTCGCGTTTTACTAATCGCTTCATTAAGAACTAATCGAATTCTAAACAAATTACGCCCCAGTAACGAATTAAGCAATTCCCACGATATATGCAACCTGGGAATTAAAGTACATCCCGCAGCCAATCTAACTAATTATCAAACCCTATCTTTCCGTATCACATTATCACATACAAAGTGTGGCAGATGTCACCAGTGTAACAAGACCCTTGAACGCCCATTATCTTCGTGAGTGGGGATGGGATGTCGTTACGTCGTGGCGTACTACGGGTCACTTTAAGTTGGACGTCAAGTTCCCCCTATTATACTGGTACGAGCACACTCGATGACTGTGCGAGACGTTTTGAAGCTTGAGAGTTCTAAAGGATTATGTGTGGTACAAGGTAAAAAAATGGATAAGAGAAAGAGTCTTAGTTGAAATATCACAAACAACGACTCTTGAGCACAATTCTAGTGTCAAGTTGGTATTCTGTGAATCAGTGGTACCACTCAAACGAGCTGTACAATTCTATAGTTTCAATTCTCAATTTATCACAACGTCGTCAAAAGTGCCCTCATAAATAATATAATTATTGAACCAAACCAAACACAGCTAATTTAATTACGAAGTCATAAAAAAATTTCGCCAACAAGTTCGTTAAAAGCTTTTGTGAGCCCAATTTAATATAAGGAATCTGCTTCATAACTTTTAATTTCAGAACGCCAGATTTTTATTTGCTTATTAATAACAAATATTGCTCTTGGAGGGTAACAATCAATTAACCTAATTTCATTATGTTTTTTAATAAAAAGTCTTTATTGGACTGATGAAAAAGCATACACATATGATATTAATTACCTTGAAGAGTTCTTGGGGATAGAAATGACATATGACATTGTAGCCAGAGTTGAGACTAGACATCTTAAGTTCAGGATGGCGAGCGCAGTGGAATGTCAAGCATTGCTTTGTTATTCAAGATGTTGTTTGGTTTTGCTACTGATCATGAGCTCTCGCATTGCTTACCTTTATCCTTTTCTTTACCTTCTACCACCTAATGTGGGATAAGTGTAACTTTTCAAAAATTATTACTTCTGTTCGATCTTAATAATAAAACTTGAGTCAAGATCCCTATTATTTCCAAATTCAAAACGCTATCTCTTATCTTCTAACCCACGTATGCGTAGAAACATTCTCATTAAGAAGCGAACGTTGGGGCCTCGTGATATCTCGTTTAATTTCAGACGATAATGAAGACTTTAATCACGGCATCGCTTTCACCAAGCTTTACGATCTTCGCATCGGGGGAGCAACCACACATCGTGAAAGTCGTATTACGCTGTTTTCTGTTTCTTGTAATGGCTTGGATTAGATTAGAAAGAACTAATTCAAGAAGAAGTTAGAAAGAACGAATTTATCGACATAATATAATTGAGTATCCGAGAGGCAGGTATTTGTTTGTATGGTGCTAAGCTAAATAATATTGTGATTTTTTGATATAACTGTAGGATAGAATAACTGCATCATTCTATATACATCCCTCTCTAGAGGGGTGAAATAATAAACTAATAGTTAATTAAGTACTAGCGGCCTTATTCATAGACAGTTTTGAAATTTTAGTTATCGAATAATTCGACCCTTTCGGACGACTTTTGAATTCAGTTTGAGCGAAAAAGATAAAGAAAAAAAAAGGTTACTAAAATGGGTTTTAAAAAGCCGTAAGTGCTTATAAATGTAGAGCGTCACTCACAAGTTCAACGACACAACCTAGAAAATATTTGAAGCAATAGAATTAGTATTGATGAATATGAAGAAATTAAATAGTTAAGTAAATTGAAATGTGGTCGATTGAATGCCAAAATAGTACACAACTGAGTTGATAGAAGAAAATTTCTCAATGCAGAATTTTAAATTCAAATATTGGAATCAAATAGACTCTCCAACTGACTAACAAGACCGTTTGGCCTCTCGTTAGTTGTTTGTAGTGGGTTACATAATACACGTGGTACAAGGACCGCTTCAATCTCACAACTTTATTGCTTGACTAAGTGGAGAAGCTTGATTTATTGTAGACCAGTTTGTTTACCCTAGACACGCAATTTCACTTGAAATTTGGGATTAGAATATAAAGTTGAGATTTTGATGTAATTGAGCGGCGTTTTACCTTCTTGATCGCGGTGGTATTTATTGTAACTAAATAAATTTCTTGTGTGTATTGATAGTCAATCACCACGCACTAAAACGGTGAAGGAAAACATCGTGAGGTAACCTGCATACCATAGCGGTTTATAAGAATTTCTATGGTATGTAAGTCTGCCAACCCGCACTAGGCCAGCGTGGTGGACTATATGGCCTAACCACTCTCAATCGTACTGTCGATTGCAGAGTAGGCCCGTGCCCTGAAGTGGGACGTATATGGACTGATACAGAAATAAATTTCAGTTTTTTCTTATGATATTCGAATTTGCTTAGATAGCGGACACGGATAATACAGCGGTAAAGGACCCATTATAATGAACCACGTAAGTTTGTCGCATTTTGAATCACCCTGTGTATATAGATTCAATCAGCCTGACAAAATTGAGGCTGGATCCATATCATACAACGAAGTAGCCATTAAATGCGTTGTAGTAAGTTAGTCTTCTGTATCTCATATTCGTTCCACTGGAAGTCACAGATTTCCTCTAAAATCTAAATTATGATTGAAAGGGGTCAGGATATATTATTACGTTATCATGCTTTAATAAATGAAAGCGTATAATTGAAGATCGTTTATTTCCCAATTCTAATCTACAATAAATTATACCGACAAGATAACCCGTAGGCGTATTGACTACTCCTCCGGAGATTTGGCGTGTAAATACCTAACAGCCGGCGAACTGCTAATCTGATTTGAGTTCCAAGTGGAAACTTTAACTGCGGCGTAAGAGAATCTACAAATTTAGTTAGATAGTTTCCAGTCTCAGATGGATTAATCTGAGTCATTTTGTGTTTATGTGAGGCAATTTCAATACAAATTGAATTGTTTCGAATCGACCTTCATAATAAGTAAGATAAGTATGAAAGGCGTTTGCAAGAAATTATTGACAGAGATGCCGTCACTTAAGTGAGTGACAGCCTCTGTTGCGCAGTTGGTCAGACGCCAGCTGTAAAACGTGAGGCCGTGAGTTCGATCCCCGCACCTAGACAAATATTTGTGTGATAGACAGGTATTTGTTTGAGAGACCGGAATGTCTCTCGTAGTTCCTGATACCCACGCCACAAAACTTGACCTCAGTGTGGGGTCAGGACTATGTATCTGACTGTTGGTTGTACATATTTGTATAAACATAATAACTATTATTGAATAAATTGAAACAAAAATAGCGGCTAGACTACATCGCTAATAAGACAATTATTGTAGAAGGATATAAATCGGCATAATTATAAGCTTGATGGAATCCAAAATTATAGCACATTTAGCACATGCTCTTCCTTCATATCCATCCACTTCGTTTCTATTTTTTATATGGGTATAATATTAGACAAACATACATAAAATTACGCCTTTTTCTCAGAAGGGATAGCCATAAGTGCAATCAGGATACCCAGGTTTCGCCATGTATTTTCCATCCACGGTGAAATACGGAGTCTATCGCCATATCGATCACAAATTCAAAATATGCGTAATATTAAATTTAAAATGGCCAATAGAAAACACATCACAAGCCATCCTAACTAAAAAATTGTTTGCACGAACATTCAAACTTATAAATAATGTGTCACATACCCAGGTCGCATCCTTGCATTCAGTTGATAGACTACCCAATTACCGAAGTTATGATTGCAAACACTAGGGGTAAGTACTAAGTAGAACTAGCTCCCGACTGAATCCTATTATCGCACGTAATACAGTTTCAAACTAACAAAATGTTCCTCCATTGGGATTTATAAGTTTTGATGATTTGTGTTCGGAGTCCAGTAATGAATGTCCCTGAAATGTTTGCGTTAGTTATTCGTGTTAATTTGAATTACAATGTTTGTGTATTCAAGAGTTGGGAATTTTGAATTATTTGGGTATGGTCTCAAGTGGTTTGAAAGAGTGGTTATTTTGAAAATGAGATTATTAGTAATAGAATTAGCTGACTGTATCAAAAGAATGCTTACGTTTGAAAAAGAACGACGACCTCTTATCGAAATCAAATATCACCTGAAGTAAAACAATTGAACATAAAAAGCATCAATGTATACTTGGATTTTACAGTTATTATCAATTTTCCAGTAAGTTCTTAATTCTTAACCCATTATAAATGAGACTTATTATTGTCTGTAAAAGAAATAAGCTCTAATGGACTTTGAAATAAATTGAAAGAGAAAAATCTAATAGCCTGGAGAAGAATGCAAAAAAGTAAATCCTAATGATCCTAAGAGCCTTTTTCAGAAGACATTGCTAAACAATATGACGTAAACGCCATGATTGATAAAATAAATCGAAATATTTTATTAACCATAGCAATTAATGAAGTAATAAGTGCATGTAAAGCGGTTATTGGCAAATTAATAGACGTCGAGTGCTGCTATACGAGGCTGGGGTATATGAGAAAATTTACGACGCAATATTAGGCAATATTCGGCTTATGAGACTTGGTGATTAAATTTTATGATTACTCGCTAGTAATGTGTCGCGCGCAGAGTCGCTCTTTCTATGAAATGTACTATAGAACTTAATTTTTTTCTACGAAAGCAACAGTAGTTAAATAAAGTATAATTATATCCCCACAAAATACTTAACAAATATTTATTAAGTTCATGACATTGCTGTATCATAGATATAAAGAATGTACAGAGTCAAAATTTTCATGAAAGCGAACAGTACACCTAAAGCCAGAGAATTGATTTTTGTTTGGCTAAAAAAATATTCTCATTCATATTATTTCGCAGTATATGTTTGATAGATTGAAAATGCGATACCATATTTCCCAATTAGCTTCTGTTACGACCCTTCAAGATTTGAGCCAAGACAAATATTTTTCTATTAAACATAAGCTTTGTGTTTCACTGTATACTATCTTAATACAATAGGAACCAAGATGATTTTTGCTTGGCCATCATTAAGTTGTGTAAACAAACATCTCCGGTATATATGTTCCATGACGTGCTCCCCTATATCGAAAAATATTGTGATCAAGCTAGAGTAATTGCTGAACGTCGTCACAGTAAATACATTGAAACATTTACGTCACAGTAAATACATTTAAAGTGTTTTAAATAGTATTTGCATTACCACCATAATTATTGTTCATTGTTTGGCCTACTGTTTTAGAGAAATATCTATTTACTGTGTAGCCTCAAACTAGGTGGAGGAACGACCTTTGTAGATTTAATATTTTATTCGATCGTTCATAATATTTTGTAAAATTTTATTTCATAGTATTTTTTTCTCATAAACTTTTGTAGTATCTTAGAACAAATGTGTTCGTCAGATATTTGTACGTGTATTGAGCAATTGTTACGCTTCATGGAATAATATTACGTATAAAGTGCTGGTGATGTTCCAAATATATTATACATACATACATAAACTCACGCCTTTTTCCCAGAAGGGGTAGGCAGAGGTGTCAGGACACCCACATTTCGCCTTGTATGTTCCGTCCCACGATGTGATAGGTGGTGAACCTATCGCCATATCAGGTACAAATTCCTGACTCTGGGCTGGTAATAAATAGAAAAATCCAATATCACTTTGCCCAACCCAGGATTCGAACCCAAGACCTCAGCTTTGTAACCTTACTCTAGTACAACTACGCCACCGAGGCAGTCGGTAAATATATATATTATATACTAAAAAATAACATTAAATAAAGTGAGTTATCATGAGAAGACAAAAAAGATATAATCTCACACAGTGAGGGGTGGAAAACATTATAATTAAAATATTTAAATCTGAATGTGTTCAAAAAACAAAATAAGTATGTTATTTATATAGAAAACACATACTTAATGATACAGAGAAAACACTATTGTGTATTTTTCCTCTCTAATTAATAGCTATTGTAAAGATTAAGAATGAAAAATAATCAACTTGTATCAATTACATCAAGAATTTACTAGGTATCTTACAAAATTCGTGCTGTTTAAGGCACAGACATCGTCACGGTAAATTCCTAAATAAAGTAGTGAATATTAATTTCCCAATAAAATTATATTCATGTGAGATTATGAGATTATGAAGTGCGTGGTGGCCTGTTGGTAAACGGACCAGACGCGGCTGCCAACATGTTCACGGTGGTTGCGGGTTCAAATCCCAGGGCACACCTCTGACTTTTCGGAGTCATGTGTGTATTGATAGTCAATCACCACGCACTAAAACGGTGAAGGAAAACATCGTGAGGAAACCTGCATACCATAGCGGTTTATAAGAATTTCTATGGTATGTAAATCCGCCAACCCGCACTAGGCCAGCGTGGTGGACTATATGGCCTAACCACTCTCAATCGTACTGTCGATTGTAGAGTAGGCCCGTGCCCTGCAGTGGGACGTATATGGGCTGATACAGAGATTATGATATCAGCACTTGACTTACCTTACCGACTATAAACTGTATTTCACACAATCTTTGTTATAAGTTACAGTTCCTTACAACTACCCTTATAATACCGCACTGCAAATTTAAATAAGCCTATTCAAAACTCTTATCTCCAATAATTTGATCCTTAACAATAAAGCTTTAAAGTTCAAATTGGATTTAAATATAAAGTTCAAAGAGAAACAGTAATGTTATGTTTGTGCAAACGCGTGAAAGCTTGGCTCAACATTTAAATTTCATTAGAGGTAAAGTAAATTTTACGTTTAAGCTCTTAATTTATAAATGTAATGTCTCCGTAGGAATTTTAATTAAGATCCTGTATCTTGTTTTCGTATAAATTGTGAATGTGGTAGACACTTAACTGGGAGGTCAAGATACACTGGTTTTTATTGCTAATATTGATTATATAAATAAACCGCTCTAAGAAATACTAGGAGTATTTCTGTCTCCCAGGCAATCTACGTGGATCTACTTTGCTATCATATTTATTTCAGTTATATATACTTAAAGAAACCCTTAACTTGATTAAAATATAATTTCGAATTCACCAAAATGGCAATAATTATAAGCGATGGTGGAAGGTCTGTCATAATGACCTACGTTAATACTGCGTACCTTGTGTATTTATTTTTATTGGGTGGCTTTTCATCAGGCGTACTGAAGTCACTTTGTCGTACTTGTAAAAAACAGAACCAAAAGGACTGCTCCCCATGACATTGCTTTTTTATGATCTTCCTTTAAGGTCAGTACCTACGCCACGTGTAACTTTTAGCCTTTTGGGTATGGAAGTGTATCAACGCTGTTGTTCGCCTTTTAACCTTTAAGCAATGTCCTCGATCCCAGTTTCTGCATTATAGAATACATTTATTGGTGAACGTTGTAAGTTCCAGAAGCACCTAGAGTACCATATATCAAATACGTTTTAAAAATATGAGTGATAAACGTATAAAATAGCCAGGTTCCATAATAATACACGTATTAGATTTTTAGATTTAGGCAAATGCTACTCATTGAGATAATTGAAATGATTTTTAATAGCTAATCGAAACGTCAAGAATAAAAAAACAGTTAAAATTGTTTCATTTTAATAATAAAACGCACTCTTGCCATAGCTATAAACTATACAACAATTATCAGAGGTGCACAAATTCTTAAAAATTGTTCGCGATCGTTAACAACATCTGTGATCCAATAGAAAGCGAAACTTTTCTTCATTTTTATCGGAGTTCAAAAGAATTTATAATTTGAAATCGCATGATACGAATATGAATGTACTCGCTGTGAATAATTGTGTAGAATCGAGAGACGATTACAAAAGGAGACTGCAAGTATATAATAAAAGAATTTGAACACTACTTTTATCTGTGTAAAGTATGTTACCAATTATAATCACATATTATTACTCTTGTATCCAAAATCTTAGTCAAAGCAATTTTTTGAAGCATAAATTGGGTACTATATTTATTAAAAAGGAACTTTCATCGAATATTCCATTCAAATTTTGGAAATATGCAATTACTTTACAATGCAAAATATTAGCAAAGTCAGATAAAAAAAAAAGTTTACGACGTTTCAAACAAACAGCAAACCGACAATTTGTCGAAACCAAACAGAACCAAAATCAAATATGTGCGTTGTAAACTGAAAACTGAACAAACGTGAGCCACGACAATTGAGAATTGATTCAATATAGAGGACAGCATTGATCGAAACGTTACTAGCAATATTTATTAAATACACAAGGTTCCATCAATTATTGAGAAGAAATTGCCGGGTGTTGGTAGACCCGATGGGGTAGTTCCCACGGTTTCTTTCGACTACGCCATTGGATATGCTGACTTTGAACGGACACGTCAGTGCAAAACTTGGACACGGCTGAGGAAAATAATCGATCACTTCACCTTCAATTGTTGTTGATGGTAGACGCGTGTCCGGGCTGGTGATTGAACAAAGCAGTGCTGATCCTATCGATGATGGGGCGGAAGTAGAAGACGATTCGTTTGAAGAATTAATTTTTGAACGAAAGGAAAATATAAAAATTTGTCAAGGTAAGTTTCTTAATATTGATATTGATAAAATATTCAAATAAAATGATGATGCATAGGCAACGCAGATTTAAGCAGAACACTTTTAATACATATTATAATAATGTTGAAAAAATATATTCATATGATTAATTTTCAGTCAAATAATCTCTTAAGCAATATATGGTGGACTATACGGCCTAACCCTTTTCAATCGTAATCTCTATTATAGAGGAAGCCCGTGCACTGCAGTGAGACGTATGTGGGCTGATACAGTAAAGTAAAATCTCTTAAACGATCCTGAGAAAGGTTTATAAGAAAATAATATGAAACCCTTTGTTACAGATGATGGGCAAAGTGAAGACGCAAGGTCTTGTGACCGATTTGATGCCAAACATCAAACTGTTGCAATTGGCCGGACATTTTTTATTCAATTATCATGCAGGTTCGATAAACTTTTACAGAATCGTAAACAGCATCTGAAATATGTATTTATTGCTATATATCTTCGCACATAAAGGAGTCGTAAAAAGGCTTTAATCTTGCCTGACATTTCTAAGTTTTAATGCCCACTTTCGTCATTTTTTATTGCAGACATATTTCGGCATAGAATGTTCGATTTTTATGAACCCATTATTTTTTGGCGTGATGTTTATTATTTATCTTAAAATAAGCACATTCGTATGAATTTTCTTATTATCTGGAGTTGTCGTTTCTATGAAATTAATGACTCTGCCTAAAAGACTTGGTCAGTTCTCAAAAAGCTAGGTTTGTCAACAAAGACAAGCTGATCTAAAACTCAGGTAAAGAAAAGTTTTCGCTCTAAAATAACATTATTATTACAGACAACTCTGGAATGACAACGCTTCTCCGAAAGGTCTATTCTTCCGTGCATGCCTTTTTGATCTTCATCCACTACGTCTGCATGGGGATCAACATGGCCCAATACTCCGAGGAAGTCAACGAACTTACTGCAAACACCATCACTGTACTGTTCTTCGCTCATACCATTATTAAATTGGCATTTTTTGCTTTTAACTCCAAAAGCTTTTACAGGTTAGACTTTTCTGTATTCTATTATCATTAATGTAATACCAAGTAGGAGTTTTGTCTAATAGATATGGCTATTACCAGTATATCCTCTGAGGATCTTTATGGGGCAACTAAGTTCTGAGTAGAGGTTTGTTAACCGTGTATTATTCATCTGCTCTACCGATACATTTATTGTTAAATAACATAGTCATATTTTTAGCTTTTTCAAATTACTTTCCGCTATAAACATAATAAATAAACAAAACAAGCAAATTATTTGTTCCGGAAAGTCAACACAATTCGATTGCTTTCGAAGTGAAATTAAATAAAAATAAAACGTCATAATCCAGGTCAAACGTTTGAATCGCTGAAACAAGAGATACCTCTTCTTATTTTAACGAGATGCCGCGAGGCCTCGGGATTATTTTTTAATAGAATTCCAGTAAAAGCCTCTTGCTCTTATTCAAAAATAAATCACCGGGATTGTGTTTTTTGTTATAAAGGACATTATAAGCAAGACGCAACCGGATGATATCAGGTAAATTACTCCAGTCACTGGAAATCTTGTGAAAAATTGCTTTGGCATTGACTGGAAATAATGCAATTTTGGTGGTTTCATACAACAAACGGTCAATATTTTTGAAAACCATTTTAGATAATAGATTTTTTTTGTTAATTATTTAATGATCTATTTTCATTATATTTATATTTAGATACGTATACTGATTTTAGCAGCTTGAAAAGATCCTCTAAACTGAATTTATTCCTGTTTTTGATGTATAGGACCCTGGCTGTATGGAATCAGTCCAACAGCCACCCACTGTTCACGGAGTCGGATGCTCGCTACCACCAGATCGCCCTTACCAAGATGAGGAGACTGCTCTACTTCATCTGCGGGATGACCGTCATGTCTGTCATCAGTAAGAGTTATTTTAAATGATACTCATAGTTAGTCATTGTTGCTTCCTTCTCGTTGAATAACAAAACATAATCATGAAGCATGTCTAAATATTAAAAATCATCATCTTTGATCTAATTTAGTTGTTTTCTCACTCCAAAGCACGTGAGTCGTGGACTAATAACTGATTTCTCCTAGTCTCAGAGACAGTCTGTTTATAGATATAATTAGATGTACAAGGATTTTAGGAATGCATTAATTCAAATTTATACTTCTTTTTATGTTGCTAGGCTGGATTATACTGACGTTCTTTGGCGAGTCAGTACGAATGATTGCCAACAAGGAGACGAATGAGACCCTGACCGAGCCCGTGCCGCGATTGCCGCTGAAGGCCTGGTATCCCTTCGATGCCATGAGCGGATCGATGTATGTCTTCGCTTTTATATTCCAGGTACGACTACTTAAACTTATGAAGACTTTTTAGAAGAACATTTTTTCAAACGATGTATAATTTTTCAGTTCCCATAATCACTAAAATATTTTCAATATTTCATTTTAAGGTGTGATACAAAAATGCAATTTGCTTATTAATAGTAATGCTACTTGAATAATTTAGGAAAGTGATATCTTAAGGCATCAAAAAGCTTTACATAACTTTTAAAAATTTTACCATGGTTGTTAATAAAAACTGATACTGATTTAAACATAAGTTGTTAAGTCTCATTATGTCTAAAACTGATTCTCTAGCGATATTTCAGTAGGAACTAAGATATTGAAATTTTAAGTGTTATCACTGTAAATACCTTCTGTCAATAAATAACAACTTTTAGGTGAATATTCTTGAAAATAGGTTTGTCTTAGAGATTCAACAATTTTAATCTTGAGCGCTCAACAATTTCAATGTTTTTTAGATCTACTGGCTTCTTTTTTCGATGGCCATGGCTAACCTACTAGACGTGATGTTCTGCTGCTGGTTGATCTTCGCATGTGAGCAGCTGCAACATTTGAAAGCGATCATGAAACCCTTGATGGAACTGAGTGCTGCCTTGGACACGTACAGACCAAATACTGCAGAACTGTTCCGGGTTAATTCTACTGGTGAGATTAATATATTTAGAATAAAATCAAATGGTTGCTTGGTTTTGCAGGCGTTTGATAAGTTGAGGCTGTTGAATCGACATGTGAATTATCTATATTTCAAAAATACCTGCATCTGTTTTGTATCAGCCCATATACATCGCAATGCAGGCCCTGGGCCTCCTCTATAATTAAAAATACGATTGAAAAGGGTTAGGCCATATAGTCTACCATACCAAAGATTTTATGTGAGAATTGTTTCTATCTATTCAGCGCGATTTTTATGACTAGCGTGAAAAAATATTGTAGCAAAACTTTATAGCAGTTTCCGGTACTTTATGGCATTTTAATAGTTTCGCTAGAAGTGCCGTGTTATTGTGTTCCATATAATAAGCGGTATATCGATCGATAAGCCCAACAACTAATTTTTACTCGAAACGGTTATTGTACAATTGAATTTTTATTTACAAAACAGTTATTATATTGTCTTTATTATAAATGTAGCATTAATCTACATAGTTAAATTCACGGAATGTTAAAACTAGTTTTAAAATCATAAAAAATATGGAGTTTCTGGACACCAGAGTTCTTTAAGAAGGAAGTATTTTCTATACTTTCTTATTCTATATTTTCTTTACTGGTGGTAGGTCCCTCATATGTGAGAGGCCATTTGGGTGGGTACCACCGCAGTATCTATTTCTCCCGTCAAACAGCAGTGTTAACGCACTGTTGTGTTTCGGGTTGAAGGGCATTGTAGCCAGAGTAACTACTGGACATATTGAGACTTAACATCTTATGTCTCAGGATGGCGAGCGCAGTGGAATGCCAAGCATTGCTTTGTAATTCAAGGTGTTGTTTGTTTTTGCTACTGTTCATGAGCGGTTGTATCGCTTACCATCAGGCGAACGGCATGCTCGCCTCGCCATTCATAGCAATAAAAAAAAAACTGCAGCTTAGGAGGCTGTTTTTTGTTTAAACTCACTGAGCAGTCAGAACTACTAATCGAATTACGACGGGATCGGGACGAGCATACCGTATGCGTGATGGTAATACAACCACTCATGGACAGTAGGAAAACCAAATAACATAATAAATTTCAAAGTACTGCTTGGCGTTCCACTTCGTCCGCTATCCTGAGACAGAAGTTGTTAAATCTCATTATGTCTAGAAATTTGATTACAATGTAAATAAACCGGAACATAACAGTGCATTTACACAGTTGTTTGGCGGGAACCATATAAAGTCAACCAATTTATTAATGACCATTCATCTCCCTCCCTATAGAAAAATCCGAGAAAATCCCAGACGCAGTAGACATGGACATCCGAGGCATCTACTCCACGCAGCAGGACTTCGGTATGACGCTGCGAGGGGCTGGTGGCAAGCTCCAGAACTTTGGCAACAGCAACAATCCCAACGGGTTGACTCAGAAGCAGGAGATGCTGGCACGATCTGCTATCAAGTACTGGGTGGAGAGACATAAGCACGTGGTCAGGTAAGGATATTTATCGAAAAGGTTTGGTGTGTATTAGTCCAGATAACTTTTTTAAATTTCAATGAATGAGGTGAGTCGATGATACCATTCGCCCGATGGCAACCGATACGACCTCTCATGGTCAGTAGCAAAACAAAACAAGAATATGAATTCAAAACAAGACTTGGCATTCCACTGTGCTCGCCATTCTGACGCATAAGATAATAATAACAAGATAATAAATAAGCCTCAATATGTCAAGAAGTTACTCTAATTACACTGGTCAACAAATTTTAAGGTTTTGTTAATCCATGAAATGAGTTGTGCTCATTGCGAAAGAATACCTCTAAACATACATTTTGATGTAAGTTTTAAGGTCAAGTTAGCTCGCGTTTTTTGTGGAATCAAATAAAAATCTTTTGACTTAAGATAACATTATATTCATAAATCACATATTATAAAATTTAAAAATGAGTTAATATATTGCTTTTCCGTTTATAAATAATATCTACAGCCTCTCTCTTCAACGTCCAGCAGTAGTCTGCTAACATAGCAGGACTCCATTTGCCCTGGTATCGCTGTTCCATGCCTGAAATATCCTGATGTTCATCGCTAACATCTCCCATATTTTCAGGACAAAAATCCAAATGTGAGTCGAGAATGTGTATTTTGAGGGACATTTTGCATCCGAGAGCGTACAATGCTTGGATCATATTCTTAACCAGGTTTTCATAGTCTTCAGATTTTTTTGTATCCAAGAAATTTTGAAAAACTTTTATCATGGATGTCCAGGCCTGTTTTTCCTTTCTATTCAATGTGCTTTCAAAAGTCTTGTCATTCATTAGTTCTTTTATTTGAGGTCCTATGAAAATTCCTTCTTTTAACTTGGCATCTGTCATTTTTGTAAACTTTTTTTTTAAATATTGAAAAGCTTGACCTTCGCGATTCAGTGCTTTTACGAAGTTTTTCATCAATCCTAATTTTATATGCAGAGGTGGTATAATAATATTCAAACATGATCGGCGGCCGGATAGCCAATCTCGCAAGTATTTACTACAACTCGAGCATATTACATGCGGAACCCAGGGCTTGTCTTGATTTTTCACTGGTATTCCGAAATAAAGTTCGTAAGCACGACAGATTCTGGGACTGAAGTATTCGCTCGTATTTTTTGTAGTGAATTTACCACACACGTAACAAAAATTGTTAGGATTGCTTTCACAGGAACGAGGCATATCAAAAATATAAATTCACAAAGTTTTACTTCAAACTTCACAATAAAAACTAAAAACAAAATTTGTTTGATACACTTAAGACGTTGCTGTAGGTTACAGTGCTATTACCATATCATACACTAATTTTATTTTAACGGTGTTTGATAGCGAATGCCAGCGCAATCTTAACGTTCTTTATGATGTATTAAATCTGGTATAGTAGGGCTGTGCTGTAATAACAAACAAGTCGAAACTTGCGAGAGTGCGGCGAACGCAATACAAGATTAAACTTGCATAGCTCGATAACTCGAGCTAAGACACTTGTAATATTATGACTGATGATTACTATTTACCAAGTACTGCCTATTTTTGTATTTCATCATTCATGGGCAAAACCATTGTTAACCAGTGTTATCGTTATATTTGGAATCTAGTAGACCAGAATACTCGGCTTTCGTCTTTTCAAAGTTTTCTTTACCTATGGCGTGGGAATTCTTTTAATTATCCTCCTGATAAGAATAACGATAATTATGATGGTCTCGTGGTTCTGGTATAGGATGTGGTCAATACCACAGATTATTTTACAACAAAGATTCCGAAGAACGGTTACCCTCCTCGTTTTTTTGAGTCAGTTCAAAAATAAAGGAGCTTAGAAATTCTCATTGCACGAATAATTCTATTTTTAAGAAAAAAATATTTCAGCTGATTAAGCGACGTTAGCATTAATGGTTAAATCTGCAGGGTAAAATATACTCACAACCCTCTTTAAATATTCACTTTGCTCAAAATACATTCAATGTCAATGAAAATTTGGATTTGTAAAAATGGCGCTAGCTCAATCAAATATTAAGAATTTTTAATCTGTATCAGTCCATATACGTCCCACTGCGGGGTATGGTTTCCTCTACTATCAAAAGCACGATTGAGAGAGGTTAGGTCATATAGCCCACCATGCTGGCCTAGTGCGGGTTGGCGGACAAAAGTTCTTACTGAATTATTAATTACGAAAATTCACTAAATAAGATATAAGTACTTCTTTCCAAGGCGGCTTCATCGATCGCAACAGCCCCGTCACAAACACATGGCATTAATTACGTGAGAAAACACAACTGCTTGACAATGACACTGGACTAATAAAGAACGGTCGATATTTTCTAGTCGATTATTATGACTCAGCTGTTTCTTTAGTTTCCTACTATGTTTTTGGTCAATGTTATGTGCAGAGCATAAAATTGGTCAAAATGCGCTCAGGTTGGTTTGGGCTAAAATTTTGACATGTTTAAGTGTTTTTATAATTAACAATCGTACAGAGCTTAAAATATTCTTAAGGCTGGTTTTAGAGTCACGCTGACCGTCAGCGCTGACAGTTGAAATGTATGAGCTTCTAAGGAGCGTTTTAGAACAACGCGTAGTTGTCAGCGCTGACCCCCGTCTGTAAACCACGGGCTGAGCTGTCAGCACCGACACTAAAACCAGCCTAAGCATAAACAATATGTGGATTATTTAGTTTAAAGTGACACTTAGTATTTAAACCGATAAGCGAATCTAAGCAAACTACTTCAACATTTTTAACCCATTAAATTCAAATTTGACCCAAAACTACAAGCAAAAATGGTTCCTAGTTTTTTCAGCTGTAACCTCGACTAATTTCTCTCATTAACTACAAACTTGACGAAAGTTGTAGCCGAAGTTGTTTTAATGGGCGCAAACTCCCAAGTCGTCAAATGACCGTCGGTCGCCACAGACGAGGAAACTTACAAACTATCCAACAACTTCATTGTGGTCTACATCTTTAATAAACATTCCACGATGTAATTTCTTTGTAAACTTTACTTCGCAAATTGTAATTTCCTCATCGTTCGTTAGGTGAATCTTGGAAACTTCCAACTTGTTCGTGGGGGGAAACGCTGTGGCGAATAATGCGGTAATGAGTTCTTTAATTACGTGTTAGAATTTATAGGTCTTTTTATTGCATAATTTTCAAAGTTTAAATCTGCAATTTATAATTCCACAATAATAATTCTATTCATATTTTCTGTTATTCTGTGAAATCACAAATCCTATTTAAATATCTATATATCTATCTACGTCCCACTGCAGGGCACGGGCCTTCTATATAATCAAGAGCATTATTGAGAGGGATTTGGCCATATAATAGTCCACCATTGAATTTTCGTTATAGGTATAGTGTATATAATGATATGTAGTTGGACATTTTTTTTTATTTTCACTTTACAAACAGACACATATAGCCCTGAAGCCCTTTTAATCTACCAAGTCTTGTGAATCAGATATTATGCTTGCTTTTTGGTCTTACAAGAGGGACTTGAGCCCTAAAATAATATTTGTGGGCAGCACAAACATTTATTTCGGTGTGGGGACCTCTTATTTTACAGTCGGCTGCTTGACTACTTACGTTGCGAAAGCTGTTGTAAGGTTATATTGCTAGAATAATATTACTAATATTAAATTCATTGACATAGATATATGGACAGGGCGGAAAGCGTGTAAAGTGTGCTGACGTAAGTGGTGCGCGCGCTCCAGTACATCTCTATTAGAGCATTACTGATATTTGTAGTCGCTCGCAACGATTTTGCAAATACTTGCTTGTATTAAGACAAAAACTTTAATAAACATGAAGCTAACATTTTTTATCATCGTTTAGACAATATCTTTTAAATTAAGTAATTAGTTAAATATTTTATTTTCTTTTTGATAAAATTTAGGTCGATTTTTACGGACACCTTTTCGAAACTAAATGAACTCCTTAGTTTTTAAATCAATGATTTAATCTATGTTTGTTATGTTAATAGATTAGTCGCCTCCATTGGAGATACTTATGGCACTGCTCTACTGTTCCACATGTTGGTTTCCACGATCACGCTTACCCTCCTGGCTTACCAAGCTACCAAGGTGAGTTGAAAATAGACATCATTTCACATCACGATCAGTTGTAACTATTGGAAGATTTGTCGCAAGCATTCCTTAAAAGTTCTTTGTAAATTATATTTATTGTGCATGAATATGTTTTTTTATATAAATGACATGATGACTGGGCTCAGTAATCTTAGGTTTGAATGTTTTAAACAAAAAAAAATCAACTACTAGCAAGCTTTTAAAGTAACTTCAGCTAGCAAAACAAAATTGTGATAACATCACCAATATGGTACTTACCTAAATTTTCCTTAAATATTACCTCCAATGATTATGCAACTTCCTTCAATATGTTTTATCTCTTGCAGATCAACGGTATAAATGTTTATGCCTTCAGTACAATTGGATATCTATGCTACACTCTTGGACAAGTGTTTCACTTCTGCATCTTTGGAAACAGGCTCATTGAAGAGGTAAAGTATTGCAATATGTTAGTTATGAAACAATCATTCTAGGTATACCGTAGGAGAAATGGTTTTTAACGAGTGCATTCGAAATATATTGAATCAACTTTGAAATATATTTTCCATTTATCATGGAATAGTATTATGATGCATACATAGATAGACTCACGCCTTTTCCCAAAGGGACAGGCAGAGGTGCAACCAGGACACCCACGTTTCGCCTTGTATTTTTTGTCCCTCGATGATGGGGCGAGCCACACAAATTTATTACTCCGGGCTGATATTAAATAGAAGAATTCAATATAGAAATATCAATATTTTTTGAATACATTTTTGATATCCAATCTCGGTGCTACTTGGATTGAAGTAATTTAAATGAATAGTAATTCTGTACCAATAAATGTACCAGGAATAAAGATTTATGTAGAGATTCAAATACTCAATGTTATAAATGACTTGCAAGAACATCCTTCCGAAGACGATTAAACATTGGAGCGAAGTTAAGTAAGTACGTATGTCATTGTGACGTGCGCTTTGCAGACTGCGCTCCTTGTGCCATCTGTTTGAACAGAGATTTATACAACCTGAAGAGATTTGTTCGACGAATAATGAGATCGATTGGAAATAAGACTTTGAAATACAAACAAGTAAAATAATAAAATTTTATTTTCATTACATTGGTTGTCTTTACTAGGCGATACATCCATGAATCACTACTACTACAGAGATCTTATTTTGCGTTATTTACTTGTTCGTTTTACAAATATTTTTGCATATCATTGTTAGCTCCCAGAGGTCACATAATCTGTTGCATTCTCAGAGCTCATCGGTGATGGAAGCAGCCTACTCCTGCCAGTGGTACGATGGCTCCGAGGAGGCCAAGACCTTCGTTCAGATCGTCTGCCAGCAATGCCAGAAAGCCATGACTATCTCCGGAGCAAAGTTCTTCACTGTGTCATTGGATCTGTTTGCTTCGGTAAGAATCAGTATTAAATCACAACTAAGTACTAGTATTGAATATTGATCAAGAAATCTACCAAATATATATGTATGTATGTTTCTACCATTATCTTCAAAACTACATTAGTAAAATTTTATTATGGTAGTTAAAATGCGTCTTTTTACGACAATATTTTTCGTTTAATATTTAATTTAAAAGGCATTTCCTTAGTTCGCACTAGGTCTTAAATCAATGACTGACCGTTTTATTCCTTGGAAGTTTTAAAACACTTTTTTACTAAAACAGATTTATAAATTGCTTATGAACAATGCTGTAGAAGTTTTGTATATCCTATCCTTAGTTTTTAACTCAATGATATTATTTTAATGGTATATTTGTATCTGTATCTGTATCAGCCCATATGCGTCCCACTGCAGAGCACGCGCCTTCTTTACAATCGACAGCACGATTGAGAGTGGTGAGGCCATATAGTCCACCGAGCTGGCCTGGTGCGGGTTGGCGGACTTATATACCATAGAAATTCTTATAAACCGCTATGGTATGCAGGTTTCCTCACGATGTTTTCCTTCACCGTTTTTGTGCGTGGTGATAGACTATCAATACACACATGACTCCGAAAAGTCAGAGGTGTGCCCTGGGATTTGAACCCGCGACCACCGTGAACATGTTGGCAGCCGCGTCTGGTCTGTTTACCAACAGGCCACCGCACCTTAATGTTATATAATTAATATAATATGTTACAGGTGTTGGGAGCAGTGGTCACCTACTTCATGGTGTTGGTGCAGCTCAAATAGGCTTTTACCTTCAGTTTACTCATGCTACAAAAGATTGGTTGTTTTTTGTTTGCTCTGAATCTTGTGTAGTTTTTTTAATATATTAATATTTCTTTATTGCCACAGAAAAATGAATATTACAAATAGTTTAAAGCAGCCACTGCACTAGGCGCTAGGCCCGTATCGCAGTAGACCAAATAAGATTTAACAAAAATACATTACCATTTGGCGACCATTCGGTTCAAATCTCTTAATAACATTGTTAAATATATAATTGTACGCTCATTTACTGAACTTATTGAAATCTAATTGATTTGTTTGTCAGTGATCAAATAGATGGAGATCATTTTCAGTATTGTAGACTTATAGTATATTTATGTGTAGATTTTTTCATCGACTTCTAGATACTATTATTTAAGTATTATTTATTTGTTCTCATACATAATAAGCTAAGATTATGATTAATTTATTTAGTATCAAAGTAGATTGAGATGAGCTTCGATAATGCGGATTTTATAAAATTTATTGATTTGTATTTAAAAGTTATATTGTAAAGTTTCTAGTATTTATTTATTCATTTGTTTTTTAACATATCAGTAGCAAGACAAATGACTGGCATATATTTATTTAATTATTGTATTTTTGGCGGGATTTCACCCCATTTACACGGAGACAATGAAAAAGGTTTTTTCGTGTAATATTTGTTCTATAACTGTGCCCTATAAATTAGAATACTTCAATGTTATAGAGATTATAGAACGCAATAATCGCATACGAATCTCTCTCCGTGTAAATGGGCCATAGTAAAGTAGCTTGGCATGAATTTAAATAATGTATTTTTTATTTGCTAATTATAGTAAAAATTAATTTAATTTTTTTTAAATTATCGTGGAGTACCTAGTATTTATGTCTTATTTAATTGTTTCTATACATAGATGTAGTGCGTTGAAATAGTATAAGATTGTTAATATAAAATATTCTTTGATTTTATGAATAGGAGTGCAAAGCACATTTATTACATTGTTAATTTATTTTTTTACTACACGATTTAACAAAGTGATGCAACAATTCTGACAATCGTATAAAACTTATGTGAATATTCTTTATACTAATTTTATTCATATTATTCTAGATTTATGTTATTATGTTTAGTAATAAAAATAATTTCAATATTTAAACATTTTTAACTATGAAAAACGGTACCTATTCCATTTTGTTTGTGTATTTCAGTTAAAAATATTTGAATCGCTGTAGTATACATGTTCTTCAAGATTTTTTCTTTCAGCGTTACAATGTGTGGTGATAAACTATCAATAATAATTTGCTTAATTTGGTTACAAATATTTTTTGAAAAAATATTTTTGGGTACTATCTTTTGAAGTGAAGCTTATTTATCAATGTAAATTTAACGTTATTCTGTTACGCGCCATCTTTGTTTTTAAGTAACAGTTTTCCTTTACGCGCCATATTTATTTGTATCCATGTCTATGAAAATAAAAGCCTTTTGCTTAAATTTTATCTAATTTAGCTTTCTTTAATTTATTTCTGTAACGTTGTAAATAGTAGATCATTTTTCGAAAAATGATGTCATAAAGATGTGTCACTTCTTACGTGTGTACACTAATACACACAAACAGATATTCTTTATTTAGATGTGTTATAGCTTTAATTTTTTTTCATTCTTTTTCTTTATTCTCATTGTTGTATCACTTCATTTGTATTAAAATTTTACTGTGGAGATTTTTATTGTAATTCTAATTAATGCACAAGTTTACAATATTTTTAAGGATATGTATGTATGATTTTTATTTATTTATTAAATGAAATATATGACTTATTCTTACGTTTCGCTAGTTCATAAATTACACTGATTAAAACACAATAGTCACATTTTCAGAAGAGCAAAATGTTTTTGGTGCAATAATAAATCATTTGAATGATGTATTCCTAATAAAATATCAGTATATCTTGAGTAAATAAAACAAATAAATAAATAAATCACCCAACAGTCACATACATAGCCCTGACCCCACACTAAGATCGAGTCTTGTGTCGTGGGTATCAGGATATACGAGAGACTTTTCGGTCGCACAAACACCCAGACCCGAAAGAAATATTTGTTGGCCGCACAAACATTTCTCTCGGTGCGGGAATCAAACCCGCACCAAAAACCACCCTATTCATAGACAGTTTTGAAACATATTTTATTTAACTATCGTATTTCTTGTCCTTTTCGAACTCGACTTTCGAATAATGGTTTCTTAGATTTATGCGAATGTTACACTTTGAAATGAAACTATTATTTACGGATTGTTTATTGAAAATTAATAGTTTGAATTCAGTTTGAGCGACAATAAAACATTCGATAACTGAAATAAATTTTAACACTGTCTAATGAGTTTAGTACTAAATAAGATCTGTTCACTTTGTCATGTCATATCACAAGACAATATTTTATTGTACAATTAGTTTTGATTTCTGGTATAAGGATAGCTAAACTATAGTCTTGTGTACAACTACGTCATATGTTCATAAAATAAAAATAGAAATGTTATTTTGTGTTTATTCCTAAAAACCTTATAAAACGACGAGAACGTCTCATGATTTTATGAAAAAAACTGTAAGTTACAGTTATGTTACCTACAGTAAAACAAGCAATATAGAAATAAATAAGTTTTTAGTATAAAAAAATACAGCTCAGTAAACCCAAATCCATAACATTGGAAATGAAAATTCCTGTGTAATTAAATAATAATGTTTATATCGTATCAGATGTCCGAAAATATAATATTTTCGTGTTCCGAAATGCCACAATAATGAGTGTTATGTAGAATATCCATACAAATTACGATGAAAATATCTGTATAAGCCCATATAATATGTACGTCATATTGTAGGGCACTGGCCTACTTTTTAATCGAGAGTACGATTGAGAATTATTAGCCCATATAGTCCACCACTCTGGTCTGTTACCAACTGGCCACTACGCACTTCAACAGATATGTTGCCTATGTCATGATACTCGTATTTGGATATATATTATAATATTATGTTACCTTCAAAATTATCAAAATACAAGCAAACACCATCCATAATTTAGCAAAATTACGCAAATTAATTTTCTAATTCAGTAAGATCCGTTCATCCTAATTAACCTATTTACAAAGGAACCAATTTAAGTTATTAATTTTCGTGTATTAATATCGACTTCTCTAAGGCAATTACGCTGTATAATTAATTAATATTCCGACCAGGATTAATTGATCAGCGTGGAGTTTAACAGCTCCTTGATTTAATATTCATAATATACATATTTGTGATGGAGTATTTGGCCTAACCCCTCTCAATCGTACTTTCAATTGTAGAGGAGGCTCGTGCTCTGCAGTGGGACGTATATAGGCTGATACAGATAAAAATTATGTTACTGTGTATTAACTTATTTTTAGCAATAATGACATTCTGTGTCATATGTAGCAATACTGAGAATAGCCCACCTTAACGTTAGAAAGTTATTTAGTCATAATTCATCACGCTGGACTAGTGCGCTCATTTTTTTCTCTTTATTTAGGTAAATAAACAATGACATAATTGTTTTTTTCAAGTTCATGGTGAAAATCATCATGTTATCTTCATTACGTTGTTTCACACATTTAACTTCGAAAAGTCGGAGGTATGATATCCGACTTTGATTTGTTAGTCCAGTCAGGATATCGCTCACATAAATAATTTTGGCAATTTATAAAGAATATTAGTTCTGTAACAGACATTTTACAATTTATATAACCTTTATAAAATAGAGACAGTATAATTTAATGTGATAATAAAACCATTTCTTACAAGAATTTCATTCAAAACGCGAAGACACTTAAATCCAAAATTAAATATATGAACAAATTGTTCTTCAGCAATGCTTTAATTAAAACTTGAGAACGTCTTACACAGTTTAAAATCAACCGGGCCGGGTTAAATGGGGCAAATTGATTGCTCTAGAAAGTTTCATTTATATCCGAGTTTAATTTGCTTAAACGTTGAGATATTAATGCGATTAAATGATATTATATTTATTGTTAATAAATCGAACCAATAAAAGAGCCCTCGTGCTCCTTCAAAATATAGATATATTAAAATACATTCAAATTATTATCAGAGCTTTTTCAACCATAGAAAGGCCATTGCTGAACAAAGTCCGCCATCGAAGTATACCACTAAGTATCCACCTAACTACATCAACTAGAGTTGTAAAACAATATTTTTTTTGCCTTGCAATGGCTATTTTTGTGAAATGACCCCATTTTTGTTTTTTTCCTAGCCTGCACTGTCCCACTGCAAGGCAAAGGGCTCCCTTTCCTTCTTCCACCCGTCCAAAATGGACCAAGACATCTCTCCACCTTCTGCGTTTTTGTTTTAAAGCCTTTTAATCGGATCAAGACAAAAACCCACTGAAATATAGCAGCATTAATTTGATAGGCGAGGTCGTTTATTAAAGGCGGCTTTTCCGCCGATGTTTTTAAGAGAAGACGAACGGTTATCGGAGCTTAATAAAAGAGCGCAAACGTCGAAATGAACAATAAAACAGTATCAGACAAATGGGACATTACTGTGAGTGATGAGCTACCTAGTTGGTATTTACCTGTGATACTGTCTGAACGATGAACTGAAGGCGAAAACTGGGTTTCAATTTTGTGACAATATTTCCAATTACATATACATTCTTACAATTTATTTCCTCAAAAAGGGTCAGGTCAAAAGTACCTGAACCAACGATAAAGCATGAAGAGATTGATGAAAGTGGATGAAGTGAAAGTAATAAATGTCAGGATCAAGCAAAGTACTCTGTCTACCCTTATGGGATAAAGGCATAATTTTTACGATTCTACCAGTATAGATATTATCTACCAGAGATGAAGTTCGGATGATGAGAGTAAGTACTACTGCAATGTCTATTTCTCCCGCCAAACAGTAGTAAAATGCCGTGTTGTGTTCCGATTGAAGGACATTGTAGACAGAGTAATGAATGGACATAATAAAACTTAACATCGTATGTGTCAGGATGGCAAACGCAGTGGAATGCTAACCATTTTTTGTAATTCTTAGTGTTATTTGGTTTTGCTACTGTCTATGAGCACTGGTTTCGCATGCTCGTCTCGTCATTCATAGCAATAACTACCCACATTTACGTTGCTTCTAGAAAACTGCTAAAAGTTTGCATGATGGTTTCTTAGATTTATGCGATGATGTTACAGATATGACTAGTATTTACGGATTTTATCGCGGATTTGATTAAATTGTCCGCCCCGTGACCACGAAAGCTGTAAAGTAATCGAAACGTAGGGGAAGTTGAAAAAATTTAAAAAATAAACAAATACCACGACAAAATCCTTAAATAATAGTTTTATTTCTAGAAGTCTGTACCTTACCTAGTATACAATTTTGATTTTTGGATTTTTTATGTATTTTTGAAATCTTTCTCCTTTCACTTGTACCGATCTCAACAAGTGGTTGTTCCCATAGGTATAAAATTGATCGAGGGTCATAAATTCGTTACATCCCTCGTTTGCTGTTGGTAATGGCGGATTTTCATGGTTTTTGTAATTCAATCGTTTATTTTTCAAGGATCAGATCCATTGCGTTTATTTGGAGAATTTTCCTGTTACTTTTTAATGTCAATGCATGATAAATACGAAGCGATGTATTGGAATATCGAGTCACTTTACAATCGGTTTATCCACGGGGTACATAGATATATCTCATATGACACCGTTGTAACTTAAGTGTACTCATTTATATTTTTGTTTTTGCTGGACATTGTAATTTATTTTTTATTGAATGAAAAGAAAAAGTATTTGAACAAAGCAACTCCTAAACTTTTACGTAAAATTACGTTATTATTTATGTTTGTAGTTATGGTTAGTTAAAATACATTTCAGGAAATTAGTAGTAGAAAAAAAAACATAAAAATGGTTGTGTTTTGTTACACATTTTTAGGAAATAGGCAAAGAATCATAAATGAGCGATCTTATGAAAATGCGGTGGTAAAAATGGTGGACTGCCTCACGAATGTACACTCAAAATTTGTATAATTTTAGCTTATAATATTTTACTGTTATAAAACCCAGTCAATAAATTGGATTGTTCAAGCTTTTCCCTCTAATAGTAACGTATTATCAAATAAATACGAACAAAATATCTATAAGATTACATAACTCTACTACAGAAGTAAAATATATTACGTAAATATCTTACGCTAGGAGAAAAACAAAATACTCATTGGATATTTTCTTTGTATACCAGCGCATGTATGTATTTCATAGGTAAACACCGCTCGGGGGACTAAACACAACACACATTATTCAGATACTCTCTTGGATAAATTGGGTTATAATAATAACACACTGCCTTGGTATCATCACACATCACACAATCATATGATTACAAAGCTTAGGTCTCGGGTTCGAACCCGCGTCGGGAAAACTGATATTGAATTTTTCTATTAATTATGAGCCTGGAGTTAGAAATTTGTGCTGTGATGGACACGATGACATCGTGGAACGGGACACACAAAGCGAAATGTGGGTGTCCTAGTTGCTAGCTAGAACATCTCTGCCTACCACTTCTAGGAAAAAAGCTTGAATTCATGTATGTAATAATACTAGTACTTCCACGTTTTTGTAGGTATCCAATCTTTTCTACGATTGCGTGCAAGTCAGAGTTCAGTCTACGGACTGGTCAAGTGTATATCGGTTGACTTCACATGCCTTTGAGTTTCTTATGTAAATCCAAATAAATTTCCTTCTTCCTATTAGACCGTTTCCATAAAACACATTTAAACATTATTTTTAACTAAGACTTTTTATTGAAGCGGGCAAACTCATTTGCTGAGGGATTAGACATAATATTCTACACTCCTAAGAGTTTTTAGATAAAGGATAAAACATAATTTTAGAATACTGCATAGCAATAGGTTATGGAATTTGGAAAATTCGGAAAAAATAAGTTACATAAAAATACAAAATATAAATAATTTAAAAAACCCAGCGAGCCTTTTGTTAGTCAAATGTTTTGTGGTCGCACGGTCAACATTTGTCAGGGCGACATGTCAGCCGTGGACAAGGACACATTAGGGATAGTCGGACGATAAATATTGCGCGCTCACCTTTGTCACTTTCGACGACGTGGAAAATTCACCAAAAATACGCTCCATGTGCCAATATTGGCTCATGATTTGCCTAGTTCGGTGTTTTTGATGCGATGAGGACATCCCGACATTTTTGTAATAGTGACGGGTTATGTATATAAATTCTATCGTTTTTTATTGCGGGGTTGATGTGAGCAGTGGGAGGGTTAACAATATGACTTCAGGCAACTTATAAACTGTTTGGTTAAACTATGTAAAGAATATTGCTTGTTAAACCATAACAAAAGACTGTGAGAGTATTATTTTAAATGTGATTTTGATTGAGTTTTAAGACGGAAATATATTATTGGAACGCCACGCCACCCGACCCGACGCGACACATGTCGAATTGAATCAAATCCTAGTATTTTCTATGACCAGAACCACACTACGAACACTGCCTCGGTGGCGTAGTTGTACTATGGTACGCTTACAAAGCTGAGGTCTCGGGTTCGAATCCCAGGTTGGGCAAAGTGATATTGGATTTTCCTATTCATTATCAACCCAGAGTCAGGAATTTGTGCCCGATATGGCGATAGGCTCGCCACCTATCACATTGTGGGACGGAACATACAAGGCGAAATGTGGATGCTCTGGCACCTCTGCCTACCCCTTCTGGGAAAAAGGCGTGAGTTTATGTATGTATGTATAAGCATTTATTACATACATATACTAGATTATTCACGATGTTAAAATGTTAAACATCAGTCACTTCTGCCCACTTATCACGCAATATACTTGCAATATCAATAAAAAAACAGACCGGGGTCATTGGTTTAAAATATCCAAAATATCAACCATATATTCACTGCTAACCTTTGAATCTATCCCGTCGCATCTAGTCCACTACCGTCACCAAATTTATCATCTACGATCAAATAGAATCGGTCAAATAATCCAATTCTGTCAGAGACGCGCACCATTGAATTCGGTTTTCGGCGAATTGCACTCAATTTCTGGCCGTCGCTTTGAGCACTCGCCACAAAGCTACCACTGAACTGTAAACTTACGGGGAATATTATTGGATCGTGGACTGAATTTACTAGGGACTTTAGTGTATGAAATCAAATGTCAATGGGTCATTTGAATGCGTTAATGATAATTAAATCTACAAAAAAACTAAAATAAGTATTTCACGTTAGCAATTTTTTTATTGCAGTGAATGGCGAGACGAGCATGCGATGCGACTTATGGTAAGCAATAAGATCGCTAATGGACAGAAGCAAAACCAAACAACACCATTAATTACAAAGCAATGCTTGGTATTACACTATGCTCGCCATCCTGATAATACGAGAGATGACAACCAAAATTTTTGTCTCATAGCAATACGGCCACAACCACATCAAATTGATAGATTTGATTATTTCGAACTCAAAAATACCAATTTCAGACATTTTTCGCGTAGCGTTTGACCGAACTGAATTTTCAAAAATGTCAACAAATTTTACCGAGCTGTATCATAGCAATCTGTCTGATTTTCTGACTGTAGTTATATAATAGCTCTAAGATACCGAAAAAATATTTTTTAGAAATTAATAGTGTAGCGCTAACCCAAAAAATCACTTAGAAAAATTAAAAATGAGACAAAAAAAATGATGATAGCAATACGTCTGAAAATGTTCAATACGGGTAAATTATGATTAGTAAATAGGAAAAAAAATATTTTCAGAAGGAAATTTGGATGCATCAAATTTTGAGACCATTCTAAATATGTTAAGGAATTTTACCGATCGGTATCATAGCAATATTTCTGAAAATTGTTAAACATGATAAAATAAATTATCCAGATATAAAAAAAATATATATCAGAAGAATTCAGTGTAGCACCTCCTTTATCAGACAACTTTTCGATAACGACCGTGTTGAAGCGTGACTGATTGCAAGTTGGGCAATTACCTTGCCTTTGTCTTGCCAAAATATAGTCTATTATAATTGATTATTTTGTATTCCTAAAAACCCACTCTTCCATCCCTAAAAACTTCGTCAATGGCAGATGAGCAAACCGTGCCTTGTCATTGGGAATGGAAGAAAAAAAACGTCCGGGAACCCTCGAACAACCAGTGACACACCCACGTACGTCTGAGCAACTTATAGTTTGTTGTCACCTTAAGGGTGCGTCATTTCAACGGTTAGGACAGCTGGTGAGTGACTACTAAGAGAGTGGCAGGAGCGTAACATGCAAAAAACAATTCCGACCAACCAACCAACCGCAGCAGGAGCGTAAGAAGCGTTCAGGCATCGGCCTAGCGACTCCAAAACGTTCTTTTCTCTTTTGGGAGTATATATGCGACGTCAAAAATGTCTGAAAACAATTTTTTTGTAATCCTGTCAAATATACGAACGGTTGAAAAAAAATTCATTCCGATTGCTATTATACAGGTCGGCTAAATTTGTTGACATTTTCAAAAATTCGCTTCAGCTATATACTACGCGCAAAATGTCTGAAAACCAACTCATTCGTCATAAAATTATAAAATCTATGTATATTTTCAATATCAGATGTATTGCTATGATGCCGATTGCCTTTTTTTTTGGATACAGCAGAAATAGCCTCACATGCAATTGCTACACTTTCGATCGTTACTACCTACCTTTTCCGGTTCAGAATCATATAATCTAACGATTTTATACAGTTTCGACCGTATTGCTATGATACATGGTTTTGGTCGTCATCTCTAGGACTATGACACATAAGATCTAGTCTCAATATGAGAGGCCTACCATCAGTGAATTACTCAAATCTATATTTTTTTAAACTGTTATCTTTTATTCAAATAATCTAGTAAGCGAGCATACAAGCATGGTCCGACTAATAAAATATTGAAGATAACCTCTTGAAAAGGCAGTAGAAAGGGACCAACCACTTTACATTATACATCACCATTTTTGTATTCCCTTTTAGAGGATGCATTTTGTAAAATCCCTTTTGAACACTCACATCAAAATTTTATGCTATGACCCCGGTCACAGTCCATGTTCTGTATTAATAAAACATTGACCCAAGTATAAGCTTAGATGTCCGTATTTTAGAAGCTTTTGTATCAATTTCGTATTTGGTTTTATTTTCCATCCATCTATCAGACAAAGGAAGTCCACTGCTAAAACTACGCCTCTCCCAATGATTTCTACAGGGACCTGTTGGAGGCATCCTGCATTCAACGATGTCCCACGACCTTTACCAGGTTTATTACTAGTAAATTAAGATATTTTTCTTATTCTAATTTATTTTATACTAGTTTAAGGTTTTACCTTATTTTTCGATATAATGTGCTGTCGTCAAGTGCATCAATTAAAATATAGATATAGGAAAGTTTATTGTTTTTTTAGCTATATTTTTTCTCATTTTAGTTTTATACTTTGTACTGTTTGTTTCCTTCTCGTGAATAAATAAATGAACCAAAGAAATAAATTACATAAATTGTAATCATAAAATAATTCGAAACTCTTAACTGGTGACGCCACACGCAGAAAATATATCTAATACTGAAGGAAATATTGGATCAATACGACACACAATAGCGAAGATAATAACCACTGAACAAATTGGTATAGAATTCAAGGCCGGAGTTTGTTAGATGAGTGTTGGCTCCGTTCTGACACACAGTGGCGACAGAACTCCAATGTAAGACGTAACTATTGCCCTAGATCAGGGATCGGCAACCTTTTGAGTCGGAAGAGCTAAAAATCTCAATTTACAACATTTCTTAGTTTTTAAAGAGCCACATTTTTTTCTGACGTCTGTTACGAGGGAGGGACGCGGTAAAAAGCCAGGACAAGTGGCTGAGAGATAGAAATGGTGCCTAATCCTCATTAATCGATTTGAAACGATTTTTAGTCTATTTTTTTTAATAAATTGTATTGGCGTATGGTTTAAAGATTTGAAGCTTCATATCGCACGTGGCTCGCGAACCGCAGTTTGCCAACCCCTGTCCTAAATAAGATGATTCATTCAGGAACAGATATATAAACATAAACTCACAACTTTTTCCCAGAAGGGATAGGCAGAAGTTCTCTTGATAGTAACCAGGAAACTCACGTTTAGCCTTGTCTGTTTCATCTTACGATGTGATGGGGGCGACCGTATCTCCATATTGGATAGAAATTCCAGACACCGGACGGATAATGCATAGAAAAGTCCAATATTACTTGAGGTCTCTCGCTGGATATAGGCCTCTCCCAATGATTTTGATATTCTCGTTTACTAATTCTACATAATTCTAAAATAAAATGATATACTATATGATGATTACCATTATAAGCCTAGAGTATCCCACTACTACAAGAAGGGTTTTTCTATGCCAATAAGCTCGCTTTTTATTCATCTCGAGTTATTTCCCTGGATGAATGATGCTCTCCTTGCCTGAGGGCGGACTACTACGCTTTATATTTCTGATTAAAAAACTGAAATAGTTCATTTCTGACGTCTGATAGATTGCGTGGAATATCTATTCTTATTCTGAAAATATTCTTTTTTAAACATAAGATTTGATATTGTTGGATGTTACATCTATAGAGTATATCCAGACTGCAACCGAAAACGAAGCCAGGCGGTAGTTTTAGTTACTTCAGTATTTTTTTTCCTGTCGTCGTATTTGGTTGGTAAATATGTAGTTTATCGTAAAATAATAATGCACACGCTTTTATTTTTAAAGATTCTGTGGCACGCGAGTGTTTCAATTACAATTTTAGAAATAATATGTATATACCACCCAAACACGATGATATTTAAAAACATCATAGAAGCATAATTTTTAGTTGAGAATTTTTAGCTGTGATTGTAGTGGCAAAAACTACCACTTGGCTTCATTTTCGTTCGCAGTCTTGATATACCATGTATATATTATGACAAAGTATGTAAAGCGTTTTACAATCTATTGTAGACACATTTTATATCAATGATAGATATCTCAATTATCTAATAAACAATAACATCCGTAGGTAAGTTGAGAGCTAGTTTATAAAGATAAATTACTTGACCAGTTTTTATGTTGCGAGCAGAAACCTAGAGCCAAGATTAATGGCAAGGGGTCATATTGTGAGACAATGCAATTAAAAGTTTCTTTTCATTAGTTGTTTCAAACCCATGTCTTCATGGTTCATTTGTAGCTTTATAAGTCTTTAAATAATATTTATAACTTGAACTTGAATTAGCAATGGGATTTTGTAGCAGGGAATTATGATGATGATTCAAAATTATTGAATGTATCCTTAGTTAATAGGTCGATCACAAATTTTTTGAATTGCTTTTATTTTGTAGTTAGACCCTATACGAGTATAAACACGAATATATTATACGAAACAATACGAGAAACTTCAACAAAACAAATTATCATATTTTATTATTGTAACAAATTATCGAGAGAAATAATTTACCGGTGATATTTTGAACTTATCGCGTGGTCAGTGACTTCAGTGCACCTTGATTGCTGTTTTAGTTACGTGATAATGGGTAATGAATTAAACAAATAGAAATATTTTATTATATTGATCACGAACAATCAGTTTCTCAAAATATAATAATAGGTTTTAAAATACTTTCTTTGATGTGTAAAAAAACTTTTAACGAATTTGTAATATGAGTCAACATCCCTATTATATCCTTGTTTCTTTTTTCTATTTTATTTTGTTTGAAGATACTATTATCGTAAAGATGTAAAAAAGTTGCCTCGTGTAAGAAAAATTCAGAAAACAATATATCAGGTTATCTAATACGATACTGGGATACGATTCTCGCCATAAGAAACTCTCCGAGTAAATGGGGCTTAATAATTTACATTTTATGTGGGGACTATAATGTTGTGGCTATGTAAGTGTAAGATAAAGATAGGCAGGACGAAAAGAAGACTCGCTTGACCCACGACTTTCATTCAGATCAATAAAATCGCACTGAAATATAATTTTCAATGCAAATTACACAGTAAATAATTCAAAGGAATAACAAATCTATTTTCATATGATTCGAAAACATGGTTTGTTCGCATTTTAATAATCCCCGAATGATTTGTGTTAGGCTCGTCCTAAAATAATATGGGAAATCTTGGTGCAACATGGTAAAACAACATTTTGTGCCTAACCCGAGTGTGTTTAAGGGTAGGAAGAGGTAAAACCTTCAAATAAGATTGTGGTACAGTAACCAAAATAAGTCGCTACACACTTTAAACTATTTGATAACCCTTTTATGAAGTAACATTTCTAATTCCTGCTCTGTAGTCGCATAATATAATCAAGTTACCAATAGCCATAGCTGTGGGGAGCTGTTGGTACCGCTACAACACAATAAGCCAACCAGAGTGGTATCGGCAGGGAAATACCTTGTACCAAGGATCCACAATTACTACGGAGACTGGACACTACGTAAGCGATTACCGTACTTGGTAAACGGTCTCCCTTCCGAAATCGCGGCAACGATTAATCAAAAAAAAAATGTAATATTAAAATTATAAAAAAGTATTTTCTATCAACCTTATAATTAGGCACTCGCAGTTCGCAATATATTAAGTATGTAAAACACTACTATGTACTCACAGACAAACCAAGTAATTAGTTTTGTGAGACTAATTGTAATTTTTTTTTTGTTATTTTGTCATAAATATAATAAATAAATAAAAAAAAGTAAAGTCATCATTGTCTAGAAGTGCTACAAGATATTGGAAATAATTATCATTTTGAATGATAAAACCATTCGAAATATCGTAACTTTATAGTAGCTTTAAAGGGCATAATATACTCAAACATGGTTAATATTAACAATACGTACATGGTTAATTAAAAAAAGGAATTAAAAACATACTCAGCTTACATTATGATGTGATGTAAACCACGACACAACACTGATTTACAGTGCTCACCTTAAGTGAAGGCGTCAAGTCAACCAACAACATAGCATAGATATTATTCTGAATTTATTGTATGCTGACCAATCTCTCTATCCGTATGGCTCACAGCAATCTGTCCTAAACAAATACTTACCTGGCAGCCTCCGAATCAATGGCAAGCTAGCGTAGTATACTTACCCTCATCCCACACTCGGTAATGGGTGCGCCCAATTTGAAGATTTATATAGATTGATAGCTTGCTTGTAAGCCGAAAATCCGCCTATGTTGCGTCTTCTTACGTCGACGTTATAAGCCGCTTTGTAAAAGTGGAAAATCAATGGATTTGCCACGGATAAAGCCGACACTTCGACAGTTTGAAAAGAAATTGGGTAGACTTTGTGACGTCATCGTTTTAATGGTTAAAGAGTCGAGTGTTTTTGTAAATACCTTTTACCGTATGTTGAGATAATTATCTCTTGCTAAAAGTTTATTAACCATAACAAAAATATATTATATTTATGTTCGGTTATGCTACAATCAATATGCGTATGTATAAAAATTATCGGTGATAAACATATTTTACTTTTACATTTGATTGGAGGCAGGTCTCTATGTGAGAGGCCGCCTGGGTAGAAACCACCACAATGTCTATTTATCCCGCCAAACAATTGTATAAATGTACTGTTGTATTCCGGTTTGAAGGATATTTTAACTATTAGACTTATCGGGATTTAACATCTTATGTCTCAGGTTGCCGAGTACTGTGGGATGCCAAGTATTGCTCTGTAATTCATGGTGTTATTGATTTCGCTACTGTCTTTGAGCGGTGTTATCCACCATGAGGCATACGGCATGCTCGTCTCGCCATTCATGGCAATAATTAAAATAAGACTACCTAACCTGTTGATGAGTAGGTACCGTTCCGTCCAGGTATAATGTAGATTGGCGACTGATAATAATTGTATTCTCTTATGCTATTTTGTTTGCGACATTAAATTGGTCCAACGGTAATAAGACAAAAAATATGTTTCCTACTCTCATAGTTTGACCCCGCAGTGCAAGTACATTAAAATACAAAAATCCTCAAGCCGTCTCCACCACCGATGTCCATCAAAAGTTTTTTCATTTAAATTTTTCGTCGTCGCGGCTTGTTCAATGGAACATAACAGGCGCTCAATTTAAGCTTGATTAATGAAGTATTGTACCTAAATTTAAATTTTATTAATAAACCGCATTTGACCTAATTAATTTCGCAATAAAACATTATTTCATATAAATGCAATGTTATGTTTCGGTTTGTAACCAGTGTAATTACTGGAATTATTGAGACTTAGCATCCTATGTCTCAGGATGGCGAGTGCAGTGGAATGCCAAGCATTGCTTTGTAATTCAAGGTGTTTGGTTTTACTACTGTTTATGAGCGGTCGTATCGCTTACCATCAGCCGAACGGCATGCTTGTCTCGCGTCTTTTGTTACTCGTAATCAGATACAAAATCATAATTGTTCAATAATAAATGCACCCAATAGCCGTATAACAATTTCCAAGCTCATACTAAGATACGAGTTTGGTGTTCTAGGTATCAAAAACTACGCGAGACTTATTGGCATCTCTTTTATCATCGCAGTCTTTGAATCTCAAAAATATTCTTTGCGTATGACGTCCGGCAAACGAGCAAATAGGTCAATCACTATTGCCCATGAACATCCAAGCCGCTTGGTTCATGGATGTGTTGCCGGCCCATCAAATCGGGAGGTGAGCGGGAAGGACAAAGGATGGGAAGGGAAAAGGGATGTTTGGTATTTGTGTCGGTGTGGGTAGCTACGAATTAACTTCAACAATTATTTTAAACCACCTGACGGCAATGAATAAGCATTATGGTGCTGTTTTCTTTTATTTACACTTTTTATTTAAACGAACTATGAAGAAACAGAACAAATTAATTAGAAAGAAAAAGAATAGTTTCTGAAGTATCATCTCATATTATAAGATAAAAATAATAAGATTAACTACTAAGATACTGGAACGCCATTCAAATAATAAGTTGCTCTTAACAGCGCACGGCCTACTTTGCCAGTACATTTAAGCGAGATTAACGTAGTTAAGCACAATTTATATTTAAGTTGCGTTCCAGTATTTGGGCGTATGTGTATTTTATTAAATTTGAGATTAAGAAATACAATTCCAGACATAACGGATTTTTTTGATTATTTTTATAATTAAAAATAACCTTCAAAATCCCGACGAACTTACCTATTACCTATAAAAAATATTTTTTTTTTTACTCCAGCGACAGTAATTTCAATTCCAATTCGGTTCTGACATCAAAACGAAATACGAGGTATTATTAAATCTCTCAGATGTTGTCAGGCTTCCGTTAGAGCGAGTCTTACGAAACCTTACAAAATAATAGCCGTTTTATTAAATTCATCTGGATTTATACAGTGCTCTGCCATGGTTCCTTAATTCTTTAGAAGTTCCTTGTTGAAAATTATGTGTACTGCTTAATGGATTTTGGCATGAAATTTAATACTCCCTTCTGTAATATACCCTACATTTTTTGGTCTTGAAATATTAGTTACCTAAATGAGTTACTGCTGTTTTCTGATTATGTGGAGACGCTTCTTTTTTGTGTGTTTCTGCTGAACACAGCTAGTTTATTGCTTTCAAATTAGGAAATAAATTAAAAGGTCAAAGGTCAGATCAACTATGAATGACTCTTAAAACCCGCAAGAGCAACATTTGAAATATGGACTATGAAAGGTCGACTGGGAGAAAATGCCACAGGCATTAAGTCCGCCTTGTTTACATTTGTATGTGAAGCTTAATAAATAAAAATACTAGTTTAATTTATGTAATACACAATCGCAAAATATGTAACACAAAAAGTCTATTACCGGGACCATTTTTCGAAACCTCTAAACAAAATAATAAATCAATTGTATTGGAAAACGATAGAAGCTTACAATCGTAATGGCTCGTGAACAATAAAAAATCAAATAACAAAATAAAACCAATTGCCAACCATTTATGAGATAGACAGAACACAATAGCGAAATTCCCCACCGCGGAATGTCTAAATGAAGCATTGGAATCTGTACAAGTAGATGCTGGGGGAAATATACAGGCACATATTGTTGATTCAAACGTGGCGATTGGCGAATCAGGGATCGTGTCACATAGCGGTGAAGTTTTACTACTGGGCACGGCTTCTCCAACGATTGACGTAGTGGCACTCAATCATTACCTATTATATTATATATGAGATTACTGAAGCAGATAGTAAATTTGATTTAGATGCAACACAATTTCCAGTCCTCCATCTCAATATTAAAACGCCATTGTTTTACTTCCGAACCTCCTTTCTAACGACCGTGAAGGTTATAATTCTCCATCCGGCTGTTCGCTGTGTATTTTACTGCGTGACGTAGCAAAGAAAGCTTTTAAAAACGCAACAGTTGATACCAGATATCCCTCCATATGTATTTCCAATCTATAGGATATCGTTAAAATATTTACCGTAGAGTGGAGGCGTCGTAATGAAATCCTGAATTCATCTGTCTGACGGGGCCGATTCCAATGTACCTTTATGAAACTTGAATGAATTGGGAACCGATTAAGTCGTATGGCTCTCAGGTGTGGCAGGTCTGGTCGTTGGCAGAAGTAATTTAGCAAGCTATTTATATTTAAGTGGTGTCGGGTCCGAATGTCGTTATTGATGTCGTTTGGTGTTAATTGCCGAAATTCAGTAGTGCTGTTTTTGTTAATTAGCCTTATTTTAATTTGTTTATTATTAAAAGTAATGTGTTACCATAATTTTTACTTTGTCTTTGTTAACCTTTGAGAGTTCAATAATTTTACTTGATATTCCGCCTAAATACTTACACTTAATTCATGCACGTAACTTCTAAAGCCCAGATCTTTCATTCAATGCATCACCGCGTTCTTTAAACAGATTTAGATTTACGTTGGAAATTGAATTCTCTATACTACAAAATCTGAATAAAACCAGGATTACAATAAGAGTGCGTAAAAAAGGTGCACTAGTTTGTCAAGCTTCAACATGACCCCGTTGCCGTCCACTACTGGACATAGGCCTCTCCCAAAGTACGTCATAGAGCCCGGTCAGCAGTTTTATGCTTATGATTATTTTTATTTATTTATGCAACATATTCAATATTGTATAAAGGCGGACTTAATGTCTGATGAATTCTCTACCAGCTCATTTTTCATACTTAAAAATGCTAAATACATTAGTGTTCCCTCATTAATAGAAATCGTTTGTAAGCAAATGTAGCAAGAGACGATAGATGGCGAACCAACGCGTGCAAAAGGCTCGGAGGTAATTGAATAAAGCGAGTCTGAAAGCTTTGTGGCGCCCCTTTTGAACACTCGGGTCTAAAGTGAACTGCTGTGATCTGATTACGCTTATTTCATTATTTACGTTTCTTACAAAGCGATGAGTTTATGGTGTCTTTTGTTCTGTTTATTTATGTAGTTATGTGAAGTATTTGAATAAATTATACGCATTGATTTGATAATTCGTCATTAAGATGTTAACATTCTTTTAGATTTGCAATTGCCTTCTCTATGCCTGACAGCTTTCTTTCTTCATCTTTTGTTAGTTGCTGATCGATATTAATTATTTTACCCAGCCTAATGGCATCTTATTCTTTGTTTCTTCTATGGTAGATACTTAAAATCGTAATTTTAATGTCTGCTTGATTACAGGGTATATCAAGTCTGCTACCAAAAACGAATCTGGGTAGTAGTTATATTGACTTCAGACACAATGCAACTAAAAATTTTATTCGTGGCTTCGTTTTCTGCAGCAGTCTTGTTATACCTTGTATAGAACATCAATATTTTTCAACTAAAAATTACCACCAGGACCTTCGTACATACATTTGTAATACATGTTTCAAGCAATCTGCATATCTATATAATAGCGACTATATTAAATGACAGCTTGACGCAAAATTTCGATTTGTAAAATCTGCAGCTGTCAGAGAATGCGAAGAACGAAACAGTAAAGAAGTGAACGGTGGTAATAACCGATCAGAAACATCGCTGGGACGGCTCAAGTGGCGGTATTACAGTTTTATAGAGATTCCTCTCCGGTCCTCGTGGCTCGACCTAATTCTCCAATAAGACCAGAGCCTACTGTATGGTACAAACGGTGAAATGTGTCGGCAGTTTAAATTATCGCTTAGATTTTTTTCGAGGATAGCTATGTTCGACAATGTCCATCCGGATAATAAAGACGAGACCTGACTTAACGGATTTAAAAAGCGGTATGATTTTACTTTTATTAACGATTGTGCACTTAATATTTAATGGTTCAAGCCACGCTTGACCTATTGGTAACCAAACGCAACTGCCAACATGTTCATGGTGATCGCGGCTTCAAATCCCAGGGCAAATCTCTGACTTTTTGGAGGCATGTCATTCACCACGCATTATAACGGTGAAGCATATTGAGTAAATCTGAATACCATAGCGATTTGGAAGAAATTCTATGGTATGTATGTAATACTCCGCTAACCCGCAATAAGTCAGCGAGGTGGATTATATGCTCTAATCGATCTCATTCATTCTCTAGATTGTAGAGAAGGCCCGTGCCCTACAGTAGGACGTATATGGGCTGACACAGACAAAACCACATAGTGGGAAGAATTGTTTTCAGTTAGATTAAAACGGGTCTATCAAAGTGATACAGGTACCACAGGAAACAGGTTTCACCGAAAATTCATGTGAAATAAGAGCTTTTTGATTGCATTTTGTTTGATTCTAAAATACCCGCAACCGCTCTATTTATTTATTTGATGGATTTCGTAATATTGTCTCATCGTCATCCTTATATTCATCTACAGAGAGACCTGCTAATCATAAGCTTCTCATGAGAAATTCAATAGCCACTAGATTTTTTACTTCCTTTAAAAGCATTTGATGACTAAATACCTTCTAGCAAATTTATTCAAATCCCTAAATATTATTCAAACCGCTTCAGTCTATAACATGGGTCATGCTGTCATAACTGAAGCCTGGAGGCATGAGCCGTTATTGCCAATATCGAGGCAGCTCGTATCTGTGGATCACCTATCATACTTATATAATTTAGCCGAAACAATGTCATGAAGGTGACATTATAGCCTGTTAGTTCAGAAAATTACCTTAAAGTTGAGCCTAAATATGGTCTAAATAGACTCATTCTCTGTCATATAACCGTACACCACATATTCCCATAACGATCCCGTCCACACTGCCCTAATTTCTAATATACTGGAAGATGAATCCATTATTACTTAAATTACTATTTTTTACATAACTTCAGATGACATGTTAAGTCGTTTATTGCTCCTATGTATCAAACCCAGTTTCTGAGATTGAGATTTGTACATTTCTTTAATTATACATTCACTTACTTACTACTTAAACCTCCATTTTAAGATAAGGGATTGGACATCATTTACGTGAGGAATAATTCATTTGTATTAAACAGTAGAATTTTGTTTGCTAATATACTCGTACTTTTGTTATCTAAAATAAATTCAATATTATACAGTATTGTTTCAGAACCAACCGCATTTTCTTATTGGCTGTATTATCATGAATGAATTTTAAAATACAACCGTTCCATTCATAAACCGTAACAAATGGCATATAAAATGCTTTAGTAAACTAAGAGTCGATTTTCAATTGTAAAATAAAGAATATTTACAAAATAACATGAATGAAAAAAAATATTAAAATATTGTTTTAGATTATATTTTTACTGAAAATTGGACCTTCGTGTTATTATAATTATAGGCTGGGTTTAGTAAGTTTAAAAACATAGCGTCTTACACCAACTTTGCAGCTGAGAAAAGTGAAGAAATTTAAAGTGAGCAAATCCCTTGTACTGTAAAATGGAGCGCGGCACACAATCCTAATCCCCGTGAATTTTGAAGCACTCTCTAAAGCATTTTGTGAGCAAGCGTTTGTGCTGGGGTGCCTTTATAAGTTTGTGCTCAAAATGTTGGTATGTGCATAAATACTTGGCACTGTAAGTGTGGTTTTTTATCAAGGCATTTATTCAATTTCAAATTCCATAATACGAAAGTTTGCTAGAAGAATCTTGTGAATGAGCCAACGGTCTATAAATGTTTACAGAGAATCTCGGTGTTGAATTTAGTTACCAACCTACTTCATAAAAATAATTTGAACAGAAATTTCCGTAACGTATTTTTGTTATTGCAACGAATAGCAAGACGAGCATGCCATTCGCCTGATTGTAACCGATACGACCGCTCATGGACAGCAGCAGAATCAAATAACACCATAAATTACAAAGCAGTGCTTGGCATTCCATTGTTCTCGCCATCCTGAGACTTAAGATGTTAAGTCTATCTTACAGAACTAATAGAGACATTAGAATGTTTTCCTTTGTATTTTAATGTAATTATAATGAGGTGAACTAATTGACTAATTAATTAATTAACTACCTATATTATTATATTATATTATACCTACTATTATTAATTTATTAACTAATTAATTGAAGTGCGTGGTGGCCTGTTGGTAAACGGACCAGACGCGGCTACCAACATGCTCACGGTGGTCGCGGGTTCAAATCCCAGGGCACACCTCTGACTTTTCGGAGTCATGTGTGTATTGATAGTCAATCACCACGCACTAAAACGGTGAAGGAAAACATCGTGAGGAAACCTGCATACCATAGCGGTTCATAAGAATTTCTATGGTATGTAAGTCCGCCAACCCGCACTAGGCCAGCGTGGTGGACTATATGGCCTAACCACTCTCAATCATACTTTCGATTGTAGAGTAGGCCCGTGCCCTGCAGTGGGACGTATATGGGCTGATACAGTACAGAACTAATTGACTGCATAGATGAGAGGGGCCAAGGATAGTTTTCAATAGACTATTAGAGGACTATTCAAATTGGGCGTTTAATGTTCAAATATTGATTAATATATGTTTCCAATATCGCAGACGATTTCGTAATAATTTCTTATAATGATGTTGTTTTTATGATTATTTTGTACTTAATATAGCTAAAATAAACGTTTTATCATCCCATATATATGTGATGAACAATGGTGAAATGTTTAAGAATAGCTCAATATATGTGAAGATGTGTGTAGCCAATCTTCCTACACTCGTTTCATTACGACTTCAATCACACGAATAAGTTAAAAGATCAATAATACTTTCTGACTTATAAAGTTTGGCTCCTAGCATTGTGGAACACGTTCACAACTAGCCGAACACTTTGAGTTTTATCCCCAAGAGATAGAGTCGCGAATTGCTCACCTAATCTTTCACCGTACTTAAACCGAACAAATAAAAAGTTACAAGCCCCGATTTATGGACCATCGACGAGGATGTCTTCGCTACTTCAAATAAGTTTTTGAGTTATGAAATGTTATGTCGTCCCTGTCAAAGTATAAAGACTTATTTTATTACTTTTTTTATGAATATGGATGATGAAATGTCACTCTAATAGTGTTTAATTTAAGACAGATTGTAAAATATTGAGTGGAGATAAAATTGTTACAGATTTTCAGGAGTGCAGTTCGCAGTTTATTTGTTCGATTCAGGAGAGTTACTACATCCAAAGTAAGTTTTCCACTTCTAAAATCAATAATATTTTCTACGATACTTATCATTTCCGCCGAACTTATTCTATGGATACGATTTACGATAGAGGGCTCCAACGTTTAGTGGCTATTTAGGCACATTCGTACAGTTTTAAGTACGACGTCCAAACATTAAAAATTCATTTTGGATCATAGAATAACCCCCTGATAGTTTGATTTCTACTTTATGAATTAATACAATCAGAAACTATTTCAGAACCATTATAAAAATAGCGTGATCATCATCATCATCATCATCATCATGATTGATTTGTAACTAAATAACCGATAATTTATGTCATATATAAATAAATTTGCAGTGTCTGTTTGAGAAGTAAAAATAAAGAAAATGTCCAACGAAAATGATCAAAATTTTTTTTTGTCTGTCTATCTGTCGTTTTGTTTGTAATCGCTAATTTCGAGAACGGCTGGACCAATTTTGGCGGGACTTTCACTGAAAGATAGCAAATTTTTGCGGGAGTAACATATTGGAGTAACATAATACAAAACGTGGCGATAAGCCGTAAAATAGTTGTTAAAGTAAGAAATAGGCCACATAATTTTCGCAACGGAATATTCACTAATAAATAGTGACGTAATTTGGAGTTTTAGAATTTTCTCATTTTTAGGGAAAAAATGGGGAGGTAATGTTTTATTTAAGGCAGAGTGTATCGATTTTTAAGATTTAAAACATATTGTAATTAATACAGTTAAACACGCAGACAAAATTTGCGGGCAAAAACTAGTTATACATCAGTTATACTCTCGCATCCTATTTCGCAAAAAATAATCCCAAACGCTTCCAAATACCAACTAGTGAGAGTTACAGACTCGAAAATGTATATTGAAATAAAAACAGAATATTCACAACAAGATTCCTTTGAGGGACCGTAGCCCTTAATATCTGTTCTAAACGCTTTGATTGAATTTGATCAGGCAAGTCCCAAAAGGTATCCCTGATTTACTATGCATGCAAATGTCCTCCCTAAGGCTTTGATCTCGCCGACGAAACAAAATTGATTGTCGAGTCAATTGAACGGTGAAATAATATATAAATTTTATTTTTAAAGATATTTTTAATGTTGGGAGAATTTATTTTCCAAGATTATTTCAGTCTCTTGGTAGCGCAGTTGTACTACGGTACTATTATAACGTTTAGGCCTCGGATTCGATTTCCGGGTTGGGCCGTGATATTAGATTTTTCTATTTCTATCAGACCAGACTCGGGAATTTCTTTCTAACTTGTTGATAGGTTCACCATCTTTCACATTGTAGGAATACACGATGCGAAACGTATGTTTCCTACTAAAACCTCTACTTATGTTTTCTGGGAAAAAGGCGCGAGAATTATTATTATTTTTATGTATTATTTCTACTGGCGAGAAAGTGACTTCAAAACAAATATAGTATATGGATATTTGGATATCTACCAATGTAACATAAGTATATTACATAACACAAGAGCTAAGCATCTCTCACCAGTTGAGACAATTATGCTGGCCGCATCATATCGGATATATGTACATGACACCGAATCGCAACAAACTCACACGGCTCATTATTATGGGTCCATGATCGTTGTGTAAGAAAATTCTGCTTCTATTTTAATCATGGTTTATTAATTATTTAATATTTTCAAAAATAATATCGTAAGTGTGTCTTTATTTCAATTTAAATAGTAGTTTATTTTCATATACAATGAAATCCATTTATTAGTACACAAATGGGTAATGACAAACGCGTCATACTCAGCGGACGTCATACAAAGCTTATGTCGAAAAAATTCAAATTTATACTTAACTACAAATAAAAATATACCAACGAATCGTAAATTGCATAGTTAAAAAACCAAATTCCGTGGCAACATATGCAAATTCGCGTCTCGAAAAGATTGCACATGAGCCATTTGCAGTGAACTTGGGGCTATCCGTTCAATTTCAATCCAATTACGCGAACCACTCTGGCGATAGGTGGGCCCTACCAAAACGCCACGAAATCCGATCTCTGCCACTACGCTTTCAATTTGGAGTAGTCATCTAGCCGAGATTGTTGCGGTCTTTGGCTTTCACTTCGGTATTAATTGGTGGCATCATGGTGATTCCTTTTGCAGAAATTTGGTACAATTAAGAAAATGTTTAAATGGTGAAGGAAAACATCGTGAGGAAACCTGCATACCATAGTGATTTGTATGAATTTCTATGGTATGTAAGTTCGCCAACCCGCACTAGGCCAGCGTGGACTATATGGCCTAACCACTCTCAATCGTACTCTCGATTGTAGAGTAGGCCCGGCCCTGCAGTGCGAAGTATATGGACTGATATATACAGAAGAAAATGCTGGTATAACTGTCAGGTAATAAACTTATTAACCATCGCATTTTTAAGAATATGACTTTTCGCTAGCCTTCCTAGCAGTTGGATTAATTGCGGTTGTGAAGTTAGAGGCTGTGGGTTCGATCCTTGCGCCAAGACAAGTATTAATTGTACAAACCACAATTTCTTCTCAGAGCTATATGTTATCGAATAGTCTCTCCTAGTTTCTAAAGCCCCATTTACACGGGATGAGTTTCTCACCTCGAAGATTATGGTATGGATATGAAAAAGATGCATGCCGTAAATATTTGTCAGAACACCTCTATCTATGGCAGTCATGTCCTGGTAAATGGCATAAGATTCTCGCCGCGTGAAAGTCTATCCTTGTAAATGGCGCTTTATACTCAAGAGACATAACTTTGTATGTTACTGTGGAGTTAGGACTAAGTGTATTTCTGTTGGGAGATACAGCCACTTTGACAGTTTGAGCAGTAACACATGTTGGTATAACTAAATCCACTTTCTGTATTAACCCGTATGCGTACCACTGCAGGGCACGTGCCTTCTCTATAATCAAAAGTATGATTCAGAGTGGTTAGGCCATAGTCCACCACACTGGATTACCATAGCGACTTATAAGAATTCTATGGTATGTAAAGTCCATGAAATCCAATTTAGTACCAAATATCCATAAAATCCTTTACTGTCTTCCTATGGTAAAATGAGTGAACTGTCTAGAGTCTAGACATTTTGCCCTTGAGAAAATAAAAACAGGTTGTAAATTATACTCAACGACAGTAAGAGAGCCAATTATGTAATCCTTTGCGAACCAACTCAAACTTTGACAAGGTTCTTCGTGCTATGAATAATGCAGAGGAAATTAATTTTAGTCTTTTTAGACCTAATACTGTGTCATTTTCACTATTCTTCATTTTAGACGGGGTGGTAGCAACGTGGCGGCTTAAGCGGTCTGATAAATGCTTTTCCATCCTTTGTTAGGTAATCTGCCATGTTTGAGAGAAGACGCCCCATGTTGAGTTTAACATTTAAATAAAGCTATTGCGGTGGTACCTACCCAGACGGCCTCTCACATATGAGAGATCTACCACCAGTAAAACATCACTTAAAAAAATGAACCATTGTAATTTTAAATGGTTAAATTAAAAAAGAAGAAGATAGTTCGTGTTGCTGAGGGAGTTTCTTGCGCCATTTCTTCTTCACAGCTACAATTCGTTCCGAAGCGGTGGCAGAAATTAACGATTCAAAAGATCTTGTGAAAGACTATTTGAATAAAGAAGATATTGATATCAAATGGAAGTTTTAAAAAATATTGCATAATTTTTGGTGTACGAACTACTGCTGCGCCAGGATATAGGTATTCAATAAAACTATTTTATTCAATTCAGCCACTTTATACACCATAATATAACTTATAAATGCGCGTACTAAATTACCCGCATTCATAAGTATTTAACTAGGTATAAGTCCGTATGAATGAAACGTTAGAACTAAATGACAGGCATTTAGTTTGTGAATAGACGAATGGCGCCCTGGGGACATTATATAGAGCTGGAAAGCGGATTTCAACCGGGAAATGTTTGGCGTGTTAGAATTTAAACGCAAATAGGCTTTTGACATATATGGTTATCGCAAGGGAAATCATTATACCTCTATAGGTACTTTAATGTCCCAACCGCTATAGCGGTTTGCCAATGTAATGACAGCTTTAACGATAGTATAAAATATGGTATAAGTATTTAAAAAATACGTATGCTGCCCAGCGGTCGCTCGACGTTCCAGTAGATATAATACCGCCATTTGTACTCTTTGATATTATTATTTCTATATAGTTATGCTGTTTTAAGTTTGTGTACAATAAATATTTAAATAAATACATAATACCATCTATTGCTGAGTATTAGCCATCTCTACAAAAGAGAGCTTTAGGGTTAAAGAGATTTAGAGGAAAATACAAGGTGAAACGTGGGAGTCTGCCTACCCCTTCTGTTTATGTACATTTATTATTTCGTTATTAATAAATCAGATGCTCTCAACTTTCCATAGCGCAATGCAACAATGATTATGATTTGTTTGTCCAACAACATGATTAATTAGAAAGTCACGTCTAGCGAGAGGCAAGCCAGAACGAATGACATATATGAATTAAACTAATTGTTTCTATGGGTGAGGATACATTACTCGGGCGGAACGGTTTCTCACTTTTTATGCCTGTTTTTATTTCAATTTAGCATAACAGGGTTTCTAAATTTCGCCTGAAAATAGGTGCAGTGTAACCCAAATGGAAAATTCACTAGCAAAATATTTTTTTCTATTTCCTGTCGACACAATTATGAATAAATAAAGAAATACACCCACGGTTACATAAATAGTCCTCACACCACACTAAGATCAAGTCTTGTGTCGTGGGTATGAGGAACTATGACTACGATGCGACTACTAGGAGACTTTTCGGTCTTACAAACATCCATACCCGAGACCAATACCTGTGTTTCACATAAATATTTGTTTCGGTGCGGGGATCGAACCCGCGGCGTCTCGTTTCACAGCCGGCGTCTAACTAACTGCACCACGGTCTACACCAGTGGTTCTTAGCTGAAGAAGTGGTATGGTACCGTTCAGTATGTTTGCAGTGTACTGAAATGTTGGGGTCCTAGAGGATTTTTGTAATAAGACAACCGACCATAGTGAATGCAGTATATTGAATAATTATTAAAATATAAAACTTATACAACAATGCGCGTTCCAGTAAAAATACTTACTTAGCATAAAACGTTATAAAGGAGTGTATATACTAAGAAGTAAAAGTTAGGGAAAGTTACTGAAGTGTATGTATGCTATACACTTCAGTACCTTCTACTAAAATATCTCAATGTATCTAATAAGTTATTTTTGGTTGATTGTATGATAGTTATCTAGCTATTTTTGCGCTCCCACTTTTATTATGTGGCCTAATCTCTCACAACCATACTCTCAATTGTAAAGAAAGCTCGTGCCTTGCAGTGAGACGTATATGGGCTGATACAGTACAGTACTTTCATTACGAGAAGGAGGTTTAATTTTCTACGTGTACATATTTCCTGTTGTGTTGACTCCACGTAGTTTAAATTTATTACTAGTAATGCATATTCCTCATAACTTTCATACAACTTGACAGAGCACAGATGATTTGGGTGGTCGCCAATACACGAGGAGTAATGACTCATTGCTGAGTCGTCGTAATTCTTGCTTATAAATGAAACCTAGGGGACGCCCACCTTCTATTTTTCTATTTACGATTTATTTATATCTGTGGTGTTAAAATAAAATACAAATAAGATCTAAACTCTTACGTTAAATACAACCCTCATAGAAGTCTTTATTTGCGAAAAATATTATCTAAGGAACACGTTCGACAGCTATCTGTACACAATAATTTAGGAGTTTGGCTAATTTTGAAATCAATTTGATTGAATTTTATTTTTATATTCGGTATAACCTATAGATTTTCTCTTTTCATTAATTCCGCCGAATTCAATTTTTCACCGTCATAATTTCTAAATCCGCTACCGCTCTATCACAGGCCTCTTCAATAATAAAAGCTTTCCCTTCGCTCCCTAGGGATGCATTAGTCTCGCCTCACGTCTGGCCATTGTTCAAGCCTTTGTGAATCGGGACTTAGTAGAGATGTTTGCGGACTACAGTTAGACAAAGAGTTTGAAAACGTTTCATTTGATTAGGTGTAAAAGTTTCGGGGCTCTCCTGTAAGTTAATTATATATTAACTGAATTGGTCAGTGCATGACATAAGCGAAATAGTTTTTATATTTAATAAAATAATTAATTTTTAGTCGCGGTCGTTAACCACAAAGAATCTTCTGGTTACCATTATTAGGTTGTCTCTCCACAACTTTGAGAGGAGTTCAACGTTGCGCTTGCCGGCACGTGGTCTATTCTCAGCTTCCACCGGGTACCCGGTTTAATAGCTTTTTTTCTTGAACAAAAAAAGGTATGTAAAGTCCGCCAACCCGCACTAAGTCTATACAGTCTAACCACTCTCAATCGTACTCGATTGTAGAGGGGGCCTGTGCCCTGCAGTACGACGTCTATGGGCTGATACAGATACATAATATAACCAGGAAAGTGAATCTTAGTACCGGCTGGAAAAACGCAGTAATACGACACTATAACTGATCAGAGAATATGTTAAGAAAATGTAATGGTGTTAACAAACCAATTCCGAGAATAAATGAAGGCACAGCGCTCAGACGGCGGTAACCGGATATTGCGTTGTTCTGGGCCGGAAGTCGGCCTCCTGCCATTGTGACTATAGTTGAATATCCTGTAAATGTATTTCCTTAAGTATAGGCTTTATGAATAGCATGAATTGTGATTGTATCTTTAGGGTATATATCAAGTTTGACTGAGGTATATTCATATTATAATATTATTAGCTCATAAACGTCCTCTAGAAGTGGAGCCAAACATTATAACCAAAAACACCGAATAGTTACATATATAATCATGACCCTAAGATCGAGTCTTGTGTGCTGGGTATCAGAAACTACGAGAGATATACGTATATGTCTGATAAACACCCAGACACGAAACAAATACTTGTGGGCTTCACAAACATTTGACATGGTGCAGAGGTCGAACCCGCGGCCTCTCTTTTCACAGGCGGTGTCTAACCAATTGCGCTATCGAGTCGGTCGAATTAAAAAACCAATGGAATCCTTGTGTAGATCGTTACGGCATGTTTGTTATGATGGTTTCCTTTACTGTTAAGATGAGCGATATTGCATCTCAAATGTAAAAAAATCATATTACTCCATATCAACAATCAAAAACTCGTTTACCAACAGATTTTATTTTCTGGATAGCTTTAATTTTCTTCATTTTTATACACGAAAGGCTAACCCATAATGAATATAATAGGAATTAGCAATAATTAACTCTACTTTAATACAAATGTTTACGGAAAAATTTGATTCTACGTTGTTACACCATCATGTTGATGTATTAGTTATATAGAATATACATATACATATATGTATTTGTAGGTATGTATTATAAATGTGGATTTATGTAATGAATGTTAAAAATTAAAATTAAACTAACATGTAGCTCGTAAGTTAAATATTATACTACTAACAAATGGACCGTAATTGTCTGAGTGAATAAAGATTTATTTATTGTTATTTAAAGTTATGTTCTTAAATGTTGCAGATGTTCATGGCGGCAGTGTTGACCATCCAACCTCGTTATATTTAAAAAAACTCCTTTGAAAGCGGGTACCAAAAGTATACATTACAATTTTACACACCATTAGCATTACAATTCACATAAGTGAAAAATTTCATAAACACCAAGTCCGTAGTGTTCAAAATGCGACGTCTAACCCACAGCAGAGGAAATACAAACAAGATTCCAGTGAAGTTAACACAAATATTTGCACAATTTATATAACTTCCTATGTGTAATTTATGAGGATCAAACTCGGAATTAACTGTGGCACGCACAGCTCTTGCTGGCCTTTTTATTTTCTCTGGGAGTAATTCTCTATACTATGTAATTAGCGATGAAATTGGTTGTCAATAATGATTATTTTTATGCTCGAAAGTACGCCAAATCGGAGCATTATGAATGTTTATGGGTGTTTTCAGGATATTCTGAGGTTGAAAAGTTATCGACGACATTCTTCGTTTGTCTATTCTATCAAAATATATGCAAAGTTTTCCGAATATCCTTAAATAACCGGTTTTTTCTACCTGTTTTCTTTCGGTCAACAATTTCAAGCAGATTTACTGTTTTTCACCATAAGGCTTTAATAACATCTTATAGAGTATTTTTTTAAGTTTATAAAACCGTAATTCATTATTCCCCATGATCAATACTTCTGGAGTAATCCCGTGTCAGAGTTGTAAAGAACATTAAAACTTTGACTGACCATAAGTCAGCTCCAAATCATGTTACGAAGGTCTCTAGTATATCAAATTAGAAGCAATTAAATTATGTACAAGAGATTTATGACGATGTCACCAAATAAAACTTAAAGACAAGTAAAGGTTTAGAAGTTTTTCTTTATTAACTAGTCTTTCGATTAAGAAATTAAGTAAATATCTGAAAAATAGAGATTCTAGGCTTCTAACTGCTTGTTTTAAAATGACTTAATGATCGATTTCCGTTAAGATACAGACTGTCAAAAATATCGAATAATTTATCAAAAAAATATCCTTTAATTTTTGTGAGTAATGTATAAAGGTTGAAAGCAGTTCGGAGGTTAATAAATAATACTACAAAATATTCCCCACAACATTTTATTGCACCGTGTAACATTTGTATAATTGCAAATCGATAACATTTTTACTAAACACGAAATGTACACATTTGGCCACAATTTATTTTGTTTATCAAAACCTTATAATTAAACATTAAATCGACTCATTATTCATTTGGTGTAGTAAATAATAAAAAAATTACAAGGTGAAAGATCTGCGAAAGTAATATGACTTTCCTATAAATCATCATTTGAATGTAGTGCACGTGGCTGCTACTTTCGTCATTTTATGGAAACTGAAAGTTAAATAAATATAAATAATACCCAACAGTCACACACATAGTTCTGACCCCACACTAAGATCGAGTCTTGTGTCGTGGCTATCAGGAACTACGAGAGACTTTTCGGTTTCACAAACACCCAGACTAGAGTTGGTCTGTGCATGCATCAAACAAAAGCATCATCGCACGATCAGCTATTATGAAGTTGACGAAAGTTTGGCGGCCACGGGATCTTGATCTAATGAGGATAGTATATTTGAGAAATAACTAAAATGTTAGGAACGAAGGTCTGTTACATAGCATGAGCAAAATAATTAAAACCGAAAGTTTTAATTACTTTTTAAGCTATCTTACAATAGTAAGTACGTTATAATTGAAATATTTATTGTACTCAAAAATAACTTACTAATACGATTTTATCAATAAATGAACAAAATTTGTTGGTTATAAAATAATGATAATGATTTGCATTTTTGGGAAAATAAAGACGCGACGATGAGAAAATAATTGCACCGTTTCTCCGACAACATAATAAACTATAGATTAGACTGGCAATACTACTATGACACAATTTGTTAAAAGTTACACGATCATTAATCAACGCACACATTATTTTAATACACATAGACAAACATCATCAATAACCAAATGTTAGAGGTTAAAAGGAAAAAATAAACTAAGAACCAAAGAAAAACATCTTCAGACTTCCGTATTCCTATTTATATTCCATCAATACAAATAAAATTTCACGTGTCAGTAATCAAAGGAAAGAGTTGTGGGCTATATTCAGAACGGAGCTTCAGCCTTTCCCAAAATAAATTGCCTGCCCAAAATTGGATTAAATTACGGAGCCATCTATCATACGGATGCAGTATGGAATAATCAAGGGATGAATTTATATAGGTTTAAGAACAAAAAACTCAAAATGTATAAAATATACTCACATAAAATTAGTAGTTTACGAGTAGACATTATTTCTAAAAGAAATTGAGATCAGTAAGAGATATTTACGAATAAAAACACATCGATATTGCTTTACATTATGGACCTTAAACCAATATTTATCATCGAAAATTATTCATTACAGATAATATTCAAACAACTTATTATAATATTTACATTTTTACATTGACATTTATCCTACTGGGAGTTTATCTCACACTGCAACAAAGTATACATTATAGAAAATAATTACGACGCAACTGTTTCTAGAGATTCTGTTACTACAACCACAATATGTTCTACTATTGGTTCAACATCTGCTGTTAAACCAATAAGTGCTTCCAGAAACTCAGTTCGATTTGTTTTCCCAGGAAACATTTATATTATTGGATAAGTATCAAAGTTCATTTTTCCGGAGTAAATATTTACGAATCCAATGATTTTAAGCTAAAATTCATAATGGACGTAATTTCCAAGCAATTAACAAATTCACTACAAACCTTTCAATCTGTACTTTATCGATACTGAACAGAAAACCCATACAGTTTTTAATTATGACACAATTTTGAGATGGGCAAATTACGTACCATCTATTTCAGAAAAATCAACGTTGATTTCTTAATCAAGCTAATTGGGATATACATGCCAAACTCTATTCATGTATCTGATGTAAAAAGTAATTAGTTATTCGAATATATACCGCTATAAACAATTGCGACGTTACAATATCTAAATACATCACATCTGAAACAACATTAGAGGAAGCACACAGGTTAGAAAAGCACAACACAGAGTCGGAAATATCCCTAAAACCACTAACAAAGAAGCTCATAGCGAGAGGAAAGTATCCTCGTAAAGAATTATTACTAATACCAAAGGTAAGCGTATACAAAGATATAACTACACCTCTTAGTTTAGCTACTAAACCATATGTACAACTTAATTGGGCAACTTAATTTTATCTAGATCATTTCAGCTTGCTAGATGTTCCACGATCTCATTGTTTCTTAGTTTCATTACTTATATACTCGTAAGCACACAGAATGTTGTCAATCAAATAATGTTTCCTAAATCTATAGCTGGTAATGAGTAATTAATTAAGAGAAGCATTCATATTGCATTTTGGATGGTTATCTGAATATAAATGGAGTGATATATTTTGTTATTGCTCATATATTTTTTATAAACGACGCTCAAATTGCTTTCGTCAGTGAAGTATTTTTAAAGTAAAGAAAGCAAGTGACGCTCATAACACACAAACACACAGTATTTACAAATCTAAAATAGTAGAATAGAAAAATGTAAAATTACCCTGGAAGAATACAACACATAGCATTGGAAAGTTGGGTATCTACAATACTATCACTGAAAAAATACAAATTTCAATCAGAGTAAACTAATTTAGACGAATTAAAACTGACGTAGAAAAGAGTAATAAATAAGTTGCTTTATCAGATATTTTGATTTGCTTAAAGTACAAAATTAAATCTAGATTTATTTAAATAATTGAAATTGAGATAACACTGTGAAATCATTAAAAGTTACAATTGGTAATTTTACTTTAACGTTTTCAATTATAGCAACGACACTGCTAACTTTCTAACTCTTACTTAAAGTGATACGAAAACTACAACCTTTCTGAAACACCTACATTTTAATTTAACTTATGAAGCGCTTGTACACACTGTAAGCAATATAGAAAAAAATAATATTACAAATTATTCTGCATTTCCTTACTAATACGGTCAGGTTTAGATTGTTTTACATCGCACTGTAATACTTTTGTATATAATGCAATTTAACTTTACATTATAAATAAAGATTTGCTTTGTACAAATGCGCCACATCTATCATAGCACACTACTTCTCTAGTTTGTTTCTCTCTGCCCTTATTTTGTTTACATCGTGTAAAAGCGCCCTTTTTCAACATGTGCGTTAAAGATTCGATCAAACAATATACTATGTAACAACACACTTGTATTAATACCTATTTAATACATATATTCAGTTCTTTGAATATGACGTAATCTCACTTAGAGTATAGTAAGGTCTTTAATTCTCTCATTTACTCTCACTTGCATTCAAATTAGACCGTTTCTGATTGCTGAGTATATCAGGCTCCATACATTGGTACTGTTTAATTCTGTCATTTATTTTACGAAGACAAATTTTGGTTAACCAACAAAACAAGTCTTTACACAATTTAAGCATCGTCTCCTTGATGTATTCAAAGAGTACTACAAATCGTAGAAGTCAGCAGTGCTAAGCAATCACACAGCGGGTTTCGTGAGAGCCGCCGCCGCCGCCCGTTGAGGAGTCAGGGGGAGGTTCCGCACTCCTGCCCCCTCCGCTCCACTCCAAGGCGTCTATCATCTCCATCAATTCCTTGAACACTGCTATCACCCTCCAGTTATACTTCGCTGAGCATTCCACATAGCCGCACTTCCAGTGCTTCCTCACTAAATTAACAATGTTCCTTCGTTTTTCTCGTGAATCACCGCAAGCGCTTTCAGCAATCGCTAGCTGCTGAAGGCCGCTTGCAGCAGATGGAGTATTACTGCAGAGCAAATCTTGCTTATTACCAACCACTAGTACAGGGACGTTCCTCATATCTCGGCTCTCAACCATCTGGTCTCTAAGAGTCCTGATGTACTGGAAAGTCTCGACGTTGGATAGATCGAACACTAGGATGTATGCTGTGGCGTTTCTAAGGCCGTAGAACCTGTAGTGGGCCCACTCGTAGTATGAATTTATTGGGAAGTACGGTATAACCGGTACATCAGTGATCTTCACTTCATAAAGGTGTTCGTTGATGATCACCGAAGGGTAGAAGGTATGCTTGCGATCGGTAGGGACGTATTCTTCTGAGAAGTCACTCCACACGAATTGCTGTGGACAAAGTTAAAACTTTAATATGACGAACAAAATATCACTATCTTTTTCTGCCACAGTAAGTGGCATCTTCCTCGAAGAATTTCTACCGCGACCTACTGAAAGTTGACCTGCAAAAACATGCGTATTTAAACTGAAGAGTTTTGAAATAATATTGTAAAATCAGCCCCTACTTGGTATAATAATATGTAAAAAAAATATTTATGTTATTTTATACATACTGCAATTAGTTATATTTACAGTCCTTAAAGATTCAAATAGTACTACAAAAATAACTGAATTAAAAAAAATGTACCTCGAAATATAACTTAGTACCACTTATAGATGATGAAAGGGCTTATAAATTCGTAATGGAATTGAAAACTATTCCAACGTTTTAGGAGACTTCTCGGTATAAGTCTGATCTTGGAGAATTCTCAGAACATACCGAAGTAATTTATTATTCGTATAAAATAATAATTAAGTATTCCCAGCCTGCATCCAGCGAGTTGCAGCAATTTTAACTAGGTTGTCCGTCCACATCGTGTCGACTAGTGAGAGGTAATGATTTATTACTAATAGATATTGTATTTGAAGTATTGGTGACAGCTACCATCAGACGAGCATGTGGCATATCATAGCACCATAAGTACTATAACAATAAGTCTCTCATTTTTACGAAAATAACACGAACATTTGCTATACGCCATAATATATTCTATGAATATTAAAGCAGAACGGTAAACTTGTCGCGTTCCCTACATATTGAGGTATTATTCCAGAGCGGACATCTCGATAAAATACATACATAAACACACGCCATTTCCCAGAAGGGGTAGGCAGAGGTGTTACCAAGGCACTCACGTTATCCCTTGTTTGTTGTGTCCCTTGTGTGTTCACGATGTGATAGGGAGCGAGCCTATCACCATATCAGGCACTAATTCTTAACTCCGGGCTGGTAATGAACAGTAAAATCGAATCGGATTCGAACTTGAGACCTCAGCGTTGTTGCAAGTTGAAATAGAAGATTAATCAGTGAAAAAGTCTATATTATGGGATAATTTCCAAATAAGTAATACAATCTATCCGAATAATTTTAATTTGATTTACATTGTGTAACAACTATTGAGACGAGTTTCACTATGTGAATATAACAAAAATATACTCCTTAAACTTCTAAACCTCTTTTACCAACTATATAATTCCCATCTTTATCTGGTTCTCACTTATAATATTTTATTCATAATCTCATTAGGAGAGTGGCTACTATGTATTTCTAACTAAACACAAACAAATAATTTAGTTAAATCTTAATAAAACCTCTTTCTCTGCAATAATCATAAAAGCCCCCACATGTTGCGACCCTATCCCTGTCTCACGTAGTTTATGTAATAGCCCGCGTATTACTCGCTACACCTGAGCCCGTTAAGTGATGAAGATTGCCCCACCGCCGCCTCATTATACTCGCTCATGGTCTCATGGGATTATTCAAATTCTTTTAAATTCGCTATCTGATGTAAGAGGGCGCTGTTGTTGAGATGTGGTAAATTTATATATCTTTTTTTTATTTCAATGAATGGCGAGACATGCCTGGGGAGTTACTCTATACAAACATTAAGAACTTCGAACGTTCGGATGTTCGACGTCCGGAGTAAAATATAAGTTTTCCACTTCTAAAAATCAATACTATTCTCTATTATACTTATCATTTTCTCCGAACTTAGTCTATGGTTACGATGTACGATTGAGGATTCCAACATTTTGTGAAGTATTTAAGCACATTAGTGAAGTTTTACGCAAGGCGTCCGAACATTTAAAGTTCCTATCGTTTTTATAGAGTAACCCCCCTGATGGTAAGCGATAATGCCGCTCATTAACGAACGACAATAACAATGCTTGGCATTCCACTGCCCTCGCCATCCTGATACGTAAGATGTTAAGTCCCAATATTTCCAGTAGTTACTCTGGCTACAATGTCCTTTATACCAAAATACAACAGCGAATTTACACTGTTTGGCTGGAGAAATAGTCACTGCTGTGGTATCTACCCCGACGGCCTCTCACATTTGAGAGAACGTACCACTAGTAAAGACCACCAGTTATTGATCTTAACTTAGTTTATGCAAATGTAATATTAGGAGTTCAACACCCAGGCTATACATCTCCGTGTTAGTTGTTTGAATGATATCATGTGACTTGGATGGGAGTTTGTCCTCAGTATATACAAAGGTGTCATGTGTGTATTGATAGTCAATTACCACGCACTAAAACGGTGAAGGAAAACATCGTGAGGAAACCTGCATACCATAGCGATTTACGAGTATAAGAATTTCTATAGTATGTAAGTCCGCCAACCCGCACTAGGCCAGCGTGGTTGACTATATGGCCTAACCACTCTAAATCGTACTCTCGATTGTAGAGTAGGCCCGTGCCCTGCAGTGGGACGTATATGGGCTGATACAGATACAGATATACAAAGGCTCGGAAGTTGCAATCCATCACGTCGTCGATCGAAAGTAAGTCTGAGTAAAAGTACTTACTCTGACAACCCTTAAGGGTTTAGCGTGTGCATGTACACAGCAAGCACCCAGAGAACATGGCTTTAACTGCCGTGTATGAAACTTTCGTAATATACCAGTCCATTTCATACTCCACCTGTGCCGCTTTCACGAGATGAAAATTAAACCTTTATCTCTCCTTGACACGTTTTGAGTACAGACTCTCGTAAGTATGTTTTTATGAGTTTTAATCTTTTTTGTAAACCAGAAATTTCATTTTGGGCTAATGGGACAGAAAAAGTGTAGTGCCTGTTGGACTAATTTACTAAAATATGTTATAGCAGGAATTAGCACTTAATACTTCTATTAAACATAGCGTTCTGGGTAAGAACGCAATTGACTCGTAATAACTGTTTAATGATCGTCTTGGAAATATGATTATTTAAGAATTCTTTAGCCAACTATATTTAATCAAAGAAGTTTTAAAAAGGTCTATTTACCTAACCAGACAAATATTTATTTTCTATTATGGCTCAGCAAGATCATCCAAATCAAATTACCTCAGAAATTAATATCTCACCATTCGACATAACAATGACGGCCTTAATTATAGTTCTGTCCAAAAAAAGCACGGAGATAGCAACACAGTCATTATCAAAACCTATAATAATACTAGATCAACTAAATAATAAAATAATTATAAATGCCTACCACTCAAAAACAAATTAAGTACCTTTGCATCTGCGACTGGTATGAACTAGATCAAAATTGATCAAAGTTTAGCTCAAACACGAGGCTACAGCGAGGACGGGGGAATGATAAATTAAATTTGTCAACTGGGTCCATCCGCTAACGATATTGTCCTTACCCTCAGTTGATGACCCGTTTGAACATAACTATATGAACATGACAGTGAAGTTAATTTGAAGGGTGTTTCTTGCGATTATTTTATGGGTATACTGTATATTATGTTATAGTCAAAGGTCTGCTGCTGTCTCTTCCCGAAATGACTAGTTTGACTGGTCAAGCCCCGATTACATTAAATTCAGTTTCGACGTTTGCCTGACTGAATTAGTATTTCTTAAGTTTGACGAAAATTCTTTAGTTAGAGGCCATTCGAATTTTTTTTACTAAGACTTCACGACAGACCTGAAGATAGACTAGTAAAATTTAAGAGCGTCGGAGCTTCGAAGTTTAACATATATATCACAGTATGTGCTGATAAGAAAAAGCTTTTGGTACTTGGAAGAGTTGTGAAAATTGACTACAGAATTTATCAGAAATATATTTTGTACTGAAAGAAAAATCTGTAGCTTGAAAGCTTTGATGTCGGGTAGGCAGCCGGGGTAAAAGGTATTAAATTAAATCATTATGCAACGTGGCTACATAATCAGAGACAGAAAGCGATTGTTTCGACATTTATTTATTATAAAAACATACACATAATAGGAAGTAGTGGTGAAAGGTCTCTCATATGTGAATGATAGCGATCTCACAGCAGTGTAACCGCACTGTTGTGTTCAAGTTTGAATAACATTGTAGTCAGAATAACTACCGGACATATTAAGACTTAACATCGTATGTCCCAGGATGGCGTGCGCAGTGAAATGCCAAGCATTGCTACTGTCCATGAGGCGAATGACATGCTCGTCTCGCCATTCATGGCAATAAAAAAGCACAAGTTTCTTTATTCATAAAATATTAGGAATTTCCCCGAGGGAGTTGCGCAAATAATATAGTAGACTTGTTTCATATCGCAGTGTGTAACTGAACGTGAAGGGTCGTAGAGTGTCAGAATTAATAAATCATGTTTTGGAACCCAACAGTTCTAATCCGGCTATAAATATGTCGATCAACGAGGGATTTGCTCAGCGATGCCGATACTTTATTGTGAGAGTGTTGTGCATAAGCCCGAGTGCAGTAAAACATTTTACAAACTATAAAGACACGTACACACTAAATAGTGCATACAAAGGCATGCTTCGCAATTTCGTGGATGATATCATAAATAACACTGAAAATCACAGAGTACATTCAGTTAGAAAGAAACAGAATTCGTCAATACTGAAATGATATTAATTTCAAATTAAATTTCCCCAATAATTTCCAAAGCTAGACAATTTCAATTGAGTAGACTTTAGGAAAATATTTTAGGGAAAATAGTAATAGTGTTTAGCATAGGTATTTAGGCAAATCAAATAAAACTTTAGCGATTGTTTTCCCAATCCACGAAGGGAAAATTGTTAAGCAAGTCGGTGTCTAGAGTTTCAGTCGTAGTTGATCGTGAAAGCAAATAATTTTATATATAATTTTATAGCAAAGATATTGAGAACAGCGACATCTACTGCAATATAGAAAGATATTTTCAAACCGAAGAAAAACGATGTATGAACTGTTAACCCACTGAAAACATACAAAAGCCTTTATATCACCCGCAGCGTGACAGCTGTCAAAAAGATCGCTGCGAAATATCAAGAGTCTAGTTCTTGAACACAGAAATCCTTTTATCCTACTTTGTGCGGACAAGCACTCTCGCCTAGGTATAAAATTGAACGTGATAATGTAGATTTTGACAAAAATATTCCTGTGGTTATGCTGACTGAAGTAACCTCTATTGAGACATCAATGACATTGTTTCTTTTTAATATTTTGTGTGTAATGTATAAAATATTAAAACCCAATCCAACAAAGATTCCACTTATTAGTAATTAATTAAACATATACAAAGAAAAAATATACTATAACATCAGATTTGGTCTAACAAATGAACAAACGGCTTAATTTCAACCTATTAACAGCTATATTTAAATTGCAGGCGACTCCTCAGCCTCTCAAAATGGGAGGAAAGAGATAAAAGGCCTTCTCCATTTCCATTCACTAAACAAAGCATGACAGTAAAATCAACACTTCAGGAATGGTGCAAGTATTTCTTACGTCTATGTCTATTCTCGCCATACCATTTTACCCGCCAGGTATAACTGTCAAGAAATTGAGTGGATGGCGGATTATAGACTCAAATCTCGAACTAATTCGGATTACGAAATAAATTTCACGAGCCGACGCTTCAAATCCGCGGATTAATACTGCGCAAAGCTGAAAAGCGTTTCACTCCTTAACACCATTAAATATTCCCTTACGCTATTATCCGGAGAATTTGAGAAGGCGCACGTGTGTAAAGTGCTGGCTTAATCGCGCGTCTTTTATATAAACCAGGCTCATCGTCTTACAGGTTGCATTATGTAGATTACCTTGTTCGTGGGTAGAACACAGTTTTATATAAGACCTTTATTTTGCACGAAAATGTATGCTTATTTGCATTTTTATTAATATTAAAAGAGGTAACAGCGCGGTGAAAGTTAGGTACGCTTGGCTACGTTATAGAACATATTTATTTTAAAATTCTTCAACAATTGTATAAAGACCAACTTAATGCAAGCGCAGTTTCTACCAGACGACTTTACGTCTTAGCAAAATCTGCTTTTTGCTTATTTATCGGATCTATGCAAAAAATACTAAATCAGCGCTACTTATTATAACTACCCACTCAAAAGTCTTGTACTTCTACACATTTAAAATGAGTTCCGCATTTACCAAAAGTCTTTTAAAAGAGCATATTGAAAATAGAACTCTCCTTCCTTCCTTTGAAAGAACAGCTGAAGTGATACATCAAGTTTCACCGCATCACGAGGTAATTACAGTCACAACTCGTCTGGCGCATGCAACTCGTAAACTTAAAAGATTCATGACGCAATTGTGCGGTTCAGCGTTACTTCAAACAACTGAGGACACCGGCAACTCCACTTTATCCAGACGTCAGAGTTATTGCCAGACCATTTTAAACTTTAAAACTGACGCTTTGCTCAATTTTGAAGATGGGAATCGTGTTTTCTGTGGTTATTTTATGGCTGTTTTGTTTTCATCGTTAATCCGTAGATTGAATGTATTCGAAATTTAATAAATCGGAGACATTATTAAACTTTAAAATGTATAAATTTTGTAAATTGAACACAATGATAATTAATGGTAACCCTGTGGGGAACGACGTTTTATATTGCCTTTGGTTATATCACAGGCTGAAGTTTCAGTTACTGGTGATAGGTCTCATACATGCGTGAGAGGTCGCCTGGGTACCACCGCAATGTCTATTACTCCCACCATCCAGCAGTGTTAATGCACTGTTCTGTTCCGATTTGAAGGGCATTGTAGGCAGAATAACTACTGGACTTATTGAGACTTAAAATCTTATGTCTCCGGATAGCGAGCGCGGTAAAATGCCAAGCATTGCTTTGTTATTCATGATGTTGCTTGGTTTTGTTACTGTCAATAAGCGGTCGTATAGCTTACCATCAGGCGAATGGCATGCTCGTCTCGCCATTCATTGCAATAAAAAAAGGCCTGTGATAGAGCTGTTGATTCAGTTCTTTTTTTTTCCTTCCTCTCATCTTCAAAAATATATTTTGTTAAAATTATGTCAAAATCGAGCAATATCAATTATATCATAACTGATCATATCAAAGTCCTAATTTTGTAATTACGCATGCTTATTATTAATTGAAATAACATAACCACCACTAGATTCCCGTTGGTTTTGGTATTTGCCAAATGACACAAATATCCAAAATCTATCAGGAATTTTATGATTAAAATATTAGGCAAACGCCTAAATTAATTTTGCAACACGGCTAAAGTTTCGCTCTATTTCGGCGAAATATTTAATTTTATATTGAGCCGATATTCCGTGCTCCAGATTTGATAGATTGCTGTTTCGTGTTACTGGGAACAACTATTTACCACCCAACGAGACGGGCCGGCATGAAACGTATTATTATTCTACTATCGATCCTTTAATAGCTACTTCGAAGACGAGAATTGATTGAAATACTATGAATTAAACACAATAACAGTGCGTGGTGGCCTGTTGGTAAACGGACTAGACGCGACTGCCAACACGTTCAAGGTGGTCGCGGGTTCGAATCCCAGGGCACACCTCTGACTTTTCGGAGTCATGTGTGTATTGATAGTCAATCACCACGCACTAAAAAGGTGAAGGAAAACATCGTGAGGAAACCTGCATACCATAGCGATTTACAAAAATTTCTATGGTGTGTAAGTCTTCCAACCCGCACTAGGCCAGCGTGGTGGACTATATGGCCTAACCACTCTCAATCGTGTCGTCGATTGTAGAGGAGGCCCGTGCCCTGCAGTGGGACGTATATGGGCTGATACAGAAACACAATAATACGGCAGTATAGATCATTCTTATGAGAATTTTAATAATCTGCGTTCTTTTTTATATATTTCTTTCAATGGTGATACAAGCATGCCATTCGCCTGATGTTATGCGATACAACCGTTCATGGACAGTGGCAATGCTTCGCATTCCACTGCGCTCGGCATCCTGAGACAAAAGATGTTAAGTCTCATTACGTCCAGTAGTTACTCTGGCTACAATGTCCTTCAAACCGTGCATTTGTGCATGTTTGGCGGGAGAAATAGACATTGCGGTGGTACTTAACCAGGCAGCCTGTCATATGAGATCACCAGTGAATTTAAAGTTTTAGATTAATAATAATGACTGGCTTTTTAGTAGATAGATATTTACAACTCACAGCGATTTAACAATCAAGGACATAAAAGATCGGGAGCAGTTAAACATATCGACAACAAGAGGATCATACAAACAACTATAGAAAGATTGTTAATATGTGGAATTATCGCTAGTGGTAGTTATCTCATAGAGTGCATGTGAATCTCATGCACTGTTGTGTTTCGGTGTGAAGGATATTATAGATGGAATAACTACTGGACATGTTGAGACCCAACATGTCATGTCTCAGGATGGCGAGCGCAATGGTATGCCAAAGATTGTTTTGTAATTCAAGGTGTTGTTTGGTTTTGCCACTGTTAGAAGAAGAAGACTGTTCATGAACGGTCGTACCGCTTACCATCAGGTGAATGGCATGCTCGTCTCGCCACTCATTGCAATAAAAAAATCTTACGGTCATGGACAATTCTCCTAACAAATTAGATCACAGCCACACAACAACTAGATCATTCAAGCAACATTTACCTGTATGATGCTGGTCTTCCCGACCGCTGGTGCTCCGAGTAGCACCACCTTGACCAAGTCGAGGCTGTCAGGACTAGGCTCCACGCTGGGAGCGCCGCCCACCGTCAGGGTCCCACCGCCACCACGCTCCAGGTAATCCAGGTCCAGTTCTGAAACAATAAGATGAGATGTTTGAGAAAATGTACGGTATATTTTTATAGGGATTTTTGGGTTCGTTTGTAAATATGATTTTTGGTCTGGACATGTTATTAAATGGACTTATTGGTGTAAATGAAGAGATGAGTATCGTTCTGTGCATATTAATTACTACATGACACTTTTACCATGACCTCAAAAAATTAGATGGAGACTGTCCCGCCCTCACACCCGCCACTGTAACTCCTGTAAGTCAGGATCAACAGAGGCACGCAATGTTATGACACCGAGCATTGAAGCTCGGCGAGTCTCCGGGAATGTCTAACTTGTCTTTAACCTGCAACAAAATTAATCAGAAAGTGTAATTTATAGGAGGAATTGGAAATAAAATATTGGCCATTTCCCTCCGTGCAAAGCGGGAAGAAATTAGATATGAAATAGTATATTTAAACTAAAAGATATTCTATGTAGCCTATTTTATCTGCAGTATCAAAAGCCTAGTTTGATAAAACTGCATACCTATTCTATATAAACTTAATCTATAGTACCTTAGGTATGTACGTGAGGGAAAGAAAGTGATTTTTTTCATTCAATCGCTCAAACTTCCATTACATTTGTTTATGCATTGTAAGGGAAAATGTGACCAAATAACAAGTTTCACAATTGTTCCGCTGTTAAACGTCACAAAGCCACGCCATAACCATAAAATTTGCGGCAGAACAAAAACATTTTCATTATTTTAATCTCCAGTAACAAATAGAGGCAATGAACCGATAATTATTATAAAATCGATAATTATTGGAACGGTGAACGCAAATAATCGTAAAACATTGAATTCGCCAATAAAACAGTGGAACTTATATTGCTGAATGGTACACTGCCGTATATTACCAGGTTATGACAACAATAAAGTCGGCAATACATGAAAAATGAACGCGTGCTTTCGAAGTTCCATAGGAATGCTATGCCAAGCAAAAAATACATTTATATTTTTGAGAAAGTGAGATTAACTTCTTAGATACACAAACTCACGCCTTTTTGTAGAAGGGGTAGGTAGAAGTCCAATCAGGATAGGCGCTATTTTTATGTCACTTTTAAATGTCCTATCTCCCTCTCTCTCTCTTTAGCCATAGAAAGTCCACTGCTGAACATAGGCCTCCCCTAAGAATTTCCACATTGACCTTTTGGAAGTGGCCTGCTACCAGCGACTTCCTGCAACCTTAACCAGGTCGTCCGTCTATCTTTACAGGTACAGGCATTTTAATAACGATAATTGCCATGATATACTTTTAGATGAATTCCTGAATGCACGGACACAAATCTTAATAAAAACCAGGCTATCGCTAAAACCGCATTAGGCCAGCGTGGTGGTCTATACGGCCTAATCGCTTTCAATTATTGTTCTCTCGATTGTAAAGGAGGCTCGTGCCTTACAATAGAACGTATATGGACTGACACAGTATCGCTAAAATAGCATAGCTTGCACATATCGCTCATGGAACCGAACCGTACGTTTTTCACGCTGAATACTCAACACATCCGGGTAAACACTACAATATTGATATACGAGGCAGGCTTCATACCGGACTGAGAATTTATTATCAACGCTGTACACATAAATCGCAAACATTGACTCAATTGTTTCAATATATTCATTTAAGTCTTTTTTGCATAAATTCGGCAAAAGAGCAAAATTCTGCAAGCATTTGTTCGTAGGTAAAAATGAAATGAAAATAATTTATTAAAACCATAATATTATGTAAACATCAATAAGATTCAGTCATTTTTTATTCTACCAACCGGTTCGCAAAGCGGTTTTCACTACAAAAGAACGGGCAAGAAACAATACAGGGATTATTATCTAAAAATGTTACAAATTGGATTAAATCAGAGCAGTTCATGTGCGTTACTAGACTCTTAAAATGGATTAGAAAAGAAAAGAAAAAGGATGGATGAGAAAAAAGATATTGGGCCTCCGCCAGTTTTACTCAGTGTAGAAACAATTTTGTAAAACTTAAAGCAACTTAATATGGATTTTCTATGACACAATTTGACCCCAGTCGAAGCGGGCCTTTATTATTGTAGTCCAAAGTAAGTACAACATGGCTGTACCGTTTTTCTAAGGAACGAACTTTAATTCATACCCAGCTGTATATTTTGAAAATGATTGTGGACCGCTGGGACTGTCCATGTTTGGATGGGAAATCCATTGTTTTTGCTAAATTAAATATTAAAGCCTTTGCGTACTGTAGCGGCTTTAAAAATAATAGGGTGTACAGTATTATTTCAGAAAAATATGTATTTACCAACCAAATAAGATGATAGGAAAAAAGTAACAAAAAAAATTGTGTCGATTCTAAAACGGCGCTTTTTTTTTTGCAAAAAAATCAGTTGCATTGTATCTGAATTCGCTAAAATTACCACTCGGTTTAGTTTCCGGTAACAGTCTTGATATACCTAGTATACCAAAACGACGCTGAGTTTGTCATCAAAGCCAGGATACTTCACCTTCAATACCCGAAGTTCGATTACAAAGATGTGTGAGACATTAGATCGAGTTCCAGACATTCCGTTCCCGCTCCCGGAGATAGTAAAACCTGACAGATCGTTATTCTATTTGTCTCCAGCACAGTTTCTCTCGATTTCCAATAAAACTATTTCAGCCTTATGGTAACTTGATGAGAATTCGGTCATCACGGAATAAGAAAGAGCTATCTTAAATTTTACGCTTCAAAGGTGAAAAAATGTGAAATAGAGTCAAAAGTTTCTTTCTTTCTTTCAAAAGTAAGAAATATATTAGTAACGATCAAAATGGAAAAAAAATATGCGTATTTACACAACTTTAGAAGAGATCTGTATCCAGCGAATTCCTGCAACCTTCATCAGGTAATGTCTGAACCTAACCTTGCAAGTGAACGTTAAAATATAGACGAGACTGTCCATTCATAGTATCGTTAAAATACATCGTTGATCCCGATACCGATACTGCTTAAAATTCATTATAGCCTTTTTAATGGTTTATCCTTAAACGTTTGCTGTTTTATCCCGGGTAACAGATTTTTATAAAATAAAGTAATTATCATCTCATAATACATTTTTTACAGAGCTGAAAACAAAAAAATATTTTTATTGGACTTCAAGTTCATTTCTCCAAGAAATCCGGGCTTGGGTCGCAATTATGTTTATATTTATTGAAAATATATCGTTTTCACTAAGAAATATTTAGGTTTCATCGAAGCACAAAAATCTTCCCACCGATACTAAATTTCATAGTAAAATGGGCATTCTCCTTTTCACTAGATGATGATGATGAATAGATGATGATGATGTACACTCGTAATATCATATATGTACATGATTCGATTTTAAGCATTCAATAAATATTAAACATCAAGCATAAATCCATATTGATGCGAAAGAAAAGATCTATACCATGGAAAAAGTCCATTATTCAATTAGCAAACATAAAAGGAGAAAAAATGCGGAATGGAAGCGGGGAGAATTCCGTTTGTGTTATCTGCGCCAGTTAATTTCTGGCATTAGGTGAAGTAACAATGCCTACGAACAAGGCATTTATACCAAAAGGCATTATCAACGAATGCAAATTTCATCTATACATATAAATAAAATTGAAGTGTCTACTTTGTGCAGTGAAAATTAAAAACAAATGTCCAACTATATATCGTTATATATACGATACCTATAAGGAAAATGACCTTAGAATTTTTTTGTCTGTCTGTCTGTTTGTTCCGGCTAATCTCTGAAATGGCTGGACCGATTTTGACGGGACTTTTATTGTCAGGTAGCTGATACAATAAGGAGTAACTTAGGCTACATTTATTTTAGAAAAATAAAGTTTTTGTTAAATTCCACGCGGCCGAAGTCGCGGGTAGGTATAGCTAGTATGACATAATTGTCATGACGATATTTCCTCAAATTTCAGTGATAAGTTTTATTTTTTTGCGTTTATTAAAATCAATTGGCGGGATTTTATTTCTGGGTATGATTTTAGAAGCAATGTTTTTGACGCGTTTCATCTGATGTTTTTCGCTTTTGTAATATGAAATATAAAAGCGGAGGAAAATGAACCAGTATTTTTCGCGTTTTTCCCTGATATGTTTGAATAAATATATAGCGGATACTGATAGTGTTAACTATACAATAAGATGTGTATTCTTTTCGGTAATCAGAAACTACGAAAAGAATATAAATCTTTGTTTATACCCGTATGTAGTTCCATGGGTACTCATCGCTTTTCTTTTTTTCTCTGAAAGAAAGCCCACGTGAAGCGAAGAATTTGTCACCAATTTTCGTGTATGAGGTGGTAAATTGCCGAAGGCTCGTCCCCCTTTCCTTCTCCTGTCGTTTTTTGTTACCGATTCCCCCTTATATTTTTAGAGGCTGCTCGCGAACCTACGATCCATATATTGTTAATAATACTTGTCAGTTGATGACGATAGTCATCGGAGAGCTTATGTAAACCGATTGCTCATTTGCAATAAAAAAATATGCATTATAAAAAACAACAGTCGTAGCGGAAAAAATATCGGTCACATATTTATACTACGATTGAACAATCATTCAATATCTTTATCTGCATTCTTTACTGAGGTAGGTGAGAGGCCGCCTCTCATACGTGAGAGGCCGCCTGAGTACCACCGCAATGTTTATTTTTCTCGCCAAACAGCAGCGTAAATGCACGGTTGTGTCTCGATTTGAAGGACATTGTAGCCAGAGTAACTACTATATTTATTGAGATATCTTATGTCTCAGGAGGGCGAGCGCAGTGGAATGCAAAGAATAACTTTGTAATTTAAGGCGTTGTTTTGTTTTGCTACTATTCATGACTAGTACTCTTACTATCAAACGAACGGCATGCTCGACTCGCCATTCATTGCAATAAAAAAAACTTACAAACTGTCCCACTAAGGTAATCGAAGCCCAATTATCTAATCGTAAATACAAAATGCTGTATGTGATTGTTATAAGAATAGAATACGTACATAAACTGACGCCTTTTTCCCAGAAGGGGTAGGCAGAGGTGCCAGGGCACCCACATTTCCCCAGTATGTTCCGTCCCACAATGTGATAGGAGGCGAGCCTATCGCCATATCGGGCACAAATTCCTGACTCCGAGCTGATACTGAATAGAAAAATCCAATATCACTTTGCCCGACCTGGGATTCGAACCCGAGACCTCAGCTTTGTAAGCGTACCGTAGTACAACTACGCCATCGAGGCAAGCACGAATAGAATATCTAGATTATTATCGGCGCCAATCGCAATTACTTAAGCCGATTAGCGAATCCTATTTCAGATAACGTAATCGATTATTAACCCATCAAAGGATCTTATTAATACCCCTATTATGTAATCGATAAGATGGTTAGAGTTGTACGATTGTTTTTCAAAGCCGAAGTATTAATTATTGAGTATCATATTCCTGTTCTAATGAGGGGATACAAAGAACTGAAGTAATTGATATGGCTTCATGTGTTGGCCTAGTAAAAATGACTATAAAGGTAAATTTAATTTCATTATTTGATAATGGTACAAATTTTAACTAAATATTTTCATCAACCCATAATACAAATATTTACTGCAAATGTGATAAATGAATTGTCGTGTCTCTGTGAATCAGTACTATGTGTATTGATGAATACGCTGTGGTATCGCCTAAAATTATGAGTAGGCTAGTAAAACAATAGACTTATTCCTATCACATCTGAGGACAGCATTAGACTCTCATTGCATACATGTAAAAACTCACACCTTTTTCCCAGAAGGGGTAGGCAGAAGTGCTACCATAATACCCATATTTCGCCTTGTTCCTCATTCCCTCGGTCGAGCCTATTACCATATGGGCAAAAATTCCAAACTCCGGGGTGATAATGAATAGAAAAATTCAATAGCTCTTTGCCTGATCCGGTACTCGAATCCGAGACCTCAGCATTTTAATCGTACTATACAATTGCGTCACCGAAGCAGACTCTCTTTGCCATCTCCAATAACTTTTTGCGGTATTCAAGTGTGATTATAAATTGCATGTATGTATGTGTGAATATTAGATAGAATCCGTAAATAACTCGGGAAGAACTTTTTAAGAAAATAAGTGCTTCAACAAATATGAGTACCTTTAGTTAGAAGTTTGTGAGTAAGGTAATTTTTTCAGTATTCAGTAAATACACTCTTCGAAGTACTTTTTGGTTTTAAAGTTATACTCTTTTCATCTTAGCAACTTGCCTAGAGCGTTTTGGTACATTCTTACATTATTGTTATACAAAGTAATATACATGGTGTATTAAGACAGCTACCGAAAAGAAAGTCGGGTTAGTGACTTCAGTCACACAACTAAATCTTTGGGGAAAAAAACGCGACGACTTTTTGTATTATTTTTCCTATCGTCGTTTTTGGGTGGTATTTATAAAGTTTTTCTTAAAATTAAAATGTACAGCCTTTTATTTTTAAAGACTCTATGGTACGCAAAGGTTTAAATTAATATTTTAACACAATCTATGGTATTAAAACATAAAAACGCTGATATTTTAATAATCACAAAAATTGTCACGAAATTTTTATTTACATTGTGTCTGTAGTCACTAAATTTACCACCCGGCTTTGCTATACCCTGTATGAAGTCTTGCAGTCCCGTAAGACTGGCATTCAGTAGCAATTTTAGTGTTTTGTGTTATACGACAGCCTCAATGGCGCAGTTGTACCACGGGACGATTACAACGCTGTGGTCTCGGTTTCGAATCCCGAGTCGAGCAAAGTGATATTGATTTTTTTATTCATCATCAGCCTGGAGTTAGGACTTTTGCCCGATATGGCGATATTCTCGCCCCTATTTAATGTTGAAAAATACAAGTTAAAACGAGGTTGGTGTTCTTGTTAGTTCTTGTTGCAACCCTGCCTGCTTCTTCTGGGAAAAATTGTGTGTCATCAATAGGGAAAATGAGCCCGACACATTTGTTTGTTAAGCCCATGAACTGAAAATGTAGAGAATAAGAGAACAGTCAAATGTTTTTGTAGTTATATCACTGACTGCTAAAACATTTAGACGCACATTTACATAAACTGCAATAACACAACATAGTCAATTTTGAGCTATTTTACTATCAATTAATACCCAAAATTTAGAGAATAAGCTTTCTTTGATACCTGCTCATATTTTGAGTATATTCAGCATATTATATGAAAACAATTCTATACTTTCGTTGTTTTGATCGCTTCACGATAGCTTGTATGGGTCAGTTACAATATTGTCTATCGGTCACTTGGTAAATTAATAAAAACCACAAATATTGGGGAATAGAATCAGCTATCTGTTTCCAATATTCCACAATATTCATCATGCGCCGTATTTCATGATATAGTGTATTTTCAATGATAGCTGCAAGATATATATAACTATGATGATAATTTAGATACATTGTAGCCAGAGTAACTACTGGAAATATTGAGACTTAACATCTTATGTCTCAGGATGGCGAGTGCAGTGAAGTGCCAAGCAATGCTTTGTAATGCAAGATGTTGTTTGGTTTTGCCCCTGTTCATGAGCGGTCGTATCGCTTACCATCAGGTGAACGGCATGCTCGTTTCGCCATTTATTGCAATAAAAAAAAGGTAGAGAAAATACATTATTTTTAGTAAGTACAGATTTAAACACGACCCATTCTATTACTTTAGTTACTATGTCCATCGAAATTTATACTCAGATATATTTTTATACTTATCGATTTACGTTTACATTTTAACACCTTTCGGTTTTTCTACGATATTCTATATTCTGCGAAATATTGTGTACTTGAGCTCAAGAGCCTGATCGAACAATGCCGGTAAATTGATCTTAAACGCCGTCTCTCAGGATTCATTAGAAGCTATTCACATTACAACAATGGTTAACTGAGATGACATAAATATGACGTTTAATTGTTAATATGTATGTATAGTTATTAATAGGGTAATAATGGCATAGACAATTGGTAATAATTTATTTGAATTAGGCTTAAGTGTCCAATTGTTTTTAAACTTAAAAAAAAGACGGCTAGCAAAACAGGGGTCGAATAACATTGTGGCATCGTCAGAAATGTGTAAATATGGTCCACATATTACGTATATTAGTTTCGTGTTTAATTGTGAGATCAAAAAGTAAGTTAATTTCGATAAATGTTCGCAAGTTTCATCTGTGTTAATCATTTGTGTACTTCTAAATTATTTTCACGTCAAAGCAAACTTTGATCTATTGTAGACAGTAAAATTTTGAATATTATTTTGTTCCGGCCTCAGGAAATAAAACAACAAAAAGATATGACAAACTATATGGCGCACCCTTCAGCTCATATCTCAGATAAAAATTTTAGACTAACTTTTCATATTCCTAAAAAAGTGTTATACAGTCTTTTATAGCTGAGATAAATGCGCAAACTGAGGGCATGATAGCAATAGCCGTTGGGTTACACATATCAAACGAGTCAGAGGTGCGGCATCGGCCCTTAAATTTTCTGTAAATGTGTCTGTATCAGCCCATATACGTCCCACTGCAGGGCACGGGCCTACTCTACAATCGACAGTATGATTGAGAGTGGTTAGGCTATATAGTCCACCACGCTGGCCTAGTGTGGGTTGGCGGACTTACATACCATAGAATTTTATATTAACCGTATGCAGGTTTCCTCACGATGTTTTCCTTCACCGTTATAGTGCGTGGTGATTGACTATCAATACATACATGACTCCGAAAAGTCAGAGGTGTGCCCTGGGATTTGAACGCGCGACCACCGTGAACATGTTGGCAGTCGCGTCTGGTCCGTTTACCAACAGGCCACCACGCACTTAAATTTTACACCCTATTAAACATTAAAAGATAAGAAAGCTTGAATTCTTTTGTGCAAAAATAAATAAATAAATAAATAAATAAATAACACCCAACAGTCACATACATAGTCCTGACCCCACACTAAGATCGAGTCTTGTGTCGTGGGTATCAGGAACTACGAGAGACTTTTCGGTCTCACAAACACCCAGACCCGGAAGAAATATTTGTGGGCCGCACAAACATTTCTCTCGGTGCGGGGATCGAACCCGCGACCTCTCGTTTCACAGGCGGCGTCTAACCAACTGCGCCACGGAGGCTGTCAAAATATGTTATGTATTTGAGATAATTTTTTTTCTTGTCAGAGACTGAAGGTTACGCTCATATATGTGACGTGACCGCCCGTTTGTGTTTTAGTAAGCGTGAAAAAATATTAGAAAAAATAAACTATTATTAATAATCTTGGTGTACAAGTTTTCTTATTTCCATTATAAAAATAAAGTTAAAAACTTACTACGGTAGATACCGCACACTAAAATATTAAACATTATTCTACTTCGTATAAAAATAAACATTTTCTATCGACGAAGACGCATCAGACATACAAATATTTTTTTCTAAATTGTATACTAACCAAGTATTTTGTTCTGCTTCGTACAGTTTCCTTTCTCATTGTCATCGTCCTCTTTGTCTTGTTTCGATGTATTGTCCAATCTATTCATTTCAATAGAACTACGCACGCTAACACATCATTACACTTACGCATTATTTTGTGTTAAATGTCTGTATTTTATTTTAAAAGTCTCGTGATCATAATTGTTGTGATAATTACAGTCTATGACCGATTTTTTACGATTGATAATATTAACATTATGAGTTTTCTATGCACATTTCTCAACAAAATCTTCTTGTACTTATGCTTTAATATTTAGCAATGATAAAAACATACACAAATTATTATTTTACACAATTTCTTTCCCTAACTGTCTTAAACGGTCACTCTCAATTTAAAACTGTCAGTTTTTAAGTTCAATTTTAAAATTCGAACACTAAGTTTGTTCCACTTTTAATACCACTGGCTGTCACAAACTTTTTCCTTTGACAAAAAATGGCGTAATCCGATGTCGCTCGCAAGTTTTGGCGGGCAAATTCTCAAAATGGCGGCGCGTCGTTCCGTGGAGTATGGCGGCGGTTGACTGACGCGTTTGCCGTACCCTATCGTACAGATCTCAGTTATCTGCCCTTTATTCTGGATACGTGATGCTGTGTACAGATTGTTATTCTACTGGGAGTAGACGTTTTATCTAATGGAGTGGTTATTGTTTATGTTATGTTGTTCGTTTATGTGGAACCGTTCGCATTAGGTAAGATTAGCGGATTAAAGCTCTTCGCTCTTGGGACCGAAAAGAGGTTTGTGACTAGCATATATAGTTTTATTTATAGAGAGATGACAGTAACAGTATCGGAATATTTCAGTTCAGTTTTTTATAAATGGCACGTAGTGCCGATGGCGACAATTCTGCCAATGTCTAATGTGCGATGAGTACTCGAGTGTTTTAAATTAATGTGTTATGAATATTTGAAATAAGTTTGTTTCCATTTTATACTCAATGTATTAAATAATGGCAACGAAGTAAATCGGAATATTTAAATTTTATAGGGAGCGCTGGCTGCTTTCATACATTTGAGTCTTCAGAAAACATAGATATTTTTTGTTCGTGATGTTGGTAATGCTCCTATATTAATGAAAATTGAACTAATGATTTAATTACCTACAAATTGTTATGAATAATTATTTTGGTAACCGAAAGTATATTTAGATATTAATCTTTTAAAACAGGTTTGAATGGAAAGAAATAGCCCTAAACTAGTTTTTTTTCCTAGTTATTCGTACATGTTGGAGAACCTGTCAAATATCAGCTAATAGAAGGAGAGAATAAGGTACGCAGCATCACCATTTTTATCTACGTGTTTGAAGTACGCTCCTTTTATATTATAAATACTCTAAGGTAACATTATAAAAATGTATGAAACTTCTCAACAATAGAGTTCACAAAATATTTATTTTCGTTATGAGAATATTCTTCTAAAGCATTTCTGCAGAAAGTGCGTCCGGGCGTTAACCTCACGTGTTGAAAGTGAGTTGAATGTTCTGCGAGATAATGGGTAAACACATTTAAAGCATTTATGTAAAGCAAACATCAATCCAGAAGTCTTTACAAGAAATATTTTCTTTTGGAGCGGAATTCAAAATTGCGAACGAATGTGTCTGTTACTTACAGAACTTTACGAACCAGCTTACGGAAAATTGACGTGTAGTCATAATTTTGTTGTTGTCTTTGGTGGCGATGGAGAAATTATAGGTGGTCCAAGGCCCAAGTTAGTCACTTCACTGGTTATTTTTTTTTAAAATGATACTTTTCACAACTTATCCCAACGTAAGATTTTTCTAAGCAGTGACGATGACATGCTGTAAAATTACTGCTTGGTAGGCAGAGGTCACAAGTGCCACCCACATTTTTCACATATACCACCTACAAAGTGGACTTGAATAATCTCGGACCTCATTATTTAGAAGATTTGCACACTCCCTATAAGAGAATAAAATTAAACAAACTAAAATAAAATTACTTTTCTTAAAATATTCAATTTTATTACAAATATTTTCTCTCACTAGAAACATGAATCAGAATCAGCCAGCCGCAGTTATAATAACAATTGATATTCTTCTTAAATTTAATTTAGTTAGTGAAAGGTGAGAATTTAAATTTAACACTTTGGTTTGGCTAGCCAGATTGTGTTATTCAAAACGAAAAACTCAATTAAGATCTTTATCACTTGGTCTCGTTCAATTGAGTTTTGAATTGAAAGCGTTAAATTTGAGTAAAAAATACTCGGGATGTAATTTATTACAGGATGAGTTGGGTTAACTCAATAAAAACATTTTATTTATTTCTTCCGGGTCTGGGTGTTTGTGAGACCGAAAAGTCTCTCGTAGTTCCTGATACCCACGACACAAGACTCGATCTTAGTGTGGGGTTAGGACTATGTATGTGACTGTTGGGTGTTATTTATTTATTTATTTATTATTTATTTATTTATTTATTTATTTATTAGGGTCACCAAACAAATATCGCACATCCAAGGCTCAAAATAAATTACATTATCATTTTAATAAAACTCTGTATTGAATGTAGCTTGTTTCATGTGTTTTTCGCAGAAATAAGAGTCAGTATTATGCAATCAAGTTAATTATAAATTCAGGCCGAAAATATTGAGTAAATAATATGCGTTCTCTCTTGTTTCCAGCGAATTTTTTTTATAAAATCGCTTTCAATCTTAGGTTGTAAATCACAATACATTATTTAATTGATGACAAAGTAAAGCCTCGATACAATGGAAGCCTTGCTATGCTTAGTTGTTACTAACGCTAACACCACCTGTCTCTCAGACAAGATTTACAGTAATTGCAAGCTTAATGGCTATTACAGTAGCTATCACGGGTAATTGAGGATGGTCAAATCCCACAGAAGGAGTGTTTGTAGCGAATTTGTATGTCCAAGCGATAACTTTCGACACATTACTATCTAGATAAGGTGAATGAGCTGTGACTTGAATGGGAATCATTGGTAACATCCTTATTTGTTGTTGTTTTATTGATCATATAGGCAATTAGATAGCTCTTATGTCAAGTCAATATATAGTACTTAATCTATATTTACAAAATAATTGATTATTTTCTTTATAAATTCAATTTATTTAGTTTTTGGTAGTCTTCTTATTTATTACTTATAAATATTTATAACAAGTACAATGCTATTCAAAGAAATACATTATTTACATTAATCAAAATTTAAGTGGACTATGAGTATTACTCGAACGACGCGCAGCGGTTCAATGTTACCACCGGATTTAACGCCTGCCAGAAAAGACCCGGCGAAACAAACTCAGTGGGCTTTACATTACCATTGGAACTACGCGGTCACAACCTTCTTCTCTTTGCAGCATTCCCCAATGCTGGGGGTAACGGGTCATCAGGGAAACAATCCTTCGTACACGACGTTGTGTTAAATCAATCGATCGCAATCTGCTCTGGTTTTTGGCAACATTAACCATTTCGGCCACATTTATATTGAGTGAGACATAAGATCCGGCGGTTATTACCTTAAAGTTATTAAATTGGTAATAACTTTAAGGTGAAATCTTCCGCAAGCATGCATGCATTAATACTAATGTAGGATGGAGACTGGACTATGATTTGTTATATTGTAAGTTTTCATAGTTTGGAAAATGTTTAATTTGTTCCTTTTTTTTCGAACTACGTGATTACGCTGGTACTAGATAAGTTCTCAAATGAGTTGGTGGTTTTACCTATATGACTGTATAGGTATGGTCTTTAGTTAAATCAAAGGTCGGAAAAGCTAGATAAATATGTTGGCTACAAGCCTGAAGTATAGTCATGTAAAACCTAAAATAAAACTTATTCAAACAAATTAATTTACAATAAAGAGATAAATACTAGCCCTTTTACTGTTAGTAGACTTTTTAATAGTTTACTTGTGACATAAATTATGCATAATATGTTGCGTATTCCCACTGTGTTAGAAAATGTGTTTTAAATTCATTTTATAAACTGGAAGGAGTGTATTTGTAGAAACGTCTCTAAAGATAAAGTCTACCATAATTCACTAATTACCAAAATCAACCGCAATTTTTATTTCTACCGCTAAACAGCAGTGTATATCCGTCCTATTGCGTACTGGTTTGAAGCACATTGTAGTCAGAGGAACTACTGAATATATTGAGACTTAACATCTTATGTCTGGATGGCCAGCGCAGTAGAATGCTTTATAATTAATGGTGTACGGTGTTGCTACTGTCCATAAGCGGTTGTATCTGTACCACGAGGTAAATTACATGCTCGTCTCGCCATTCACTGCCCTATAAATAAGGCAGTTAAAACGGTAAAAAAACTGTTTAAAAACATCATCATCATATCGGCCACAGGAAGTCCACTGCTGAATTCTGCCTCCTTCAAGGATCTCCACAATGACCTGTTGGAAGCGGCCTGCATCCAGCGACTTCCTTTAAAAACATCGCTACATTCGCTCAACATTTAACAACAACAAACACCGTTTAAAAACATCGCTATAGACTAAAACAGTAAACCATTTCACATTTTCCCAAAACTATCGTATTTGTTCCGTACTATTAACCAGAAAAGATTTCCAGTCTACATGTTCCCTTCCTGTATGAGATTGTTCAAACGAAGCGTAAAGACGTACTCACGACTGATTCTTATGTTCTTGATCACCAATTATTTCGACCACTGAGTTCAAAAACCTTTAGCAATGGAACTATATTATACAATTGCATAATATGCTTGTATAGGAATAGAAGAGACGGAATCTATTTCAGTGAATTAAATAGAATGATATTCTGTTTCCCTCTTTTTCCATTCCCTTTTATAATGGACTGGGTTTTATATCCTATGAAAAATATGTTCAGGGAAGAAAAGTACACAAAACAAAAACAAAAGGTATTTAGTCACATCATTTGATATTCAAAAAGAACATTCAGTTTATATCTGTCTATTTTGTATAAATAATGACGCCTAGTCTTAATTTTACCAAAGAAATTTTTTTGTGATCAGAAAGTGCTTTACGACATTGAATCATTCTTATTAAAAAAACCTTTTACTTCCTTTGAGACCATAAAAAATCATGACATGACAAAGCAGAATTTCCCTCACAAAACCTTTGCTGATCCAAAGTTCGATTCCTCTGGGGCCATCAAAGTAGGGATAGCATCAAACCCTTGCATAATGTATGCAGCTCCACAGTACTCACATTGACAGGCAAACATCCCATTCCATATTCTAACAGAGCGGCTGCAGTGCAAATCTAAACATTGAAATAGGAAATGGAATAAGTGAAAGAGCGATGTATGAAAGGTTTCGTTGAATGGTACTCTTATGTTTGCAGGTTAGAAACTTATAAACGTGCTATAGATTTAGTAGGGTTATCATTAACAGGTTCATCATCATCAGCCTTTTATTGTCCATTGCTGGACGTACGCTTTCTCCAAATTGTGCCATTTCCTCCTGTCTTCGGCTTGTGGCATCCAGCATCTGCCAGCGACTTTTCGTAAATCGTCTTCCACGTAGCTGGAGGGCGTCCTATACTACGCTTGCCAAGACGCGGTCTCCACTCAAGAACAGGTTTAGCCCAGCAGTTATCGGTTCTTTGACGGATGTGGTCGAAAGATGTGACATGAGCGAGTTGTGGGATACCATATTCTTATTCGTGTGGATATCGATTAAATGCTAGTGGAAAATATCTTATAAGTGCATGTAAGCATATATCTCGTTTTCAACCAGGCCAAAATAATTGCGTCCACCAGCGACACATCAATCGTTTCTTATTCGGAAAAATATATCTTAATTATCTTAAATTCGGTGATTAAGAGTATTAATAACTGTCGCTCCAACTCCGAAATAATGTAATTAGTCAATTGTGATATAATTCACACATTTATTTGCCCTGTACCAAATCAGTGGCTGTTTCGAGAGAGTGTTTTATTCATGTAATTTTTTCACTCATTTTCAAGTCTGGATGCAATAAAGCTTGTCGTAAGTCCGTGCTCAAGCGATGAAGCCACCATTACGGTATATTTTAAATCATAAAACACTAAGGCTGCGACGAACGCCACCCTCAAACGGTACGGCCGAGTGGCCTAAAATTACGACTAACATTTACTGAATTTTATAGGAATTTTACGTCTCCCGCGTCCGATACACAGAGGCAAAGATTTTTTACGACCCGACGCGCTTGGACTTTTTAAATCAAGATTTTTTTATATTTTAGGGATGATGTAGACCTGTTTTGACATTTAGGTGTTATAATTTTTGGTAAAAAGTATCTTTCAGGTTATTAAACGTAAGATTGATGTTTGAAGGTGAATTTTATGGCTTGAAATTATTTTTAGTAACCAATAAGATCGCTTGATGTTTAAACAAAAATATTATTTGCCAAAACAGCAAATTATTTTACCAGAGTAGGTTCCTAACCATTTTAAGAACAAAAATCCTATATCACACACATAAACTAAATACAATATTATTACGAAACAAATAGAACACAAAACTACCTAACAAAACCCAATAACAAATAAAATACCAGATCGGGAGTAAACAATGTTATAATTAAAGTACGAGGTCACGACCTTGCCGTACATATAAAACCATTCCCGAGAAACATTCGAACACCATTTGGCAGCCTTCCAGTGAACGAAACGCAGACTCCCGTTAGGTAATGTCCTTTGTGTAGCCTTCAGACCGACTGGCCTACACCGTAAACACCATTGAATTATAACCAGAGTGGACAATTCAAACAAAACATGTGCGCGTGCTGGGCACATGGTCTGTCTGCTCTCTCGCTCCACACAGTTACGTACGAGTAAAAAAGAGACAGTAATAGAAATTGCTGAAGTATAACTAGAGGGGCAGAGAACGATTGAGAGTGGTTAGGCCAAATAATCCACCATGCTAGCTAAGTGTGGGTTAACGGACCTTACAATTATTTTAATCGTACTCTCAATTGTAGAGGAGGCTCGTGCCTTACAGTGGGACGTATGGACTGATACAGATAGATAATATATTAAACAAATACAATTAATTATTCGAATAAGCTACATACGCGATTAAAAATGAAAGTTATACCAGTATAGGCACTTCTATTGTAATATTTTTATATTCATTCACGTTATTTCTTATAATATGATGTATAACTTTCTGCTCATTATTACAAAATTAAATTAGTATTGTAGTGTTTAACAATTTAACAACAAGTTATTGTTACAAATATTAAATATTCCATGACCACACACGCTAAACTGCGAGAGAGATGAGTGAATAAGAATATATTTTGCTGTTAAAGTGAATTTCCTCTACGGTGCATGTTTTCATAGCATGAATATTTTATGTAATCTAGTTTCCGTGTTGCTAGTCCTCTTTATTATTATTTTATGTGACGTTTTGTTGTTTTATAGTTCTGAAATACTAAGTTAATGTTTGGATAACGGTGAATATGGTTATTTCTGGAGATAATCAAAATCAGTCAGTTTAGTCAATTAGTCAACAATATAATACACAGGATAAGCTTGAAATACCTAGAGTCAATTTCAACATTTACAAAGACCGCACAAAAAATATAGTTTATATCCACTCACCATGTAGATCCATTTGATTAAGATTTTTCAAAACAAAATACACAAATTGAAGCACTCAACCTGGGAATTGACCCAGGACTTCACAATTAGGAGCCACTAAAGCACCATGAATTGGCTTAGTCCTTAAACGTCCCACAGCTGGGCACGTGCCTCCTTTACAATCAAGAGTACGATTGAGAGTGGTTAGGCAATATAGTCCACCACGCTGGCCTAGTGCGGATTAACTAGAGCGCCAAACATAATAATTAACTATAGCAATAAATTAGCTGTCCCGTATAATGAGTCTTAAAATTCCTTGCCAATATATCACAGTTTGCAATAAAACTTTATTTCACACAAGTTTAACTTGGGAGATACATTTGATCCGCTGTTACATAGTTTCCTCACGCAACGGACCGATTTTAACGTATGCAAATTACTTAAGTTTTTAGAATAGTTTACTGATGGTAGGGGTAAAGTTAACGCAACGCATCTAGTAAAGCCTGATGTAGGTAACATTGTTTGCTTACTTAGTGAGAAGATTTCACCAAGTATGGTAATATGGGTGTAACCTAACTTTGATTGTTAAAGATGTTGTTATAGTTATACATACACACAGGGGTGTGTATGTATGTACAGTAGTCTTGATATACCCTTATATCAAGACTACTACCGAAAACGAAGCCGGGTAGTTTTAGTGACGTCAAAAACTAAAACTCTCGGTCTTGTGCTTGTCTCATTCACCGCTTTTCTTTAAACCTAACAATGTCATCCATCCATCCACCAGATGGTGGTGGTCATCCACACATCAGATTAACCATATTAAACTGACCTATAGACTAGCGGGCAGAGAAAGAAGGCCTAAGGAAATCTGGCTTAATACAGGACTCTTCCAAAACGTCGACTTCTGCTGGCCGAATACAAAGATCAGTAGACAGACAAAGGAGATTCCTTTGCCTAGCAATCCAAACAAAGTAGACTAGTAATTAAATATTAAAATATACCTTCTGTAATTCTCTACCTGGGGCCAATGGGATAAATAATGTTAATAGGTACTTTCTGTCCGATTCAGAGCAATTACTTTGCCGCCTTAATGGTTCCTTCCCATCTATTTAATGTATTGCGTTTTACATCCACGTGTCTAGTGACTTTGTAAATAAAACATTAGATCTGCCATATCTAACCGTACTTTAGAGATTCAGGAATATATTCTAACTGCCTTACTCATAGACAAATTTAAAGCCAATTTTTATAGAATGTTTTGTACCTTTCGAACGGCTTTTGAATACAGTTTGCGTGAAGAAGACAAAACATTTGATTTTAAAAATATTTAGAACTATCTATAAATAAGGCCGTAAGGCTAAAACAGGTGAAAACAAATTACTAGCAAAAGAAGAAAACAAACTATCGCACATGATGGTTAGAAACAGTTCTAATGGCTGACCCAATTTCGCGTTCAGTTTTTGAGCAATTCGGAATATCCGGTTTTGATAAACTCGGCTTAATTCAGTTAACCAGTGGATCCTGTTAAATTACATTGCATTTACAAATACTGTGGTTATTTTGTGGTATCGTTATAAAAATAAACAAAAACACACACAATTTTTCTATATATCCATGTTGAATCAGCTCAAAATTCCCTTGTGGAATAAGCGAAAAGCCTGCAACGTTTGCTGAAGTTAGTGGTAAATTTTCTAGATATTTATAAGTAGATATAGAGGCTATTGTATTACTCCTACGAGGGAAATGTTTATTTTATTAGAGTTGTATTAGTCATTTAAATTCGTTAATTTATGGCTCTCATATCTTTATTGTTTAATTACTTTTTTCAAATTTATCCTTCGTTCATGAAAATAGTAAAATAACTATCATTTCAAATAATCCATAAATCTTTCTCTTCTGCCTAAGGAAGTCCACTGCTGAATATCGGCCTTCCCCATGGATCGCTCCATAGATCTGTTGGAAGCCGTCTACATCCAGCAACTTCCTGCGACCTAACCAGGTCGTCCGCCCAATTTGTGGGTGGTTATTCGTCACTTAAATAATTCATATGCAACGTTGAAATATTTTATTATTTCTTCATCTACGTTTATTATATAGGATACATACATACATAAACTCACGCCTTTTTCCCAGAAGGGGTAGGCAGAGGTGCCTGGACACCCACATTTCGCCATATTATATAGGATAACCTATAAAATATCCACCTTTTGAAATACCCGACACATTTTTACAAGGCGAATGCCTAGTTCAATCATGATAAAGATAACTACGATTAAGTTAGAAACAAATGACTTCGTTAATTAGTGTCTATTAATTCTATTAAATTCATTTTACAGTTCAGTTTTTGTTTTTAGTGGCTCTGTCGCAGACTCGACAAATTTATTTTACCTTTCAGGAAACATCTCCCTTAAGTAAACATTCTTCGTATGATCTCAAATAATATAATCACTATATATGATTTAATTTATAACAATTTCGTTTCGTTCAACAACTTTTTTGTAATAGTAAAGTATCGTGTGATCGTTTTGCCTATAATTACACTGACAGGTCTATGGTTTCGTCTTTCTGCTCTATCATTAGCTTTCTAAATAGTTTAAACTACATATCAAATAAATAAATAGTCACAAATGTTTACTATTCCCCTCAAAAGTTCAAACAGCTTTGACGACGCAACAGTTAAAATATCGCAATCAGAGTTTGGGTGAACCGTAAAAATAAATTAACACGTACATTAATTAAAATGTTGAGGGAAATGTTTATTTCCAGCCGGGGCGTGTTTAAATTGACAGATTTAATTAGTGTTCACTTTGAACGGGAAGTTGGATACATGTGTAGATTAAATGAAGTAATGTCATCTGAGGTTTTACACTCACTTGACACTAAGTAACATTTGATTTAATGAATGCGATGTAAGCTGCTTCCAACAGGTTGACGTGAACATCCTTAGGGGAGGCCTGTGTCCTATGGTTGTAGAGAAAGAGAGGAGAGAGAGTAAATATAAAGTTTGATAGCTGTATCGTTTCAATAACTGCAAGTCGAAAAACTTTGTCGGCGACATGACATGAGGAATATTTGTATGACATTGTTGAGTGTGCCCAGGCAACCGAGCTGTCAGCGGAGCGCTTCACATGTCGCCAACATGTCGGCGGGAAACACGTGCTGGCACATGTTGCTGACATGATTATTTTCTTATAGGCTGCCGGATTGTCATGGCGGGCTGTGTCGTCGGGCTGGCGGCTTTGGTGTGTAGCGCGCCATAGTTATTTGACATGCTATGTACTTGCCTACTGGCCATTTTAGAATGTTTTATAGTTAAAGTAAATTCTTGCAAGACTGAAGAACGGCTGTAAGATATATTATACTCAGTAAGATCGTAAAGTATCTCAAAGACGTTGGCATCTCTCCTAATTTCAATGATAAGTGGAAGTGACATGAATAATTTGAGAGAAAAGTGTTTTATAAATAAAAAATATTTTGTTTACGATTGGAATACGCAGAAGCATGACTATAATTTTTAGCTTTTACGATATTTGTTCATCATTAGGGGCGCTAATATTGTTCAATAAAAGCGTACCATTATGGAAAATTCTGCGTTTCATCATTATTATTTATCGTTTACGATCTCCGTTAATTTTATTACGAAATATACGTTAATGTTAATTAAATCGAGTTCATTTAACGAGTCATATTAAATACATCAGAGTATGAACATTAATTAATTGGTTTATTTTGATTCATTATAAATATCAACAAACGATGTACTAGCATCGTCATTAGCAGTTACGATGGCTTCAAACCGAGTGCTTACTGTGGCGTTAGTGCTGCCATTTTACATTATTCTGAATTTACGTAAGTTATACTATTAATATCTATGCTAATTTGACTCGAAAATGGAGTCTTGTGAAGAACATGAAAAAAAATATATATCTGTTATATATTAGGTTTTTTTTAAGGAAATGATAATCTTGCCGACCCTTTTTCTTTTTTTTTCTAAAGATTAAATTTTCGAGTCCACATAAATAAAAAAATATTACATACTAGTTTTATTTGAAATTTTTGTAAATATATTTAAATTAATAATATTATATTAATTGGTATACAAAGTTGATGTGACCTATGGGCATAAAATTACACTACGTATACTATACGTTCTTAATATTTATTCGACACGGCAAAAAACTTTATAATACCAAAAATGAGATTTTGTTTGTTTCAAACAAACTAAATAGCTTACAAATAAGAGTAAAACGTAACCACCCTGTGTAAGTATATTTCACTGACCTGTAGATCCGAATTATAACAAAACAAATTGGCAACGTCGCGCGCGGCATGTGTTATTGTCGCGCCGCCAAGGCCACGCCGCCCGCGCCGGCACAGCGTGGCTGTGTGCACCGCGCGTAGTTAGGTACTTTTGAAGTACGCGCACAACATACTTTATTTAGGTACACTAGATTTTTAAATTTTCGATATGTCCTCCATTTACATGAACGTACAAGTTATAGCGACGGACAATATTATTATTGTTTAAATTGTTATTAAGTTTTTCAAATGCTTAATAACCCTCGCAAAAAGAAATCCAAGGGATTAGGTCCGGAGATCGCGGTGGCCGTACAGGTCCTAATCGACCAATTCATTGTTGGGTAACAGTCAATAACACAGAAACACTAACACTAAATAATAATTATCCGAAGTTACATGTCCTGTCACAATAAAAAAAAATGTCTTAAACTTATTTACGAGTGCTGTCAATAACAAGACAAAATGAAAATTATCGGCGTGAGATCGGCAAGATCAAAGCGGCGCGGCGCGGCGCGGCGGCGCAGGAGCTTCCGTGTTACATGCGTTCTGAAAGGATACCGGCGGCAGACTAAAAACTATTTTTTAGAGGTCAATTGCGTACGTGTCACACACACACATACTGACCTATTTCTATTTCTTTTACGCACATGATGTTTTGCTATGTCGCTCTCATAATGAAAGTGTAAGTGTGTGTGTGTATTTATTGCTTTCTTATTTGCATCGCCAACTTTTAAAGTGATTTAGTTGTACTTATTTATGTGACTTGTGTTAGAGCGGCAACAGCGCATAGATTTTAGTAAGATTTGTCGCTTTAAGGTGAATAACCTATGCGTTGGACGTAATCAGCTGTTCGAAAAGCAACAGCGTGTTCAAAGAGAGCAAAAACTTAAAAAATCATTTATGACTAAACTATTGTTCCTATTTAATTGATTTTTAGTACAGAGCTTGAAAATGGTGCCTAGTATATGCAGTTTAAAGAAAAGTCGCTCGGTTGTATCAATGTTGTATACTTAATTAGTTCAATCGTTCATATTTTTTGCTATATACAATTTATTCTGTGGTGTGAACTAAATTGTAAATTAGAAACGATGGAAGTAAAATGTACTTGATTAACCAAGCAATTACTATTCTACAAGAATTGAGATCAACATATTGAGGTTCAAGACTTTAGCAATGAAAAACTTTATCCATACATATTGTCTCGTCTATATATGAACTGAAGGAAATCATCGTGAGGAAATCTGAATACTATAGCGGTTTATAAGATTTTTTATGGTATGTAAGTCCGCCAACCCGCACTAGGCCAGCGTGGTGGACTATATGGCCTAACCACTCTTAATCGTACTGTCGACTGTAGAGTAGGCCCGTGCCCTGCAGTGGGACGTTTATGGGCTGATACAGATACAGATATATATGAACTATAGTAGACATATTTAATTTTGTTTTTTATACAGATGCTGTCCAAGCTACAAAAAATGTGGGAATTATCGGAGGTCACAGGGTCCCAATTGAAAAAGTTCCTTACATGGCCTCGCTGCGACTAAACGGCACTATACATTACTGTGGAGCTTCAATTATACACGAACGATTCATTCTAACAGCAGCTCACTGTATTGTACCGTAAGTAGTAGTATAGTTTGAAAAATATCACTTTAAAATGCGAAAAAAATTACTACCAAACACTAAAAAATATTTTTTTTTACTGGTGGTAGGTCTCTCATATGTGAGAGGCCGCCTGGGTAAATACTACCAGAATGTCTGTTTCTTCCGCCAAACAGCAGTGTAAATGCACTGTTGTGTTTTGGATTTAAGGAAATTGCAGCCAGAGTAACTACTGGACATACTGAGACTAAATTATGTCTCAAGATGGCGAGCGCAGTGGAATAACAAGCATTGCTTTGTGATTCAAGGTTTTTTTTTGGTTTTACTACTGTTCATGAGCGGTGGTATCGCTTACCATCAGGCGAACGTCATGCTCGTCTCGCCATTCATAAAAAAAACACTCTTTAATTTGGTTTCAAATCGTAAAATAATTATTAAATAAAAAATGACGTAAAAATACTGAAAGTAAACATTGCATTGGAAAAAATATTATAGAACGTAGCTCGCTTTTGATGTTTCATAAAATAAAATACGCGAGAGAAATCTGTGTTGATAAAACGGTATTCCTCGGTAAATTTAATTAAGAAGAATTTTCCAAGAAATAAAAACACACGTTGAATCCAAAGAGCTGTCACGACCATCGCCGTTTCATACGGATATATTTTTATCAAAATAAATTTCTAGAAAATATTTTATGGAGCTACACATGTGAGTCACTTATCACGTAAAAGGATTCCAGATTTTTTATAATTTATTTACCAGAAGAAAAACATAACAAAGAAAATGCTGCTTAATACAATAGGAACTTACAATTAGTTACTATTCTAAAGCTAGCTTTTTGATGAAAACAAGGTTTTGCCACTCCTTCTTTTATTTCAGTTATTGGATGACCTGTATTGATCAAATGACTAAGATATCATATTTCTAAGGATCTCCACAGCGATTAAAGCTTGGTCACTTTATTGGTCGAATATATTATTTTTTGTTTGATGAACGGCGATACGAGCATGCCATTCGCCTGATTGTAAGCGATACGACCGCTCATGGACAGTAGCAATCCAAACAACAACATGAATTACAAAGCAATGCTTGAAATTCTATTTAATTTTGAATTGAATTTTTAATTGGCATATTTTTTTGGGTATTTTATATTTTTCTTTTTATTGCTATTAATGTCGAGATAAGATGTCAAATCTCATTATGTCCATTAGTTACTCTAGCTACAATGTCCATCAAACCGGAACAAAACAGTGCAGCTACTGCTATTTGGCGGGAGAGATAGACATTGCTGTGGTACTTACCCCGGCGGCCTTTTACATATGGGAGTCCTACCATCAGTAAGATTAATTAATAAGCTCATTGTGTTTGCAGTGGCTGGGAATATAAAGTCAACGTTGGCACATCACGCTTAAACGAGAGCGGAGAGATGTATACTATAGAGAAAATAATAACACATGAACTGTTTAGCAACATCACTAATGACTATGACATCTGTCTGATAAAGCTAAATGGGAACATAACTTTCTCTGCTAAAGTAAATAAAATTGCGTTGGCTAATGATAATATTAGACTGAAGAAGACTACTATGTTGGATATCACCGGATGGGGGAATACTGCAGTAAGTTTTTTTAATATACATAACATTGAAACACAAATTATAGTCCTCCCATATTGATAGATTCAGTGACGCATTTGGTAAGGTGCCTGTTCTGAAACCGCCGGGAATTCGATCCCCGCAACGAGACAAATATTATATTTGTAATATTTATGTGGCCCACAAGTATATTTTTTTTTTGGGTCTAGGTGTTTGAGTGCCTGAGCAGTCTCTTGTAGTTTCTGATACCCACAATACGAGGCTCGATCTTAATGTGGGGTCAGGACTATGTATGTTACTATTGGTTGTATTGACTTATTATAATAATTGTTATATATTAGGATAAAAATGTTGTGTTGTGGAGATAAGAAACAATTGTATCAAACTGTTTCATCTTCAAAGAGCTATTAATTATTATTAAAGAAGCATAAGGAATCTTTTGAAAATAAATTGAAAAATTGACTTTGATTCAATTGAATACATATTAAGTCATAAGTAACTGTATACATTGTACTTCTATATAAAACTAAAAACAGTTTTTTTTTTAGGTAGACAGTGATATCTCGAATGATCTTCTTCAAGTGAAGATCCCTATAGTACCTACATGGACTTGCCGTTTTATGTACTTCAAAATGTTTCGAGGCATCACAAATAGGATGATTTGCGCTGGAGGACCTGGGAAAGACAGTTGCCAGGTATGATACTATTTTAAAATATGTGATAAAGCGAAAAATTCTCGAAAGGAGACTATGTGTTACTCATAGGGAAGAAAAGAAAACAGCGCATTAATAGTTCCAACCGAACGCATGCATACCCACAAGATGGCGGCAACAGGAAGAAAAGGAAAACAGAGGGGCGGGGCGCTGCGATGCGGTGTTGCTAGTTTTATTGCATTTCTTTCCAGTGGTTTACATGTTTTATCTTAATTAAATTTAATCAAAACACAACTAAGAAATGTTTATAAATGTGTAGAGCTTCGCCTACAGAGACCACGTGCCCACAAAGGCAAGCTCGGATGTCCACCAACAAGGTCGATGGTCAGACTAAAGCCGCTTCGATCGTTGTCGAAATTGTCCAAATTAAAAAATTAAATATGAGATATATTTAATTTTTTAAAAACAAAAGAACAACGTGCTGAAGTAAAAATAATGCTCGTTCACGTACCTGAAATAATATTTATTCAAATATCGAATGAAATAAGAACATACATTTGAGAACTAATTTCATTTCCAAACAATAGTTTCAAACATCACAAACAATAGTTTGACCAAACGTTTGGTTTATTTATGCTTTTGTTCTGTGTCTGCGGGAAACAATGATAATTCTATTTTCATAATAAATTTTCCGTTTGTAGTCGAATTTATGTTTTAGCCTGTATTTATAAGCACCGAGTTAAAGTTGGTTAACGTGGTGCATGTGCCACGTGAGGCCGTAGGTTCGGTTCCTCTTCCGAGACATATGATTGTGTATAAGTTTCTTCATGATCACGAAGAAGCATACATAATAGAACTGAGTGATAAATAAAAACATTAACCTATTAGTTTTATTTGAGTTTTTTCGAAATTAATTTCAATTGCAATTATTTACAAAATAATATTAATTAATTTTTTCAGGGCGATAGTGGCGGACCTCTCACTCTAGAGAACATTCAGGTGGGGATCACATCATTCGGCTCAGGATGCGGGCACCTACCAGGAGTTTATACAAAAGTGTCTGCTATGTTACCATGGATCAACAAGACAATTCGGCAGAATCTATGAAAATCTTAAAGCATTACTATACAAGGTATATCAGCACTGCTACCGAAGCCGGGTGTTATAGTAGCTTCAGAGACAAGCAAAAAAAAACTTTTTGCAAAAATAAACGAGGATTTTTTTGACCTTTTTATTTTTAAAGGCACTATGGTACGGATGCGTTTAAATTATTATTTTAGCGAAAACTATGCATTTACCACCCAAACACTATGCTATTTAGAAAACCACAATTATTTGCAAAAATTTAGCTTTTATTGTGTTTGTAGTTAAAGTACCACCCGGCTTCGTTTTCGGTAGCAGTCTTGTTATACCCTGTATGATGACATTAAATAGCTTCTTTATAATAATAAATATATCCAATTTTAATTAGATTCGTGGTGCTTTACAGCTGGCTTCTCCGGTTGTAAATCTTTTTGCGAGGTTATTTCTCTTTCTTATATTTAGTTCATTGTCTTGTCACCCGCTTTATCCCGGATGGAAGTGGACAATAATTTATTTCCAAATCCTCCTGTTAATTTAACTTTGTGATTGATTCCGTTGCGAGTTTAAGACAAGTTGGACATTCCCGGACACTCGCCAAGCTTCAATGCTCGGTGTCATTACAATGCGTGCGACTGTTGATCCTGGCTTACAGGAGCTGCAGTGGCGAGTCCGAGGGCAGGACAATAAAATAATATACCCAATTGTAAAATTGTATCTGTGCGATTGTGTCTAAAATTACACAGTTAGATATCAAGACTCCTGACACCATTGAAAGATGTTAAGTCCTGTGTCATTGATATTATAAACTATATTAAGAAAATTATCAGTTACACAAATATTTGCCTCAATGTGGAGATTGAATGCGGCCCATTGTTTCATAGATTCTTAATGAATTGAACCATAGATGCAGTCGAATGTTGCTTGTATTATTTGTGGTATTATTCAATGCGTATTATATAATATGGTCTGTACATTTCAATTTCTAAACGAATAAAGTTGTTTTCTGAGAATACTTACTACATATTCAAATGAAAAATAAATGTTTTTGAACACAAATGTGTTTTATTGTAGTTGCATATACTTGTGAACAATCCGCCATCTTTGAAAGATGTCAACGACCCAACTTATGCGTCATAAAATGGGAAAATTAGACGAACTTGTTTACTTTTTCAAATTTTAATACAAATTTTGTATTGAAATTTCCCTGTAATGCAATCTTTAAAGAACTTGGAATGTGAGTATGTGAATCACTGAGAAATAAGTGTACATTCATATTTTACTTTTTTGTACCGTGTATGTGCAAACGAGGACATATGTTTTTATTTATATTTATTGAAAAAAAAAATGCTTATATACATCAGATAAATACTAAAGAGTATAAAAATATATGGCTATTTACAGGTTTCAATAAACGTATCATAACTATGTTGGTGACCAAGGTTGAGCAGTGGACTTATGGGTTAGGATGATGATACATAATAATAGTATTAAAATGTAACCGTGAAAATATCAATTAAAGTACTCTGTACATACACCCTTAAGAATTATATTAAGAAGATAAAGTTACAAACATTTAACAACATAAGTATGCCTATTCTTAAAAAACTTCATATAAAATAATAAAATCTCCCGATCGGAAGTCTCCGAACATTTACACTTTGGCATTAACAACAGTCGTTAATAAATCACTGTCAAAGTATCAAAAGTAAAGTCATTTATCATCATTATAAAAACAACACTATAAATTCTTGTTTAGCAAAATTAAATTTTTAATAACTTCACCAACAAACGCTGAGAAAAATCATGTTCCGCCGACCGGCAAAAAATTTCACACAAATACAATTTCGGGGCCCAAACTTTCGGGCTTCGGTAAGCAAAACATGACAAAAAGGAATTTGTCGTGGGTCTAACGAGAAATAACTTTTTCGCTATAAATCTTGGGGCTGTGGCGCGGGTGGGTAATTTTTCGTGTTTCTTTATAGACAGCGTGTGATTACGTCCCTTCACTGTTTATAGCAATTACATAATTAGCCATTATTTCTGATCGATTCCATGATCAAATTGATGTCAAATTAGGGGTATTATTAGTACGGTATCTTGGTAGGCATGTGGACTGATTTATTCATGTCAATGTTCCTTTTGTCCCGTAAATTGCTCGTACACTTTCCTTCCTTTCTCCTAGGATTTTAAGAGACATAAAATGCAACTACAAGCCCTAGAATATGTTCACGAGCTGCATCATGCAGTCTGTATCAGCCCATATACGTCCCAGTGCAGCGCACGGGCCTCCTCTACAATCAAGAGTACGATTGAGATTGGTTAGGCCATATAGTCCACCGCGGTGGCCTTGGGCGTGTTGGCGGACTTTATATACTTGCCATAGAAATTCTTACAAAACGCTATGGTATGCAGGTTCCCTCACGATGTCTTCCTTCACCGTTATAGTGCGTGGTGATTGAATATCAATACATACATGACTCGAAAAGTCAGATCTGTGCCCTGGCATTCGAACCCGCGACCACCGTGAACATATTTGAACGTATGGTCCGTTCACCAATATGCCACTACGCATTTTAAATGCAGTAATATTTTCCTATCGGATAAGCTATTTTCTCGTTTGTCCTATTTTTTGCGACACAGAAAAGACTTTATGATTATTGATAGTTAAATTTATATTTTTACCTCTTCGTTTATATCTGCAACAAGCTTTTCATACAAGTATTCAATAAATATTTTCATAGAATATCGACTTTATACCTGAAACGTCAGTAATATAAATTGACAGGAAACCGACAAACGTTGCTGCAGACGTGTTCAGAATTGGGGTTTGTGGTTTGATGGAAGCGCAGAATATCTTGAAAAAGAGCATTAAATTCTGCAGAGTGACCATCTGGGAATTACTGACAGAAGCTTAATATTATGTTCCGAAGTAAACGTTTGAAGAAATATCCATATATTTACTATATAGGCAATACATGGATTGAGCAGTCGATGATGATTAATATTATGGTAAATTGAAAAAAGCTGGAAAGGACTACCAGTCTTTGCGGGCTTCTTATGACTGGGATGGTTGGCGCTTACAAGTCTAAAATCAATGGACCTCATAATATGTTAATACTCAAAACGTTTAAATTGCTCTACTTATGCGTTCCATAAGATATTGGCTACTGACATAATGTTACCTATGTAACACAGGCAATCACTTACATGATTCAAAATAGAATATTGTCGAATTGAATCTTAACTGTATTGTACTCCATTCGAATAACGACCTACTATTTGTAAAACTCATTTTAAACCATTGTAACAAGACCTCCGACACCCTCTCCATAATGTCTTTTTACTTTATTTTCCGAAGGAAACTTGGATACATTATGTTATCTTCGAGCCACGAAAACTTTAGCGGAAAAGTGGGGTTTTCTTAATTTAGATAATGAAGCTTAAGGGGATGGCAAAATTTATCTTCGTAATTTATAAGGAAAATTCTCTTAATAGTGTCTGTATGCGGTTGAGAGTAGATAAGTAAGTAATTAATAGCACATACAAAGTTTTATACACATTTTAATAGCTTAAAGCAGTTGGCGAGATTGTGGGAGTTAGCTGAGAAGTTGGAATTTGAAGCCCAAAAAGGAGACACATGTTTGTACTATCATCAAATATTTGGTGTTGGCTTTGTGGTAATATAATTGGCCTCTCATTAACGGTACTACTAAAGCAAAAGTCTCAATGATGTTTATCAGCATCGCGTATGGTGTTTGCTCTCCGTAGGAATATCATCCCTGTTTTAATTTTATTTAATGTAAAATAAAGTAGATAGTTAATAAAAACAGCTCCCTATTTTCGTCACGAATTGTGTAACAATACATTTTCAATTAATGAATTCATTATCCGATATGGTACATGTTAAATGTAGTTTTGTTTCATGATATTTGCATTTGTAAGCAGAAATGGAACGTGTTTATTTGTATTACGCTCATTCGTTCAACATTTACATAGTACGTGTGAATTAATCTCTCGATTGAGCGGATGGTCACGGAGCAAAAATGATTTAATATTTAACACAGTAGGAAGGAAGTAGGTATAGGAAATCCACTGAATAAATTATTACTGAATCCATTACTTCTACGTCGTTCTGTATGAATTCGCCTGCATCGAGCGACTTCGTGCAACCTTTGTACTTCAATCTTCGAATTAAGAACAAAGCACATACAACTCTCAACTGATTCATTTTTATACGTCTTTTAGCAGCACAATAATAAACTTTATTAAAGTTAGGTTAAGTTAGGTTACATTTCTAGATCACATGAAATAAGAGTCAAAAGTGTTCCTATAGTCCACATATTCAAATGGCCATGACAAGTGAAATTTCGAGGCAACATAAGGCACTTAATCAGCTGTAAAATTAACACCATAACCCAAAACCATAACCTTTCTAACATTGCATCATTACACTTGGACAGGGGCCGAAAGATAAATGACAGGACATAGTCCCGCCAATTTATTTTTCCAGGCACAAAATATCATTTCTTCACGCTCGCAGCCTGTTGCTATCGCGTGACACTTGGTAAGGAACGCTTTTCGTGTATAGCACTTTATTCAATAATAAAGGAAGTTCGTAGATCGCAGTGTACGTGCCCAGCGTGTTAATGAGGTCGACGTGACACCCGGAACTTGTTTGCACTTGGCGTTACTCGTTATTATTTTTAATTTGCTCAAGTTGTTGGTTCTAGGATAAGGTCCGACGATCCGACTAAGCCAATAACTTTGACTGCACTTAAAGTTTTTGTTGGGATCAAAATGGCATAAAATGTTTATTTATGCTGAAATAAAGGTAAGAAGCTGAATAGCATGCAAATTTATTTCTTAAATTTGCATTAAGATGAGTGTTTTAACACACTTTTTGTGGTGGTATTCTTTAGGTTCGTAGAGTACGTCAACGTTAAACACCAAATTAGTGTTATAAAACTGCGTCAGAAGACAACTGGCCCTGCTCTCAAAAAAAAAAACAATTAGTACTAAATTCTTATAAATACTTTTAATTTTAATGTTTTTTGTTCAACTCCCAATAAAATCCACTTAAATCTTTATTAAAAGGGTGATCATCGAAATTTTCCCCAGCATTTTCTTCACGTTCTATAGGCTACTCTAAAAAGTAATGTTTTTCAATTAATTGGCAACATTGGCATCAGATGGTAATGAAAGCGATTGCCGCTGTAATAGTTCGCAAAGAGAGTACGTGCTCTGCGAGTTAAAACTGACGTGACATCTGGTCTCGGTGTTACTATCCTCAAATATTTCCCCCTTGAAACTTGGTACATTTATTTCTAAGACAAATAACATTGGTAAGTGTCGCGTTTCAGAGATATCTCTTTAGATGGCTCTGTTTAATTATGCTTTATTTTTAGCCTTTAATATTGTTTCTAAAAGTTAATAATTTTTGTGTTAAAAATGGCTCAGTTCAGTTAATATTTATTCCAGCTTATTAATTATTGTGTTATTTAAGATACGTATTTTGGAATATTTAGTCCATTTTATTTTATTACTAGCGGTCGGGCCCGGCTCCGCCCGGGTGCATACACGTTTTAAAGTGGCGGTCAAAATGTTTAATTCTGTATCAGTTTAGAATATCGACCAATCGGACCACGAAAAACGAACAAAATTTCCTTGTATTTGCTAGAAATATCACTACTGCTTTCCTCCTATAGGTCATAGCGTGATGATATATAGCCTATAGCCTTCCTCGATAAATGGACTACCCAACACTGAAAGAATCATTCAAATCGGACCAGGAGTTCCAGAGATTAGCGGGTTCAAACAAACAAACAACCAAACTCTGCAGCTTTATAATATTAGTATAGATTATTTTATGGCAAACATGTTCGTAATATTATAAATTAAAGAGGAGCTGATTAACAATTCTGTTTATACTAGTTTAGAACATTAAGAAAGGCAGATTTCGTTTTACATAATGTAATATATAAATTATGTGTTTCTTAATGTAAAAACAAAATGGTTATATTCCTATGCAATCTACTGTACTGAGGTAAAGTTTTAATAAAAACAAATCTTGAGAAACTTCAACTCAAGAACAAATTGAGAGACCAATAGAATTCATTTTAAACTGCAAACGATGAAATAGAACGACGTTTTAATAAACTCTCAACTTAAGTCCTCGATTTCCGTAAAGTTTCATAACCCATGACATTATTCTTTTGCATCAATTTATTTTGTTTTATTTTATTTCTGCTAAACTAGTTGATCTACCTGAACGTAACGGGAAACTTTGGATTTGTTTAATAATTTGGCAGTCTATTCATATATAACCTTCGATGGTCACGAGACTTCTACAATTAAAATTCAATGTTGACGATTCTGATCATCATATTACCATTAAATCATTATAGATTTTTTTTTATAATGGCCCGGCATAATGGCGGCATTGCACCTGATGGTAAACGCAAATGCCGCCCAGGCAGAGTATCCATTGGCATTGGCATATGCTAATGAGGGGAACACGTGAGATGGCAAACAATCATGATGATGAATCAGATGATCATAGCCTAGCAAGTTAACGACTTCTCATAATGACTATATTTCTATAATATGACTTCGGAAAATCAGAGGTGTGTCCTGAAATGAGAACCCGCGACCATATGGCTGGAAGATGGCATCCGATTCGAGGCCAAGCCGTCACCACGCACTTACGCATCGACATTCTACTGGTAGGCCTCTCATATGAGAGAGGCCGCCAGGGAATGTACTAATACAATGTCTGTCCGTCAAACAGCAGTGTAAATGCCCTGTTATGTCCCATTTTAGATGACATTGCAGGTAAATTAACTACGGGACCTAATGAGCCGTAACATCTGCTGTCTCATGATGGCAGTACAATGCCAAGCATCGCTTATTAATTCATGGTGTGCATGGTTTATCTACTGTACATGAACGGTCGTATTGCTTACCGTCAGACAAATAGCATGCTCGTTTTGCCTATCATCGCAAAAGACTACAGCAGCACCCATCAAACGTATGCTTTTGAGTAAGTAAGTAGTGCTAGTATAAAAAATGATTATAATGAAATTTGAACATAAAAGCAGATGCCAAAATGAATAAATTAAATACGCTTTCAATTTTAATTTAATTATCGTATAAACTGAAGCAGCAGTTTCCAACATTTCAAGAACTTTGTTTCGTTTAATTAAGGGAAAATGAGAATGCATCGTGCAGAAGACATATTCATACAAATTCGTAGCCTTTTGTTCCGAAAGCTTTAAAGCGCACTTTGCTTTAATTTTATTAAGGATTTTCACAAATGTGTGGCACTTTTCTTTCATTTTTTTATCGAGAGAAAATTACGAGACGATCGCGTTGCTTGTTTATTGGCAAGCCAGCCGCCTGCACATAAACAGTAGCAACATAATGAAATAAATAAATAAATATATCTAACAATTACATACATAGTCCTGATCCCACATAAAGATCAAAATTGGATTCAAAAAGTATCTAGACCCAGGCGAAGCCGGGCCGGGCTGCTCATAAACTATAATTTCATAAATGTAAATGTCACAAAAAATACGTAACTGATTTTTATACTCTAATAGTCCCACATAATATTGAGAACCATTCGCACGTGGAAAATCAATTAATTATAAACATACCCAAAGTGCTTAATCATTTCCCCGTGCCATAAATACTAATCCGTACAATCTCATCAAGCAGAAAGGGGCGAGAGAGGGGCGTTATCACGCCCAGTCACGTATTATGACCTCCACGTCAGCGTCTAATTAATGAGACTACCGCATGATATGAGGGGGCAATGTAACCGCCGGGGAAATTGGGGAAAATTTTGAGAAGCACTGGATACAAATTGTGATTACTCTCACGTATAATAAGATACGTGGCCAAGAAAGGTAATATTTTATTGCGGACTCGACTTGTATAAAAAGGTCACATGTGTTTAAGTAAAAGCGGTCAGTCTGTCCTTGGTGAGAAATATTATGTTTTTTTCATTAAACTCCGACTGTGACACGCATGTAAACATTTTTTTTATCGATGTAACAACGCTTTATTTTACCAGCAAAGTAGCAGAATAGCATCTACCAGTCATATACGAGATGTGTTTGGGCATGTCATATAAAAATCATGAAATAATTATTAAATTTGGAAATGGAACATAGAACACTGCTCTTAGCTTATATTATACTAACTCTAAAAACGAATATGAATCGTTCCTAGGCTCGACTTCTAATTGAGTGATACTGAGTGAACTGCTCGTTGAGTGACTGAGCTTCCTAATAAGGCCCCTAGTAAGAGGCCACGTCTCGGTGCCGTATGTCATCACTGGCAACACACAACTATCGAAGACTTTTGATTTAAGTCACTGAGGTATTTTGGATGAGAAGACACCGCGTAGTTTCCCAAACGTTGGCCAACCGAATTTGATTAGAAGATTGATCTCTCTGTCGAAGTTAGATCTGCCTAACCGGACCACTTGTCCTAAATATACATATTCGTCTACAACTTTAAGAGTCGAGCCCCCAACTCCGATGGGGGTGGGCACAACATGGACATTTTGTCCATGTTCATTTTCATTTCTGTTGGGAGACTCGATCGGAGGGCTATGCTCGAGGTTTCCCTACCAGATCGGATCAGAAACGAGGAGAACCGTAAGAAAACTAAAGTAACCGACTTAGCCCAGCGGATTAATAATTTGAAATGGCAATGGGCACATAGCGCGGAGAACTGATGGCCAATGGGGCCAAAAAGTTCTCGAATGGAAGCCACGTAGTGGAAAGCGCAGCGTAGGACTTCCACTCACAAGGTGGTCAGACGACTTGGTAAAGGTCGCGGGACGTCGCTGGATGCAAGCTGCCTCCAACAGGTCACGGTGGAAATCATTGAGGGAGGCCTATGTTCAGCAGTGGACTTCCTTTAGCTGATGGATGGACGGATGGAGTGAACTGAGTGTTAAAACCACCATAAAAGCAATTCTTTTTTAAATCGTCCTCAAATGCGTTACGTTTGTATTTTGGTTGAACTGTAATATCAAAAACAATATCATCAATCTTACACATAAGAAGTATCTAAATATTTGACAGGAAAAAACACACTACCCAACTTTCCATCGAAAATTATTTATAATATCCACAAAACCGTTCCATAGTAAATTCATGACTGTATTCGCAGTATAACAGACTCATTTCACCTACAAATATGATTTTACCTTTATGAAACCATTTCCACCAACGTTCGGGTGAACCGCGTCATCGTACAAAGGGTAACCGCAGGAAATATTTTAAAACGGTAATTGCGCTTTCCGGAAAGTTGAAAATGAACAATAAAAATGCACTGGCAACATAATTACACCGCGGCTCGCCTCCGAGAGACAATTAAATGTTCATCTTCGCTGCGTCGAGCGTGGGGCAGACAAAATAAGCACTTTGTAGTGCTTTCAATTAAAACGTTGAGAACCGCTGCGTTCAGTTGTTGGTTTGTGGTTTTTGATGTTTTCTCCAGTGTCTGCTACTTTTGTAAATGTATATCTTTATATTACTGGATGAAGTAATATTTTTATATTTTTTTCTCATTCTGTTATGGACTTATTATTTACGTGTTTCCAATTTGATTTTTTTATCAAGATTGCTAGGGTATAAAAATAAGGATGTCTTGCAGGTTGACATTGTAGACACTTTGCCGACCCCTTTATAAAGACTGCGTTGTTTTACTCTATAAACAGATTAAAAAAAAAACAAGTGACAGTAAAGTTCTCAGGGTTGCAGATATTTTTCATCCGATGTTCGTCAGGAATAATGTAGGATACTAATGGTGGAAGAATTATTCAAATCGGTCCAATAGTGTCAGGGCCTATTCAGTGCAAACAAAGAATATAATATTCCCTCTTTATTAGTTTAGATTATAAGTAAGCAGTACAAACAAAATGAGCTATCCTCACCCAAAACTCGAATTACAAATGTTAATTAGTAAGTAATATCTTGTTAAGTTGATTAATGTTTGAAGCTTTGTAATTGTTCCGTCGGCCGAGTCGGTTTCCGCAATCAAAGCCTTTGTTGCTTTACGTGTTTACAAAGGCACTATGTTGTTGTTTACTCCATTTATTGTGGGTAGTCCTTTAGTTGCGTTGTTTGCTTAGTCCATTTTCATTCATTAAACCTTTTGCTTTATTCGTCGGTACCACCGCAATGCCTATTTCTCCCGCAAAACAGCAGTGTAAATGTACTGTTGTGTTCCGGGTTGAAGAATATTTTAGCCAGAGTAACTAATGAACATATTGATACTGTACATCTTATGTCTTAGAGTGACGAGCGCAGTACAATGCCAAGCATTGTTTTTTGATTCAAAGTGTTGTTTGGTTTTACCAATGTCCATGAGTGGTCGTTTCGCTTACCATCAGGCGAACGGCATACTCGTCTTGGCATTCACAGCAATAAAACAAAATAATTAAAGTGTATAAGTTCTAATCTCATACCTTGCACTAAAATAACAACTTTAAATATTTTTATACAAATTATTTCAACAAAGAGCATTCTTAAATTACACCTCTTGCTGAACAGGTGCTCGGAGTAAAGGTGGCAATTCTGCTACGAACCAAGATAAGGGCAACGTATCTAAAGTGCCTGCTATCAACACCTACATCTGTCAGTAGTTTTACTACCTTCAGCAAATGCGGGGTGCACGATAAGAAGTACGGTCAATATAAAAAGAAAAAGTATCACAAAATTTTAAAAATATTGGAACTGTGAAGGTTATCAGGACTTAGCAATACCTATCATAATGCTATTAGCATACTTATGTATTGATAGGTATTTTAATAAAACTATTTATTATGGATTTTGTCGCGTATTTAGTTAGCGAGTCTATCGCCATATCGGCACAATTTGCTGACTCCAGGCCTATAATGACTTGGTCCGACCCGGGATTCGAACCCGAGACTTCAGCGATATAATCATACCGTAATACAACTGCACCACCTTAGCAATTATTATCCCTAATCTCAAATCAACTCAATAGTGTAAGTCTAGTCAACGTGACTCAAAGGCATACGAAACTTCAATAAATACGGAATGACGAATGGAAGCGGTTAGCCGAGCTTGTTAAGCCTGGCTTAATTAGTGTGCAATTGTCAAAAGGTTTCGTAATGACGCGTACTGACAATTCGGCTGTCAATACAGCCTGACACAGAACTGATTGAACAAATTGTTCGAATGCCTTTGTGTATACTGTTATTTGTAGAAGCTACGTAGTTTGTATATTATGTGGGGAGTTTATGTCCAGCTGTGGGATGAATATGAGCTGTATATGTATATACAAAAACTTAATGTATTATCAAAATATACTTCATGTAATTTTATATTCTGGTGGTACGTCTCCCATATGTGAACATACTCGTTTCGCTATTCAACGAAATAAAGAAATACAAGATACTGGTAACAAGGAATTAGTATCGAGCACATACGATTAGCAGTCCTTTACAAACACCAGGTTTTATTAGCTTATTGGAGCCTATCCCGCCCTCATACCTACCATTGCAACTCCGGTGCCAGGATCAACAGTGGCACACATTGTAATGACACCGAGCATTGAAGCTCGGCGCTTACTTGTCTTTGACCTGCAATGAAATCTATCACAAAGTTAAATTAACTGAGGAGGTTATAAGAGGAGTTGGAAATAAATTATTATCCACTTCCCTCCGTGACAAAGCATGTGATAAAACAATTCCGCAAGGTTATTAATTTGAAAGAAGTATAAATATATATTTTATGTATTTAGTAATCCCCTTCACCGCCCAGACATTAATTTATCGATCAGAATACATGAAAATTCATGAAACGTGGGTTTGTTTATACTACCTCGAAGCACGAAGGAAAACTTTGTGGAAAAGGCCGAGAACAAACAACAGATATCTGATATTCACTGATTTAACTAGTTCTCATTTGTTCGTGGAATAATTAAACAAGTCTCATTAAAAGTCTAGGTACTTTGAACAGAATTCAACACTATTTACTACATAAATAAAATATGCCCCGGCTGCCTCTGTGGCGTCGCTACGGTAACAAAACCTTTAATAAAAACACAGTCATTGTGAAATAAACATGAAAACACTCTCTAATACATACAAAGATTTTAATAAAATGTCATGGACGTAAAACGGTTTTCCTAACTATGGGGGAAACTAAAAGCCCCATTTTACCTCTCCATATTACCTGCGCCACGCTTCATTTGCCCCGTCTACTCAAGTTTTATTAAAAACTTTCTCAAACTGGAATTGATTGAAGTTATAACACAATTCTGATACCTTTTTCATGTTATATAGCTTTATTAAAAGAATGTTTGGGTTGAAAATCTTTTATTAATATATTATGTAATTTGGTTTGACCTGCATTCAGTAGACGAACTTTGTTCTAGGGCGTTAAGAAAATATTGTAAAATAGTCATAGATATGTCTTTGGGGATTCATTTAGCAGTGAAAATCTTGTGGCTAAGGTTATTCATGATGTTAACATATTTGTAGATATTTAACAAAACGTGAAAGATATATTAGATTCGGTAGGGTATAAATGTAGAAATAAAATAAATATAAAGAAATATATTATGTGAAACGAAACGTGAGATGTATGACTGGTATGAAACGTAGTTACGTTAATGAGATGACGAATGAAAATACACATGAAAATACTAAAGACATAAAGAGTTAAAAAATATATGAATAAGAAGTTTAAGTATGAAAGGATGAAATAGAGATAACTGAATGAAAGACGGAGGAAGACGTAGAGAACAACCAAGACGTCAAATAAAATACGTAAAAAGATACTGAAGAAATTGTCATCACGCTTCGTTTTATTTGATCCGAATCCGTTCTTACTTTAAAATATGCATGCACTGTGAACTTTAGTATCAATATAGCACCTATTTATTAAATACAACATATGTATGAAGGGAAAATTAAAATTATACTATCATATAATGTTTTAAAATTAGGCATAACAAAATATTCAAAGAGTCTGCAAAGTCTGTTTCAAACAACTGTCTCTAACAGGAGAACTAAAAGTGAACTTTAATTAAACGCTGTATTTTAAATTGAAGATAATTTTAATCTTTTGTATCACTCATAGCTTTAATAAGTCGACACTTTGTTATTATACGTTGGGATGCTTTAATTTAAGAGCGAAATAATTTAAGTTATTCATAGAAGTTGAAAGTACTCCGAAAAGTTAAATTTGTTGTTTGTTAAAAACTTTAAAAATTACTCCATATTAAAATTCATTTAATTTGGCTGATATGTTGTAAATAATTCAAATAATTATCTTTAGTAAGATAATAACAAATTGTTAATTTCATGAGCTATGCGTTTAATTGCCAGCCTATCGCGGATTTGGTTAAATTTTTACATTTTTTAATTTCCCGACGTTTCGATCACTTTACAGCTCTCATGGTCACGGGGTAGACTGACTGTAGTCATCCGCTCAGTGACTGTTACAACTAAACTACCCTTATTTTGCAATTATTGAATGTAAAAAATAAACCAAATCCGCGATAAAATCCGTAAATAATCGTTTTATTTCAACATTTACTTGTGTCATCACAGCAGGTATGACAGCTACATGTATGAGTGTATAGCCATACAAGACAGCTATAGCTATATGTCTAAGCGCAAACTCCCAGGTTCGGTGTTCCCGGGGCGCTATAACCTGTCCTTCTTTAAGCGAGGCTTGAAGAGAGCACTCTATTAACGATAGGCAGAGACCTTCACAGTGCCAAGGGCCCAGTCTCGGGCTGCCAAGGTTCATGAACGGTGGTGACCACTTATCATCAGGCAAGTCGCACACTCGTTTTCCTACTTTTTATTATTGCAGTGTATTGCGAGATGAGTATGCCGTTTGCCTGATGGGAAACGATACGACCGCTCATGAACAGTAGCAAAACCAAACAACACCTTAAATTACAATACAATGCTTGGCATTCCACTCCACTCGCCATCCTGATATGATGATGAGATGTAAGCCTCAATATATACAGTAGTTTCGAATTTTAGAATGTCCTACAATCCGAAACACAACTGCATTTACACTGCTGTTTGGCGGGAGAAGTAGATATTGCGGTGGTACCTACTAAGGCTGATTAAAAAAACACATACATCCTACGACGCATGTAATAACCACACCCAATACCGAAGTCCATGCCAAAATCCAAGCACTCTGTATAGCAAAGCACTATTGAAATACGCGAAAGCGTCCCATGATACAGCCGAATGGGGCGTTAAAAATTGTCACCGGTTTTCAGTTTCCAACAGAAACGCGGGTCTTGGCAAGAAATTTCAATTTGTTGTGCCGGAAACTTGGCAGGGAATCGTCGCTCTCGCCGCGATTGCTGTACCTAAACCCCGCGGTTGGCGACATTTTGGGGTTCCGTTGATCGTGTTTTTTAAACACAATAAGCATTGATATAAATATATGTACAGGGTGGAAAGCGCGTAAAGAGTTTCGACGTAAGAGGTGCGCGCGATCCAGTACATCTCTGGTGGAGCGTGACTGAAATTGGTCGTCGCTCGCAACGATTTTGAAAATGCTTACTTGCTTGACAGAAAGTTTTATAAAAATGAAGAAAATGTTTTTTTCATCGTTGAGACGAAATCTATTGAATTAAATACATTTAATATTAATTTTATAGTAATATAATCGACAATTTTATTATTATTAATGTTCCCCATAGATATTTGGTTTGTACCACTCAGATATTATACCTACGACATACGACTTGATAAAAACAGAGAATTTCCTTATTAAATCACTGTTGTGATGCACAAAACTAACAAGTTTACTTTTTATTTGAAACATCTTGCGTCATTTATTTGGATTCATGCCTGTTTTCTAACTTATTATCAAACAACTAAATGCAAGATTACCCAAGAGTCCTATATTTTAATACAATAATATTATGCCGACGGAACCCAATTTTACATGACTGCACCCGATATAGGTATGTAACACGGCAGACTCAATATGTGGAAAAATCTTTCATCAACCTTTGTAAAATAAATGTTATTTGGTCCTACCGGAGACTTAAAGCTGAGTGTTTAAACTGCAGTATAGACAAAATGCTGGTTATATAGGCTGCGACTGAAAACGAAGCCAGATAGTTTTAGTGACTTCAGACAAGGCTTTAAAAAATCGCAAAAAAGCGACAAAGTTTTTTTTTACCATCGTCGTGATTGGATAGTGAATACATAGTTTTTTTCTAAAATAATAAAGTACACCATTTTATTTTTGAAGACGCAATGATACGTAGATCTAAATCCAATCATAATTTATTTCAGAATAGAAATTCCATAAAATGTTAGTGACACAATTATTTAAGGTTGTTTAATCAAAAAGTAAAGGTTTAAATTATTATTTAAGCAAAAACTTTATATTTATCAACCGAATACGATTATACTTAAAAAATGTTTAAAAAAAGGTCGCTTGTATCTGTGCTGTGTGTGTGTGCTGGCTCCATTTTCGGCCGCAGTCTGGATACTCCCGATATAAACCATTTCATATCATCCTGTTAATGTCATTGCGACTTACTAGCGGCCCGTCCCAGCTTTGCCTGGGTGCAGATGTTTTTAATTTAACTCCACACCTTTTTCATTTTATTTTTCTTACAAACTGGGACAACCTGTATATGAATTACACACATAAACCTTCCTCTTGAATCACTCCATCTAGTAAAAAAAAACGCATCAAAATCCGTTGCGTAGTTTTAAAGATTTAAGCATACAAAGGAACATAGGGACAGAGAAAGCGACTTTGTTTTATACTATGTAGTATGTCGCCTATATTTCATGTGTGTATATTATGCTATTGTTCAGTTTAGAGGACACTTATGGGAGAATAACTTAGTTCAGTCATGTCGCAGATTTCTTTGGCATGTAACATAATAATTGCCTCTGTGTCACATTTGTATTGCGGTATGATTGCAAAGATGAGGTCTCGGGTTCGAATCCCGGGTCGAGCAAAATTGTATTGAATTTTTCCATTAATTATCAGTCTGGAATCAGAAATTTGTGCCCGATGGGCATGTGAAAGGTCACATCGTGGGACGCAAACATACAAGGCCACATGTGGGTGTCCTAGTTGTGCTACCCTTTCTGGTAAAAAGGCGTGAGTTAATGTATGTATGTATGTATAACAAAATAAATTCTGGCATGAACCCGCACCTAAAACAAAACCGTAACTGTAATTCATTTTTTACTTTCTGAAAGGGTATCACAGATTCAATTATTTGTCCCCTAGATCCCTTTTACAACTTTCCTACATTTCTGTACCTACCATACTAAAAACCTGTGCTAACTCACTACGCCATTAATGCCTTGATTTTTTGTCGCTGCGAATTTAAAAATACATGTTAATATTATTGCCTTTTTCGCCAACACACATTATTCTCTGTTATGTGGCTTTTTGTATGTTTTATTTAAAAAAAAAAAAAAAAAGACATGTCAATCATCACAGAACCCTATTACCACAATCCGCTTCGCTCCCCACGTTTTTACTCGACAATTTTCCAATAGACCTAAATTGGTGAGTGAGAGGAATATCGACGTTTTTTTCGTAACGTAATAAATTGAAGGGAAATGTACATCGTATTTTAAGAGCGCCGCTTCATATAGTTATATTTCAACAATATTTACGAGCGTGTGACTTTTTACCTTTTTTATTTTCACCTGTCCTTTCAGTAATGTATTTGCAAGTTTATGGTTGGAGTCGTGTTTTTTATCAGTATAAACGTGTTACGCGATCAAATATTTGTCTGACAGTCTTTGTTAGTGAAAGGATAGACTAATTTTTAACTTTTTTTTATCATGTGTTCTTTGATATGTTTTTTCACTGTATTTGCTGAATCTTCAGACGTTTGAAGATTAATAGACACCTTATATACAAGCTTATTAACCGATCTCGCTGTAGAATCATTTAAGATAATCATTAAATTTCAAATATAAATAATCGTGGATCGTGAGTATAAGAAACCACGAGAATTAGAGTAAGAAACTACCAGACCCGAAGCAAATACATGTTGGTCATACAAACATAAATATACTTCTGTATCTGTATCAGCCCATAGACGTCCCACTGCACGGCACGGGCCTACTCTACAATTGACAGTACAATTGAGAGTGGTTAGACCATATAGCCAAATATACTTCACATCAGAAAAATCGAAACACCTTGCAAGTTTATGTTTTGTAACGATTATCAGAAAAATGTTTTTAGATTTTATTTGAATTTAGAACACCACCATTAGGATTTTAATACCTCATATTATTTACTTTTAAACGACATTTGACTTATATTCCTGAATATACACATTTTTCTGATAATCCTTTGTTGCATAAACTTGCAATGTATTTCGATTTTTTGATGAGAGGTGTATAAATATTCTCAATGTAAGCATCCAACCCACGGCCTCACGTCTCACTCAGATTATTAACAAACTCCGCCGCGAACACTGTCGGCGCTAATGAATACCTATGAAGAATTTTATAAAAGAACTAATGAGAATAAACGAGCAATTTTGTCTTGAAATATTCTTTTAATATTGCTTTCTAGACAAGTCTTTACGTAACGTGGTGGAGCGAGCCTTCCGGTGGTTTTTATTAAATATTATTTATACGAATAAAAAGCACCATGATTTGTAACTCAGCTTGTCTACCGGTCTATATGTTCCATCTTTTTACGGACCTGGGTTCATTAACCAAAAAGTAAAGATTTAAAACACTTATAAAATTTAAAAACAGACATTTGTAATTTAGCTAAGTTATCAGCTTAGGTCCAGCGCTAAGTCTTATAAATGAAACAAAAAAATAAATAATACATCATACAGTATAATAATTCAATGGCAAGAGATAGTCCTGTACCTTATACAGGTGAAAGAGGTTCCATAATATTCACTTACTATTAAATGCAGACTTTATGTAAATATTTATTTATTACATTATAAAAGATAATTCACTGAACCTGTTGGTAAGTAAAATATTGGCCAGTTAGGCGACAGAGAATACTCCCATATTTCGACACGTTATGCCGTTCTGTTATTTAATTATTCTTGCAAGTGGCAGTTATCCAGATTCTTAATTTTAATAACTTAGGAAGAGAAAATAAACTTCATAGAAAAAATACAACAAAAAAGTAAAAAAAAATGCGGTCAGGCAGCCAAACAATTCTTAACAAAAAACAATGTTCTCGTCACGCCTACCCTTTTACCCAAAATGCGGCTCACAAAGAACTATTTCCATACATGTTTCCTTACATTGCCTCGTTCTTTTCAATGCTTTTAGGAAAATATCTTTATTTTTAGGAACCCAAGTGGTTATCGGGTATATAAAGTATATAAAGGTATATAAAGAATACAAATAAATAAAAATTACATCAGTTACATACTGCCTCGGTGGCGCAGTTGTACTACGGTATGGTTACAAAACTGAGGTCTCGGGTTCGAATCCCGGGTTGGGCAAAGTGATATTGGATTTTTCTATTCATTATCAGCCCAAAGCCAGGAATTTATGCCCGATGTGGCGATATTCTCGCCACCTATCACATCGTGGGACGGAACATACAAGGCGAAATGTGAGTGTCCTGGCACCACTGCCTACCCCTTCTGGGAAAAAGGCGTGATTTTAGGTATGAATGTATGTATGTATGTTACATACATAGTCTCGACCCCACATTAACATCGAGTCTTGTGTCGTGGATATTATAAACAACTATCGACATTTCTTATGATTTGTATGACACTTGAAAGTAATTATCATAATATACCATAACATAGGCTCGCCTATCACACCGTGGGACGAAACACAAAAGGGAAAACGTGGGCGTCCAGAGGTGTTATCCTGTGCTCCAACACGACGACGAATGTTCGAATATAGCACGTTAAACTGTACGAATATGCCTAAATACTTTACAAAATGTTCGAATCCTGTATCGTACTGTTATAAGGACCCTTCTTAAATGTTTTAAAAAAAAAAACTATTTTTAATTTTACACATACGAGGGCGGTCCGATAAATACTTAGCCTACAAATGAAACGCGAAAATGTTGAAAATGTTTCTATTTATTTTTCAACATAGTCACCTTATAACGTTATACACTTCACCCAGCGATGCTCCGATTTCTTTAACCCGTCTAAAAATAGGTTTTCTCATGGTTTGCAAAATAGGCCTCCGTAGCGGCAATGACCTCCTCATTCGACGCAAATTTCTGTCCTGCGAGTAACTTTTTTAAGTCTGGGAATAAATAGAAGTTGCACAGGGCCAAATCTGGACAATACGGTGGATGGGGCAGCAGTTCGTAGCCCAATTCGATCAATTTGGCCGTGGCGAGGGCGGAGGTGTGAGCCGGTGCGTTGTCATGGTGGAAAAGCACTTTTTTCGTCGCCAAATGCGGCCGTTTTTTCTGCAATTCGGCGTCGAATCGGCCCAATAATTCGTCATAGTACAGCCCTGTGATCATTTTGCCCTTCTCCAGGTAATCGATGTAGATCACACCTTGTGAATCCCAGAAAACAGTGGCATCACCTTTCCAGCCGATATGACAGTATTCGCCTTCTTCGGAGCACGTTCGCCGGATAAAGTCCATTGTTTTGACTATTCCTTGGTCTCTGCCGTATACCAGTGGATCCATGTTTTGTCGACGGTCACAAAATGACGAAGAAACTCCCTTGGATTGCGCTTAAACAGCGTCAAACACTGCTCTGAAATGGTCTCACGGTTGCGCTTGTTATCCGGAGTGAGCAAACGCGGCACCCATCGCGCCGATAGCTTTCTCATACCCAAAATTTCATGCAGGATATGACCCACGCGGTCTTTTGAAATATCTACTGTCTCAGCTATCTCGCGTACCTTCAATCGGCGGTCTGCCAATACGAGATCGTAGATTTTTGTTATGTTATCCTCCGTAGTAGCCGTTTTCGGGGCACCTGGGCGTGGCTCATCAAAAACCGATGTGCGACCACGCTGAAACTCGTTATACCAATTTTTTCGGTTGCCATCGAAGGAGGAGAGTCACCGTAGACAGCATCCAAGCGCTCTTTGATTTCGCCGCGCGATTTCCCTTCTAAAAACAAGAATCGAATCACCGACCGATATTGTTCCTTTTCCATTTTTCTAAAATTCGCTAATACCTCCGTTTCCACACGCGATCAAAACAAAACTACGAACCCGATTCGGCTGAAATTTCAACAGTAGAAGTCTACTAGAATGTTCTACACGATAGTAAACTTCTCTTGCGATAGTGGCGCCATCAGGCGGTGAGGCTAAGTACTTATCGGACCGCCCTCGTATATTAGGAAATATTACAAGAAATAAGGGTCTGAGGGCAAACCGCGCGGATAGTTCGAGTAACTAACTAGACTGTTTGTTCCTGACAGTTGTATTTATATGCATCTTATTTTGATTACTCATGTGATTCGGGGTGCACTAGTGTGCATGATCCCTTACTTAACAGGGGTATAACAGTACGTCGTAATCTTAGACTAAGTTCAAAGCGTATCATAGATAATAGTATTGATTTTTGAAGTGGAAAACTTTTATCTTCTATGTTGACGTTCATTGTCCAAACATTCGAATTTCGTGTCGGAGTATAAAGTAACCCTCATGGTTGCTACCAAGAGAAACTCTGCCTACCTTCCTTCCTACCTTCTGGGAAAAAGGCGTGAGCTTACGTATATATGTATGTAATCGTTCGAACAGCTAGGTTTCTATTTGCCGCTGCAAACTCATTCACTCTGTTTTTTTATTTCAATTTAAGTACTTATTTTTACTAAATCGTGATAACCTACTACCAATTGTTCTACGAGTGAGATATTAGTAAGATTTATTTCTATCTTTTACAGCCATATGATGTATCTTTACTAACATTATAAGTTTTTTATTTATTTGTTATACTAATACTACTGAGTCTCTGTAACTTGAATTTTCAATAAATAATAATAAAGCCCCTTCCAAACCTAACTTCACGTCCGGCACGACCATCTGATGCCACGTAAGGGGCGGACATTGGCAGTTCCGACTAAATACTTACCAATGACCAACGAAGCTCTAGTATCAAATAAGATATTTATGCGATGCGACTAAGAAGTAGGATTGTACCCCAGGCGGGTACCGGAGCTAACAGCGATGGAGAACCCCGCCCCGGGCCCTCGGGCTCGGGCTGCCCTACGTATTCTGGGGAGGGCATCGTATCGCACCAAACTGCCCAGCTTCAACCTGCTGCAGTTCACCATGACCCCCAAAGGTTATGTTCTTCACCAACATCATCATTGTTTTCATCCATTCCATCAACACCACCATCATACGCAGATAATTTTATTCAACGTTCACCTGTAAGCTTATCATCTTCATTAACCCACGACTCCTCTGGGGATGTTATACAGGAGGCAATTTCCGCCAAAATCCCTGTATCCGCCCCAGTTGGAACAAAAATGCGTAAGAAATGGTCCGAAGAGATGAACATTTTTATTATGCGCACTTATTTCATCGTCACCTCATTAGAAACAGATATAAAAAATTATCTAACACCTCTATATATTCAATTTAATGAAAAATTCCCCCACATGCAGGCGAGTAAACAACGATTAGGAGACCAACGTAGAGCTATAATACAAAAGCAATTTTTTTCAAATCTTTCAAATGATAAAATCAGAGAAATTAAATTAGAAGTCGAAACTTATCTTAAACACAACCGTATAAATGAGAGTCAAATGCCGATAGAATCAAATAATCAAAGACTTAGATGGACTAATGACATAAACGAGATAATTATAAAAACATACTATAGGATAACAAACCTCGAACGTAACTTAACAGCCTACCGTGAACAATTACACCGTGAAGTAATCACGCAATGCCCAAGTATAGCACACGTGTCGGTTCAGAGAGTAGCCGATCAGCGTAGAGCTATAATTAATAATAATTATATATCAGGAGATAGATTAGACCAAATTAAGGAAGAAATAAAGATAGAACTAGCTCAAAATGAGGAAAATTTAACAGCCCTTAATGAAACACTATCGAACCCATCGAACCTGCACACTGACCCCGTAAGCAATGTTGACCCAATACAAATACTTGAAACTGAAAATTATCCCTTAAATGAAGCTGATGGAAATGAAAACGAGGACAGTTTTTCACTATCCACAGACGTAAAACAACACATAGAAGAAATTTTCACAGAGACTTTAGATATGTTTAAAGATACTAGTCCAACTCAAAGGGTTGCTATACCTAGACAGAAATCGTCGAGAAAATTTGCAAAAATAATTAATTTCCTAAACTCAGCTGTAATACCAAAAGTAATATCCGATGAAATTGATTTTGAGACTACACAACTGATAATATACTCTGCGGCATACACAGCAGCTAAAATAAACGGAACGAAATTTATTAATATAGATAGACAACCCAAAGACCGAATACCTAAATGGCAGAAAAATTTGCAAACTAGAATAGACAAACTTAGAACCAACATAGCACGATTAACAGAATATATCAACGGCAACCGAAGTCCACGACTAAAAAAAAAGGTAGATGAAATTGTTAGTAGATTTAAAGTACATTCCCAGCACGAAAATCTTAACTCCGATCTAATCCATTTTTTAGACACATTAAAACAGAAACTAAGCGTGTTAGCTAGCAGACTACGTAGATATAAGCAAACAACACTTAGAAAAACGCAAAACCGTCTTTTTATTAATAATGAGAAAATATTCTATAGAAATTTGGAACATAATAATATAAATATCCTCCCTAATAACAATTCCCCCTCTAATATACCCAGTAAAGAAAGCTTGCAGGAGTACTGGTCTAGCAACTGGTGTAATCCAAAAATACACAAAAATAGCCCATGGATTGAAGATGATAAGGACAGATTAAAGAATACGCCTACTATGGAATTTGATGACATTAGTTTAGATATTTTACGACGGGTTATTAATAGAACTCAAAATTGGAAAGCCACGGGGTCAGATAAACTGCATAACTACTGGTATAAAAAATTTACAAGTATACATATAATCTTATTAAAACATATTAACACATTTATCCATACACCACACATTGTACCACCTTATTTAACCGAAGGGATCACTTTCATGCTGCCTAAGGATCCCACAGACACGATTAACCCAGCCAAATACCGCCCAATAACTTGCCTTCAAACTATTTATAAAATAATCACCGCGTGTATAAGTGAACTCATATATAATCATTTAAATAATAATAACATCTTAGCTGAAGAGCAAAAAGGTTGTCGCAAAAATAGCCAAGGCTGCAAAGAGCAGCTTACAATAGACGCTGTAGCATGTAATCAAGCCCGTTTAAAAAATAGAAATATATATAGCATGTTTATAGATTATAAGAAAGCATACGATTCCGTCCCGCATTCCTGGTTGATTTATATCCTGACGCATTACAACATACACCCGACTATAGTGTCGTTTCTAGAAGCTGTAATGGGAGGCTGGAAAACCAGTTTAAAACTATATATAAATAACCAATCTATAGAAACTGATTTTGTAAATATTAAAAGAGGTATCTTTCAGGGAGACGCTCTTAGTCCAATCTGGTTCTGTCTCGCACTAAATCCATTGTCATCCTTATTAAATAAAACAGATAAAGGATTTAAGATTAAATTTGATAATACACATTACACACTTTCCCATTTATTATACATGGACGATATTAAATTGTTTGGTACCACACTCGCAGAAATTCATACTTTAGCAGATCTCACACAGACATTTTCCTCAGACATCCAGATGGAATTCGGCATAGATAAATGCAAGATTCTATCCATCAAACGAGGCCAAATAGAAAATAATAGCTATACTTTAAATGACAATACGCAAATAGAACCTGTCGATATTTTAGAAGGATACAAGTACTTGGGTTTTCAACAGACTGGACAAATACACCATAAACAGACGAAAAATAATCTCAGTGAAAAGTTTAGATCACGATTGCATAAAATTTTTAACACACACTTAAACGCCCGAAATACGGTTAAAGCTATTAATACCTATGCCATCCCCATTCTTACATACTCTTTTGGAATCATTAAATGGTCAAAGACAGACATAAAAAAGCTTCAGACAAATATTAATACAATCATGACCAAATACCGTAAACACCATCCAAGAGCTTGTGTCCAGCGACAAACATTACCGAGAGCCGAAGGTGGGCGTGGACTTACCGACCTATTTAACCTACATAACAAGCAAATTCAATCTCTTCGTACTTTCTTTCTGACTAAATCATTAAACTCATCACTACACCGAGCTATAGTTCTATCTGACCACAAATGTACACCGCTTAACTTAAAAGACCCAACTATACAGTTAAACCAGGTAACGATTGCACAGAAACTTGACGCTTGGACTCAAAAATCCCTTCATGGGAGACATCGCCTCGACTTATGCAACCCTATTGTTGACAAAAATGCGTCAAACGCTTGGTTTAAGCGAGGCGATATGTTTCCTGAAACGGAGGGATTTATGATCGCCATACAAGATCAGACTATAGATACTAAAAACTATAGAAAACATATAATTAAAGATCCTAATGCACAAAATGATTTATGCCGCCATTGTCATAGTAGTCCCGAAACAATCCAACACATAACCGGAGCTTGTAAATCCATAACCCAGACCGACTACAAACACAGACACGACCAAGTAGCTGCAATAGTACACCAGTATCTAGCTTATAAATATAATTTAATTAACGATAAAACAGCATATTATAAATATTCACCCAAAATCATTTTAGAGTCAGACAGTTATAACCTTTATTGGGACAGGACTATTATGACCGATAAGACTATACACCATAATAGACCGGACATCACGTTACATGATAAAAGAAATAAAGCTGTTTTCCTAATTGATGTTGCCATACCAAATAGCCATAACCTGCAAACTCCATACACAGAAAAGATAGCAAAATACACCGATCTTGCAATAGAGCTAAAGACTCAGTGGCGAGTAGATTCTGTTCGCACAGTACCGATTGTATTGTCCACTACTGGACTTATCCCTAAATACCTTCACAATAGCCTTAAAATCCTCCAAATACATCCACTCGCTTACACCCTGATGCAAAAAGCTGTTATTCTCAACACATGCCGAATAGTTCGTAAATTTTTATCAATAGAAACGTAACACCTAGAAAACTATTCAGTATAATATATTTCGTTTATATCTACTTTTCCTTTTCTTTACAGTCAGTTTCGCTTTGGCCATAAGCCTGCGCAGCTGATTTCTTCCGCCAGAAATGGTAAAAAACAGAAGAAATGTGATAATAATAATAATAATAATTGCAGAATTATTTATAAATACAACCTCATAGTATCATTTCAACTAAATCTCACAGAGACTCATTGTGCACGTTTCTACATCTACCACTAATTAAAACTTATTCGGTTGGTACGAAACCACTACCATTTGTCGACGCGTGACGTTATAGTTAAACTGGCGAAGTTTGATACAACTTTAGACGATGCGTACGTGGAAATCGTGACGTGAGTTCGTAACACGACCGAAGATGTATGCTTTGTTTTGTACGTAGCTGTAACTTAGTCAATCAAAATGTAGAATATCTCTAGGAATATAGAGAATTTTATCTTGTACAAATAGAAATATTTGAATAAGTATGTGAAGAAAGAAAAGAAAAAAAGAAAAGCAGAATTAATGTTACCAACATCGTTCAACTTATGGTAACATAACAAACATACCAAAAAAAAACATGGAGGGGTTTACTCAATCAGTTTGAGTAGAACATCTCTAGGAATATAAATAATTTTATCTTGTATAAATAGAAATATCCAACAAAGTATTTGAAGCAAGAAAAGAAAGATAAAAAGATTTATTATCGAAAACAATACATCGCGCAACTCACACAACTTATGGTAAAAAAAAACAAACAAAATAAATATTGGAGGGAGTTTATGCGTCGCATAGCTGTGACACTTGGTGACCACTCAGCTTAATGCTCCACTGCAGTGTGAGCCACAGCGCAACTCTGGTTTTCTGTGGTTACCTAGAGTGACATGCAATGTACTGAATGGTCTCTATTAGTAATGGGAATTATTGCTATTTCAAATTAACATCACCGCCTTGTTGTTTTTGAAGTCTTAGCATGTTCTGCTATTGCAATGAATGGCGAGCCTGGCATTCCGTTCGCCTGATGGTAAGTGAGACGACCGCTCATAAACAGTAGCAATACCAAATAACATTTTGAATTAAAAAGCAATCCTTGGCATTCCACTTCGCACGCCTTTCTGAGACATAAAATGTTAAGTCTCAATATGTCCAGTAGTTACTCTAGCTACAATGCCTTTCAATCCGAAGACCGAAACACAACATCTACACTGCTATTTGATGGAAGAAATAAACCTTGCGGTTGTACCTACCCAGATGGCCTCTCACATATGAGAGATCTTACACTAGTCAGTCAGTTTCTATAATACTTATCCATACAATAATAAAATGTATACATCTAAGGTGACGTAACTACAGCCCAACTGAATAACCCATGGTACGGCCAACATTTGATTCAGAGAATGATTATTGGAATCGAAACTCCGTTTGGCGGTGTGAGGTGTCATAAGGCGGCAACTTTTAATAAGTATTCGTCGGCGACAAACTTCGTTAATTGGGAAAGTAAGTTGAAGTGGTAGAACAAAGGGTTTTAATGTATATTTTCATTGTTTACACATTGTAACAGTAGCATGGCTAAAGTTTGGTTCGTTAAAGTTTTAACAACTTCAAAACTTATCTTACTGAAATATTTGAATTTTAGTTTTGAATGTGTATTAAAGGTGATACTTTATAGTAACAAGTGTAACTACAGCATGAAAAAAATATTTATTCATTTAATAAAATAAAATACAATTTAATTATTATTTTTCTTCCCAAAAGTGTAAGAAGCATCGATGTCAATGTTACACTAGTTAATACTTTTTTTACGAAAAATGTGTCCCCCTAGATGAGGTGCATGCAACGCACACGAATCAGTAAAAAACGCGTAAGCGCCATGAAATTCACGGCGCTGTCGATCTTTTAGTCGCGAGAAAACTACACTCTGAAAGCGATTTAGCGCGGCTTGGTTATACCACAGAATACTAACAGAAGTCAAGCTCCATACAAAGCGCGCTAAACCAACGCACGCATAGACGGCGTTCACCGACACGATATTTGAGACCAGTCGAAACCACTGCGAGCGGTGGTTTCACTCGCTTCGGACACGCATCTAGTGATATTTTTTGTGCAAAGATGGTGCGAATGAATAAAAGTTATTACACTTGTATATACAATTTCAGATTATAATAATTGAATATAAATTTCTTTAATAAAATACACAATATTATACAAAAACGATAAAAAAAATCTTAGATTATGACATACACATTCTCAACGACTATGTAAATAAAATGACAATTTATTTATTTTGTTATTGTTTTTTTTATATTGTATTTTAATAATTAATCAAACGCTGCGAGTGTAATAGCACTCGCAGCGTTTTGCGTTTCACGGCACTTGTTTTCGCATAAGCCAGAGCTAACAGCCCTGGCGCGAACGCCGAGCGTAGTGTGAGTGTGGCAACAAAAGTGAAGTACATACACAAGCTTGACTTCTGTTAGTATTCTGTGGTTATACTTGGTTAGACGACTAATTATTTGTTCCACGCTGCAGCGATTTAGTTTCAACTTTTACCAAAATCGAACAAGACATTCGTATGGTATAGCTGTTCTATACATTGTATAATAATATATCGCAATAGTAAGAACTAAGAAGCACCTCATAATTGCCACAATGTTTCAGATTCATCAGCAGACATTCTTATATGTACAAAAAAATATAAAAGTCGTTGTTATGGCGCTGACGTTATGAGATCCACTTGTGATATCTGGAGGAAAATAATGAGTGATATTAATTTCCATAGATGACTCTTATTATTGTTGTTGACATTTCCATTACAAAGCCA